>CM067543.1:58240728-58895728 GCA_034509755.1 Anisodus tanguticus
AACACGATGTCTCTCAACGTTCCTGACAATAGTTGGTACATGGACACTGGCGCCACATCTCATATGATGGCATCCCAAGATACTCTCTTGTCTTATTTCAATATGAGCAATTTAAATCGTAATATAATTGTTGGTAGTGGAAAAGACATTTTCATTCGAGGTTATGGACAATCATCTCTTTCCCTACCACACCCCCGTTAGCCTTAAAAATATCCTCCATGCCCCGAAACTTATCAAAAATCTAATCTATGTGCGTCATTTCACAACCGACAATAATATTTCCCTTGAATTTGATCATTTTGGTTTTTCTGTGAAGGACTTTATGACAGGGATGTGAATACTGAGATGTGATAGCATCGGGGACCTTTATCCTATCACTACCTCCGTCAGCCATCCAGCCTCCTCTCCATCAACCTTTGCAACAATTTCGTCTCCTTTATGGCATAATAGATTAGGACATCCGGGAGACTCTGTTTTATGCTCCCTTAGCAAAAATAAATTTATTGCTTACAAACATGTCCCTTCTACTCCTGTTTATGAATTTTGTGGTTTTGGAAAATATGCAAGTTGTCATTTTACTCTTCATCCACTTGTACTTTAATGCCTTTTGATATAATATCCAGTAATTTATGGACTTCTCCTATCTTAAGCAAGCCGTGCATCGATACTATATGTTGTTTTTAGATGGTTATTCGAATTTTCTATGGACGTTTCCCATTGGTAATAAGTTCCAAGTCTATTCTATATTTTCCTCATTCAACACTTTCATTAAGACACAATTTGAAAAGAATATTAAATGTTTCTAATGTGACAATGGGAGGGAATTCGATAATAATCAATTCAAACTTTTCTGCGCCAAACACGACCTTGTTTTTCATTTTTCCTGTCCCTACACCTCTCCACAAAATGACAAAGCCGAACGAAAAATTAGAACCATAAACAACTTAGTTCGTGCCCTCCTTGCTCACGCCTCTACCCCCCCTCCATTTTTGGCATTACGCTCTATCAATGGCAACCTATATGTTGAACATTCTCCTAAACAAGTCTCTCAACACACAAGTCTCCCACTCAAGTTCTCTATCTTCGGGATCCTTTCTATAAGTATTTATGAATTTTCAGATATCTGTGCTACCCCCTCCAACCCTCCACACAAATGAACAAGCTGCAACCTCAGTCATTCCCGTGCGTCTTTCTTGGCTACCCCCTATCATCGAGGTTATAATTGTTATGACTTATCAAGCCAAAAAATAATCATTTCTCGGCATGTCATATTCGATGAGTCCCAATTCCCCTTTGCCAAACTCAATTCTCCATCCCCAAATTCCTATGAATTCCTAAATGATGGACTAAATCCCCTTCTAATTCATCACTTCCAAAATCAGTCATCACCGACACCGGCAGTCGTTTCCACCACTGTCGTCCTGCGGCAGGCAGTCCACTCAGCCCGCAACGGGAGCCTCAGAACAACCTGTCACGACCTTCCGTCTTAGCTGTCTCTCGGCTAGCCCCCTCTCTCCGCGATGCCACTGCCCCTTCTCGGCCCCACCCTACTCTCAGTAATCCACCTAGTCCCGCCTCCACTTCTCAGCCACCCCATTCCAATCCTGTCCAACCTCCCGCGGCACACCCACGAACAATGGAAACTCATGATATGCACGACATTTCCAAACCCAAACGACTATTTAACTTGTCAACTTCGGTTACCCCTTCCCCTGATCCTCATAATCCGAAAGATGCCTTATCTGATCATAATTGGAAAAATACAATGATTGACAAATATAATGCTCTTATATAAAATAAAATGCAGGATCTAATACCTCGTATTTCTGATGCTAATATTATTCATTCTATATGGATTTTTCGACATAAAAAGAAATGTGATGGTTTTTTTAGAGGCATAAGACCTGTTTTGTAGGTGATGGCAGGTCTCAATAAGTGAGAGTGGATTGTGATGAAACTTTTAGCCCGGTGGTGAAACCAACGACTATTCAGACTGTTCTCAATATTGCTTTGTCCAAGTCTTGGCATATTCATCAGCTTGATGTCAAAAATACTTTCTTGCATGGAGACCTTCATAAAATCGTATATATGCATCAGCCTATGAGATTCAGGGATCCAATTCATCCAGATTATGTGTGTCTTTTGAAGAAATCACTCTATGGACTGAAACAGGCTCATCGTGCATGGTACCAACGGTTTGCTAATTTTGTATCCTTTATCGGATTTTCACATAGCAAATCTGATCATTCACTATTCATCTATGGCAAGGGTAATGACATGACATACATCCTACTATATGTTGATGATATCATCCTCACCACATCTTCTGATGCACTTCGCCGATCCACTATGTCACTCCTTACCTCTGAGTTTGCTATGAAGGATTTGAGCCCCCAAAGCTATTTTTTGGGCGTTGCTGTTACGAGACATGCATGTAGCTTATTTCTTTGTCAAAGAAAGCACGCCGAAGAAATCCTTAATCTAGCAGGCATGACGTCTTGCAAACTGGTCCACACACCGGTGGATACTAATTCCAAACTCAGTGCCTCTTTGGGTTCTCTGTATGCCGACCCGACACACTATTGCAGTTTAGCATGAGCGTTATAGTATCTCACTTTCACGAGACTAGATATATCCTATGTCGTGCAACAAATATGCTTACATATGCACAGCCCGACGAATGAACATATGAATTCCCTCAAACGTATTTTGCGATATGTACAAGGTACTCTTCATTTCAGCTTACACATGTACAAGTCCTCACTCTCTGGTCTCACATCTTATTCTGATGTTGACTGGGGTGGATGTCCTAACACTCGTCGATCCACGTCGGGTTACTGTGTGTTCCTCGGAGATAACTTGCTTTCTTGGTCTTCTAAAAGACAACCTACTCTGTTTCGATCCAGTGCCGAAGTTGAGTACAAATGTGTAGTGAATGTTGTTTATGAGTCTTGTTGGATACACAACTTTCTACTTGAGCTTCATTGCCCACTCAATAAGGCTACAATGATTTACGTGATAATGTAAGTGCGATATATCTTTTCGGCAATCCCGTTAAACATCAGCGCACTAAACACATTGAAATGGATATTTACTTTGTACGTGAGAAAGTTGCTGGTGGACAAGTTCATGTTCTTCACGTTCCTTCCCGATATCATATTGCTGACATATTCACTAAAGGACTTCCGCACATACTCTTTGATGACTTCCGAGCCAGTCTCAGCGTACGAAAACCTCCCGCTTCAACTGCGGGGGTGTGATAGAATATTACCATATCTTGTATATTACCATTGATAGAATATTATCATATTTTGTATATATTTTATATTAGGTAAATTTATATTCCAATTGTAATTAGGAAGATTTAGTTACATAGTTTGTAATTATGTAACACTTTATAAATTATACACAATAATCAATGAAAGGCAAGGTACATATTCCAACATTATGCACCAATAACAAGTATAGGTAATGGTTGGTAAAAGATAATTTACCTTCAGTACTTAAAAGTTTCGGATTCAATATTCAATAGGAATTGATAAAAAAATATAACATAGTCCAGTGCGAATTCGCATTAGTCGTACCAATAATTGTGGATCTACAGGTTATAAATAAGGTTTCAAAAAAATAGATAGCTAATGAACTAATTATCACCCTTTATGAATGAATTCAACACAATAGCAATACCCAAAAAATCAAATTCTGTTTGCCAAGACGATTAAAATTTGGAATCGGATAAAATAATACATAAAACTGATTGGATAGCAATATAACTGAAATCTAATGTGGTTACTAGATACATATCATATACGAATTAAAACGTGTACTCCAATCAGTCATATGAATGGTACGTATCGACTTAAAATCTATGTTGATTGAATTTTTCAAAAATATCGACGAGCATGTGTCAGATTCTCCAAAATTATGCATTTTTGAACGATCTAATACGTATACGATAATATTTTTAGAAAGTTTGAACAACATAGATTGATTAAAAGAAACTTGATTCGTTAATTTTGAAATTATTGGCTGAAACTGACTCCTAACAAGTTGTTGGCGTGCTTTTCATCAGCCCTTACATGTTATTGCCTCACCAAGTATGTAGCTAATAAGACGCGAGCCCCTCCTTGAGTGGATTATTGGTGTGTTTCATATATTAATATATGTATGAAGGTTTGTAGAACTAAAAACCTTGGAGGTTATAGAAAATATAGCGACGTTCCAACGGTATGATATATAGGTCTGAGAATCCTGTTGGTGTATGTGTGTTGAACCATATGAGGTCAAACAGACACTGTAGATTTTTAGCAGTTGCAGAGTGTCTTATTTTTTCATCTTTTTGGGCCCCTCTGACCTCATATATAGTGGAGGGACAATGGAATAGACAGAAAAAAATAAGGCTGTTCCTTTTCTTTCACCTTTGCTTCTCTTGTCTTGGGACCCCAAACAAAAATAATAGGAAGGGAATAAAAGAGGCTAGCTAGAATGAGTTCATCACGGATATAGTATAAATAAGTTGGATTACATTAATATCAAGGCAGATGGTTAGTAGGTTGACGTGCATATCTCTTTTTCGTATCAGGAGTATTAATAATTTTTTTTATTTCTACTTACTTTTAGATCTCTAGTGTTAATTGCTTATTTCTTTCACTTTGTTTATTTTATTACATTGTTGTTGTTACTGTCTTATATTACTGTTGCCTTTCAGCTTTTGTTGAGCCGAGGGTCTATCACAAACACCCTTTCTACTATTTAAAATAGAGATAAGGTTTATGTACACTCTGCACTCTTCAGACATCACCTGGTGGGATTATACTAAATATGTTGTTGTTGATGATGATTACATTGATATATAGGCCCAAAAACACATCAGGAAACTTTATTTAGACACTTATATTACGACTTGTTTTGATTGAGTACCTGAATATATGATAGAGCATTTTTATTATACACTTTAGATTCAAATTTTAGAAAAATGTCTGTGTATTTTCTCAAGCGCTCATTACGAAAATAAGTAACCACATAAAATATGTCAATTCTTTTAATTATACATTGAACTTTTTACTATAGATATTCAGGTGATCCAATAGCGTAAGAAGTGCTTTATATTGTTGGTGTTTATAACTTTAACTTCTTTTGAAAATAAATTTAAGTTACACACAATGACCATATAATACTTTTCTTACACTGACTATATATTTTTTTAATTTTATAGCAAGTTAGTTACTACATAACTTTTTACTAGGTTATCATTAATACTTATCGAATAGATTTATCCATAATTACCGAAGAATTAATCTGATGTATCGATATTTTTACACTATTAGTCCATAAAGCTTGAAACCCTTTACAAATAAGGTAAATTATTTATAAAAGTAACCTGAGGGTTATATATCTTTTATACCAGTCATAAGTGTATAAAAGCGAAAATGATAATTAAAAATTTATCTGTATTTGATGTTTAATTTACATCAATTAATAAATATATTATATATGTTCGTATATAATTTTTTAGCACTTAATCATGATTTATTAATATGTATTTTTATCTCATTAAATTTTTTAACTATTATATATTTATATAATCTAATATAAACATAGGGTAGGAATAAGTTTTTAGCACTTTTCCGATGGAATGTTTGAATTCTATCAAATCTAGGAGAGTACAAGTTATTCTTCTGGCATATTACCGTAATCAACTGCGCCGGAAAATGATTGTCTTGAATATTAAGAAGCTCTCTGTTCTGTCAAAGCTAAAAAGTATACATCTTGTCCCTGAGTCATAGCTGTATGACAAAAGAGGTGAACTTAAAATTCAGATGGAGGTCTGCAGCGTGAGTTCGAACCCTGGTTGGAGCAATCTATTCTTTTCCTGGGTAGGACCTTGTATGTGATATTAGTTGCTATGTTCTCAAACTCTGGTCATTCAGGCACATCCCGCGATTTACTGGTAGTAGTGCTAAGGGACCGGATTACTATCTTCAGAAATAGTCTGGCGTAAGCCGGGAAGCCGGATATAAAAAAAATACATAAATAAATAAATAAATAAAAAGTAAACATCTTTGTGAAACCAAAAATAATATTCTACTACCTCCTACTTTTCATCCCTTTTTGTCTCCCTTTTTTGTTCTATCTTCAACATTCTAGACTCAACTACTCCTGCTACTTATTCTTACCCATTTATATATATATATATAGTGTGTGCTAAGTTTGTGGGCTTGAATGTGAAAGTTGCGCCATGGAAAATAACTTGAGAATACCCTAAGAAATTTAAAGGTCAAGGGTTTTGGCAGCCAATATAAATTTGACTTTTGCTGCATTTTGTAATCATCTTTCATTCAAAAATAAAAAGAATTGGTGACTGGTATTGAGTTTTCTTCCCCTTTAGTGTTTGCCATATAAAATTGAGTGTTATTTCTTTTCGTCATTATTACTTTCATTATCCTTTTCTCATAGCGTAGTGTACTCTAGATATTAGTAATATATTGTAACATAATATTTACTTTATTTTTCATATTACTATATTTACTTTATGTAATCTTTTAGACAACATGCTAGTATGGACTGAAGTTAAATATTCTGACAAGGGATTATAAACATACAAAAAATGTCATATTTGGTTTTGAACCTTTACTTCTCTAATGTTAACAGGATTCAAAATCTATGTAAGTACAAAAAATAATAATATATATTATAATTCTGTGTCAGTATAATTTTTCAACGAATAAGATTTAATGCATGTGGCTTGACGATGATGATAGTGTAAATGTTCTTTTACAAAGTTACTCTTTTATTTTGTCGAACCATGTTAATTATCCCCATGCGAGCAAGGGGCAGAGCCGAGGTAACACTTGATGTTGTATTCTTAGGATGTGAAACATATAAAATTTAAATTATGAATTTGTTTTTAATGTATGAGAAATAATTTTCAATCAAATAAAGCAACGTACTAATCTTATTTTATTCTCAGACAATAGAATAGATAATCAATAGTGGAATGACTGTAAAAATTTGTGTGCATGAAGAATTACCTCATTGCCTCCCTCTTCTATTTCCAAATTTGTAACTTTAAGTCTTTTCATGATTTTCAACTCTACATCAGTCCAGATACATATATTCTCTGCTCAAATTTGTCTTCTATCGAATAAAAATAATAATTGTTCCAATTCATTGTTAATATGTGAAAAAAACTTAGGTATATTTTTTTTGGTTGCTCACCCGATATCCGATATTTGTATTGAAGTTTGATTGATTGAATTTGAATTTGCACAAGGTAATATCATATTGAAGGTAAAATGCTCCCTAACAAAGATGATCGCATACTAAGAATTAACTCGAACTTGAGAGCTCTGATTTAGGTCTAGGTAAGTATAGGTATAATCACAATTGCTCTCACATATATAGGAGGAAACAAATAAACCATCAAAATATAATGGGCTTATAGTAAACAAGAAATTTTGTTCTACCAAAAGGCTGACCTCTTTTATTCAAGAATATCCCACAAAATTCACCTCCCTTTTGTATTTCTCTTTTCGTTTGTGGAAAAGTTATTATTGTCTTACAATAGGTAGTGGAAACATTACTATTTGCAGTCATATTGCACTTTATTCATTGCAGTTGTGAACAGTAAGTTTCATCATTTAATTTTTCTTCAACCATCTAGTTCCAATGGATTATCTCTAGATGCATGGGATACTAGGAGCCGTTTGGGCATGAATTAGATTTAGAAAATTTGAAATAATATTTGGAGAATATTTTAGTTAGTTTATGTATCTGGCTCATTATTTCAACGTTAAACTTAAAATATAGAAATTAAAGATTGGAAGCGAGTTTTAAAAGTTTTCACTCACACAACTTTTGTTCTGTTTTCAATTTTCAAATCTAAACACAATTTTAACTATCAAATTTCAATTTTCAAATTAACTTCAAATACTACTTTTTTTCAAATCTCAATCAAAACATCTCCAACCACGCCTTAAAATGCTAAAACCAGTAAAAGAAACTATTACATGAGCAATTGGGGCATAAGTACCTTTTCCAAGAACTCAGAAACTGAATATGCAAACTCATTATTTTGGAAAACAACAAATAACAACAGTAACTATATCTCAGTCCCAAAAAAAAATTAATATGAATCCCATTGCTTCATATAAGCTCAACTAATGTAATATAATTGACATGCATGTTTTACATTGACTGTCAAATTATCACAATCCTCCTTTATTCAAATTTAAAACCGGCAATATTTACAAGCTCACACATATTAGAGTTGAAAAAACAACAAAAAAACGTCACCTAAAGGTTTTCTTTAAATCCTAAGGTTCAAAGTCCCAAAGAAAAAAACCTGAGAATTAGGGAATATGTGGGTGTATTGGTTTAGGTGTTAGTAATATTCAGTCAAACTCATGTACTATTCCTCATGATTAATTATTTCAAATTACATTAAAGTGTGAACTTTTCTTACATCACACCAATTTGGTAGAAATTTATGCTAAAAATATAGTACTCCCCCCATCCAATTTACATAATACTCGTATTGTTTTTTTAATCTGTCTTGAAAAAATTATATACTTTTTTTTAAAAAAAAATTGAGCTTTAAATTTTTTATTTTTTCTTAATGAGACAATTTGTCTATTTTAAACTATATTTTCTTTTTTATACTCTATTCTAAGTCAATCACCATCTCATAAAAAAAAATGGAGGTCGTAATTTTTTTCAATAAAACAATTCTATTTAGTGGAATCAGCCAGAGAGAACACTAAACCCTAGAGTGCCAAAAAGTATGTTAAATGATTATTTCCTCAGCTGAATGAATATATCCACACATTTTTTTATACTTTTTCTGATCAAATTCATTTTACCAAAAAAACTCTGAATGAGTCAAAAAGCAAGTCAAAAATTTCACAATTCCGGCTTTATGCTTCTCCACACACACACACACACACTACTGCTATAAAAAAAAAACAAAGTTCTCTCATTTTCTCACTTGCTCATACCACAACCAAACTCACAACATTTAGTAAAAAAAATCAAATTTCAGTCAAATCAACTCTTCTATGTCTGATCAAATTTTGTGAAGAATATATGTCAAAGAATCTCCAGAACATTTTTCAGAAAATCTCTTAATCAACAATTTTTTTTAATATATATCATCATCATATATTCTTCCTTTACTCCTCAAGATTCCTCCTTTAACTTTTTTTTAAAAAAAATAATGTATCAATATCCAAGTTTTTATGAACTAGGGAGCACATGTTCAGATTCATACAATAATTTTCTTCATGAAATTATAAATAATTCATCATCAAATGAAATGTTCAATAATGTGGAAAGTTCAAGTGTTAGTCCAAGATCAATGGCTGAAGCTAAAGCAATTGCAGCTAATAAGAATCATAGTGAAGCTGAAAGAAGGAGAAGAAAAAGAATCAATGGTCATCTTGCTACTCTTCGAACTCTACTTCCTAACACTATCAAAGTAAGCTTTTACAACTTTAACTCATATTTTTTTGCAACTATATATTGGCATGTCATATATTATTATTTAGAGTTGGCAAATGGATGGTTCTGGTCGAGTCAATAAACGGTCATAATGTAATCCGTTTAAAATGTAAACAAGTTGAATGCATCCGCGAATTTACTATACTTTTAAGGGCGCTAGAAACAAAAATAGACCATTTTTATTCACGTGAAAAACTTTAAAAAATCATTTTGCTGCTCATTGGATTCAAACACGCAACCTCTCACTAGGGAATGACTTTTGAAGAGAGCCCTCAACCACTAGGCTACAACTTTCACTAATAAGATTGAAGACAATTTTAATACATATCTTAATACTTGAAATCAATAAAAAAAGAAAAATTATGGGCGGGGCCTTGCCGGACGGGGGCCCTGTACGGCTGCGCCGCCTCGACTGCCCTGGGACGGCTCTGAAAGGGTATTAATTGACATTCTTTTGCGGAAAAATTATACGATGTAAATTGGTAAAAAAAATTAAGAATACCTTTGACTTTTCGTGTACTAACGTAACTTTGACTCCCTCAATAAGAATCATGGTTCCGTTGCTGGCTAAGTGGGTTACTAAAAAAACGGATTTTGATTTTGCCATGCAATCTACGTCGTGGTTGAGCTACATTGGTCCAAAAACAATCAGTTGAAGGCCTTTCTTTGAAAAATTATATTACCTATGTAGGTTAAATATTACTTTTATATTTAGTTATTAAATTTTAAATATTTTAACAAAATTTCTAGTTTCACCACCCACTCTACTGATACTAATACGTCTTGTTACTTAATATTTTTGAACTTGAAAATATACTATATGTTCTGTTAAGTTGTGAAGCCGCATCCCAAGGGTGTTTAACCAAACATCCTTCACCAAAAAATTATACCATATAGACATTAATTATTACATATTACAGATATTTATTACATATTTAACACCTTAATATATATTATATTACTTCTTCAAATTTTAAATATTTAACAAAATTTCTTGCTCCGCCACTATTTCTGTTCTATAATCATGAAGCCCTTAGGCACTAATAGATTCTTTGCACATCAGACAACATGTGATAGATAGGTTTCATATGTTGTTTGTAGAATGGGTGTTTTTCTAGTGCAATTTAGGGTACAACTTTAAGTTCTTTTCATTATGATGTTTTTGGCTCATATAGTTATTTTCTCTCCTAAAAGTTATATGCTCCTATCCTATGTTAGTTTGTGTAGTTAGATCTTGTCAGTCCTTTCTTTTATCCTTTTTATCTTTGACTTGAGTCGAAATAATTTTGTCCAAAATACTAATTAGTCACTTTAGAACCAAGAAGATATTGATTTTTTTTTATCTAATTCCGATTACTATTCCAAAAAAGTCACATAGTAGTAAGTAATTACTCATTTATAAAAAGAAATATACTCCCTCCGTCCTATAAAAGTGTCATCATAGCAAAAAACAGACATATTAAAAAATTAATAATGCAATGTGAAGTTTATCAAATTACCCCTATATAATAAAAATAAATGATTTTTTCCTCTTGATTAGAACATGCACAAGTTTACACCTTTTGACATCGAGAATCCAACAATATCAAATTACTATGTGACTTTTTCAATCATCATTCAGATGTTACTTTAACTTGTCATTTTTTGTCTAAGGATAGAATTGGAAAACACTAGCCAATTTATGTCTTGGTTTCCTAAGGTGACATTTATTTTGGGATAATTTTTTTTTGGCTAAGATGACACTTATTATGGAACGAAGGGAGTACAATTTAGTGAAATACCTCTTATAGTTGTTGGTATTAAATACTCCATCTGTTCCTAAATATTTGTCGCATTACGCTTTTCAAAAGTCAAATATATGAACCTTGACCAATAATTTAAGCTATATTTTTATCATATTAATATGAGAAGAATTGCAACTTATAGTATTTTTTATATAGTTTTCGAATATTTAAATTTAAATTAAAATATTAAATTAATCTAATCTAATTTAATTTTAAAATTTAATTAAATGGGACGGAAGAAGTAATTTTCATAATGATTGTGTCTCACTTGAAATAATACCACAATGTCACGCTCAAAAAGACTACTTTTACACGTTAGTCCCTGACAGATGCGGACGAAGTGTGCAAGTTATCTGTTCATTCCACTACAAAAAACTGAAATTAGTTATGAACTTGATCATCCACTCATAAATTGCTCGCAGTTAATATAATTTTATGATAATCATCGCTAAATAGGATTAGCACGAATTTCGCTCTTTAGAAATTTTTCCGTCGCTAATTAGTTTCAATTTTTTGGTAGTGTCTGAACCCGATAATTTTTACTTAGCCTCTGTATATGTGTTAGTTAATATCCACTAAGCAAGTCTACAAAAATAGGTCTGAATTCACTAAATCAAATGTAATGTGGTAAAATTTTATACTTCAAACACATAAAGTTCAAATTCTTAATTCGTATCTAAGTCTCGATGACAAAATTTTACGTAACATCCCTAAGAAAATTAGCTAACTTGGATTTATTCATGCAAAAATTGGCAGACAGACAAGGCATCTTTACTAGCAGAGGCAGTAAGAAGTGTAAGAGAGCTAAAAAAGACAACATCAGAACTAGGAGCAACAACAATGTCCGATGATGACAACGACGACAACGACAACTACGATGATCACACGACATTAATGAAGAAATTCATGTTTCCAAGTGAATCAGATGAACTAAACATAAGTTACTGTAATAATAGTATGGATTCTGATGGAACATTAATAGTAAAAGCATCAATATGTTGTGAGGACAGGCCAGAAATTATGATGGAATTAAGAAACGCATTGAGTACAGTACAAGGGAAAGTGATTAGAGCTGAAATGTCAACAGTAGGAGGGAGAATTAAGTGTCTTTTGTGGTTACAAATATTAGAAAATGGGTGCAAAGAAGAGTTATTAGTGCAATTAAGAAGCGCATTGAAAGTGGTTATGGACAAGGCCACTTTTGGCCCACAAAATATGGGCCAGGATTTGTTGGGGAACAAACGTCCACGTTTGTTAGGGGGACCAATGAATTATGTTTGACAAAATGGATATCTCTAGAGAGACAAAGATTTGTGGAAAAGAGTGAAAGGGGTAGGTATATTTTAGTTTCCTTTTTTGTGAATTTGTTGTTGTTTTGTTTGTCTTGTTCTATGAGTGTTTTTGTATAATTATTTTCTTCTTTGGATTTGTGTTAAGTGAGTTTTTGCCTTCCAACTTTGATTTTAGATTTTGGAGTAGTAAGTTGTAGTTACTCCTAATGTAGATGGAGTTTCATGAGTAAAAATGGCAACCTTTTGGTTCGCATATATACATAGGCGGAAACGGGGAAGGGTTAGATTTATCCCGAAGACATCAAGCGTAACATTAGAGTTTATAATGCTATAAGAGCAGGTATAGTAAGCAAATTCATACAAAAAGGAAAAGGGGCATATGAGATGACCATAACGAAATTCTTGTGATAAGTCCTGTCCTTGGTCAAACATATAGTGAAATAACCTTTTTTATTCTTTCCCCGAACTTCAATACAACAAACAAACAATAACATAATCGAGTGAAATCCCACAAACTTCAATGTCTAAACAATTTTCAGTTACAAAGACATTTTTGCCTTTATTTTCTTCATTTAAAAGTACTGATAGAGAGCTTTATCTTTTCCGTTTTTTCTTGAATTTTTCATGGAGTTTGAAATGTTCCTAAAGAAAAGTCATACTTATTTAAAAATAATTTAATTTTAAAATTTTCATTGTTTACACTTAATGAAATGATAGCCACATAAATATCTTTTGCTTGTTTTAGACCACGCGTTTTAAAATATTTCGTGCTCAATCAAACACCGCTATATAAATCGGGACATAGGGAGTATAACACATAATTTTTAGCTCATTCGACAAGTTCTTAGTGGTCATGATCTTCTTTGGACTTTCTAGAGTAGATATGCATACATCTCCTAAGGGGTTGACCAACAATTTAAGAAGAACGGCTTAATAGTAGTACTACAATGGGTTATGATTAGGAGTGGCTAACAGGTTGATCGAATTGGATATCGGATCGTAAATGGTTAAATAAAAACGGATAAAGTATTCAATCCATCCATATTTAACACAAATAAAAATGGGTTAACTGACGGATAATATGAATATTATTCATGGTTTCATGAATAGTCTGGTGAAATAAGCTTAGACTCCCAGAAAGTAAAAAGTCGTGAAAAATAATAAACAGATAAATGAGTATCGATAATATGGATATACATATTTGATCCATTCTTAAATGGCCAATTATTCAACCCTTAATTAACAGGTCAAATTGGATGATCACTTGTTTTTTTAAACCATTTTACCAGCCCTAGTTATGATCGTTACTTTACTTTAACTAATTTAATCTTATAGTATTGACCTGTTCCGTCTATAACGCATAATATTTGTTCACAATAGGAGTTTATTATGAACACAGTTGACAAATATACGTTAACGAGTAGTATTCAGCCATGTTGATTGTTTCATGTAAAAATGTCTTAAATTGCTTGCTTCAAAACTATATGAAGTTACCAATATTGGTTGTGGTGTAGTGGCTGGTAATACTCCATCCTTAATCAAGAGGTCTCGAGTTCGAGCTACCATTGTTAGGGAGTGTTTTGCCTTCCAACATGAATTCAGATTAGTCGGGCTCCAAATGCGGGTACCGAACACCGAACGGAAACCAAAAAAAAATTGTATGAAGTTAAGTTTTGGCAAGCCAAATTACAGAGGTCTATAAATAATAAAACTTCATACTCACGGGCCTGAAGTTAATTTAAAAGCGATTAAATTTTGTAAAAAAAAATAGGATCTCTGGCTATGGTTTAAAATTTGAATCTTGTATATCAGGCTCTGTGTGCACTTCACCCCACTTTATCTCAGGCTACGACCTATTGAACACCTAAAGTAGGCTAATACATATGCGCCTATTAAACACGCATTACTCTTTTGTTTTTTATTTTGATATGTTCTTTTCTTACTCCAAAAGGTGGAATCTCCCACCCCAGGAGCTCCACACTCCGGTCCGACAGGTCTGTGAAGAAGGTAAATCATGGTAACTCAATTGATTTCAAAGGTTAGATCGATGCCACGCTGCGCACAAGGGGCCCTCCTTTATTTCAAGAAAAAACCCCCACACTGCCGCTGACGGGATTCGATCCTTGGTCCTTACTCCAAATATCTCCCTCGAAACCAATTGAGCTGCCCAAGCAGACTAAAACTGTGGTAGGGTAAACTTTTTAAAGTGATTGATCCCACCGCATTACGGCCCCATACCCCAGAAAAACCCACCTCCCTGCCCGGCCATACGGATTAGTATACACGCTTGGCCCTACGCGTATGGAGGGATTTTTTGGGGGGAATACAGTTCCACTCTCGCTGATCAGAGGACTCGAACACGGAACCTCAGACAACAATACCCTAATGTATTGGCCACTGGGCCAAACACTTTGGATAAAATTGTGGTAGGGTAAACATTTTAAGGTGACTGGTCCTACCGCATTACGACCACATACCCCAGAAAACCCCACCTCCGGCTTGGCCCTACGGATTAGTATACACCGCTTGGCCCTACGCGTATGGAGGGATTTTTTTGGGGAACACAGTTCCACTCTCGCTGATCAGAGGACTCAAACATGGAACCTCAGACAACAATACCCTAATGTATTGGCCAGTGGGCCAAACACTTTGGATTTGATATGTTCTTTTCTGATTGGTCGGATTTTCGCATTTTTTTTGTGCCATTGGCTAATTGCGTGAGCATTTTTGTGCTGGAAAACAAAAAGGAGACAAAATTTTCCATTCAATTCCCTCAATGCAATTTAATTTGCTTATATTATTTTATCTTAGCTTAATAATTTTCACACATTATATAAAAGAACATTAATATTTCGCAAGCTAATAGTCATCATTAAATTTCACAAAATTAAAGATCTCAAAATTAATAAAAATCAAATTGAAACAATAATATCATATTTTATTTTATTTATCAAATAAACTTGTAGAAAAAGTTTTATTGACATTTTTATTTTTTTCTTAACTTGTCATTTTTATGAAACGGAACCTGCAGACCATAAATTGATTTTAAAGAAAAGTATAAGTTATTAGTTAAATTATCATTTTTAATCTTGCATGTTTTAGATTTAACTATGCATAAGTCTGAACACCAATTGTTTTATTTTTTTATTTCTTAATTCAATCAATTATTGTTGAAAAGATTATTTATCTTTTTATATCTTAATGGCGCTGATAGAACCCCACGATTTCTTCCTTTTTGCTAAATAAGATTATTTTACCTTGATTGTGATAGAAGATATAGGTGCAAAATTGAAGTTATACGAAATAACAAATATCTTCTCATTAGAAAGAAAATTAAAGGCATATCTACTTTCTTTTACATAAAGTAGAAATAACCTGCCAAAAATACAAGATAAATATGTTAAAATTATAACATTATATGTTAGGAATTGGGATAATAAAACACATTTAAAATTTCATCGTGATACATAAAACATTATGTGCCATAAAAATAGTAGTAGTATTGAACTTCTTACGTTCTTGTAAGAAGAAAACAGCGAGAGTTGATTCTCAAGATTATTTTCATTTCAACCTCCACCAGTTACATGTGCTTCCTATCTCTCATTCTTTTTATTTTTCTGCAAAATAAAGAAAACAAAAAGGATAAATTGATGAAAATCTGAAAAATGCATGCAAAATGTTGAGTACATGAAGATGGATAGGAAAAGATTTGAGGATAATAAACTCTTTCTTGCCTTTTTATAGTTGCTTCTTGATTGTCATTTCTTGAATCTTTTAGTCATGCATTTATCGTATGGATTAATTTACATTAATTACTCACCAGCGAATTTTTTTAGAAGTACTATAGTAAAAATATATATATGAATTTTATCTCTCTACACCAATACATCAATAGTAATACTATTGGTTGTTCCTTAATATAATTGTAATCTGAAGGTTGTAATAGATAATATATACAACATACTTTCAGTTAAAATGCTTAATTTATTTTTGATAAATGCATCAAGATAAATAAAAATATTATCGCAAAAGAATGACATCTCCAAGAGGAATCTAATAACATATACCCCTCCATTCAAATTGTAAATTAGAAGATTCAACTATGAGTTCATCATTAAAATATATAAATATATATATATATATATATATATATATATATATATAACTTCTCGATTAGGATGTACTAAAAATTTTACAAATTTAACAAACAATGATTTCAGACATATCTAAAAATGCAAACACTTTCTAAGCATGATTTCACTAAAATAAAGCAATAAAAATATAATAGAGATATACACTTATGAATTTTCGATTTTTTTTTTTTGCACTCTCTAAAATAATTCCTGCCAACTATGATAACATCCTCAAATAAGAGAAATGGTCCAAATATGTTACTTGGAGCTTTCAAGGAATCAAAGACAGAACCTTCTAACTTTCGCTTTTCAACACATCCATAGTGTTCTTTTTGTATACACGTGATGATCGATATTCCAAAAACATGCACTATAAAATGAAAAATCAAAAGTTTAATGATCACAAAGAGGAAAAAAAAAAAAAGAAAGGAGAAAGCCCAATAATGATTGACAGGTCATTACTTGTGAAAGAAATAATTCTTTGATTATTTTTATTAATAAATAAATATATATACATATTACAATTTCCATAATATGAAAAATCATATTTCTATTCTACTCCCAAAATTTTACAATTATGGTAAGTGTACAATGCTAATTAAATACAAATATTATGTTGCCAAATATACTCCAAACCGTGATATACTTGGCATGTATATCACGACTGATTTGTCTTGTATTTCCATGATATACACGGTATACACAAGGCATTGTATATGTCGTGTATATCGTGTATACCACGGTATACTTTCACACCCCCGTAGTCAAAGCGGGCGGTCGTCGTATGTTGAGACTGTCCCTAAAATCTTCAAATAGAATTGAGGGAAGACATTTAGTAAAGATGTCTGCAATTTGGTACCTAGAAGGGACATGTAAGACGCGTACTTGCCCACGAGCTACCTTTTCTCGAACGAAGTGGATATCGATCTCGATATGTTTAGTGCGCTGATGTTGAACAGGATTACCGGAAAGATAAACATCACTAGTATTATCACAATAAACCAATGTAGCTTTCTGAATGGGACAATGAAGTTCTAAAAGAAGATTATGTAACCAACATGATTCAGACACCACATTGGCTACCCCTCGATACTCGCCCTCTGTACTGGAACGCGTTAATGTAGACTGGCGCTTTGCAGACTATGAGACCAAGTTATCACAAAAAAACATACAATAACCAGACGTGAGCGTTTGGTATCTGGACAGCCACCCCAATCAGCATCTGTATACGAGACAAGTGTCGACGTCGATGATGGATATAAATGCAAGCCATAGTCAAGTGTTCCCTGGATGTATCGAATAATGCGTTTGAGCGCATTCATGTGCTCAACCCTTGTATCATGAATAAATAAATACACATGTTGTACGACATACGTAATATTCAGTCTTGTGAAAGTAAGATACTGAAGAGCCCATGCAAGACTGCGATAGTGGGTTGGATTCTCGTAAGATGAGCCAACCGCAGAACCCAGCTTGGGTTTAGTATCAATTGGAGTGGAAGTAGACTTGCACGATGATATACCAGCTCGCTCAATGATCTCAGCGGTATACTTCCTTTGTGATAAGAATAACCCACATGTATGACGAGTGACAACAATCCCCAAGAAATAACTCAATGGCCCTAAGTCTTTCATAGCAAACTCAGAACTGAGTAGTGTCATGATAGACTTGCGTAAATCATCAGAAGAAGCTGCCAAAATAATATCATCCACATACAAGAGAATATACGCCAAGGAAGTACCACGACGATATATGAACAAAGAATTATCAGACCTATTGTGAGAAACCCCAATAGTAGATACATAGTCTGCAAATCACTTATATTAGGCTCGTGGGGTCTGCTTAAGCCCATACAAGGACTTCTTCAGTAAATAGACATGATGCGGATATTTGGGGTCTCGAAAATCCAAGGGCTGATGCATGTAAACTGTCTCCTTAAGATCACCATGTAAGAAGGCATTCTTCACATCTAGCTGATGAATGAGTCACGCTTTCGAAAGAGCCAAGCTGAGAACAGTGCGAATGGTAGCCGGTTTAACCACCAGACTAAATGTCTCACCACAATCCACACCAACTCCCAAGTCTTATTTTCAATAAGAGCATCATATTCGTCGGTCATAGACAATTTTCAATTCGGGTCATTTAATGCAGACACTGGGTTACGGGGTAGGAGGATTTAAGAACATTAGAATTTAGATTAAAATGTCGTTTTGGTTTAAAATACCCCATTGACTACGAGTGACCGGTCTGTAACTCAGGGGAGAATTGAATGGATTTTGGAAAATATTCGGATGGGGGACGGAGTGGCCAGCAGGCAGTGGGCCTGCTGGCCCAACATTGGAAACTGGACTTAGTACAAGAATAGTAACAGGGGCTGAAGCAATCGAGGGAGTGGGCTGGACTACCGGCCCAACGACTGGACCTAGGAATGTTGAGGCTGGAAAATAGGGGTTGTTGGGCTAATGGCCAATGGCCACTGGCCCAGCCCCACTTCCAGGGGGCACATGGCTGGGACCAGTTGGCCTGCGGCCAACTGCCACCGTGTCGAGGCCCGCTGCCACTGTTTTGGCCTCCCCACTACCGTCTGTACCACCACGATTGCCACATCAATTTTTGCCATTATTTTTACGATTCCTCTTGCCTCCACCGTAAGTACGGTTTTGGCCCGAATTGTCAACAAAACCTTGAGAATTATCGGATGAAGTCATCATCACTAGGGGACTTCTGCCGGTAGCCGCCTTTTTGGCCAATCCGACTTCTTCTAACGTGAGCATCGAACGGGACTTGATAAAAAGGTGAAAGTGGATTACTTTGATGGAGGAGAGTCCCAACGCCATTAAAGACCTCATATAGGCCTACAACCATTTGTAGAACAAGACGATTATTGGTAACAGGTGCTCCAACGTTACGAAGTTGGTCCGCCAATTCCTTGAGCCGTTTACAATAATCTGAAACATTCGGAAATCTTCCATGCGGACTTGTGAGAATTCTTGCTCAAGGGTGACAACTCGGGAATGTTGGTTATCCTGGAATATATCACGCAATCTATTCCATGTAGCCATAGCCGTAGTGTCGGGCTCAATGATCATATGTAAAAGGTCGGTAAACAGCCTTCCCAACCGGAGAGTTGGAAGAAGAGGATCAGAATTGGTTTGCTGAACTGTTGGGCTTCTTCCTGAACTTTCATTTTGGTCCCCGAAATATTTACATTTTGGTCTGAAAGTTTCGGATAAAACAGAAACAATGAATCTGACCACAGAAACATTGGCTCTGAAGTTAGAAAGCCAACAGTTGGAGAATCAACAGTCTGAAAGTAAAAGTCATATTGAAACAAAGTCTCGATATGAAAGATATGGGTATCACAGATGACATCTTAGGAATTGGATTTCTAAGACATCTAACGGACTGGTCGATAGTAGACAGTCTCGTTGAAGCCACCAATGGATATGAATCATAGAAATGATTGGAATCATGGTGCTCCCATAGACAAAGAGCGATATGCACAGGTCATGTGTAGTTCAATGTATTGTACACACTACAACCGACACAGGTATCATCCTACAAACGGATCGGTTGAACTAAGGTTCACCGATGATCTTAATACATGATCAATAGAAGGCGTTAAGTCGAGATATGCCGATATCCGAATTATTCGCTTATCTACAGATTATAGTATTCTGGATGTCCAGCGGTTCTGGGAGAACACAGTGATGCAAACTGGACATCAAGATCGAAGAACACCAAAGCCACAAGCAAATGTGTATGGTGGGTCTTGGAAAATCCTCTAAGCAAACTTGCATCGGCCGATTCATGATGGAATCGGAGTTTATCGCTTTATACAAAGCATGAAAGAAGTTGAGTAACTTCACGGCTCCTTAGAGGACGTCCCTTATTGGGAGATACCCGTGTCTTCAGCAGTTATACACTGTGGCTAGCCGGTCGGCTTCAGGAAGGACACGGATGACGGCGTCTAGACATATCTTTTAGGATCTGTCGGAGACATAAGACCGTATGGCAGTTGATCATCACGGGTGTCACATCCTTGTTTACTAACTAAGGGACTACCCGGAGATCAAGTGTTCTGCCTGTCTAGGGAAATTGGCTTAAAACCCAAACAATATGAACCTTTGCGGTGGAAACCCAACCATACTGATTGGAGATCCCAAGAATTTGGTTCAATGGGAAAACTAAGCGGCAAAAGGTTCCAGTTGAGCGCTTCGGTGGAAGCAAGAAGCACTTCGGATGATGATTTCTGTACGGAAACATGAATCCAAAGCTGTTCCCGCGATAGACATTAAAGTGCTGCCTGCATGGTAGGTAAAGGTTAAGCTTCCAAAACTTTTTAAAAGATCCTCAAACGGTTGAGGTTAAAGTTGTGGAACTTTTAATGATTCCTAACACTTGAGAAGTGGGGTATAGCAGGATACCTTGTAAGAGATCTCCTATTTAAGTGCGAGGATGACCGCCTCAATTGAACGCACTTAAGAATCCAAGTGTGTCCATGGCCACAACGGACAGAAACGTAAGAAGGAAAATGAATAAGAAGAGTTATTGTGTTGGTATCATTGTCTTGGCTTACACTAAACACTGACGGTTCAAGACATCACGTTCACCGCGCAAAGAAGTAAGTCCGATGGTATTCAACTAGGGAAGGTTCAAAGCGAAAGCTACCTATCCTGATGCAATATCTTTTCGCTGAAAGATTGCTGAAATGTAGGCACCTTGTGCGTGCGCCACAATCTCTCTTTCATAGAGGGGATTGTTGGAAATTAGCCTTTGGCGGGGAGATGCGTCCACCCATCTTTGATGAATTAAACACTTGTGTTCCGCATGTTGGAGACCTTGTCTCTTCACACATGCATGATCTACGAAGTGAGTAGATAACTGTAGGGCCAAGAATCATCTAATTTCGTTGAGAAATGAAAGAGATATTGGTCCACGAAGTAAGGTGTTTGAGACATGGAAATGTGGTGTGGGACAAATCTACCACATCGGTGGGAATAGGAAGAATTGCTCTCTATATAAGTCTCTAATTGGTAAAGGGTTTGGGACCCCAAGGGGTATCCCATGTGTTTAAAGGAGGGAAGACCTAGATGTGCTTGGGTTCAAGGCTAAGCCCACACGCGCGCCGCCGCCGCCCGCCCGGGTTTCGGGTTTCGGGTTCTCGGGTTCACGGGTTCACGGGTTCACGGGTTCACGGGTTCACGGGTTCACGGGTGGTGGGCTGCGGGCTGCGGGCTGCGGGCCTGTCTGAAATTATCTTTTTGGACCGAGAGAACTCGCGGATGTACGCTTTGATCCCCGAAGTTTCATATGTACGGTTTGGACCGAGAATTCGTTCATATGTACGATTTGGTCCACGAAGTTTCAATATTTACGCTTTGGTCCCAATTTCGGAGACTTTTACGTAAATATTGGATCAACGTTTTGGAGCATTAACCACCATTATTTGGCTGATTAATTCCTCCATTAACAGCCCATTACTTGGGCAAGGAGCGACCTCTTTCAATGGCCTTAATAGCCATTACTTGGCATTTTAATAGCCTCCTTTAAGGGCCATTACAGACCTTGTTTGTGGCTGTTGGACAGCCCCTCCTCTTGCTATATATTGAGCTTCACTTGGCTGAAAAAAAGAAGCAAGAAACATGCGAAACATAGACGAAAATACGGTAAAATCGATCAAAAAACATCACGAAAATAGCTCAAAACGAGCAAATTGTGACGAAAATCAAATGAGCAAACCCACACATATACACGAGATATACACTACGAGAGACACACTATATACACAGAGACAAAAGAGAAGAGTATTGAGAAACTCTTCCTTCCTATTCCATATCTTGAAAGTCGAGTCATATTTGTTTTCTTCGACTCAACCTATTGGCTTTGTAGTGTTGAGATTATAGTGTTGTTTTATCTTGGGAGACTATTGTCCGCTAACGTAAAAGCATATATACGGGGCAATCTTGTCTTAAGGATAGAGGACTATCCTCGACTCAACACACAACGTTGTAACCATCCGGTTTAGTTATTTCTTGATTTCGTATCAAGATTCAAGGCACAACAAACTTGCGGCGCGCTTCTCAACATTGGCTTTGCAAATGATCAAGATTCAAACACAACACACATGCGGCGAGCTTTTGAAGATTGACCATTTATTTCTCATTTCGAACATTTGTAATAGTTATTACTTCCCGTACTGCTCTATAAAGTACCATAGGAAACCAACAAAATATACTACAAACCGTGATATACTTGGCATGTATATCACGTACTGATTTTTCTTGTATTTCCGTGATATACACGGTTTACACAAGGCATTGTAGATGCCGTGTATATCGTGTATACCACGGAATACTTTCAACTTGTAACTTCAAAAAAATCCTTTTGAAGCAGAAGTGATTTGTTTAAATTAGTTTACTCAATAACTTATAAGTTTTAGGAAATAATTATCTTCATGTGCCCAAATTTTCTCCATGTTCTCTTCTAATTTCCTCTGTGAGCATGAGCAGATCTAGAAAGAAAGATCCTCAAAGAAGTATTGCGTAATTACTAATGCTACTAAAAGGTAAAGTAATGCATTAAGAAAAAAACACCCAAACACAACCTTTCGTTCAGGAAAAAATAAAAATAAAAATGAAATCATAAAAATTGGATAAATTAGATCTATCACTTAGCTTTTTAAAACGCTACTAAATTCATCGAGTTGTTCAAGACAAAAATAATCATCCAACTAAATGAAAAGTTTGTATAACAAAAACACCTTACATATAAGAATCTTTACATATCAACAAAGGTGTTTATATATAGGGTAAGTTATTGAAAGACTAAGCAGGATTGTATGAGATGTTTGGTGTAGAAGCATGACTACTGTACTATTAATAATTGTTGTTCACCTTCCTAAATGTTGGTTTAAGGAACATATGCACGTATGAACTTTTAAGTCTAGAAGTTTTCTCAAAGTAGTTATGGATAGATGAAATGTGGATCAACCATATTTGATGGACAATTGATCGAATAGTAATTAATGAAATCAACCTTTTTTTGTTTTTGTTAACTAATATTCTCTATTGATTGGCAGTAATGGGATTAGGATGTTACTCTTGTTACCGGTCTTCATGCACATCCTCTATGAACTTAGTAAGTAATTTCTTGCCTCAATTTATATAACACTTTTTCCTTTTTAGTAAGTAAAAAAAAACATATTTTTATATTTAGTAGTAATTCAACATTAAATTTATCTTTATATCCTTAATAAAGTGATTTCTAGCAACATAAATTTCTATGAGGTGTTTTAGACCACAAGTTTCAAAAGTCTTTTTTATTTTTAAATTTTGTATCAAGTTCGTATAAAATGGGATGGAGAGAGTAGCTAATCTGTCACTAAATCGCTCGTTGCTAGTATAATTTTTTATAATAATTCATCGTTGAATAGTATTAGCAACGGTATATTGTTTAACTATAAAATCCGTCCGTCGCTTATTCTTGTTTTTAAAATAGTGGTAGTAGGCTAGTAGCATGCCTAATAAACCACAAAAACAAAGCAGTTGTCGATTGATCGTTCAAATTTTGTTATACTACCTAGGAAATGTGTACTTGCCTAATGATCAAATAATTAATAAGCTCAACAATAGTGTGGAACTACATTAAGTAATCTAACACATTTATATTAGTAGTAATTGTTTATGTTTGGTTCTCAAAAGCAGAGATGAAAGAAAAATGATAACGTCGCCTGAGAGATTCGAACTCTCGCGGGGAAACCCCATGTACTTAGCAGGCACACGCCTTAACCACTCGGCCAAAGCGACTTGTTGTTCTATGCTTGTATAGATATTACATTTAACCAATCTATACTCTCCTTTAAATTTCCCCCATTCCCGTCCGTTATCTAGTGCTCACTGTAGGAACCAATTATTCGGATTCATGTTGTCATCCCTACTTTAGCCTACTTTAGGGGTAAACAGTTTTCTATCAAAGAGATTCTTTTTCTAATGCACATGGATGACATTTGGGTAAAGCTGCTAAAACTTGGGTTTTAGGCCTCCAACTTTCGGGGGACTTACTTTATATCAAATATTTTGTAAAAATAAAAGTACTCCCTCCGTTTAAAAAATATTATTTTAGTTTAACTTAGTACGAAATTTAAAAAATAAAGGAAGTGTTTTAAAATGTGTGATTCAAAATAAACCTTAGATATTTGTGTGACTGTAAATCATGTCATAAAGTTAAATTATTTTTAAATATAGAAATGTGTCAATCTTTTTGAGATAAACTAATAATGAAAGTAGGACAATCTTTTTGAAACAGATGAGTTAAGAGTCTCACATCGGATATGGAATGGGAACATGGACTTGGACAATCCTCACATTTAACAATTCTGAATCTTCACCCACTACTCTCTTTTTGATGAATTCGCGCGCACTACAATCTTTCACATCAATTAAAGTTTCTATTACGTAATAGGCTTCTCGCCAGAGATTTGTTTCACTGAAGGCCATACCTTTTTTTTCAATTTCCAATTGGAGCGCCGACAACTCCTACAAACTAGCATTTAGGGTTGAGTTAGGCCCTAAGATCCATTCTTTATATGGTATTAGAGTCAGACTCATTTCAATTATTTATTCACCGATGTTGGGTTCCCAAATTATATTGTCCACGCTCTAGTTAATGAGGTCTGAGCGTGCGGGAGAGTGTTAAGAGTCGCACATCGGATATGGAATGAGAACATAGACTCCTTATATGGACTTGGACAATCCTTACCCTACAAGCTAGCATTTGGGGTTGAGTTAGTCCCAAGATCTATTATTTAAAAGATGGATTACTGCAGATTTTTACTACATAAAGGGGGCCTCAAAATAAACTTGTAACGTGCAGAATAAAGAATTTATGGAAGAGAAGTGAAAAAGTAAGCACTAATTCTTCTTTTTACCTTTTCAATGAAATTAAGATTTTTCATTTTCTTTTTTGGGCTATGTAATACTCAGTCATTCTTACATCAACATACAATTCCTTTTTATTTATATTTCCCTTGTTCCTTCAAAGCTTCTAAAAATTTCTCTTTATCAATATTCTTCTTAAAACAAACAAGAGCAACAGTGTATGACAAAAAATATTATTGATTTGCATTTTCTTGAATATCAAGCATTCTTGGAAGTTCTTGAAGTAACAAGTTCTAATTTTCAGATTAAGTTACTTGAATCATGTTCTGTTTCTTCAATTTTTTAGTTTTAGTTTTTCAATTTGAAGCTTAGGAAAATATTTTAATTTTCTATTTAGTGGTAAAAAAATTGAGATACTACATAATGATAATTTAAAAAGACATTGTCTCAACTTTTAATGTTCTTTAAAATATAATAGTCACTCTTATATTGATGGTTTAGATCGAAAAAGTGTTAAGGGAGATAATACAAGTAGATGAGAATACTTTAATCGATATATGCAATCAGATAAATAGAGTTGATTCTTTTCCAAATGCTTATATTGTTGGAAATTAGCCTTTGGCGGGAGTTGCGACCGACCAACTTTAACGGCTTAAACACTAGTGTTACGTATGTTGGAGAATCCGGTTCTTCACACATGCATGATGTACTAAGTACGTAGATAACCATAGGGCCAAGAATCGTCAAATTTCATTGAGAAATGAAAGAGATATTGGTTCACGAAGTAAGGTGTTTGAAGCATGGAAAAGTGTGGTGTGTGATCAATTCTCCCTCACCGGTAGAGGAAGAAAGAATTGTTGTGTATATAAGACTCGAAGTTAGTTTGGGGTTTGGGACCCCAAAGGGTATCCCATGTGTTTAAAGGAGGGAAGACCTAGATGTGCTTCGGTTCAAGGAAAGACCACGCGCGCCGCCGCCGCCCGTCCGGACCGGTTCCGTGTTCCGTGTTCGCGGGTCGCGGGCTGTGGGCTGTGGGCCTTCGATATTATCTTTTTGGGCCGTAAAACTTTGCCGAAGTACGGTTTGATCCCGAAAGTTTCATATGTGCGGTTTGGACCGAATTCTTTCGGATGTACGGTTCGGTCCCCGAAGTTTCAAGATATACGCTTTGGTCCCCGAAGTTTCAAGATGTACGGTTTGGTCCCCGAAGTTTTTCGAAAGGCGAAATTTCGACGGTCCGAACGAAACGTCCGCACTCAATTCACCCATTTATTTTGGCTGAATTACACCTCCTATAATGGCCAATCCGTTGGCAATTTTCTCCATTTATGTGGTGGCTTTACTACCTCCATAATGGTCATTATTTGGCCAATAATGGTTGTTATGGAGGCAGTCAAATAGTCCCTCTTCCTCCTATATAAACACCCTTACACCATTGTTGAGGCACACTTGATATACACGAAATTACACAAAGCGAGAACGCAAAGCGCTTTCTTCCTAAATCTTCCAAGCATCATTTCGTTATTCAATATTCTTCACGGTAGCTTTTGAGTTTCCTTTGCTCAATAGTTCCATTGCTGTTTTATCTTGGGAGACGAATTGTCCAGGACGTATAAAGGATACATACGGGGCAATATTATCTTAAGGACAGAGTGTCACACTCGACTCAACAAAAACAAGTTTTCAGTTTTCTTGATCAACAAAATAGCAATTTCAGTTTGTTGTTATATTGTAATTTTCAGTTTTAGAGTTGAATTATAATTTCAATTCTTACATAAGCAGTTACTTGTAATTTCCGTTTCCTGCAAATCCTTGTAAACACCAACATATATTGCCTATAGAATAATGTTAACAGTTGCCTCCGCGGAAAAAAGTTTTTCAAAACTAAAGTTGATAAAATCTTACTTAGATCAATCATGTTTTAAGAGAGATTAAATGGACTAGGTATATTATTCATTGAAAAAGAATTATTAGAAAAAATCAATTATAAGACGATTATTCATAACTTTGCATCTCAAAAAGCTAGAGAAATAAATTTTGAATAATATATATATATATATATATATATAACTTTTTTTTAGAAAAAATATTAAGACTTTTCATCGAAATTTGGCATTAGGCCACCAATAGTGTTGAGTCGCCCTGCTAAGACACATTCGAACTCGAGACCTTTGGGTTCGATCTAAAAATAAAGGAGCACTTATCTCCGCACCATAACTTTTGGTATTAAGATACTCTTGTAGTTATCATTTCATAGTTTGAATAAACTGTTAAGACGGGAAAAAGGAAATAAAATCGTTTAGAACATTCAAAAGCAAAGTGATGGCAAAAATTATTTAAAGGCATAAATTTTCTAATGTTAGAAATGTTTGCGCATACTTTTTTCACCCTCTTTTTTGCGCCATAAACTCCATGGTTGGTTCAAGGGTGAGGCTAGCTAGTAAAACCTTTTTAATGCGTTTTCACTTTGATGTGTTGATTCTTAAGATTAATCGTTCAGTTGGTGTAAACACCCCGGTACATATAAATATTTACTAAACCAATTTATATGATCATTCAAATTTTATTTTTGAGGAATGTAAACTAATGCACATGAAAACTATACTGCTTTCCAATAAAATTTGTAGAGGCGGACATGAGCTGATGAGCTGATGAGCTGATTAGTTTCTTAATGGTCATGGTCTTATTTGGGCTTTTCTAGCATGGATACATGCCAAAAATGTTGAACAAAAAGGCTTACTACAATATAATTGGGTAAACATAAACCCGTACCAGGCCACCAAACTAATGAAACTTATGATAGTTAAGTGATTTAATGAAATAAAAATAGACAATTAATCATGGTTAAGTGATAATCATGTATATTCCAACACATATCATGTTTTTATTGTTAAAATCACCATCGCCTCTCTCATTAGTAGAACATTTTAGATTAAGTTATATAATTATCTAGAAATATGGTAAAGATTCAAGAAATACATAGGAAAGGTTCTAAGAATGACCTATTGAAGTATCTTGGATACTTAATTTAGATATATGTCTAGCAGCTCTAGATTGTTGTTAGATATTTGTAAGAAATGTGTAGATGTTCTAGAGTCTTAGATATTTGTAGAATAAGATAGAATTATCTAGATTTTTAGGACCATGTCTAGAATCATCCCTACACAAGTATAAATATGGGTGACCTTATTTATTTGTAATTAACCCCAATTGTAAGCTTACGTAAAGTGAGTAAGAAGTTCTCAAGAAGTGAGAGCAAGTAAGTTGTACTCAAGTAAGAAGTGAGTACTCAAGTTATAGTGTTTAAGTCTTGGTGTAATTACTTTTACAATAATAAAGTAGTTACGTTTTTCACGTTGTGTTGTCTAACATTTATTGCATTGTGGACATCATTCTTGAACCTTTTTCTCATATTTTAATTTCAATATTATGTTTGAGTTTCACTATCAACTCCCTCTTAATTTCTAAACGAAATGACATTTAATTGCTCCCGGAATAACAATTAGCAAGCTCACTAGTTAAACTTCTTACTACTAAAAATAGAGGTATTTTCCACCGACATTAAGTGAAAAATTTGTGCTACAAAATATAATTTTTCCATCTCATTCTTACTGACCCAACTCATTGGGAAAACGCATGGCGGGAAACAGATTCCATTGAAATGGTGGGAAACTTCTTAATTTTTTCGTGTAAAAATACTACTATTTAGATTTTTCCCACCGACATTCAGTGGGAAATAGCCACTGAACATTTTTCAATGGAAATTCAGTGGGAAAATAGAGATTTTTTAATAGTGTCCTTACTCGATTGCTTAATCCTTTTTCGTAAAAAGGTAGGATTCTCAAAGAAGATAGTTTTTCCACTTTGTATGTTTATGATCCAATTTGTTCAAAATATGCATATACGTACGTAGATATTTTCTTGTGAGTAAAATATACTGGACGAAATACGCATAAATCAGTAGCAGACACTGCATTACTTTAACACAAAGGCATCAATGCCTAGCACTCAAGAGAGTAAAAATGAGACAATACTGTTGGAAATTTGCCTTTGACGGGAGTTGCGACCGACCAACTTTAACGGCTTAAACACTAGTGTTACGTATGTTGGAGAATCCGGTTCTTCACACATGCATGATCTACTAAGTACGTAGATAACCGTAGGGCCAAGAATCGTCAAATTTAATTGAGAAATGAAAGAGATATTGGTTCACGAAGTGAGGTGTTTGAAGCATGGAAAAGTGTGATATTGTGTGTAATTCTCCCTCATCGGTAGAGGAAGAAAGAATTGTTGTGTATATAAGACTCAAAATTGGTTTGGGGTTTGGGACCCCAAGGGGTATCCCATGTGTTTAAAGGAGGGAGGACCTAGATGTGCTTCGGTTCAAGGAAAGACCACGCGCGCGCCGCTGCCGCCCGCCCGTCCGGTCCCGGGTCTTCTGATATTATCTTTTTGGGCCAGAGAACTTTGCCAGAAGTACAGTTTGGTCCCTGAAGTTTCCAGAACGTCAGAATTTGGACAGTCAAAGAAGAAACGCTAAGCACTCAATTCACCCATTTATTTTGGTGAATTACTCCTCCTATAATGGCCAAATCCGTTGGTCTTTCACCATTTATGTTGGTGGCTTTACTACCTCCATAATGGCCATTATTTGGCACATGGAGGCGAGTTTTCAGCCCCTCCCTCACCTATATAAACACCCCCTTATACCATTGTTGAGCACTACGAATAACAGTTCATACAACACACGAAAATACACAACCAAAATAGTTTTCTTCCTACAACTTCCAAGCATCATTTCGTTACTCAATATTCTTCACGGTAGCATTTTAGTTTCCTTTGCTCAAGTGTTCCATTGCTGTTTTATCTTGGGAGACAAATTGTCCAGACGTATAAATGATACATACGGGGCAATATTGTCTTAAGGACGAGTGCCACACTCGACTCGGCAAAAAAACAGTTTCCATTTTTCCGTCTTCAACAAAATTGTAATTTCGGTTTTGTGGTTCTATTGTAACTTTCAGATTTCTAGTTGAATTATTGAATCTTTGTTTATCCTTTCGAATACTTGTAATAGTTATATACTTCCCGTACTGCTTTATAAAGTACCATAGAGCAAAAATACCCAACAAATACATCGTTAAAAATCACTCAAAATATTAGAATGACAAAAGAAAAAGGTTAAAAACAAAATCTCACGCACGGTAGAGACCAATAGCATAAGATTAGTTGGATGGAGGAGGTGAAAGTGTAGGAATGGTTGGAAGTGATGGCATGTTAGGCATTGGTGGCAGAGTCATTTTCGGGACTATAGAAGGCAATGTTGGAAGTGTTGCAAAGATGTTACACTAGGCAATGGTGGAAAGTTGGGAATATTTGGCAATGGTGGAAAGTTGGGAATATTTGGCAATTGTGGCAATGAGGGGATTGTAGGCAAGTTAGGAAGTTGCAGCACGACTTGTTGTGATGCTTGATAAGGACAATAATGTTATGATCAACGAGACGATTGAGCAATTTGATCAACTGCTAATGTGTTTCACGGAAATGAATTTAGTTAGTAATGTAAGTTTTGTTTTAATTTGAGTGAGTTTGATCATTTACTAAAGGGGTATATATAGGAAAAGTTGTTGAAAGACTAGCTGAATTATATGAGATGTTAATTTGGTGTAGAAGCACGAGAACTCAATTATTAGTTCACCTTCCTAAATGTAATTACTCCGTATTTATTAGGCATGTACCATCCTAATGACATGGTGTCAACCAATACAGAATAGTTTTTAAAAAAAAGTGGTGTATCCCTCAATGGTGCAGATATACCCTCAATTTTATAATTTAGAACAGATATATCCTCGTTAAAAAAAAGTGTTATATATATATATATTCTTGTCGTTACACAAATGGTTCAAATAAACCTTTTCGCCGAGGGATTTTTTTAAAAAAAAATTCATTTATCGTATTTTTTAATTAAATAAAATTTCATGTGACTTTAAACAAATAAGTCCACCCATTTTTTATAGACTTATTTTTTAAAAGTCACGTGACAATTTTTTTTCTAATGGGTTGTTTGGTTCGTTTTAAAAAATTACTTTTGTGGCTTTAAGAAAATATAAGTCTACTCCAGTGTGACAAGGATAATTATGCATCATTTTTTTTAACGAGGGGTATATATGCACTAAATCGCAAAGTATAGGAGTATATTTGCACATTTTCCCCTAAAAATATAAAGAAATGATTTAATCAATTGTCGACCAAATATGGTTGATCCAAACTTTATCTATGCATTACTACTTTCAAGAAAATTCTGACTTGAAAATAATTAGTTGATGAATTTCCTCAAACCAACATTCAGGAAGGTTAGCTAACAATATAGAGCCTATTTTTCCACACCTAACTTGTCAATCCAATTATCCTTGTAGCCCTTCAAGAACTTTGCCTATTTATACACCCTTAGTAATGATTAATCTCATCTCAAGTACTCAATTCAAAACACAATATTCCTTTTAAAACAGAGCAATTAATCTTGCAAATTAGCACAATGGCTGCTTCTCACAATTGCTCAATCCTCTTCGTGATCGTAGCATTATTGTCCTTATCAAGCATCGCTACAAGTCGTGCTTCTCGCAGCCTATTGCAACTTCCGAACTTGCCTACGATCCCCTCGTTGCCTCAACCAACAATGCCACAATTGCCAAATATTCCCAACTTGCCAACAGCAGCCACATTGCCACCATTACCGAGTGTTGCATCTTTGCCAACACTGCCAACGGCTTCACCATTGCCCTCTGTTCCAAAAATGACTCTGCCACCATTGCCAAACATGCCATCACTTCCAAACATTCCTACACTTTCACCTCCTCCATCAAACTAATCTTGCTGCTTCCAACCGCGTGATTTTTACCTTTCTTACCCTACCGGTCTCTATCGTGTGTTTTCTTCTTTCTTTTTTTAGGCTTTTTCTTTTGTCATTTCAACGATGTACTGTATTATCATATGTACTATCTGAGTGCTATACATTGATTGTCATTTGAGTTAATTCAATGCAGTGTCTTATTACTTATTCATGTGTATTTGTGCGGTATATTCTCCTGATAAGCAAAGATCAACATATACAAATTTGATCATAACTATTGTTCCGTAATCAAAGTGCATTTCATTTAGAGAATTAGAAGTGTGTCGATACTACTGATAACTCATAACATGTTACAGAAAATCTGAGAAAAGAACTTAAGATATATGGAAAAAAAAACATAAGAGGTCTGAAAAGGTAAGAAGGCAAGAGATCTTATCACCTTAGTGGCCTAGGAGTGATCCACTGTTGAACATGTTGAATTTGTCTTTGGTGGGGGTTGCGTCCACCCATATTTAATGACTTATACATTAGGGTTCCGCATGTTGGAGTCTTTGTCTCTTCACACATGCATAATCTACTAAGTAAGTAGATGACCGTAGGGCCAAGGATCGTCAAATTTCGTTAAGAAATAAAAGAGATATTGGTCCACGAAGTAATGTGTTTGAGGCATGAAAATATGGTGGGACAAATCTACCACATCGGTGGAAAAATGAAGAATTGTTCTTTTTATAAGCCTAAAATGGACAAGGGTTTGGGACCCAAAGGGTAACCCTACTTCTGATATTATCTTTTAGACCCAAAACCGTTTAGTATTTACAGTTCGGTCCCTGGAGTTTCAGGAATGCTGTCAGCAGCCAGAAAGCCAACAGTTTATGGCATTAACCATCTGAAACGTTTTGGACTTACTACAAAACGTTTCTGGCCATGACTACACCTCTTAAAGGACCTCTTAACACATTTCCTCCTCCTAAACACTATATATTGAGACCCGAAATAGATTTGAAGGAGAAGATTAAAAAAAAGAAGAAGGAGAAAGAGAGCAGCAGAAACAGTAAAAAGAAAAAAACAGAAACTCTTCATTTTCCTCTAAATTTTTCATTCTTCAGCAAGTCGTTTCATGTTTGTTTTTTTTTCGTCAGAATCAACCTATTTGTTTTGTAGTGTTGATTAGTTGTTGTTTTATCTTGGGAGACTATTGCCGCTAATGTAAAAGCATATATACGGGGCAATCTTGTCTTAAAGACAAAGAGTCATCTCTCGACTCAGCCACAGTTGTAACAATCCAGATTTAGTATTTTTTGATTTCAGGTTATCAAGATTCAAGACTCAACAAGTTTGCGGCGATTATAATCTTGGTTGTTTGTTTATCCTTTCGAACATTTGTAATATTTATTTACTTTCCGTACTGCTTTGATTCCAACAATTATATCCACCAGAATATATTGTAACGTTAATTATGTAATTACAAAGATTTAACGCAACTTAGAAAGTTACCCTCATAAGGACATATTACAAAATAAAATACTCCGGTAAATTGTGTAAAGGGGACACCAGAACAAGCAGTGCATTCCAATGATTAGTGCAAATTATCTTTATTTGAATCACATACTTGTAAGCTTTTCTTATTTACGTTCTTAAAGCTTTTCCTAGATATCTCCTTAGACCAATATTATCTATAATTTAGACATATTCAATCACAAAGTTTCACCACTGTGTTTTTTTTTTTCGAATTTATATCACTAGACATTTTGGCTAGCGGCTTTTTATTAATAACAAAAAAAATTAAAAAAAAATCTCAAAAGAGATAAGTACAAGTACGAGGGCTAAACCTTACTTTACCAATGTTAATGAGGTAAAAAAGCTTTACTAATTACTCCTAACAAGCATGAAATTATAATAGAAAACAATACATATATTTCCATATGCATTAGTTTAAATTCCTGACAATTGAAGTATGAATGATTCAATTGATTTTGTAATCTAACCATCGGTCCAAGTGAAAAAAGACTACACTATAGGAGTAAAAATGTAAAAATGTCCGCTATTGATGTTGTGTTATTCTCTATATATAATCTTGGACAATCATCACATAAAGTTGAATTTAGGCCAAATTCATTTCTTGAGGGTATCAAACATTTTATGACATGATCATATGCTCAAATTTGATATATCCTCTTTAATTAATTTACAGTTTTACTTCTTCCTAAAAGGTAAAGAACCCAAACATTTGCTCAATCTGGCTAGTAGAATATATTTTTGAGTTTAGTAGGGACTACTACTTTTAGATCCCGAACAAGCATATTATTTTTCACGGAGGACAACGTAACACATAGACGGTATTAGAGTTCACAACATTGTTGATCTAAATTAGTTAAATTTGACCATAATTAGGCAAGCAAACGTGTCGTAGGTAGCTGAACAAAATTGGAAGGATCAATATACAATTGTACTATATGAGAAACTATTACTCAATCAATCCCAATTTATACAAGGATTGACTAGTTTTGAAAGTCAAACGATTCTTTCTTTAACTCAATTTCAAACATAGTTTTTTTTGTGTGTGTGTATTTTATAACAATATATGAAAAGTGTTAGAGAAAATCGTAACTACTAAAAAATCTCTATATCCCACTGAATGTAGGTGGGAAAAAACTAAATAGTTCTGTTTTCACACGAAAAAATTAAGAAATTTCCCAGCATTTCAATGAAAATCTGTTTCCCATCGTGCGTTTTCCCAGTGAACTAGTTCAATGGAAATGAAGTGAGAAAATAATGTTTTATAGCACAAATTTTTCACTGAATATCAATGAGAAAAATCTTTGTTTCCAATAGTGTATATTAAAAAAAATTATTTGACTCCCAAAATGAATAACCCTCATATAAATTAAGACGAAGAGAGTAGCAAATTAAGAAAAGAAGGAGAGAAAACAATGGAAAAGTTACTTATTTTCGTGGTTTGTTAAGCATGCTACACACAAGGACAAAAGTGAAAGTTATGAATTCCTTCCTTATTGGAAAGCCAAACTATAATGGTATTTGAGTGTAATTAGGTGTAATTACATAGCTTTAGCATGTTTGAATGATCAAATAATTACTTGATCAATATATAATTGAGTGTAATTGAGAGGTTATAATTATACTCTGCAATACTCAAGGGGGCTGAGAATTGCTGATAATTACATAGTGTAATTATAAGGTTATCTTTTCAATACCTTTTTTTCTTTTTAATTTATTTTTTATTTCTATTCTTTTATTTTAATTTATTTTAATTTTAACTTTATAAACTCTTTTTCTTTAAAAAAAAATTCTTTTTATATTTTTAAAATTTTCATTTCCCAATCTTTACTTCATGTGTTTCTACATAATTTCTCATATTTTATTTTTTATTTATTTTTTTCATTTCATTTAGCTATGTTATTATTTTTTTAAAAAAATTATACCTCCTAATCTTAGAAGAATAAATCATCCAAAAACTTGACTTATAATGAGTGATCATTAAAATTGAATTTCGTTGTTGGATGTTGTTATACACAAACTTAACTTATATTGAGTGATGTTAAAATTTATAGATTACTTTTTGACATTTAAATAATATTGTAAAAATATGATTTTAAGTATTTTTTTTTTCAAACATGTTGTCATGATGTTATTGCAAAATGTGTGCTTAGTTAGAAGTTCTTATTAATTGGTTCAATTAAAGTATTATTTATTTTGTACCTATCAAGTTTTCTTTTCACGATATTAATTACAAATTCATAATTATTGAGTTCTATACTTTTGAAATAATATGTATCTTGAATGCATAGCTATAGATCAAATTAAGTAATATTTTGTATATAAAACCTATATTTGTCAAGTATTCACGTTTAGTTGTTCATAATTAATTTTATTTTTTTAATTTTTAAAAATCTAATTGTGCAATTACACTTGTGCAACCAAACAATACGTTTGTAATTACATTGTAATTACGTTATGACAAACAAACAAGTCATCGTAATTACTATAATGTATAATTATTATACTGTGTAATTACTACCCTAGTAATTACATCAATTTCAATTATCATGTAGCTTTCCAAACAGACCCGAACACAAGTGTGTAAGATACTAGGGCAAGTTTGGTGGCAGGCCCCAAACTAGTTTTTTAGGAGTTTGGACTATACGTTTTAATTATATGGTGGGAGGACTCCATTTTGAATTAAGACTAATTAAGTGGAGACAATTTATTGGAGCGTCAAAATAAGCCCCAAAGTTTTAAAAAAAATATAGAAAGTTTAGTCCAACAATTTAATAAAAACAAAATAAATTATAACTATTTCAAGATTTCAACCCAGCTCCCAAGTTTTAAAAACTATACTTTGATCCAAAATAAGAAATAATAAAATAAACCAAAATAAAAATCTAAGAATATATCTTTTACCTTATTAAAAAGAAATATAAAATTATATTCCACTCTCTCAATTCATTCCCAAATAATAAAATAAATCAAAATAAAAATCTAAAAATATATCTTTTATCTTATAAAAAAGAAATATAAAATTATACTTCTCTCTCTCAATTCATTCCCACGTTTTTATTGCTACATATGAAATATGCTCCATTGACAACCATTGTTGGAGCTTGAGCTTAAAGCTTGAGAAAATGAATTTTTGAAAGAGATTCATTTTAAGTGAGTATTATTGAATTTTGTTAGGGATCTTTTGATGAGTTTAAATCTCAAATTTTAGAGAATTTCGAAAAGATTTGCGATAATTTTGGATTAAATTTCAGATTTGAGCTTGAGTATAGCCATTATTAAAGCTTGAGTTTCAAACTTAAAAAATAAATTTTATGAATGAGTGATTTATTTCAAGTAGGTGTTATTGAGTTTTGTTGGTGAGGAGTTTAAATCTCAAATTTAAGGGAGTTTGGAGAAGATTTAAGGTGGTTTTGCATAAAATTTCATATTTGAGCTTGAAGTACAAGATGGACATTTTAGATGAACATTTCATATTTATAACTTTTATTATATATAGACGAGACAACGATTACGCATAGACCAACAACAAAAATACATTCACTGTTGATTATGCCTTCATGAATGTCTTGCACCGCTTAGTCTACCTCATAGCTCTACCACGAAGAGATCATTACCATTGAATCCTAGCAATACCTTTTGACCTTCTCAAGGATTGAGGATTGATAGTAGTTGAAACAAATTAATGAGGTGCTTTGAGACATGAGAATGGAGTTCTTAAAGAGCTATCTCACTATACTTGCATACTCTGAGTTATTATAGACCTACTACGAGACATTAGAATCTATAATGTAACACTTGCTTTTGCAATAAAAAAATATTTTTTTAATAAGAAGTAAACTAATTGTAAATCATAAAAATTATTTTGTAACTAAACAATATGTTATCACCATGAAATTAGTAAAATAATACTATAATAATCTAAAATAATGATAATTAATGAGTAATATAAATAATGTGTTGGAGAAAATATGGTGATGATCATAGATATATGTAACAACTTGGAATTTGTGACATAATTATATGTGAAAATCACATAGTTTTTTAGGGTCCTGCCATCAAACTTGATTTTTTGGTGAAAACTCAAGTGAATAGTACTTCCGGTGAACAATGATTTTCGCGGGTAAATAGGTTCGATTCAACTGGATTTAGTATCTCTGGTTGCACGTATCCATTCTACGTCCTTAACCTTGTTGTTAAATTTTGCCACTTATTGTCTTTAGTTATAATATTTTTGACGTAGTGGTTTTACTTGCCTCTAGATTCTTGTTAACTTGTGCTTGCACTTTGATCCCTTCCTGTTTTAGGGTAAACGTTTGAGTAGTTTATTATTTTATAATTGCTTTAGTGGATTTGATAACTGATAGTAGACTAGGGTCATGTTCTCGGTCGGGGACGGGGGCGAGAGTTAGGGGGTAAGTGGGGTAAGGGAGATACTAGGTTGAGAATATGGTCTTGGAATATTGGGACTTTAACAGGAAAGTCCATAGAGCTAGTTAAGATTCTTAAGAAGATGATGATTAATATAGCCTGTATCCAGGAGACCAAATGGGTAGACCTAAGGCTAATGATGTAGACGGGTATAACATATGGTTCTCGGGTAGGTTGAAGTATAGAAATGGGATAGGCATTTTGGTAGACAACGAGCTAAGGGATCAGGTGGTATAGGTGAGGAGGGTCAATGACAGGATGATGGTGATTAAGTTAGTAGTTGGAGGGTTCACTATGAACATTATTAGTGCTTATGCGTCGCAGGCGGGCTTGGAAGAGGAGGAGAAGAGACGTTTTTGGGAGAATTTGGACGAAGTAGTGGGTGGTATACCACCCACTGAGAAGGTATTTGTAAGATGGGATTTCAATGGACATATCGGATCACTTCTAGGGGGTTATGACGACGTGCATGGAGGCTTTGGACTCGAGGACAGGAACGGGGGAGGCGTCTCACTTTTGGAGTTCACTAGAGCTTGTGGGATGGTAATAGCCAATTTGAGGTTCATGAAGAAGGAAGAACACTTGGTGACTTTTTGTAGTTCGGTGGCTAAGACTAAGATAGACTTTTTGCTCCTTAAGAAGGTTGACAAATGTCTTTGTAAAGACTGTAAGGTTATTTTGAAGGAGGATCTTACAACCCGACATAAGCTTTTGGTGATGGATTTGGAAATCAAGATGGAGAAGAAGAAGAGGGTTGTGGATGACAAGTTAAGAATCAAATGAGAAAGTTTGACCATGGCTAATGCAAAGGATATGGGGGAGAGGTTGATGGCCAAGAGGGCTTGGGGGAGTAGTGGATATGCGACCGGTATGTGGGACAGGACAACCAGTTGAATTCGAGAGGTAGCTAAAGAAGTGCTAGGGGCCTCGCGGGGTAACCGTGGTGGGCATCGAGGGGACTGGTGGTGGAATGGTAAAGTTCAAGAGAAGGTGGAAGCGAAGAAAGTGACGTATGCGAAATTGGTAGAAAGCAAGAATGAGGTGGAGTAATGGACGAATATGGAACTGTATAAGATGGCGAGGAAGAAGGCAAAGCTAGTGGTTACGATGATGAAAACAATGACATTTTAATGTCTGTATGTGGAATTAGAGGAGAAAGACAGGGATAAGAAGTTGTGCAGACTAACCAAGGCAAGGGAGAGGAGGGCCCGTGACTTGGATCATGTGAGGTGCATCAAGGACAAGTATGACAAAGTATTGATGGAGGAAGTACATATTAGGCGGAGGTGGCAGTCTTACTTCCATAAACTCTAGAACGAAAAAGGAGATGGAGACATTGTGTTGGGAGATCTGGAGAATTCTGGTAGGTACCGGGATTTTGGGTGTTATAGATACATTAAGGTTGATGAGGTTATGGGTGATGTTCGCAGGATGCGCAGGGGACGAGCGGCCGGGCCTGATGAGATCCTAGTTGAATTTTGGAAGAGCGCAGGCAGGGCAGGTTTATAGTGTCTGACTGAGTTGTTTAATGTCATTTTAAGACGGAAAGAATACTCGAAGAATGGAGGTGGAGTATAGTGATTCCCTTGTATAAAATTAAAGGTTATATCCAGAGTTGCAACAACTATAGGGGTATCAAGCTGCTGAGCCACACTATGAAAGTTTAGGAAATGGATGTGGAGATGAGGGTGAAGAGAGGCATGTCTATTTCCGAGAACCAGTTTGATTCATACCGGGGCGTTGGACTACTGAAGTCATTCATCTTATTAGGAGGTTGGTGGAGCAGTATATGGAGAGAAAGAGAGACTTACATATAGTTTTTATCAACCTCGAGAAGTCATACAACAAAGTCCCTAGGGAGGTTCTATGGAGATGTTTGGAGGTTAGAGGTGTACATATGGCATACACTAGGGCGATCAAGGATATGTATGATAGAGCCAAGACTGGGGTATAGACAGTAAGAGGAGACTCGAAGCACTTTCAAGTGATGATGGGGATGCACCAGGGTTCAACTCTTAGAACATTCCTATTTGTCATGCTGATGGACGAACTGACACGACAAATTCAAGGGGAGGTACCATGGTGTATGTTATTTGCAGACAATATAGTCCTGATTGATTAGACTCGCACCAGAGTGAATGCCAAGTTAGAGGTTTGGAGACATACTCTAGAGTCTAAAGGGTTTAGGTTGAGTAGGATCAAGGCATAATATTTAGAGTGCAAGTTCAGCAACGGGAGCGACCCTGAGACATGCGTGGAGATGAAGCTTGGTACTCAGGTCATTCTAAATAAAAAAAGCTTCAAGTACCTAGGGTCTATTATCCAAGGGAATGAAGATATTGTTGACGATGTCACACATTATATTGGGGCAGGATGGATGAAATGGAGGCTCGCATCTGGAGTTTTGTGCGATAAAAATGTGCCACAAAAACTTAAAGGCAATTTTTATAGGGTGGTGGTTAGATCGACTATGTTGTATGGGGCGGAGTGTTTGCCAGTCAAGACTTCACACATACAAAAGATGAAAGTTGTGGAGATGAGGATGCTAAGATGGGTGTGTGGGCATACAAGGAGAGATAAGATTAGAAATGATGATATTTGGGATAAAGTGAGAGTGGCCTCGGTGGAGGATAAGATGCGGGAAACGAGTTTGAGATGGTTCGGGCATGTGCATAGAAGAGACACAGATTCCCCAGTGCAGAGGTGTGAGAGGTTGGCTACGGATGGGTTCAGGAGGGGTAGAGGTTGGCCGAAGAAGTATTGGGGAGAGGTGATTAGACGGGATATGACGCAGGTGCAACTTACTGAGGACATGACCTTAGATAGGGGGTTGTGGAGGACACATATTAGGGTAGAAGGGTAGTAGGTAGTTGAGTGTGGTCCTACTTACGCTTACAAAATGATAGTTGTAGTGTTATTATAGTAGGCCCGATTAGACTATCACACTTATAGGCACAATATTGCTTTATAGTCCCCTATAGTTTAATTTCTGATGCTATGTGTTCTTTAATGTACTTTGTTTATCTTATTTAGCTGCATTAGCTACTGCTTCTTTTTGTTAGAATGTGCAACCATGGTGTATTCGATTTTGTTATCAGCATGTTCATACTGCTTTAATTTCCTTGTGAGTCTGATTGTTTCTCTTGATTTGCTTTGCTTGTGATTATGCTCTGTCTTGAGCCGAGGGTCTACCATAAATAGCCCCTCTGATTGTCTGATTGCAACGTTAGTTGTGGAATTATAAAGATTTAAAACAAGTTAGAAAGTTATACCCAAAAAGAGATATTACAAAATAAAATGCTTGTAAGCTTTTCTTATTTACGAACTTTGTTGAAGCTTTTCCTAGACATCTCCTTAGACCAATATTAGCTATAATTTGGACATATTCAATCACAAAGTTTCAGCACTAATTTTTTTTTTTTTTGCGAATTTATACCACTAGAAAGTTTGTTTAGCGGCTTTTTATTAATAACAAAAGAAATAATAAAATCATCAACAAAGATAAGTACAAGTTAGGGAAGTTAGGCCTTACTTTTGAAAGAGAATAATTCATTAATTATTTTAATTAATGAAAAGGTATATATATACATGATATACAATATCTAATTATGGAAACTAAATCTATATTTTTCTAATACAAGACTAATACATTTTCCTAATACAAGACTACTATCATAATTACACTTGTAAGAATTCTACAAATATGGTAAAATATATACAAAATATGGTTATGTGATATACACGGTTTGGGCTGTGTATATCGGTGGACTTTCACACCCCCGCAGTCATAGCGGGCGACTATCGTACGCTGAGACTGTCACTAAAATCTTCAAACAGAACTAAGGAAAGACCCTTAGTAAAGATGTCAGCAATTTGATACCGTGAAGGGACATGTAAGACACGTACTTGTCCACGAGCTACCTTTTCGCAACAAAGTGAATATCCATCTCGTTATGCTTAGTGCGATGATGTTGGACAGCATTCCCAGAGAGATAGATTGCACTAACATTATCACAATAGACCAAGGTAGCTTTCTGAATAGAAAAGTGAAGCTCTAATAGGATATTATGCCGCCAACATGACTAGGACACCACATTGGCTACCCTCGATACTCGACCTCCGCACAGGATCGCGATAAAGTAGCCTGGCGTTTTCCGACCAGGAGACCAAGTTATCACCAAAAAACATACAATAACAAGATGTCTAACATATGGTATCTGGACATCCACCTCAATCAGTATATGTATAAGACAAGAGAGTAGAGACGGAGGATGGATATAAATGCAAACCACAATCAAGAGTGTCCTGTAAGTAACGCACAATGCGTTTGAGAGCATGCATGTGTTCGTCCCTCAGATTATGCATAAATAAACACACATATTGCACTGCATAAGTAATATTGGGTCTCGTGAAAGTAAGATACTGAAAAGCCCTGCAAGACTACGATAGTGGGTGGGATCCTCGTAAGGTGTGCTAGAAGTAGCACTCATCTTCGGTTTGGTATCAACCAGAGTAGAAGAGGACTTACAAGATGACATGGCAGCTCTCTCAATAATCTCAGCCGCATACTTTCTCTGTAATAAAAATAGACCACCTGCATGACGCGTGACTGCTATACCCAAAAAATAACTCAAGGGCCCCAAATCTTTCATAGAAAATTCAGAACTGAGAAAAGATATGATAGACTTGCGCAGTTTATCAGAAAAAGCAGTCAATATAATATAATCCACATATAACGAAATATGCCAGAGAAGTACCACGACGATAGATGAACAGAGAATGATCAGACCTACTGTGAGAGAACTCAATAGTAGACACATAATCTATAAACCTCTTAGACCAAGCCCGTAGGGCCTGTTTAAACCCCTATAAGGACTTCTTGAGCAAATAGACATGAGTAGGATGATTGGGGTCCCTGAAACCCAATGGTTGATGCATGTATACTGTCTCCTTGAGATCACCGTGTAAGAAAATATTTTTCACATCCAACTGATGAATGTGACATGCTTTCGAGAGAGCCAGACTGAGAATAGTGTGAATGGTTGCCGGTTTGACCACCGGACTAAATGCTTTCCTACATGGTGATCTCTAGAAATAATCTATATGCATTAGCCGTTGGGGTTCAGGGATCCCAAACACCCTCATTATGTCTGTTTGCTGAAGAAGTCCTTATATGGGCTTAAGCAGTCTCCGCGGTCCTGGTATACGCGGTTTGCAGACTATGTTTCGACTATTGGATTCACTCACAGCAGGTCGGATAATTCATTATTTATCTACCATCGTGGTTCATATGTGGTTATATTATGTTATATGTGGATGATATTATTTTGACTGCCTCTTCCGATGCCTTACGCCAGCCTATCATGACAATGCTCAACTCTGAGTTTGCTATGAAAGACTTTGGGCCCTTGAGCTATTTTTTTGGGGATTGCGGTCACTCGTCATGCATGTGGGTTATTCTTATCTCAAATGAAGTATGCAGTTGAGATCATTGAGAAGGCTGAGATGTCATCTTGTAAGTCCATTTCCACTCCAGTTGATACTAAACCCAAACTTAATGTCACGACCGGCGTACCATACGAGGATTCGACCCGCTTATCGCAGTCTTGCAGGGGCACTCTAGTATCTTACATTCACGAGGCCAGATATTATGTATGATGTCCAGGCAGTGTGTTTGTTTATGCATGATCCCAGAGTTGAGCATATGAATGCACTCAAACGCATCATTCGGTATATTCAGGGTACACTGGACTATGGTTTGCATTTATATCCCTCCTCGACATCTACATTTGTCTCGTATACGGATGTTGATTGGGGTGGCTGTCCGGACACCAGATGGTCTACGTCTGGCTATTGTATGTTTCTCGGCAATAACCTGGACTCATGGTCTGCGAAATATCAGTCGACATTGTCCCGATCCAGTGCTGAGGCCGAATATCGAGGGGTAGCTAATGTGGTCTCATAATCATGTTGGTTACGTAATTTGCTATTGGAGCTTCATTGTCCCATTCAGAAAGCAACCTTGGTTTATTACGATAATATTAGTGTTATCACCTTTCTGGTAATCCGGTTCAGCACCAGCGCACTAAGCATATCGAGATGTACATTCACTTTGTCCGCGAAAAGGTTGCTCGTGGTCAGGTACACGTCTGCCATATCCCGTCCAGGTATTAAATTGCCGACATCTTTACGAAGGGTCTTCCCTCGATCCTTTTTGAATATTTAGGGACAGTGTCAGCGTTCGAAGACCGTCCGCTATGACTGCGGGGGTGTGTTAAATATACACAATATACATGTGTATATTGTGTATATATGGCTCTCGGTTTTGGTGTACACACGGTGTACATGGTAGATAAATTAGGTAAGGTTTTAGTCTCCTAGTTTAGGTAATGTTGTAGTGTAAATAGTATTGTATACTTACCATAATATTTGTAATACCATAATTGTATAATTAGTATCCAAGTAGAATAAGATTTTAGGAATATGATTCTCCTATTATGGAAATATGTAACTTGTATAAATACTCTTTCAATTAATAAAAATAATCAATGGATTATTTCTTTCAAACCCTATCAGACCTTATAGTCTGAAGATGGATTTGACTCGTCTGTCTTGTAGAGTCCTACAAAATTTCGATGTCTACAATATGATTTTGGACAATTATCACGTAGTGTTTAGGCTAAATTCATTTCGTATGAGGGCATCGAACAATTTATGACATGATCATATGCTCAAATTTGATTTATCCGCTTAAATTAATTTTCAGTTTTTACTTCTTCCTAAAAGGTAAAGAACCCAAACATTTGCTCAATCTGGTTAGTAGAGTATATTTGAGTTTCGTATGGATTATTTTTAGCTCCCGAACAAGCATATTATTTTTCACGGAGGACAACGTAACACATGGACAGTATTAGAGTTCACAACATTAATGTTGATCTAAATTAGTTAAATTTGACCATAATTAGGCAAGCAAACATGTCGTAGGTAGTTGAACAAAATCGGAAGGATCAATATACAATTGGTAATTGGTATATTGTACTATATGAGAAAGTATTACTCCCTCCATCCCAATTTATACGAGAGTTGACCAGTTTTGGAAGTCAAACAATTCTTTCTTTGAATCAATATCAAACATAGTTTTTTCGAGTATTTTATAATAAAATTTACATATATGAAAACTACATAAAACATACTATAAGTCTGCATAATTAATAATTCACAATATATAAAAAGAGTTGGAGAAAATCGTCACTACTAAAAAAACTCTATTTTTTCACTGAAAAATGTTCAGTGGCTATATCCCACTGAATGTCGGTGGAAAAAACCTAAATAGTAGTATTTTCACACAGAAAAATTAAGAAGTTTTTCAGCATTTCAATGAATCTGTTTCCCACCATGTGTTTTCCCAGTGGCTGGTTCGGTGGGAATGAAATGGGAAAATCGTATTTTATAGCACAAATTTCTCACTGAATGTCGGCGGAAAAAAACCTTTGTTTCTAATAATGCGTAGTAAAAAATAAATTGTTTGACTCCTCAAATTAATCAATTCCCATATAAATTGGGACGGGGAGTAGCAAATTAGAAAAAGGAGAGAAAACAATGAAAAAGGTATTTATTTTCGTGGTTTGTTAGGCATGCTACTCAAAAGGACAAAAGTGAAAGTTATGAATTCCTTAAATGCTCTATATGGGCATGAACACGGGTGTGCAAGATACCATCCTAATCCATTGTGCCAACCAATAGAGAATAGTATTAGTTTAAAAATATGAAAAAAAATGACTTTATCAATTACTAATATTGAATTGTCCACCAAATATGGTTGATCCAAATTTCATCTATGCATAACTACTCTTGGAAAACTTCTAGACCTAAAAGTTGGTGCATGTTCCTCAAACCAACATTAAGGGAAGGTTAACTAACAATAGAGTATTTAGAATTTAGACATATGCTTCTTCACCCAACATCTCACCAAATCCTTCTAGTCCCTCAAGAACTTCACCTATATGTACCCTTTAGTAAATGATCAATCTCATCAACTCAAGTCACAACACAACATTAATTTCTAGTAAAACAAAGCAATAATATAGCAAATTAGTTAACAATGGCTACTTCCAACAATTGCTCACTCCTCTTCGTGATCGTAGCATTATTGTCCTTATCTAGCATATCGACAAGTCGTGCTGCTCGAGGCCTACAACAACTTCCTAACTTGCCTACGATCCCGTCATTGCCTCAGCCAACAATGCCACAATTACCAAATATTCCAAACTTGCCAACAGCAGCCACATTGCCACCATTACCAAGTGTTGCATCTTTTCCACACTTCCAACATTGCCTTCTATAGTCCCGAAAATGACTCTGCCACCAATGCCTAACATGCCATCACTTCCAAACATTCCTACACTTTCACCTCCTCCATCCAACTAATTATCTTGCAGCTCCATCCTACTATATTAGTAGTTGTTGTTTTACCTTAATTGGTCTATAGTTTCTATTCAGCTTTTCCAATGTTTAAGAGCTTATTGTCAGGGTGATTTATACTGTCTTTTTAATTGTATGTACGAGTGTTTATATCTTGATTATGAAATAGAGTTTTATGTAATTTTGTTGCTACTAGTTGTGTGTCTGTCTACTGTCTTTTAAATTATTTTTGGTATCACTTTGCTTTTGAACGATTCAGACGATTTTTTTTTCCTTCTTAACAGTTTATTAATATTATGAAATGATAACTACCACCAAAGGTTGTGGTACGATGGTAACCATGGCGGGCGCAATTAAGATTTTTACTAAGGGGTATCAAATATGAAAATTAAATATCTATAAAAAAATTAAGGGAATTCAACACATAGTATATATACATATTAAAAAATCTTTTTACGTATCTATACAGTGTAATTTTTTGAGCAAGGTGTGTATTCCTCTACCCTTGGATGCATGTGGCGGAGTAAGTATTCATCTATCCTTAATCAGAGATCTCGAGTTTCAGTCCTATTAATGGAGTCTCCTTTGCTAGTGAGGAATTTACTCCCATAGTAAGACTTTCCGGCACGAATTCGGATCAGTCAGACCCATAGTACCTACATAGGATACTTTATAAATGATACTGAAAATACTAGAATGGACGTTTACTAACACAAAGCAACAAGTCGCTTTGGCCGAGTGGTTAAGGCGTGTGCCTGCTAAGTACATGGGGTTTCCCCGCGAGAGTTCGAATCTCTCAGGCGACGTTTTCGTTTTTGTTTTTACTTTCAGCTCCAATAATAAAACATTAAATCAGCCATTGACCCTCTGCCACGACGTAAAGTAGCCACGTTACTCTATCATTCTCACAAATGGCCTTATTTCAGGGTGGTCTTTAATTTTTGCTCTTCAAATTGTTCTTCTTTAATATTTGTCCTACCCATGAGATTCGGGTTCGAACCCAGCAAAATCAAAAAAAAAATCATAAGACAGTTTCTGAGCAAACTATGCCTATTCAGGTAAGTTATGCCTTAAGACATTGTCTTGCGAAAATGGTTTTTTTTTACTGAGCTTGGATTCGAATCCAAAACTACAGATACAGAAGTTCTAAGTTATGTCTTAAGGCATAACTTTTGCGAAACCATTATCTTGCGAAATTGTTTTTTTTTACTGAGTTGGGGTTCGAATCCGAATCTCTAATTTTATAGACGCGCAAAAAAGGATATTTTGACCCGCAAATTTCCATTAAATGAGAAGTAGGGGCAATAATTAAAGACCACCGATTTGAGGTGAAAAAATTAAAGACCAGTCCATATGAAGGGCAATCCGCTCAAAAAAATGTTCTCTAATATCTGGATTTAATATGTCTGAATATTTTCTTCTGTCACAATCCACGCGAATTTTAATTTCTTTGGATACAGAATTTGATATAGTACAAATGGTAATTATAAGAATTTTTAATTTTACTTGGTATATGACATCCTTAACTGTGACATCTCTAATTGCAAACCTCTGTTCAATCAGAGCAACAATGAGTAACAATATTAGTCATCGTCAGCTAAATAATTCTGGTGTTTGATCAGTCTTAATGCCACCCTTTCTTAATGGTGATAAGTTCATTTTACTACTATTGCTAGTGGATTAGAGTGGAGAGGGAGGAGGGAAGGAGGAGATTGAAGAACTATCTACGAGATTAATAGTGTTTTTAAATGTATGGATTCGATCAAATTTGAACTAAGTTAAAACAAGTTAGAGTTACTAAACATGCATAGTATTCAGATGCTATTGATACTTGCCAAATGATAAGAAACTCATAGCTTCTGTATAGCCAGTCAACTAAAAGAAAATGTTTCTTCAAGATCTGAAGAATATAACAATCACATTAAGTGGCCAGTAAATTCTTGAATGGACATACGAATTTCATTTTCCTCATGTTGTAAATTATTGAATAGTTCCATAGAAGTTGTGAATTACAGATGAATGAACATAACTGATGGTATACCTTAATTTGGTCCAGGAGTAAGTTCAAATGGTACAGAAGGGCTTAGGTTAAATACAATTTCTTTAACCGTAAGCGAAGCTTTACAGAATCTGAGGAACAAGTGACAATGCTACTCTTGATCTATGTCTAAGCTTTCATTTATAAATCTGCCGTTCTGAAATGGCATCAAACAATGTATGTCATGCAAAAAAATGGGGGAATCCTTTTTTCCGTGTTATTCCTTCAACAAATGGAACAGGAGACATAAACCTTTTCAATTTGGCTACCTGCTTCTCTAATTTACAATATGATAGATATCTAAGTTCTCCTGATTCAAAGAAAATCTGGCTGGCCTGTGGATGTCAAGCAACGATGCCACATACGGCTGTTAGGGTCGACAACCCTGGGTTTAGAGATGACTTCTGGAATTGGAAAGTAGACATAATGAGTATTGCATATACCCACTGTGATACCACTATATCCAGCAAATGCACCATGAACCTGTCAAAACGAAGAGTGCATGTTGAATAATAAATGGTTGAATAATGTCTCAATCACGGAAAATACAAGTCGGGAAGGAGAAACCTAATTCCAGATAAGGTTTCGGTGAAATTCTTATCACACAGAGTATAATAGGCTTTGACTTGAAACAATTGTAAATTGTAATTCAATAAGAGAGTTTCCGGAAGCTCGTAGCATTGGTCCGGCACAATTCCCAAACTTAAGAAGCTGGGGGCGTGCCCGCTGGCCCCTGACCCAGAGAAGGTAAGTTCAAAACCTAATTATTTCCTTTTCTACTTATTCACATCCTCACTCGAATAACACAAAAGCCTTCGAACTTACAGCCACTACCCCAAACATCTTTCTATGACACCCTGCCCGTTATTTCAGAACAAGCTTTATCAACCTTTACACTGAAGTAACCACAAAAGATTGTTGATTAACAAAATCACACTTAGAGTCATGATCGTAAAGCTCATTCCAACAATATGAGTTTGGTCGTGAACTACTCATATGCATTATTTGCCCTATTTTATGAGATCTGGATCAAGATCAATACTGTCTTTAGTTCATGCAGTACTTTAATGACAGTAACCTCTCTGAAATTTTATACATCTCACTAAAATCGGTCCTTATAATTCTCCGTGCTCATACTGACTTATATCAGCTAGTTGGATAATTGGCTTATCTCATACACCAATAACTGCTACTGAAGCATAGGAATGAGAGTCTGAATATGCCATAATACTTTATGGATATATTTGGAGCTAGTATTGCTTTGTAAGCCAGCTAACGTTAGGTCAAATTTGGATAATCAATACGTGAGCAACTGAGCATGAAAGACTTACAGCATTTTGCCCAAGTACTGTGCACAGAATTCCATCTGAGGCATTTGCACGGCATGCACGGATCATGTAAGTAGGATCAATGTATTTCACATCAGCTCCTCCGATCTCCTTGAAGTACTTTTTAATCTGTCAAAGAGCAGGCAGATTATCATGAATTCTCATAAGTTGATTAAAAAAGGATAACTAAGTGCACCATGAGCCTTCATGTGCATTCTTAGATGAATTGGTGATCAGGTAAGTATTTTCTTTTAGAAATTCCAGAACAAAGTTTAAGATTCTTATGTTCAATGCATGAGACAACACAAGAAATAGCACTAGGAGTTATATCCAGCTAAAGGCTCTTCAAGAACTCCACTGAAAATCTCAAAAAGATTCATGATCCAAACGAAAGACGGCCTTGAGGAACAGATGCATGAAAAAGAATTTTGAAAGATTACCAAAGCGATGTTAAATAGAGCACCACATGCCTTGTGCTCGAATTTGAACAAAGGTACCAGGTAGTTCTTCAGAAGAGATATGGTGAAGTAACTTGAAGTTCTTTAATGAAAAGAAAACTAAAATAGAATGAAATCTTCATAATGAAAAAAGGATGTACACGCTACATGCATTGTGAATAGCTAAGGTGTATCTAGCAACAATTCCGCCAAGGTAAATCTGGCCAGCCACTAACCTCCTGTTGCAAATAAACACCAATGTCTCCGAGTACAGCATTTCCAGATGCATCTTTTGCATTGGTTTTCTCAAGGAAATCCTGCAATGAAGGTTGGCCAAATGTAGTTAAAGAAGAAAAGGAAGCAGTGACAGAAGTAACTATGACGCGCAATTTACTATTGTCACGTGCTTTAACTATAGTTGTGACGCTTTCCACGTGCAAGTTTCATTAGTTTTATAGAGATTGCTTTCAGTTTCTGTTAGTTGGACCAGAGGTCTCACGTTTAGCAAACTTAAAGGACCATATGTGCTCGTTGTAAATACAATAGAGCTGAAAATAAACCTATCCCAAACCTATGGACCTTTCCAGTAAATAAAGAAAGATCTCATTTAATGTTACATCCCAATGCATCACAAACATGATTATGTGGAACTAACCTGCCCAGCTCCCTCTGCTGCACAGACCACAGCTGATCCCTTTGTCTCGAGCAGATATCTTAGATGCCTCAATACACCATGTGGGCCATGCAGATTAAAAGGCACCTGAAATATGAAATAAGATATGATGTTAATGAGAAACTCATCAGGAAAGCATTGCATAACATCTGATAGATATCGGTCATACCTCTGGAATCAAGCATATGTCTATTTGTCCACTAGCTAGGGATGCTTGCATAGCTATAAACCCACTACTACGGCCCATCAACTTCACAATTCCAATACCACGATATGCACTATGCGCCTGCAAACGAGCGAAAAAGAAACTTCATCTAAAGCAGATTACATGGAAGAAGTATAACAAATGTAATTGAGGAAAAAGTAAATGAGCACTTTTCTTCTGAAAATCAATCCTTAACATGAGATAATTTTTGAAGATGCAAGTTTAGAGGCAAAATAAGAAATACTTGAGAAAACAAACTCGAAGTCCAACAAAGAGGGGAAAAACTAGTCACTGATCACCAGGAAGTCGGAGGATTCTGCCAAACAAGGAGTTCTTGCAAGAATTGGAAATACATGATGATTATGTCTTGAACTTGTAGTAGAAGATCACGAAAACACAACTGCACTGAGACAACTTCACAGAAGAAAAGTTGATGAGATTTTCTCTACGGAGTTCCTTCTCAGATGAGATTGTTAATTATATGAAGTCAGAAGGAGGTCCAGCGAATTGAAGGGAGCAAAGCATAGGAAAAGAAGGGGCAAGGTGCAGGTCATTTAATAAAAGCATAAAGGTTTACCTATCATAGAAAAGATCATAGAAGAAAGGATGAAATTGTAGTAGATAATAAAGTAGTACCTCAATGTAAGCAGAATTAATGGCTCTCTGTGCTTCTTCAACAGCAGTATCAAAACCAAAGGTCTTATCCATAAGCATAATATCGTTGTCTATAGTTTTTGGCACACCAACGACAGCCACCTTTATACGTCTTCTTCGGCACTGTACATCCAGTCGAAAATATCAAATTAGACTTTCTAACAATAGCAGATAGACTAAATGTTATTAACCATTCAACAACCAATAACATAGGGAGAAACTATTAGACTGTTACATATCCATGCTCATCTGAAACATTTTCTTTCTTCAATTTCAGGGAAAACTTTAAATTCAAAGCATAAGTTCCTATGCAAGAGGGACATTCACTCTACTTTTCTAATCGAGACACTAGAGAGAATCACTTATTCTCGATTCACTTCTCTAGACAGTCTACAACTACACACCAAACGTCAAATAATCAGAGAACATTATTCAACAATGCATATTGGTCTAAAAAGAGCACCCCTATGAATATAGAGGTCAGGCATAATAACCTCATCATGAATTGCATTTGCACCAGCATGTGTACCATTTCCGCCCAGCACAAAGAGCATGTTGATTCCTCTTTCCTGACAATAGTAAAAGAAGTGAATCTTAGACAAACCCTAGCAAAATCATCTGTCATGCAATGATCCAAGAAAGCTATATGTTTGCCGTATAAAAGAAAATCAGCTAAGTACCTGGATGCTGTCAACAATATCACTAACTTTAGGTCCTCCGCGTGATACTCCCAGCAAGCTTCCCCCCGAAAGATGAACATTTTGCACCACTTTCCTGGACAACTAAGAACAAAGCAGGTGGACAAAAATCACTAAAGCACCCAACCTCATTAAAGAGAAATATATCCATTGTAGGATAACACCTTATCAGTAATGACCGTTTGGAGATTAAAGTTAGGCTTTTGCACTCAATTCTGAATAACAGAACTTAAATTTTAAGGAGCACTTGGGCAGTGAAGAAGAGTTAAAGTTACTTACTGGCATCTCGGCTAAATCTTTTTCTGAAAATCCACGATATCCAAAAGGAATTCCCACAATTTGTTTTACTCCATATATCTCAAGGGTTATGACTATCTGCGGCCAGTGAAAACAAAGAGAAGATGACGAACAACGCCAGTGCAGCAGTAATCAACTACATCCCTCAGAAATCAAAGAATCAAAACCAAATAACAACAATATGCTAATACCTGTCGAATAACATCATTAAGCCCGGGGCAAAGTCCACCACAAGTTACAATTGCTGCTTTCACCTCTTCTGGCTTGAAAAATATTTTCTCTCGAGGACCAGCACGGTGAACCCTGAAAATAATTGGTTCCATATTCATGCTATATGTTAAAGGCTTACTAATTTAAAATAAGAATCATGCTTGGTACAAAATTATTGTATCTACACCCTGAGTCGCAATTCTTACAAGGCAGTCAAAACTCTTCTACTCAATGTTCAGTAATTCTATACCAAAACAAACACTTGTAAGGAGCTAACATTGTTCCACATCACAACTTTCCCAAATTCCAATAATAGATAACCTGTAATTTTCTCAAACACTCCCCTCATCATTTGAAGAACTCTTTTTTTCTTTATAACCGTGGTGGCTAGCTTGCATGCACCTCAACTAATTCCACGGGATACCTACCACCTCCCACCAGCAACAACCAACAAGTACTAAGATAACTCTGTCCACCAAAGCTTGGACAGATGGTAAGAAATCACCTAGTTGTTTTTGTCTCTACTGAGATTTGAACCTGAGACCTCATACTTGTCAACCCACTTCACTGACCGCTAGGCCACACCCTTCAGTTCTTTGAAGAACTCTTTTAACATCTCACTATCTAGTTTTATTTCTATCAGATGAGAAAGGAAATCTCGAACTTAGAAGATGGCAAGGAAATGGATAATGCCAAGTTGGGTGTTGAACTGTCTGGATAGAGGAAAAATCAACATTGATAGAGGACTTCAATTTGTGATAATTGGGAGCATGAGCTCGTAGATGCAGAAATATTATTTAGTAATCTAGAATCATTTTATCAATCTAAAGACATGCATTGCACTATGAAAGGCTTTTGCCTGAATAATAGTACAAAGTTAAGTTTGTATCATTTCCTCAATAGGTATATAAATGTATCCATGCAACTCTTTAATGTAGAAAAGCTAAAGAACTTTACCATTGCTCTACCCATGAACAATTGGGATCAATGCACTCAGCACCAGCAGATGATGGGGAGGAATAATTAATTACCTGAAATGTAAATTGCTTACTTGAGTCAACTAGAAATAAATAATATGAGTGGAATTGGAGGCAATAGAACAAAAAACAACAATTTACGTTTCCATCAACAAACAAAAACAAATAGCTTACTTTCTCAACTACTAAGTCCATTCCAAAGATAGTCCTATTACACATCCCGGGAGCCAAACCAACTTTTGACTAAAATATTCAAATATATTTTTAACCATTTTGAAATTGCGTAATGGTTGCAACTTTAGCTTTTTAACAAATAGTATCTAAATGTCAAATGATCATAATTTTAGATGAGTTAATATAGATTGACCATTGATAATTGATATGTATCATCTTCAGCAAGGAATATACTTCACACTCTGAACCAACAGATGAAAAAAGATACTTGTGATCTAAAACCTGGACCTTTTAGTTTTACTGCTTACCTACTTTCCATCAAAATGATCCACATGAGACATGGTGTATCTTTTTCCATTCAAGAAAGAAATCACTACCGACGACTTCATATAAAAGTGAGTCAAATAGTTAAACACACCCATCCCCAACTGTAGGGCTACTAAAGGTAGATTTTTTTTACCTAGTGTCCAGGCAAGCTTGTGTGCACATTGACTAATTCCATGAGGTACCTACTACCTCCCAGCAACACGTGTATTGGGTAAATCTGTCCTACCAGCACATGTACCCGGTAAATCTGTCCTACCAGCACATGTACCCGATAAATCTGTCCTACCAGCACATGTACCGGGTAAATCTGTCCCACCAGCACAGGTACCGACTACTAAAGATAGATACTAGTGCCTGTATTTAATAAATCTATCAATGCCAAGGGAGAACAAGGAAACATAGTACCAGAGGCAAATTACCAGAAGGTTATATTTGTTTTCTCTACCAAGTTTAAAACTACATTAAGACGAGCCAGAGCTTTTCCACATTTGAATTAAAGACAATGATCAAGTAGTTGGAGATCATGCTAACTTTTGACCTGAAGTCCATTACCCCTGCAAAACATAATGCTACATGCACTAATTTAAGGGTATGTACCCCATATGGGTGGTCATAAGTACATGGTGCGGATAGTGCCTTTTTGCAAATTTGGTGTATTTTGGAGAATCCATACAAAATACACACATATAAGCTACCCTCCCCCCCCCCCCCCCCCTCTCTCTCTCTCTCTCTCCAAGAAGAATTCATTAACTTCCCACATGATTTCTGAAAGGTATATTTTTCCCATTTCGGCGTGAAAGTGATAGATCAATATGCCATCATTACTAGAAAAAGATACATGTCGCTTTTTACTACATAATTAAATAGGAAACTGAATTCGGTTGGTGAAAACCTATGCAAAATTAGTAGGGACTTACTTTAAGAAGTACTCTGTCATTATTGTTGATGTAACCATGCCATTTTTCATCTGAAGGGTAACCTTCTGCAAACTCCTCTGATACTGGTGTCCTGTAACAGGAATGATGCAATAAAGTTAGTAAAATTACTCCACAAGTAAACTTTTCTGTCCAAAATCTTCATTATTATTAAGCAAACGTATCTCTTTCCATTTAATTACCAGACTACCTGGCCAAGTGAATTCCAACAAAATATGCGAGAACACTAGCAATACTAAAATTTGGATAATTGATAAAGCCAAATATAAAAACCTGAAAGTTGACACACTAGTGTTAAATATAGAAAAGTAACTAATGCTACAACACAGCTGAATAATCAAATTTGAACTGAATACTCCTCAATTCAAATCCACATGATGCGGTCACTCTCCAATAAAGGCATATCTCGAATCGGCTGAGTGTTGGTCAGTCAAGAAGTCTCACGTTCAGAAGATGAAGCTGGCGGAGATGAGGATATTGTGATGGATGTGTGGGCACACTACGAAGGATAGGATTACAAGGTGGGAGTCACCTCGGTGGAGGACAAGATGCGTAAAGCGAGACTGAGATGGTTCGGGAGAGGCACGGAGGCCCCGGTGTGGAGGTGTGAGATGTTGTCTATAGACGGGTTCAGAAGAGGCCGAGGTAGGCCGAAAAAGTATTGGTGAGAAGTGATTAAGCAGGACATGGAGCAATTGCAACTTACCGAGGACATGACCTTGGATAGGAGGTTGTGGAGGACGCGGATTAGGGTAGAAGGTTAGATAGTAGTATGTGTCTCGTCTATCCTTCCATACTAGCAGGCGTAGTGTTACCTTATAGGTTCTTGTCCTTCGATTTCATGTGACTCTACAAAGTATTTGACACAATTCCGATCATATATAAAGTTCATAACTTTCCAACAACAACATACCTAGTGTAATCCCACAAGTGGGGTTTGCGAGGGTAGAGTGTACGCATACCATACCCCTACATTGGAAGGTAGAGAAGTTGTTTCCGATAGACCCTCGACTCAAAAGGAAAGTTCATAACTTTTGAATTCATCAAATTATTCAAGATATTAAACTTTGATATGATATTGTCTAACAAAATTTCAACAATTACGTTAGTATTTAATACTTTCTTTCTTTCTATTTCTTCACTTTTGATGGCATCTCTTTCTTTCTTCCCAAAAATCAGGTGATTCTAGCTGCAGCAAACTAAAGTATTAAATTTTATGTCCAATCAAATACAATAATATGTAAAATAAGATGGATCGATTATCAATTATAGCGCCTTCCTGATCCACGAAAAGTAGTACAGTAAGTTTCTACAATTCTTCCGTGAATAAATCTAAACCGTCATCGCTATTTCCAGTTCATATATCAATTCAACACACAGTTTATTCAATAAAATATGAGAAAAACTACATAAAATTCAAAAGTAATATCAACTTTAAATTCCTAGAAGTTTCTATAATTCTTCACTAAATATCCTAAACACTTATCTATTTCCAGTTCAACTAGCAATTCAACACACAGTTTATTCAAAAGTAATATCAACTTTAAATTCCTAGAAGTTTCTATAATTCTTCACTAAATACACCTAAACACTTATCTATTTCCAGTTCAACTAGCAATTCAACACACAGTTTATTCAATAAAAAACGAGAAAAACTACATAAAATTCAAAAGTAATATCAACTTTAAATTCCTAGAAGTTTCTATAATTTTTCACTAAATAAACCTAAACACTTATCTATTTCTAGTTCAACAAGCAATTCAACACACAGTTTATTCAATTAAAAACGAGAAAACTACATAAAATTCAAAAGTAATACTCCATTTGTCCCAATTTATATGACACACTTTACTTTTTAGTCAGTCCAAAAAGAATGACACATTTCCTTATTTGACAACAATTTTAACTTTAAATTTTATCTTTTACGCTTAACGAGATTATTTATAACCACACAAATATCTTTAGCTTGTTTTAGACCACAAGATTCAACAGTCTTCGTTTATTTCTTAAATTTCGTGTCCAGTCAAACTACAATCACATAAATTGGGGCGGAAGGAGTATCAACTTTAAATTTCCTAGAAGTTTCTACAATTCTTCACTATATAAATCTAAACACTTCATATCTATTTCCAGTTCAATACGCAGTAACTACATAAAATTCAAAAGTAATATCAACTTTAAATTCTGAGAAGTTTCTACTATTCTTCACCAAATAAATCTGAACACCTCACCTCAAATTCCAGTTCATTACGCAATTTATTCAAATTAAAAAACGAGAAAACTACATAAAATTCAAAAGTAGTATCTGTTGAGAATATAATCATATATTAAAAATGTGTTATCTCTAACATCTTTTAGATGAGATGGTTCACACACTTCAACAGTATCAACTTTACATTCCTAGAAGTTTCTACAATTCTTCACTAAATAAATCTAAACACTTCACCTCCATTTCCAGCTCAATACGCAATTTATTCAAATAAAAAACGAAAAAAATACATAAAAAAAAACAGAGTTATTTACAAGTGAGTACCTCATTTTAAGGCAAAAAGTAGAAGGATACGAAACCGCATCAGGAAATACATCAGTAATATGAGGAATATTAAAACGAGCTTCGAATTCTCTTTGATACTTTAATTTCCAATTAGGATCACTAAAATCGATGTTGTTTCCGGCAGCTTGCACTTGAATTCTCATTTTCCGGCAAGTTTTGTTAAGATTTCGTACAGTTTTTAACTTAACGGAACGGAAGAAGAGATCCTGGTGATCGGTGTGAGTAGTAGTTGTTGTTAATGGTAGAATCGCTTTCTGTCCGATCGCCGACGAAAGCATCTCCATTAAAAGGAACTACTGTGTGTATATGTATGTATATAGGGATGGAGAGATCGGAGAGTGACGGAGAAAGACAGAAGAGAGAGACAAAAACAGTAGAGAATTTAGCAGCCAGCCTGAGAAAAGACCAAAGCAATGATCAATTTTTATTTTTTTTCTAATTTATATTAGATTAAAAAAAAATACGTGGGGAAGGAGTATTTTTTGGAGGGGTTGACCTTTTTTTGTTGCTGTCTTTCTAGGTTTCAGCCGTCCAAACAAATTAAAAGGTTAATATGGTACTTTACCACTCTAATTTTTTAGTTGATGACGAAAAGTTTCCTCAACTTTTAAAAATGCTCGGTAGACCTCCAACAAACATATACGCAGAGGAGTTTGATTCTTATACTAGTTAGGTAGAATTATAATAGGTATTATTAGATAAAACTATGTTGGTATTTAAACCAAATTAATAATAACATGGCATATATCTTGTGCATTTTATTTTACTATCTAAGTATGGTCAATTATTGTGCATTTCACTTCATTTATTACTTATGGTAAAATGTATTGATTTGGTGTAAGCTCGAGTGTAAGTTTTTATCGTATTATTATAGAATAATTTCAATTTAAGGAATATTATAAATAATATTATAGCGATTGTTATACAATGAATAATATATAGAAATTATATGCAGGGATGGCCCATTTTAAATACATTTTTGTCTCAAAATATTTTCAAAGGCAAATTCAAGATTTTTAGGTTTTAAGTTTTGGATAATAATTATTTTTGTTAACCGGGTTGTAAATAAAATATTTACACATATTAAATAAAATTTTAAAATAAATATAAGATTTGAACAAAAATTATTAGATATATTGTCCCGAATATGTAACTATAACATTGGCTCTGCCACCCCTAAAAATTGTTATCTATGTGTTGTTGATAAAAATATTCTAATGCCTTATCATCATTAGGGGGGGGGAATAAAAAATGTCTTTTCATGTGTAAAAGCAAGTTTTTAATAATAAATCTTCTCTATTACGACATAAAAGTCATATCCAACAATTTTATATATTCTACTTTCTTTTCTAACTTACTTAATTTTATTCTGATAAGAAACATGAGAGGACAAATAGAGAAAATTCCACAACCAAGAAAAGGGTTGACAACTTTAGTTTAAAGAAATATTAGGGGAATTTTCGTACATTTTTTGTAGCTTCATATGTCATTAAAAAAGTAATGTTCGACATTTCTTATGCTTTATTTTGAGTCAAGCGTCTCTCGAAAATAACCGTTCTATCTATCAAAGTAGATGTAAGATATACGTACATTATATCCTCTCCATACTTCATGTTGCGTAATTTTAATTTTACTTGATATGTTGTTGTTGTCGTAGTTTTGCATTATTGCACTATATCATGTCGAACAATAATGAATCGTGGCTGACCCAAATAGTTCTACAAGCGTTACAAATGGAATAAAAAACCCAAAGATTCGAATCTACTCTTTGGTTAGGTTTGCTCTATTTTTCAATAAGTTTTTGTTTTATATAATGATAATACAAAAACAAATTACAATATCAATTTATAAAAGCGATAATTACAAGTAGTTGTTTATGATAAGTGTAAATTAGTTACATAAGAAACAAAGTAAGTGACATGTTATAATGTATTAACATAAACGAATAACAACAATAACATACTAAGTGTAATCCAATAAGTGTGTAGGGATCTAGTAGCTCAGTTGGTTGGTTATCTGAATTTTCACATTGCTTGCTGGTGAGGGTTCAAATCCCCGCATTGTAATCACCTCCCCGTTTCCCCCTTCCCCTATCCCTATGTAGTAAAAAACAAAAAAAATTGAAAAAACAAAATCCAACAAGTGGGGTCTGGAAAAACATAAACATAAACGTGTATTAATCTATATCTATATTATATTAAAAGCACGAAGTCTTAGAAATGTTGATTAAATTTTTTGTCCTTCATTAAAAGATTTTACAATAAATAAAATTGTAATTGTACTCAGTAATTAATTATTATTTATCCTTTAAAAATAATTTCACATAAAATAAAATAATAATTTAATTATTTTTCTAATAATTAGTGATTGACATTTAATTATATCCCTAATTCCAAAATACAAATTCCAAACTCTGAGACTAAAGAAGCAAATAGTAATTTCAGCTTAGAAACATCCAATACAATAAACAGTTAAAATTATGAGAATTTAATGACAAGGGACTTACAACTACTAAAGCGTGGACCCTGCACCATATCACAGGAGATCTCAGTCTCCAATCCATTGGTACGTCCTTAGCTGACTGTTTGACTGTAATCATACTTTAATTAATCATGAATTACACTGATCACTCCCACCTAATAGCTAAATCGTTGCTTTCCTGTATACCCAAGAAATTACTAAGCATCTTCAAGTATTTTATAACTTCTCTCTTATTCTAGTATTATCTTTAAGCTTGCAAGACCAACACGTTATTAAAGAAGATATATTGTTAGTGTTGAAAAGATAGACATGGAGACAAAGGCACATTTTAAGAGTTTCTTTTTCTAATGCCTTTGTGAGGAGTGAAGCTAGAGTTTTAGCTACGGGTTAAATATAATTTAATAGCTTTGGTCCAATTCAAATTCAAAATTATGCCGCTAAATGGGTATGATAATCAAAATAAAAAATTCAGATGCATAAACTTAAAATTATGAATCTGTTGGTTTCGCAGGATATGTAGAATCAAATGAAAGATTGAATGGAGAAAGTTTACAACAGAAAAATGTGAGCAATAGTCGGAACAAGAAAGTAGAACTTCGAACTTTAACGAAAAAATAAACTGTAAATAAGCTCATTCTACTGCCACAATGGAACAACTAAAGTTTAATATCCAGGCATGAACAATGTCTCAAACATGAAGCCCTGACCTCAGATTTCCCCCAAACAAATTCATGATGCTTGTAAAAACCTATATAGACACTTTTAACAAAAAACATATTTTTTTAAGATGGGTTTTACTTATGTATTAAGAACGAGAGACAGAAATCCCATCAATATTTTGCAGATACCCATATAATTTAGAGATAGCCTTGGAGTAACTGATAAAGTTGTGTTATGTGATCAGGAGGTATTGGATTCAAACCGTGGAAACAATCTCTTGCAGAAATGTAAGGTAAGACTGCGTACAATAGACCCTTGTGGTCTGACCCTTCCCCGGACCCTGGGCATAGCGGGAGCTTAGTGCACCGGGCTGCCCTTTTATAGAGAAAGACATCATAAAAGTAGTCCAAATAATATCTTTATACAATAGTTGGGTTTATTCTTCACAATTAAAAAAAAAAAAAAACAGGGGTCCAACAGTGTTACAAACGACAACCATTGAACATCACAATGGACTAATAAACTAAATAAAGGAAAAAAACACATAAGAATAGCTGAAGCAGAAAAAACATACTAGAATTAATGAAAGCAAACTTACAAACACCATGGTCATGCTCCTGGAAGCTCTTTGAGCCATTGAAACGCCTTCTTCCCATTTCACCCTCAAGTGGATTACATACAAGCGATCCCCAAAATCCTTCGACTCTTGAACCAGAGACTCGTTGTAAATTGACTCTATTACCCAAGTCATATTAGATTGAAATGGATAAGAACACATGAGGGCATCAATCAAATACAGATTATAACAAAGTTGTCTGTTTTCCCACGAATTCGATTCCTTAATCAAACTTTTTATGGGTTTTCAAAGAAATCAATATATCATGTCCCTACCATCAAGAATCACCAGGAATACAACCTCTAACAAAAAAAAAATAGAGATCATAACAAACTTTTAATGATGAATTATTAAAAGAATTTTTTAGCTACGAGAAATTTAGCGACGCATTAAGATGAAGTTGTAGTTCAATTTTATGTAGTGTTAGTCGTCAAATAAGGTACGTGTTTGGGTCACGCAATAAGCGCGTACATTGAAACTAGTGTAAGAAATAATTATAGCGAATATATATAAGTTTGTAATAAACCAAAATTCTCAACACAAATATATATAATCACTAATCCCAAATTAGAATTGTAACGCTTAAACTACTGAATTATAATGTAAAATACTAAAATAACAGGTAACTAAAGATAAAGATAAGAATGGGGATGAAAAGTTATACTCCGAGAAAGAGAATGAGAGCAACATACATTTTTCTCAACAATTGGCATAACCATTTCTTTCAACCCTCGTCCATTTTAACCACTTGATAATTGTGCCTGGATCCATATAAAACTCTCTAATATTTTACTCGACCGAATAATTCCAATTGAATCAGTCTCATTCACCACTTCGAGCCCATATGTCCTTACTGAACCAGCTTGGTTCACAACAAAGTTGCATCAATTTTTAATTAGCGTATAAATAAACATAAAAAACTTTCTTTTATATTAATTGCAGAACTATACCATCCTTAAAATTTAAAGAGTTGACAACTTACCTAGCTGTAAAAATATTTGAAATCAATGATTTCCCACATCATACTAATTAATTATTTGAATTGATTGATATATCTATGCTGTCAAATCATGGCTTCTCTGTGATAGTAAAAAAAAAGATATACCAAAGGATATCGTCACCAGATGGATATTCCTGTTAAATATACACGTGATATACATGGGTTAGTATACCATGTATATCACGGTTTCATAAGAAAATAAACCTAAGTGTGAAATTGTGGTATACACGGTATACTAACCCGTGTATATCACGGTTTTGGTCATCCATATGGTGTAAATATTGTATTACAATTAGGCTTGTACACTTACCATATGTATAGGATTCTTGTACAACTAGAATATGGTTTTGGGAGTAGAATAGGCGGGCGGCGGCGGCGGCGGCGGCGTGTGTGGGGCTTAGCCCCGAACCCAAGCTCACCTAGGTCCTCTCCCTTCTAAACACATGGGTTACCCCTTGGGGTCCCAAACCCTTACTCAAACTTAGAGTTTATATATTGCATAAACTCTCCTTCTTTCACCAATGAGGGAGATTTGTCATTTTGGCCAAAAACACTCTATCTTTTCATGTCTCAAACACCTTACTTTGTGTACTAATATCTCTATCATTTCTTAACGAAATTTGATGATACTTTGCACTAACATCATCTACTCACTTAGTAGATTAGGCATGTGCGAAGAAACGATGTTTTCGACATGCGGGGCCCACGTATTTAAGTCATTAAATATATGATAAACTCAATCCCTCATTAGTAAAATTTCCAACTGGCCTAAAGTATAATTATAATTTTACGTTATTTGTCTTACAATTACTTTTTAATATAACTAACCTAAACTGAGGCTCAAATTTAAGTCTAAAACTGGTTGAAGAATATCAAAAATAGGCCCAGATTTGAATCCGACTCTTTGAACAACACAAGTTGAAGGGTGAAAGAATCCTAGTCATCCCACCAAATTTCTTGATAGTAACCACGAATATTCTTACTCGATCATGCTACCATTCCTTCTATTGCCATCTATGATATCCGGTCATTAATACGTCAATAATAGAAAATTTTAATTTGTAATAAAAGATAATTGTGAAGTCTTGATTTCTTTCCTCTAACATTCAAATATTTTCCTTGTATCCTAAAACGTAATTCAAGGAATATGGATCATTGATAGTAAAAGGGATTTTGAACTAAGGAATTGATCATAGAAGCTAAAAAAATCTATCATGTATGTGTTGCAAAAGCCGAATATATAGAGAGTGATTAACGCACATCTACTATATCTAAAGGCAACTAATAAATAATAATAGAGACAACAATAAAAAAATCAAAAATTAACGAGGTTCGATAAAATTGTATATTTGCCAAGTACTCGGACACAATCAATTCAAATTTTATTCCACTCCAAAATTACAAGTGAAATACTACAAGAGAGAAAAAAGATTCAAATGTCTTAGAAGATGAGAAAGAAAGTGAGAGATGACTTCAAATGAACAAAACTCTTGCTATTTATAAACGAAAACTTGCTTAATAATGTCATGCATGACATCACATAAAGTGTGATAATGTCATGCATGACATCACATAGAGTGTGATAATTTCATGCCTGACATCATATAAATCTTGACAAATTCAACAAATCTCCACCTTGGCAAGATTTCACATTTTTAATTTTCTCTAAATGACAAATTGTGGTTGTGTCTTCAACTTCAATCTTCAATGTTCAATAATATTGATCAAGTTCAAATAATGTTGAAACTTGATCACAGTCACTACTTTCGTCAGCATATCGGCAGGATTATCTGTAGTCCGATCTTTCTGCGTCATAACTCCACCTTTTTCTATAATGTCTTGTATAAAGTGGTACCGAACATCAATATATTTCATATTTACATGATAAACTTGGTTCTTTGCTAATTGGATAGCACTTTGACGATCACAGAATATTGTGATGCTTTCGTGTTCAATACTCAGCTCTCTAAACAACCCTTGAAGCCAAATTGCCTCATTTACAACTTTCGGAATTGCCATGTACTCTACCTCAGTGGTAGACAAAGCAACTGTTGACTGCAAAGTAGACTTTCAACTAACTGGTGCATTTTCAAAAGTAAAAACATAACCAGTAGTTGATCTTCATTTGTCTTAATCACCTGCATAATCTGAGTCACAATATCCAACTAGATACTGACTTTCTTTCTGCTCAAAAATCAAACCAACATTTATAGTTTTACAAATATACCGTAGAATCCATTTCACAGCTTGCCAATGCTCATTTCCTGGATCATGCATATACCTACTTACAACTCCAACAACATGTGAAATATCTGGTCTTGTGCAAACCATTGCATACATCAAGCTACCAACAACATTTGCATATGGTACTCTTGAGATATATTCTCGTTTAGATTCATTCTTCGGCGACATAGCGACACTAAACTTAAAATGAGGAGCAAGCGGAGTGCTAACCGACTTCATTTTCTCATTCACGCCAAATCGATCTATCACTCTCTTCAAGTATTCTTTCTGAGATAAACATAATTTCTTTGAATGCCCATCTCTTTTTATCTACATGCCAAGATTTTCTTCTCCTCACCCAAATTTTTCATCTCAAACTCCTTTCTTAGTTGAATCTTCAACTTCTCAATTTCCTCTCGACCTTTGGAAGCTATCAACATATCATCAACATATAGAAGAAGATATATGAAGGATCCATCTTCAAGCTTGCGCAAATACACACAATGATCATATTTGTTTCTTCTGTACCTCTGCTGCAACATAAACTTGTCAAACGTTTGTACCATTGTCTAGAAGATTGTTTCAATCCGTACAATAATTTTTCAAGTTTACACATCATATTTTTCTTTCCAGCAACTTTGAATCCTTCTAGCTGAGTCATATAGATTTTCCCTTTCAAATCTCCATGTAAAAATGCAATTTTTACATTCAACTAAACTAGTTTCAAATTCAACTATGCTACCAAAGCCAACAATACTCTAATAGATGGGTGTTTCATGAGAAAATACCTCATTATAATCAATTTCCTCCTTTTGAGCGTATCCTTTGGCCACTAATCTTACTTTGTAGCAAACATCTTCTTGGTTAGGAAATTCTTCTTTCTTTGCATATACTCATTTGCACTCAATTGCTTTCTTGCCCTTCAGGAGATTGGCCAATTTTCATGTGCGATTCTAATGAGGGGACTGCATTTCTTCGTTCATGAAAATCCTCTACTTTTCTTTTTCTGAATTTTGGACTGCGTCTTTATAAGTGGTCTGAATACCATCAGCTAGAATTGAGGTTGTACAAGACATCATATCAATAAGACGAGCAGGTTTCCTTATTGTTCTTCTTGGCTTGCTGGTTGCTATTGATTCAAGTTGTTGTTGAGGTTACTGAGTTGGAATCTTCCTTTCAACCGCCTCTTCTTCCAGAGCAAACTCTTCTGTTGTTTCCTTACTTTTTTCTTGTGTTGGAAAAATTATTTTTTCCTCAAACTCCACCTACTTTGAAGCACCATCAGTTTGTTTGACGTCTTCAACTGTTACCTTATCTTATATGGCAGATTTATCAAAGGTAACATCCATGCTGAATATAATATTGTTTCTTGTCTTTGAACACCATAAGCGGTATCCTTTGACTCCAGAAGTAATCCCCATAAATGTAGCTTTTTTTGCTCTCGGATTCAATTTTGACTCTTTCACATGATAATATGCAATTGAACCAAATACATGCAAATAACCATAATTTACAACACGTTTTTCATACCATTTTTCAAATGGTGTCTTGCTACCAATAGTTGTAGAAGGTAGATGATTAATGAGATGACATGCATATGTTATTGCCTCAGTCCAAAATTTTTGCCCGAACCAACATTGGACACATACACCGAACCTTCTTCAGTAAAGTCTGATTCATGCATTCTGTCACTTTATTCTGTTATGGTGTATTTCTGATGATGTAATGGATGATGATGCCATTATCTTCACAAATCATTGAAAAGATCATTTTTGTATTCTCCACCATTGTCTATGCGAAGACACTTGATCTTTCTGCATGTTTGAGTCTCTATCATCGCCTTTCATTTGAGAAAATTCCCAACACTTCATTTTTAGTTTTCATTGTATACACCCACACTCTCCGAAAAAAGTCGTCGACAGAGGTTACAAAATAGTGTTTCCCACCTAATGAAGGTGTTTTGGAAGCACCCCAAATATCAGAGTGAACATAATCCAAAATATCTTTAGTATTATGAATAGTTGTTCCAAATTTAAAACTTGTTTGTTTCTCCTTAACATAATGCTCACAAAATTCAAGTTGCAAGTCTTTAATCATTTTAGCAATCCTTGATCTGATAACGTTTTCAAGGATTTTCCTCCAACATGTCCCAACCGCATGTGCCATAGCCTAGTCGTTGTTGCCTCCTTGTCATCACTGGATGTCATTGTCGTTGTCCCAATAAATATACTACAGTGATAGTGGTACATGTTATTATTTTTCCAAATTTTATTCATTACCAACAGTGGGCTAGAGCATATTCTTATCATCCCATTTTTTGCAACGACTCTGAACCTCTTTGACTCTAGGGCTCCCACAGAAATGAGATTTTTCTTCAAATTTGGTACGTATCAAACATATGTTAATGTTCTGATCGATCCATCATGATTCCTTAATCAAATTGAACCAATACCGTATACGGTAAGAGGATTATTATTTGCGGTATGAATAACTCTCCTTCTTGAAAATCAACGAACCAGCCTAGGTTGGGACACACATGATAGCTACATGTTGAGCCCATCAGCCAAATGTCAGATAGTTTGGATGGCTCCATTGTTACTAGTGAGAAATCAGAGTCGTCACAATAAGCTACATTTGAATCCATGACAGCCTTCCCATTGTTAGGTTTGACCTTATTTTTCAACTTTGACAGTATTTCTTTTAGTGCCCATTTTCTTGGCAAAAGGCACATTCATCTTTGTTGGGTCTGATCTTGACTTGGATCTTCCTTTCTTCGTTCTCATTTGGTTTTGATAACGACCTCTCATGACTAGTGCTTCTCCCTCTCCACCTTTTTATTTTTCTCTCTTACATTGTTCATAACTGTACAAGGCATAATAAACTTCTTTGAGAGATACTTCATCATTCCCGAAGTAGAGTAGTTTCGAGGTGCTCGTACTCATCGGGAAGTGAACTTAACAACATTAAGGTCATATCTCCATCACTAAAAGTGACGTCCATATTCTGCAAATCTATCGCCAACTTATTAAAGTTGGTGATATGATCATTCATTGTGGTACCAGGAATATATGTGAAGTGTAACAACCTTTTTTCATGTAGAGTTTATTTTTACTGTTTTTCTTCAAGAATATATCCTCCAATGCATTCCACAATTTACTTGCATAAGTTTCCTTCGTGTATGGATACTTTTATTCTCTTCCAAGGTAAGATCGAATGGTACCACAAGCAACACATTTGATAATCATACAATTTTCTTCTCCTATATTGTTTGATTTCTTTTCTTCTATGGCAATATCTAGCCCTTGTTGAAAAAGGACATCAAGAACCTCGCCTTGCCACATCCTGAAATGTCCTGACCCGACAAAAATTTCAACTGCAAATTTCGCATTTGACACAGTTCTTGTTATAAGCGAAGATGTCAATGACGTATTAGTGACACCCGATATAGATTCTTCATTTTTCTTGCCTTCCATTTCTACTACAAATACTATTTATTAGCTAAATATACAAAATACCAAAGTAATTATTTTCTGATGTGAAAGTTTAGATTGTGTTGCAACCACAGAGCATACTCAGATAAAATCTTGGCTCTGATACCAATTGTTGCGGAAGCCGAATAAATAGAAAGTGATTAAATCACACATACTATATCTAAAGGCAACTAATAAATAGTAATAGAGACAACAATAAAAAAGAACACCAAGAATTTATGAGGTTCGACAAAATTGTATTTTTGGATAGTCCTCGGACACAATCAACCCAAATTTTAGTCCACTCCAAAATTACAAGTGAATACTACAAGAGAGAAATAATATTCAAATGACTTAGAAGATGAGAAGGCAAGTGAGGGATGATTTCAAATGAACAAAACCCTTGCTATTTATAGAAGGAAAATTTTCTTAATAATGTCATGCATGACATCACATATAGTGTGATAATGTCATGCATAACATCACATAAATCTTGACAAATTCAACGGCATAAGCAATTGCGATAATTGGGTCCATTGATATTTTAGATATAATAGATGTTATATCACATACATACTGTCATACTCAGTTCAATGGAATTGTTTGATTGCAATGGAAATCTTCTATAAATTTGCACATGAGAGATATCCTTCCGGATCAAAAAGAGTGTTCAGTTAGTCATTTGCACACCCCTTAAGAAAATATTAATTTTAAAGTAAAATGGGTAATTTGACTAAAATGCGCCTCATTAAATATGTATTGGGATTTGGTCACCCAACACTGAATAAAGGCAAATCTGAAAAAATAAGGTTAATTCTTTTTTATTTGGTAAGTGGACACTCTTTTTTAACCAAAAAATAAAGGTTATTTGGACACTTTTTTTTATCCGGAAGGAATATATTTCTTGATTTCATCCGGTCATTAATAACTAACTTGATTATTTTTAATTAAGGTGCACGCAAACTGATTCAAACATCATAATTATAAAAAATCCTATTAAAACCAAGAAATATAGTCTTACCTGCTAAAAAAAGGCAGTCTGATGCACTAAGTTCCCGCTATGCGCGCAGTTCGGAGAAAGGTCATACCACACGAGTCTATTGTACGGATTCTTACCTTGCATTTATGCAAGAGGCTGTTCCATTGCTTTCCTACCTGCTATCTACACCAAAATGAATAAAATTTTCTAAAAAAACCTGATAGCTGATCGACCTCCCGTAGATAAGAGACATTCCTCTACCAATCCCAGAGCATGAATTTCACCACTTAATTCTTGTGAGTGTTATTTGAATAAATCACAGAAAGAATAATATTTTAGAAAGGGATACATCACCAATTGCAAACTAAGCTTGAAATACAAATTAATGAATTCCAAAAGCTTTCCTTCCATAGTGAATTGTCTATGGAAATTCACATCATCATGTGAACAAAAAGGTTACTACAAAAAAAACATGATTTTACTTTAAGGTGACACTAACACACATGCCTTTCAAGTCAAGCACAGTAAGAGAAACAAAAGTTACACAATTTAGTCATATCAAATCCATAGGAAAAACAATAAATTTCCCTCTAAAATTCCCATTACTTCATGAGATATTTGGCACCTAATTTTGAACCATGTAACTGAAATAACCAACTTTAACTGTCATTTCTTGATTAAATATTCTCCTTCATGTCTTCTTCAGTCCAATTAAGAAAGCTGGTGGCCAATCAAAACCCTAAAAGTCTCAATCATGCCTAAGCCATATATAAAAAGTGCACTACAAAACCAACAAATATCATCATAAGATTCAGCATGGACCATTAACTTGTACACTCCAAAAAATTATCTATGTAGTGCAGCTGCTTCATATATATAACTTCTTCTGAATGATCAATTTCTTCCTCTTCTCAAGTGCTTATTTGCGGTGGGCGCTTGCGCATAACTTTACACAATAGTATCGATCTATTGTCACAATTTGACTTGTAAATAGGTATGGGTCTTGAGCTTGATCATATTGTTAAATTTAACGCTTCCCTTCTTGTCTCAAAATTGATGTTTACTTAGTATTTCCTTGTTACAAGTGAGTTATGATGGTTTCAATGCTTTACTTCTTGTCTCGAAATTGATATACAGTATATGTTTACTTAGTATTTTCTTCTTTAAAGTGAGCTATGATGGTTTTAATGTTTTAATTCTTGTCTCAAATTAAATTGATGTTTACTTATATATATATATAATGGTTATAACACTTTAGTTCTTGTCTCAAAATTAATGTTTCTTAATTAGTTTTTCTTAAGTGGTATATATCTTCCATATATATATATATATATATATAGTGTATCGATCTTTTAAAAATATTTTATATAGTTGAGACACACTATATTGAAAGATATAGGATGCTTATTATTCCAAATCATTTTTTATTTTTATTACTTAGGTTTTTTTATTAATTTGCGATGGATTTTTATGAATAAGCTAATTAAGTTTAAAACTAACACAAACTTTATTAATTTTTTTGTTGGATTTAGTTGAAAAGATGAATACCGATGAGATGAAGATTAGAGGGGAGCTCGAAAAAGATGTGGAGAGGGATTTAGAGGATGAAATTAAGGAAGGAATTTGCCAATTAGCACTAAGATTGCACAGGCTTTACAAACACCAAGAGGAAAGGAACACACAGAAATCAATTGATAACCTTGGTACAAAAGATGGTATGCAAGGTACAAACACTAAAGCACTCTCTGAAGTGAACATAAATATAAAGATGGAAGGAGGGACAAAGATTGAAATAAAAGAAATCAAGAAAGAAGCACGTCGGAGTTCTAAGGCGTCGAGTAACATGCAGAGAATGGTTACTCGTCCGCTGAAATTTGACTGGACACAAAGTTTAAGGTCTGGACCAACTCCCGTTACTGGTTATCATAAGATCAATAATTCCAGAAATCGAGCTAAGAGTATTGTCAATAAAAGCGGTCAACAGAACGTTAAAGTCGTTGACAATGTGGGGGGAAAATCTACTAGAGGTTTGAAGTAGATGGAGGAGAGTTTAATATTTGGAACTCAATAATACAATGCTAAAGTTTCTTCTTGTTTTGGTCTTGTCCTTAACCTAATTTTGGGATTTTATTCTTGTTTGATTCAGCAGGGTACTGTGAATGTTGTGTGATATAATAAGCCTCTAACGATTGGCATTGACAAGTACATATTTGTTGTGATTTTATGGAATTTGAGGATTAAACTAAATTTGTGTAATCCTTTTTTCTTCCAAAGTTTACTCATTCATTCCTCATTTTCAAAAATTAATGATGTGAGAAGTTCCTTTTGTTCCAAAATGAGGTACAAAATATACAATAGAGAGAATACAATTCTTATGAAGCACTAATGACCTTAGCACGATGCAAACACACGGTCTCTTCTATCTTAATGTCGTCTGAAATATTTGACTTCCAACGAATTTTATACGGAATTCGCTCCTTCAAAGAACTTTTCTAATGGATACTATTGGAGATTTCCGATTGATTCTTATTGTCTAGAAATGTCCATTCACTTAGAAAGAAGTCAAACGAAAAAGTAAATGTGAAGTTTGCAATAAGAAAGAACTCTAGAAGTTATCCAAGAATCACCAGACAAGTAAAAAACTATTCACATTTAATATATATATACTTTTAATAATAGTGTTGGGATACAATTGTTATAGAAAATGAGAAGTAAGTAACTATTACAATGGTAGAAAGGATAAAAAACTATTACAATAAAACTGAAAATCAAAACCTTAACAAACTGCTTGTATGATTTGCTGAGTCGAGTAATGACACTCAGTCTTTAAGACAAGATTGTCTCGTATATCTCCTTTTACGGTGTTGAGCAATAGTCTCCCAAGATACAACAACAACTTTAACAAGTGAGCAAAGGAAACTCAAGTGTTACTCTTGAAGAACTTTGAGTATAGTAACTTTGCTAGAGAGGAAGAATATGAATTCAGAAAATCTAGAGTATTTTCTAAGTGTTGAGTGTTGTGTTTCAATTGAGCCAAAGGCCTCAATTTATAGTGTAAGTAGAGGACCCCTCAACTAGACAACTAATGGCCTTCAATAGCCATGTAATTACACTTGATTGAGGGGTTACTTTCAGCCAAATAATGGCTGAATTCATGTGCAAAATAATGGAGAATCAATGTTCCAAAACCAGCCCAAAGGTCAGATTTTTCCAACTTCCCGTCGCAGCTTTCTGCCTCCGAAGCGCCGCGGCGCTGTGAATTAGCGCTGCGGCACCGCGACGTCGTGGCCCTAGTGACTGACCAGCCAATTTGTGTCGCGGCGCTGATTGGGAGGCGTCGCGGCCCTTCACGGCTCCGCGGCGATTTCCGACTCGTTTCATTTTACACTTCTTCATTCTTTTACCAACGTGGAATACTTTGTTATTTGGTCAATAACCGTCCATAATTTCATGTCTCAAACGTATTACATACGTACCAATATCTCTTTCACTAATGAAATTTGTTATACTTGGCACTACGTGTGCACGTGTGTGGAAACAATGTTTCCAACGTGTGGGCCCAATTTGTTTGAGTCATAAATTAATGAGATATACTTAATCCACATTTAGTAAATTTCCAACAAATAGTTCATTAATATGTATTCATATCTCCTTAAATTACGTAATCATGATAAGTGAATATCATTCAAAATGTAAATTTCTGCACATTTGTAAACATTTTGTTACACCCAAACTTGCTAAAGCTTCCAATTCGGCAGCCAAAATAGCTCTTGTGAACATACAACGTAGTAAGGCCATTTGGCTTGAAAAGACAATGGGAAACTACACTAACGTCCTTTAAAACCAAACTATTTACCCTTGCATGCCTCGTTTACTTTTTATATCATTCTAAACTATTTATCCTTAATACCCCTATAATTTTTATAGATAATTGTCTCTTTTGTCTTCCTTTCTTTTTTATTTCACTACTTCTTTTCTCTCTTTTTTTTTTCTTCTTTTTTGTTTCATTTATTTTTTTATTTAATTCTGAATTCTTTATTTTCAGTTTTTTCCTTTTTTATTTCTTTATTACTTTTTCCTTTTTAAAATTTTCTTTTTTATTTTCTTTTTTATCTCCATAATCTAATTTCATTCACCTTTTAATTTTTAATTTCAGGTGATTTTCATTTATTTTTCTCTTTTCTTAAATTTTATTTTCCAAATTAGTTTTTTTATAGTCTAATTCTACAAAAAAAATGGCTACTTTATCTTTTTTAATAAAATGGATTAACTTATATATTATCATTTTATTTATTTTATTTTTTATATCACAAAAAATAATATATCAAATCAATAGCAGTTTAAGTATACTATTGCAGTATACTATGATACACACATGGTATTACACAGAACTGACGGTTCATTCATTTAAAAACCTTAGTCGTCTATGATACAAACTCGGTATATATCATATATTGATAGAGTATCATAGAGGATTGATTCATTCCTTCAAGAAAAACACAACTCAATTCTTTCTGATACCCACATGATATATATCATATATTGACATGGTATTATAGAAAGTTGATTCATTCGTTAAAAAATACTACTCAATCCTCTATAATACCTACATGGTATATCATATACTCATGTGGTATCATGAAGGATTGATAAAATCCTTAAATGAAACAATTCCCAATCCTCCATGATACCATCATCGTGTAAAAAATATATTGAGATGGTATCATGGAGGACTTCGTAAGTCCTTCACATGTGTCAGTAGTCTTGCATGATACAATCATGGTATATACCATATACTAAGATGGAATCATGAAGGATTGCATATATCATGATGGTATCATGAATGACTGCTTCAGTTATTCAAAGAGAGTCTTTCATGATACTATTATGGTATATAAATCTACACGGATGGTATCATGAAGGATTGTTGAAGTCCTTGAATGCAATAGTCCCCAATACTCCATTATACCATCATCGTGTAAAAAATATATTGAGATGGTATCATGGAGGACTTCGTAAGTCCTTCATATGTGTCAGTAATCTTGCATGATACAATCATGGTATATACCATATACTGAGATGGAATCATGAAAGACTGCATATACCATGATGGTATCATGAATGACTGCTTCAGTTATTCAAATAGAGTTATTCATGATACCATTATGGTATATAAATCTACGTGAATGGTATCATGAAAAATTGTTGAAGTACTTGAATGAAACAATCCCCAATTCTCTATGATACCATCATAGTATAAAAAATATACTGAGATGGTATCATGGAGGACTTCGTAAGTCCTTCACATATGTCAGCAGTCTTGCATGATACCATCATGGTATATACCATATATACTGAGATGGTATCATGAAGGACTACATAAACCATGATGGTATCATGAATGACTGCTTCAGTTATTCAAAGAGAGTCCTTCATGATACCATTATAGTATATAAATCTACGTGGATGGTATCATGAAAGATTGTTGAAGTCCTTGAATGCAACATTCATCAATCCTCCATAATACCATCATAGTATAAAAATATACTAAGCATTCTTGCATGATACCATTATGGTATATATCATATACTGAGATGGTATCATGAAGAACATATATACCATGATGGTATCATGAATGATTGCTTTAAGTTATTCAAAGAGAGTTCTTCATGATAACATTATGGTATATAAATCTACGCAGATGATATCATAGATGATTGTTTCATTCCTTCAAGAAAAAGATCACTCCTAAATGATATCAATCATGCATATATCATATACTGACATGATATCATAGAAGACAAATTCATGCTTTCAAAGCATGAAAATTAAAAAGAAAAATACAATAAAAAGTGTAATTTGATGTTTTATTTTTTATATCATTTTAACAAATTATAATTTTGAAAAAACTACAAATTCAGGTTTTAATTATTAAATTTTTATATTTTTATTAATTTCAAAATATTTAACTAATATTTTTTTAATAAAAAGACAAGAAGTAACCAAAAAGAAGAAAAAGATAAAGAGAAAAGAAGATATAAAGAAACAAGAAAATAAAATGATCAAAAAAGGTAAAATAAGGGAAGGACAAACTAGCATGTGATTGATGTGACTGATGATGACAATTAGAAAAAGGCAAAAAACAAAAATAAAAGGAAGAAAGGAAGCATTACTTGTGTTGCTGACGTCATGTGTGGTCAAGCGTGTAAAAGTAAAAGTGGGGATAATTATTGTATTTAGAGTAATTAGTTTGGGAGGGAATACAGACACGTAAATAGTTTGGATTTTAGGGACAATAAGTGTAGTTTCCCCAAAGACAATCAGGTTAAATTTTGGGCTTAATTGGTTTATGCAACCAAACCAATGGGCCTTCACTCTTATGCTCTTGATGGAAGGCTTGTGAATGGATTAAGGACAATCAACCCCCGCACCCCCCCACAAAATTCCATCCCTTTAAAAAAATAAAAATAATACACAATTTTCTTCCTCTTTTATACCTCACAGCCTCCTCAAAAGGATCAACAATGTTCTCATTTATCTTTAGAGATGGCACTGGATCCTGGATTCGATCCGATTTGATAAATTCAGATCCGTTTTATAGGATATGGATCTTCAAAATTTGGGCCCGACGGATCCGTATCGGACCCGGATCCATTTATGACAGATTGGATTTGGATCTGGATCTTGTATTTGAGATCCGTATCCGCTCCAGATCCGACCCGTAGATCCATTTTTTATTAAATATATTCATAACCTAGAATGTAAGTTTATAAGTATTTTCTTAAAATTGCTAAGCACATCCTTGCAAGTTTAATTCTCAAAACAAGTTTAATTTATCCCCGCGTTAACTCAAAAACCAAAAAATAAAGAGGTAACTTCGATAATAAAATCAATGTTATATTAGTGAATGACTAATATCTCCATAGACAAGTAGTTAAAATTATATTCACTTCATTTGTGAAGATTCCAAGCACATGCAAGTTCTGCATTATGGAAATACTAGTTAGCATTTTCCACAACTATTGTCATTGTCCAACATTTTCAATTAATAGCTCACAATCAAAACGAGACAACGAACAAAATATCTCATATGAACATTTCAAAATTGAAACACAATAAACTGTTAGCTAAGTAATAATCGTTTGTCAGTTCAAAAAAAATCTTAGCAAGGTTACATTCTTAGCAAGACAATTTTTTTTACATGTGGATCCAGATCCGATCCGTGGACACGGTGGATCCGATGGATCCGGATTTGGATATGATTTTTATGGACCCGATGGATCTGGATCCGGATTCAGGTATGAAAAACGGATCTGAATCTGGATCTAGTAGGATCCGGTCCAGATCCGATCCGATCCGATCCGTTGTCATCCCTATTTATCTTCCACAAAACTTGAATCTCTAAAGTTCAATTAATCGGTTGGAATTAGTGAATTCATAATTTAAATTTTATGGGTTTAATCTTTAAGATATTTAGTATTGAATTTATTGTGTTATTAAAATTATGAGTTCAAACCTATTATATGTTATATTTAGTAATTTTTTACACATAAACTTATATTTCATATTGAAAGTACTAAATTCAGATGAAGCCGCATCTAAATAAATCCATCTACCCCTATTGGTTGGTCGTTTAAGTAAACTACCACCGAGCAAATCCCACTCATCGAAATAATGAAATTATGTTTTTTTTCTTTATAATTTTTCATTTGGTATTTGATATCTGCTTTGGTGTCCCTATTAATTTACATTCGAGCCACATAAAGCTCATTAAAGGGGGGAGCGTTATCTATTGAAAAAAAATCATTATCAAAGCTCGAACTGAAAACCTCTAATTATGGGTAGAGGGAGCCTATTCGTCAAATCACAATTGGGGTGTGAATTATCCTACAAACATCAAACCAAATATAACAAAAATAATGGTCTTATTGTGAAGAATTTTATTAAAATAACATGATGTGATTCATTGGATCAGCATGTTAAATTCTTGTCGTAGCATCCACGCTTAGAAATTTGAAGCATAGTCTAAAAAGTGATTTCAAATTTCAGTGCATAGACCGTAGGCTCAAAAGACTATAAAGAGAAGACCAAACTAGGACACAAGCTATTGTTGACAAACAATTTTTTTTCCCTTGCTTTTCCATCCGATATTTGCACGATGAAAAGTCCCACAAAAATCGATTTCACACCCAGAATTGAACCCGAAATCTTAGATTAAAGATGTAAAAGGATGAAAAACACTATGATTCTGATTTTTTCTAAATTTCACATAACTATTACAACTAATAACAATTGTTGTTTATAGTACTTTATATGTGTATAATTGATATCAATTTTTTTTAGATTTATATTAATTAGTGAATTGGCTCTCGTGCTCTCAATTCTTGATTTTTTAGTGTGAACGACCCAAATGTATTTTTAGTGGCAAATAAGTACACCTTCATCTCCTAGCATTTTTAGAATTATTCAAACAGTTTAGTACAGCAATATGATTCACTCCACAATGATTTCAATCTTCAATTACCAAATTTTGCGGATCCAAATGTTCCAAGTCCCAATCATTATTACAAATAAAACTTTAGTAAAGGATTTAAGACATGCACCTGGCGGTGTAATCAGTTTTTACAATATCAATGTAATTTAACGGATTATATCAGGAGATTATTTACCAATTACAATATACTTCCTCAGTTGACTTTTAATTGTTCACTTTTAATTTTATACGCCCTTTAAAATAATAAATGAAGTATATATTTTATCATAATATCCATATTAATTAATGTATAATTTTAATAGACTTGAAAGAAATTTGGAAATGAGTAATTAATATTAAGGGTAAAATAAGAAGAAGAAAAAATCTTTCGTTGATATGCTAAAGTAGATAAATAAAAGTGAAAATCTATTTTTGATGATGGATGATTGTGAAACTCGAACACGATACCTCTATATATTCTAAATGTTCATGATCATCTCATATAAAAAATTAAACTATTAAAGAAAATACACCATTTACTTGATTGTGACTTCAACAAACTTAATCAATTCAAAAACCAAAACATTAATGAAAGCCTAAGCTACACCTCAAATTTCTAAATGATTACCTATATTATAGGAGATGGAGCAACAAGTACTCCAATTTTCCTTCTTTAAGTTTAAAAGTGTCCTATTTCAACAAAGAAATCAAGCTTGGAAGCCTTTATTTTCTCGAATGGTAACATCACATTCACAAGAAGAAATATAATGATTACAACAACTAGGAGGCATAGTAAAACCTGAAGTGGCAAATCAAAGCTACTATTCCTTGTAATAGCAAAACAATCAATTTTAGTGTTTTATTTGGTAGGTAAAAAATAAGGTCAAAGGATCAAAGTATGCGAAATGAAACATATTTATTCTTCCTTAATAGTTGGATTAGATAACAAATATACCCTTGCAGTTAATATGATGAGCTAAATTTATCCTTATTTTTAAAATGGCAGAAGCTTAGCACCTAATGATGATACGCGTTCTCAATATATTAAGAATAAATTTTTAGATGGAGGGTAAATTTGAACAATTCTCATGGTTCAAGAACAAATTTGACCCTTTTCCCCAATTTTGAGTTTTAACTTTTTCTTTATTCTTCTTTTTCTCTTTCCACTACTACGTAACTCTATCGCTAATCACCCTTTCGTCCTTTTTCCTCGTCTCTCCCACCACCATTGTATTTTCATTCCACTTTCTCTCACTACTAAAAAATTCACTAGTTTTCACTTAAATTTTTTATTGAAAAATGTTCAGTGGTTATTTCCACAATTGAACCAGAGAAAAAAATATTAGTATTTTTACACAAAAAAATTTAAAAGTTTCTCAGCGTTTCAATCAAAACCTGTTTTTTTCATAAATTGTGCATTTTCATTCATCTTTCGAGCAAAAGTACAGAGATTTGGAGAGATTTTAGTGAGTTGGTTTGATGAAAATGAGATTAAAAAATTATGTTTTATAACATAAATATTCTATTAAATGTCAATGGGAAAAACTTCTATCTCGCCTATGTACATAATCAATATATAGCATAACTTAAATCTACAAAATAAAAAGTGCATAAGATGAGGGTTAAAACCAGTATTAGTACATTGTTGAAAATTTGCATTTGGCTTGAGTTGCGTCCAACCATCTTTAATGACTTAAACACTCGGGTTTCGCATGTTGGAGACTTTGATTCTTCACACGTGCATAATCTACTAAGTAAGTAGATGACCGTAGGGCCAAGAATCGTCAAATTTAAATGAGAAATGAAAGAGATATTGATCCACGAAGTGCTGTGTTTGAAGCATGGAAATGTGGTAAAGACCAATCCTCCCTCATCTTATCACTGGGGGAAGAAAGATTTGTTTAGTTTATAAGTCTCAAAATTGACTTGGGGTTTGGGACCCCAAGGGATAACCCATGTGTTTGAAAGGAGGGAGGACCTAGATGTGCTTTGGTTCGAGGCTAAGCCCACACGCGCGCCGCCGCCGCCCTCCCGTCCCGTGGGTCATGGGCTTATTCTGATATTATCTTTTTGGACCCAAATTGCTTCATATTTACAGTTTGGTCCCTGAAGTTTTAGATAAGTTAAATTGGGCAGAGAACTTGTGTTTTTTGCTATTGGTTTTGGAACGTTAACCACCATTAATATGTACATCAATTCAGTCATTACTTGGCTGAATAACATCTCCTTAAAAGCTCTAATCCTTCAATTCATCATTTATTTGGCTGAATTACTACCTCTCTAATTGTCACTACTTGGCCAGTAACAACAATTATGTGGGCAGTTGATAAGTCTCCTCCTTGCACTATATAATGAAGTCTTTGCTCAATTGTTGAGACTACATAGAACACACAAACGAAATCAGATTCTTCCTACTACTTTCCAGCATCATTTCTTACACTAAGTTCTTCAAAGAAACACTTGAGTTTCATTTGCTCATTTGTTGAGTTGTTGTTTTATCTTGAGAGACTATTGTCCAGAACGTAGAAATGATATATACGGGGCAATTTTGTCTTAAAGTAAGAGTGTCATCACTCAACCCAGCAATCACTTTCTTGTTCCAGTTTACTGAAATTTCAGATTCTTATAATTTTATTTTGTTATAATATTTACCAGTTACTTATTTCTGTTTCCTACACCGTTATAATCAAGTACAAGACAAGGGAGAAGATCATTAAATGTGGCATATCAGATCGCACGTAAGTCAACAACTAACCCCTTTTTCTGTCTTCAACCTTCAACATACCGACACCTTAATTTCTTCTCTCATGTAATTCCCGTGCTCATCCATCTCTCTCTCTCTCTCTCTCTCTCTCTCTCTCTCTCTCTCTCTCTCTCTCTCCTCACCTACACAGTACACACAAGAATTAATGCACTTAACATCACACATTACCATGATCACACACTAACGTGTTTATATAGAGATAGAGTTAGAGTTAGAGTAGCTTACAGATTCGGTTTCACACAATAAATTTGGTTTAAATTCAAATTTCTTACAGTTATTGAAATGTAAAACAATATATCCAGTGAAATCTCACAACGTGCCGTCTGAAAATGATAGAATGTACGCATAACTTACCTCTACTTTGGTAGGTAGAACGGTTGTTTCTGAAAGATCATCGGCTCAAGACAACGCATAATCACACGCAAAACAATAATAACATATTCAGTTATACCAATATGTACAATTATATCAATAATAACATATTCAATATATTTTTATAAATGTGTTTTGGGCAGGGTAGAGTGTTCCCTCTTGGAGATAGGAGATTGTTTCCGAAAGACCCTCTACTCAAGTCATGCATAATAAAGCCACCGAAAAAAGAAAATACATAAATAAATAAGGCATAGCAAATAAGACATAGCAAATAAGAGGGAGGGTGTAACACAACATTCAAAAGAATTAAGAACCTAATCGAATAATTCAATCATGATTCAGTTCGATTTTTTAAAGAATCAATTTTTTTTCTTCTATAAAACCGAATAAAACCAAATCGGATTTTATGCCCAATCTTCAATTTTTACGGTCCCCTACCCCTATCTATTTATTTATTTATTTACTTTTACCGTGTGGTAAAAGCAAATGGACTATTTGTCAGAATGTAATTCTATGGTAGTCCCCACTTCTTCACCGGTTATAGCCGGTTACTATTAATAACCAGTTTGGGTAAGAGAGAAATTAGAGTTAGAATTAGAAATGGAAAAGTTAATGAACCCCATGCAAATTAAAGGAAAGTACTTGTCTCTTTGCATTACCTTTGCTTTCTGTCTCTTAATTAAGTTAAAAAAACTTATACTACTAAAGATAATGATAGGAATGGACAAAATCAAGATTTGAGCCCATTGGTTCTGAACTTGAATTTATAGCTCACTCGTTTTGGTTACTAGATTTGATCATGTCTGTATTAGTAGATTGAAAATAATTGATAAACTTTGAAAGTAGAAAAATAGTAAGAAACCCGGTTAAATTAAAAGTGTTTATAAGCTTTAAAAATCATAAATTGAAAATGACCAACTTAATTATGATTTTTGTCCGATCACTTTTAACTCATAAGCACTTGAAGTGTTTATTAAACTAGTAGATGAATTAAAAGTGTTTATAAGCTAGTTTGACATGCTTATCAGCAGGGACGAAGCCTCACGTACCTCACTAGGAGCTATAGACCCCAACTAAATTTTACTATTATTATATTAACAATTGTCAAAAAGTCCCCACCCACAAAAAACGTTAGCACCCAACCTTTTGCAACTCTTAAATTATCCAAATCCAATAAATTTGCAAAAGAAAATCCATAATCCCAACAAAAGAAAAAAAGTATTAGTATATGAATACACAACAAAGTCAGTGTATGTGCTGATTAAAAAATAGCGCTGCCTTTCTCTATTAAAATAAAAAAAATACTTTGTCTTCTTCAGGGTTTCACGCTCGAGACCAACTTAGAAATTGACGATTCTTCTTCAGTTCTTTCGGTTCTTTTCTTGTGATCTTCTTTAAGAATTTGGTTTTTGCGCTACTCATCTTTATTGAGTACATGTAAGATTTTCCCATCATCTATTCAATTTCATTATAATAGTTATTTATTGTGAGCCCTAATTAGTAAACACTTCAAGTGCATTTGTGAACCCTAATTTCGAGGTGAAATTGACTTCAAGTGCATTTGTGAACACTTCAAGTACACTTCAAATGCTCAAAAGAGACCTTCAAATGTTGAAATTGACTTCGAGGTGATACTCGTTGGAGCTCGCATTATAATACTTTAGTTAGACTCATTGGCATGTTTTCATCTGTTATTGAAGTACTTGATCTTATAGATGATCCGGAGCAAAGAGTTGATGCAAACATGTTTTTAGATGTATTACAATCATTTGAGTTTGCATTCGCTATGCATTTGATGAAAAAGGTATTGGCGATTACCAATGAGTTGTCATTAGCATTGCAAAAAAAAGAGCAAGAGGTAGAGAATGTTATGAGATTAGTGGAGATTTCAAAGCAAATATTGCAATATTTGAGAGACAATGGATGAGATTCTCTAGTTAATGAAGTTTCTTTGTTTTGTTCTAATCATGAGATTGTTGTCCCTAACATAAATGAAAGGTATGTATTTCCTCGGCGGTCCAAGCGGAGAAATGAAGAAAAGAATAACGATACTTATTTTCACATCGAGTGCTTTTATGGTGTTTTGGACAAACAACTTATGGAGTTAAATAGCCGATTTTCTGTGACAAATTCATTCTTTGCTTTCAACAAGGAAAGTCTCGTCAAGTTTGCTCGATTGTATCCTCGGGAGTTTTCTTCACATGATCTAGAGTTACTTGATAATCAACTTGAGACTTATATTATTGATATGTGTAGTAGCATTGAGTTTTCAGAAATTGTTGGCATTGGAGATCTTGCAAAGAAGATTGTGGAAACAAAAAGACACGAAATCTATCCTTTGGTTTACACGCTTCTTACCCTAGCATTAACTTTGCCAGTTGCTATTGCAAGTGTAGAGAGAGCCTTTTCTGCTATGAGCATCATCAAAGATCGATTGCGAAATTGAATATCGGACGATTGGATTAATGATTTATTAGTACCTTATATTGAGAACAAAATTTTGTATGAGATCAGTAACGAAGCGGTTATGCAACAGTTTCAGACTATAAAATCTCGTCGAGAAAAATTGTGATTATATTTTCATTATTCTTAAACGATTTATATTTATGTTATTTAGAACTTAAATTATTACCAACTTTTTAAAATTTGTATAATATAGTAATAGCCCCCTCAGAAAAAATTGGTTGGCTTCGTCCCTGCTTATTAGCTAAGAAAAATACCCTTTTGAAGTTATATATTTAATAAATGTTCTAATACAAATATAAGGTTTAAACAAAAATTATTAAGTTTGTTTTAACTTGTATGTAATACTATAAATCTGTCCTAGATATCGGAGTATATATTTACATAACAACAACAACAACATACCCAGTATAATTCCACCAGATGGGGTCTGGGGGGGGGGGGGGTAGAGCGTACACAGACCTTATCCCTACCTTTTGATGGATAGGAAGGATGTTTCTGATAGACCATCGACTCAAGTAGAAATGAAAGCAATAGTAATATTAATCAATAATAGCAACAAGAAAATAAGATAACAAAGTGAAAAAATAAGCAGGTAGAAATAGAAAACTAAGAATAAGAAATATGACTATAATGAAATAAAAATGACGGAAATACTATTGATCCTACACTAAATGAAAATATTACTAATCCTAATACTAACCCTCTATCATAATCCTCGACCTCCACACCCTCCTATCTAGGGTTATGTCCTCGGTAAGATGAAGACTCATCATATGTTGCGTTATCACCTCTCTCCAATACTTCTTCCGCCTACCTCTACCTCTCATTCAACTCTTCATCGCCAACCTCTCACACCTCATCACCGGAGCGTTTGTTCCTCTCATTTGGACATGTCCAAACCATCTCAACCTCGCTTCCCGCATCTTGTCTACCACGAGGTCACTCCCACCATGTCCCAAATTTCTTCATTTCTGACCATATCTCTCATTGGAAGCCCACACATCCACCTCAACATCCTCATTTTCGCAATTTTCATCTTCTAGAACATGAGAGTTCTTAACCGGCCAACACGATGCCCCATACAATAGCGTCGATCTAACCACTACTCTATAAAACTTACTTTTAAATTTTAGTGGCACATTCTTATCACATGGGGCACCGAATGCTAGCCTCCATCTTAGCCACCCTACTCCAATACGATGTGTGACATCCTCATCAATCTTCTCATTATCTTTTATTATAGCCCCGAGCTACTTGAAACCCCTTCTCCTTGGGACAACTTGTGAGTCCAGCCTTATTTTCACGTTAGCGTCACTTGTCACCGCACTGAACTTGCACTAGACGCACTCAATTTTAGTCCAGGGTCTGTCTCCAAACTTTCAACCTAGTGTTCACCCCACTCCACGTCTCGTTGATCAATACAATATCATCCGTAATAACATGCACCATGGCACATCCCCTTGAATGTGACTCATCAACACATCCAACGCCAAAGCAAATAAAAACGGGTGAAGAGCTGATCCCTGATGCAACTATCACAACAGAAAAGTGTCCTGAGTCTCCTCTCATTATCTTTACCCGGGTATTAACTCCATCATACATATTTTTGATAATGTATGCTACTGGAACCCCACTAGCCTCCAAATATCTCCATAGGACCTCTCTTGAAACTTTGTCGTATGCTTTCTCCAAGTCAATGAACACCATATGCAAGTCTCTCTCCTTTCTTTGTACTGCTCTACTAATCTCCCACAAGATAAATGGCTTCCGTAGTCGATCGCCTTGACATGATTCCAAACTGATTCTCGAAGATTAACACCTTCTTCCTCACCCTCCACTCCACCACCTTCTTTTGCAGTTTTGAATATCACCCTTGTTCTTGTACAAAGGAATTATCGTACTCCACCTCCACTCTTCGGGCATCTTTGTCATCCTAAAGATGACATTAAACAACTCAGTTAACTACTCCAAATTCGCTCTGCCCGTACTTCTTTCAAAATTCCACTGAGATCTCATCTGGCCCGGTCACTTTACCTCTACTCATCTTACGCATAGCCCCTCAACCTCCTCAATCTTGCTATACATAACAACAACAATATAAAATAAAATTTACTATTTATTTGCTTATAATACAAAATCTATGTAAGTCCAGTCCAATATATGATGTCATATACAATTTTGTTGGTATATGAGTAACATAATTGGTTTAGGTTGGGGATATGAAGTTTGGGATTTTTTAGGTTAAGCAAGTGTGATATATAGGAAAAGCCAAAACTCGAGAACGTGCTTCATTTATTGCACATAGCGAACAAAACAATGAAGGAGGAAGAGAGATCTCCAAGTATGTACTATTGTGCAAAAGGGAAAGAATGTGATTATCATGATATCTAAAGAATACGTAATATGTAACGTTACGGTGGAATAGTAAGTATTTTTTATTCTAAATTAAAATTTTAAATTTAAGTTTTGAAAGTGAAATCATCTATAATAAAAAGCGCTTTACCCTAAAGTAAATTCTTTAATCGCAAATTAAAAGTAGTCAAACTCTAAAATAAATATCGGATACTATATAAAACCAAAAAAGAAGGAAAGACATACTTCAGAGGTAAAAGGACCCCTCGAGCTGAATTTTGTTATAAGCTTTCAAAAGAAAGAAATGTCCTCAAACGTGAAATTCCTCGCAAATTAAAGTGGAGAGGTTTTCCACCACCAACTTAATTAATTCTCTGTATTAAATGTATCACCTCATCTCACACAGTAAAGTTTCTAAATTACAATGTACAAAATTAACTAGACCACGACTGTTTTTGCATCAGGAAATAAAAAGCAGCTTTGACTACTATATATTTATATAGTGTGCAGATTTATTTTTTTGACAATTAAAGTAAATTTTATTAATTACTAGAACTCAAACAACCTATTGTTATCCCTGACTCGAAAACATAAACTAGTTTTTACAAATTCAATCCACAAAGTATGAATTACAACAGCTAAACTAGCCTTCAGAATCATTCCCTTTAGCTCCTTTTTACCTTTAGTTTGCTGAATAATCCAATTCCACTCTTCTTTCTATGGCTTTGCAGCTCTTTTCCATTGTAACCCAAAATTTACTAGTGATCGGACAGCCAAAGTACAAGTGTTCACCAGTTTTAGGCATTGCATTACAAAAAGCACACATTCCATCCAATTTCATTCCCCATTTGATAAGTTTATCCTTAGAGTGTGCAGTTTAGTACGAAGCATCTCGAATTCATATGGAGTTTACAAAAAAATCGCACATCTAAGGTGTGCAATATAGACAGTCTATCTAGACACAAACATGTTAGTCAATGTGTTCGAAGCAAAAAAAAAAAACCAATCACTTTATATCAACAGAATACATGTATATATATAAAAGACGTAAACAAAAAATAAATTTTGAGTCTACAAAATTCGCTATAATACCCGAAGTATCGAATTATTTTCTTTCAGGATATATAGGAATTGCCTTAATGAATTGTGATACTTCAAATTCTAATATACTATGAGTTCAACCTTAATGTTACTAGCATTGAATCTTATATTCTAAAAATTATGGATTCAATCCTACTAATTGATGCAATCTTAATAAATTTTACACATAAATTTAATGAACAACGTACTATAAAGCAGCATCCACCTTTAGATGAGATAATTTATAATCAAATAAGAATTTACAATTTATTTAAAACTATAAATTTTAAGAAAATCTATCTTTTCTAATCTTAATATCTAGTAAAATACCGACATAAATTGCAACAGAAAAGTACATAGGTAATGATTTAACTAGATATGTCAACCAAGTAGTAATTAGTACTATACTAATTACTAACAAAAATAAAAATCCAGACAAAATTACAAAGGAAAACCGGCATTTCATAGTTGCCGGTGCATGTTTGTTCTTATGTGATTTTTTCACTTACATATAACACTCATTATTTTTTTTATATATATAGCGTCCCACTTACGCCAAACTATTCTCGAAGATAGTTATCCGGTCCCTCAATACTATTAATTAGTAAATCGCAAAATATGCCTGAATGACCATGGTTTAATAACAGAGCAACTGATATCACCTATAAAATACTACCCAGAAGAAAGCAAATTACTCTCACCAGAGTTCGAACCACGATGCAGACCTCCAATTAAATTTTAAGTGCCTTCAATTGCCATCCAGCTATGCTCCGGGACCATATAACACTCATTATTACATATATATATATATATATATATATATACACACACACACAACACAATATATATTACACAAACATGATTAGGTAGTAAATTTATCTAAAAAAAATCATGGAGTACGAAAATCAAGTAGAAAAACAAACCGAAGAAAAAATTTCATCAGCACCGAGTCACCACGAGTCACTCGATAACTCGAACTCACCGAGTCCTCAACTCGAACCGTTAACGGCGGTTCAACTGTTCCACAACAATAAGCCGACGTACAAAGAGTGCTTGAAAAATCACGCCGTTAGTATTGGCGGTCACGCCGTTGACGGTTGTGGTGAGTTTCTTCCCGCCGGTGAAGACGGATCAATTGATTCGCTAAAATGCGCCGCTTGTAACTGTCACCGTAATTTCCACCGGAAAATTACTCAGCCACCACTTGCCGCCGTTGAAACGCCGTCCTTTATTATGCCGAGTTATTATAGAAGTTTACCACCACCTTGTGGATATTTACAGTACCACGTGGCGCCACATCAAAGGCCGTTAGCTTTACCGTCAACTTCTGGTGGATATCGTGAAGATCAAGAGGATATGTCGAACCCCAATTATAACGGAGGTAGTATTTTGTTTTTTAAATAAAAATCTAGTTCAACTTCTATGCTCTACGGTGCAAAAATATTTACACAATTAAATTATTTTTGAGGTAATTATAATAAATTTTAATTGAGTTTTAAGTTATATACACCCTTATGGTAAGGAAATTTCTACACTATTAGCTCATTTTTACGTGTTATAGCAGATAATTAATTTTTTTTCTAAAGATTATAAAATTTCACATTTAAAGTGGGCTTACGTGTATATATTATTTGGGTGATTTTGTTAGGGTAAAAAAGCTTACACTAATAATGTATATAATTAAATTCTAAATTTTTATGATGTGCATTAGTTTGAGCATATCTAAGTATTTGCTCCCTGCACTCTAAACTTTAGAGCTTGAGAGCTATTATCAAAGGATGCGATACATCGGATGAGACTGCTTCTTCCTTAATAAGATGTTTTGGTTCGAGCTGGGTATTAAAAAAATCTTTGATAGGGAACGCTTCCTTACAAATGGGGCCCTACGCGGCGTGAATCCGGATATAGTCAGATTTTAATGTGGGAACCGAGCATCGAATAGGAAACAAAAAAATGGAGAGCTTAAAAAATTTCATTAATTTGTAGAATAATAAGCATGATAATTAATGTGTTATCTTAAGTTAAATTATAATGATAGTGTATATATATTTTTACATTGTACATATACATCAATGTTTTTAAGTCTTTGTTCCATCTATATTACACTAAGGAATTGGGATATTGCGTGAGAGATTCTCATCGCTATCACTAGCCCACAAGTCTTGGTATAGAGCAGTAGTAGAATTTTTGTCATATACGTTCGGGTCGGGGAGGGTAAGGACATTAATCGTATCCGCACTGATAAGATAAAAGTTCAGATATTCAACTAATTAAACTATAAAATTCTTTCGAGAGAAGAATTGATTTTGTGATCACTTTAATTAAAAAGAATTTTCTTGGAGCAGAACTGTTAGTGTGGGGAGGACATCCAGTTCTATTATATTTACTTAATTATTTCTTTAACAGGTGGTAACTCGAAGAAGCGATTTCGGACAAAATTTAGCCAAGAACAAAAGGAGAAAATGCAAGAAGTGGCTGATAAATTGGGGTGGCGGATACAAAGGGAAGATGAAGAATTGGTACAGCAATTGTGCAATGAGACTGGAATTAGAAGGCAAGTGTTCAAAGTTTGGATGCATAACAACAAACACACCCTTGGTAAAAAAACCTAGAACCAAAAAAAAAAAAAGATCCATTATTTTTAGGTATTTATGTTAATATAATGTTAGATATTGAGCAAGTACTTATTTTGTATTTGGAAAATTAAACCACGTATGTTAGCAGGGTGGTTGAGAATATTTCATCTTTCTCAGTAGTAAATTTTAGGCCAAGATTGCTCTTTTCTTCTACTTCCACTTGTTTACTTGGAAATTAATTGAAGTTCATGTTAAGGGTGGGATTACTTCTTCCAGGCTTTATATACTATGTGTATAAATTAGATGTCAAAGGATAATAATATCTGATGCAAGCTAGGTAGAGGCACGATCATAAAATCACTAACCTTTGACGGATCATTCAGAATTTGGCTCGTCCTTGAGGTAACGTTTTCAACGACTCTTTAACTTGTCGAAAACCTTTTACCGATGAGCCGAATTTCCACTGAATATTGGTCGAAAATTAGCGATTTTCCGATAATAACAAAGATTAGTACTGAACTATAGCAAATGAAAGTAAGTTGAACTGGAACTTAATCAAAGAATGGAACTTAAATTTGCGCATCTTCTATCTTGCACTAGCATATAAGAACTTTGCCCATCTAAGTAAAAACATTATCTTTTATTTTTTGTTTGTTTCTGCTGACATTTGAACCGTAATCTTAAATATTTTAACTCATCTTATTTACCACTATATTCATACATGCTAAAAGGAATTAAATTATTGAGCACTGTTTTCTTCTTTTTCTTTTCAACCCTCTATTTAAATTGTATGGTTTGATTTAGTTATGTCTGGTCTCTAGTCATAAAAACCAATGCATGGGTGTTTTTCTTTGATCTTCATCTCCCTCATCCTTACAGAAGAAGGTACTTTCAGCTTTAAATATTGTATTTTACATAGAAATGTTTAGTTTTAGTACTGCAATTCCATAACTCGCTCTTGTACTAGGGGTCGTTTAGTTGAGGTGTCGAAGCAATTAATTCCAATATAAAATCTCTCTTAAGATAGTTTTGGTTGGTTTCATAAGAAAAAGTTATTCGCTAAGCATCTGGTTGATGATATTAAATAGGAGTAATACATATATTAAATTATTGTGAATGTATTATTATATTATGCACGAGAGAGAGAATTTGCAATTAATAAGCTGTATGAATTAACAATATTGTGATTAAACTAAAAAAAGGCAGCCCGTTGCACTAACATCTTGCTATGCGCGGAGTTCGGAGAAGAACTGGATTACAAGAGTCTATTGTGATTAAATTACTGTGATTAAACTATTTAAAAATAGAAATTTGCTTTTTAAAAAGTAATTTATGTATAATAATTTTTTATTATTATTAATAGCAGATTAACAATCCTTCACTATTAATCATTCAATAAACAATTCCTGCATTATAATCCTATGTAACTAACAAGTGAACTAAACTACCCTTAGTTCTTAGGTTGAAGATGGAGAGATAACTCCATTTTCTTCTCCTGAATCTGTTTTGGTTCTGTCAGATTAGTAGATTATTTAAATAAAAAATTATTATTATTACTTTTAAAATAATGAGAGATGATTGATTTTGTCATAGGTGAAGGAAGAAAATAGGAAAAGAACAAAAGATGTTTGATCATTGATGAGTGTGCAGTGTTCCTAGGGAAGGAAAGAGCTGAAATAATCCTAGTATACTATTAACTATTTTTTCATATTTTATGAAAATTATTTACATCGTTTTACATTTTTCTTGGAAATGAATTTTGATATTTGCAACAGTAACGTACACAATATATTCCATAAAGTCGATAGATCCAAAGTTTGATGTCATTTTTTAAAAACTTTAAATGAACTTTTTTTGTTGTCTTTATGCTACACGTAAAAAAGAGCGTTCACTTTGTATTTATTTTTCCATATTTATTTTTATTAAGCGTTAGATGACTAATTTTAATATATATTTAATTAAAGTTATTTTAATTAAATTATTTATTTTTATTTAGAAGTTAATATTTTTTTAAGAGGAGTGCAAATGATTAAGTGAAAACTTTCTTTTATATCGAGGGAGTATTCTTCTTAACATTCCTTTGTGAAGGGGAAAGTCCCGAAGGCGAAACCCCCCACATGTACCAGAGGCCCCTTGGCGAGGTGTGATGTAAATCGAGGGATATGCGTGAGTGACATGACCAAAAGGTTGCAGAGAACCAACGGGACACGAACCCAGCAACAATCCTTGCAATATTTCAGCAAAGACTGTTACCACACGGATTCGAACCCGCAACGTCGGAGTGATTGTACCCCAATCACCTTGTCACTTACCAATTCGACCGGTAGGGCTTCTTCTTAACATTCCTAACTTTTACCTTTTCCAAAAGGAACATGTGGCCACTACTGCAACAAAGCGGTTCGCATGCATTATAATATTCCTACATATTTAATTTTGTTCTTCTTGTACTTTTGTGTTTATGAAACATCTCTATTGTGGCTATCTATATTTTATGACTCACAATAATGATCGAGGAATGTTTCTCATTAAAAGTAAATCTAAAGAAAGAAAGAAAGAAAATCCAATACTCCTATGATAATTGAGAAGAACGAGGAAGCAAGGAAAAATGAAACTATAGGAAATGTCTGTGGTGGGTTCACAAATAATGAGGATCATGAAAAATAGAAAGGGTAGGGTTTTGATTAGATTTAAAACACTTTTACTTAGAATATTAAGTTCAACTTTTGTTTCATTCGTGGTTAAGGCTATAATAGTTTGCTTCTCTAAAGGTGCATCTAAAACACAATAACTAGGCATTGAGATATTGAAGTACACATATAATAAACAGCGACAAAAGAAGTTACGTGAATTTAAGTTAGAGCCGAATCCGAAATTTTGAATTTATGTTTTTTTGAATTTTAGAAAAGATAGTAATTTATTATATTCTGAATTTATACCTATTACGTGAATTTATTAACATAAATACAAGATTTTAGCTCAAATTACTTAATTCTACTGAACCCGCAACTAAAACTCTTGCTCCACCCTTAAATTACTTATACACAATTTTGGCACTTTAGATTTAACTTTTATAATAAAATAATAGTAGAATCAATATTTAGTTTAAGAAGTAAAAGTGGAGCTTGTCTCCAGCCTTTTAACATTAATTGAAGTTCATTTTGATAATACTTTGTAGCTTGATAATACTTCTAATAAGTGGATGGAGAAAGAAAGCAATATAGGAAGAAGTGTAATGGGTGTTTTGGTCCCTTTTTAATATCTTTAAAAAATTATTTTTCTTTATTACCATCTAGTATTCAGTACTCACGATCTGATTAATTCAGATTCGCGTCATGTAGGACCTGTAAAGGCGAAGTGTTCTTTATCAAGAGTTTCTTACACACTATTCTAGAATAGAGTAGGCTCTTAGGAATAAGGGAAGATATCTTTTATAGAGAGACTCTGACTTCTCTCTGGCACTCACCATAATCAAATTTCCCCATTTTAACCAGCTATGTCTCAGCCTTCTCAACTTAACATAGAACCTCGATCTAAAATTCCATCAAAATTACCGGATCCGGGCACTCCGAACATGGAAGTGGATGTTCCTAAGACTATATCCTACAAAGATGTTGTATTGAAAAAAAAATCCTAGTACAGAAGAGTTTTTTTCACCACTCTATAATGTTCAAAGTGATAAGACCCAAGTTCTAGAGCCTCCGAAAGACCTTGATGCAATTACGCTCTCCCGGAAGAAAGAAACATAATTTACCGACCATGAAGACTATCAGTTATCATTAAAATTCTAGGCAAGAGATTGAACCACCGATACCTCAAAGAAAAATTAATGGACTTATGGAAACTTGAGGAACCTCTAAACCTTATTGATATGGGTTCTGATTTTTATGTAATCAACTTAATGAGGGACGAAAGTTTAGACAGAGTCATGCAAGAAGGGTCATGATTTATCGTTGGCCATTTTCTCTCTATTAGAAGATGGGAGCCAAACTTTGTTCCTAAAGACTCTAAGATTGACTCTACTGCAATCTGGGTTCGCCTACCTCAATTGCCTACAAATTTTTATGATCGGGGTATCCTAGAGAGGATTGAAAGAAGAATAGGCAGGATTGTTAAAATTGACGCTTGCACTTCTTCCACCTGAAGAGAAAGATATGTCCAGATTTGTGTGAAAGTGAATATGGGAATGCCGGTTAAAACGGTAATTACCATGGGAAATCACAAACAAACACTTTTCTATTAAGGGGAAAAGATTCTATGTATTAGTTATGGAAGGTTGAGACATATAGCTATCAACTGCACCTTTGTCCCTAAACAAACTACCACTACACCAACGTTGACAGAAACTATATCAGACCCAATAAAGGGTACTCCATCACCGGTTGAGTCAGAATAGCAAACAATCTTCTTTGGACGAAAAAAATAAAGGAGTCCAATGAAGAATCAGGATTCAAGAAGCAATCCAACTACAACAAGCAAAATTGACCCTGCGATAAAGATAAAACAATTCGATAATAGAACATGTAAGTTTCACGATCCCAAATCTGGTCGGAATCTCACCGGCAAAGGTAAATAGGTAGAAGAGGATCGTTGGGCAAAACATGTGGGCCAATTTTTCAGTAGGCCGTCTGATTTGGGCTAAAGTGGTATTTCTCTAGGCGCCCAAAGCTGGTAGTTTTAAAAGGAAAATGGTTTATCAGAAACAACTCATGGTTAATTCAGTGGCCCATAAAAACTAGCCAGGTCGACATTACCAAGTCAAATTATTTTAAATTTGTAATGGGGCCCTCTTCTAATCCCACCTTTGGCCGAGTTTGGATTACACCTTTTCAAATAACAAAAGGTAAAAAAAAAAAAAGGATCACACTGAACTCCCCAATTAGGATAAAAATAACATTTTGCAATCTACTAATTTGGACACTAACTACTTGTCCATTAAAGGAAAATGAGGTTGACAAGAATATTACTAATATTTCTGCTATTTCTCTTCTCCTGACTCCCTCTATGATAGCGTATCTAACAAAAGGGATACTACTCCCTCTATAATTACTCATATGTATTCAACCGAGGGCAATGATTATATCACTACATACGTATAAAGCTTCGGCGAGACCAAAGTATTTGTATTTAATGTTTCCATCTCTATTCTTCTGAACCATCCCATTGTCACAATCAAACTCCTCTAAGCTCAAACTCTACTAACCTCAACATCATTTTTTCCTCTTCTTTTGCTCTTCCTTCTTTAAAAAATGGCGATCAATCCCCAATAACAAACCAACAGTCTGATCTTTGTAACAGCTCTACCACCACCCGACTTTATGCCATCGTCATGGTTGGAGTGGGGTCTCCAAGGCCAGTCCTTTTCACTAAGCCTAGAGGTAGATGTACGTTATATCCAGATCATAGTACAGGATGCAGCTTTATTGGCCCACCTTGTGACGGAGGGCCTGAACCAAAGGTTGACAAATTATGGCCATCATGTATGGATGCAGACCCTATTTCAGGCAATAAGCCAGGATCTAGCACAACCCATCACACCTCAGGCCCTGCCAACTGTTATGGGGGAGATGACCAAGAACATTCTATTCTTCCCTACTCCCAACCTAGAAATGCTTGCCTTCAATCCTCAGCTAGTCCAATGGACTGCTCCACCACCACCAAACTCCATGCAGATAGAGTCCATAATAGTGTCAACTGCCACAAGTCCCATGAAGAGTCAAACCTCAAAAGAGATAACTTTGGAGGCTCTAAGATCCAGCAACAAGGAGTTGGAAACAATGATGACCTTTATGAAGGTCTCAAAGTCAGATGATATAACCCTATACAACCTGAGGCTAGTAGAGTTCAATGGCCTAAGAAGCGAGATGCTCATAGTGCTTTGTCCTAGAATCTTGACCAAATATGCCCTAGGAATCAAGTTCTAGTGGATCCATCCACAGGGAACTTTGCAACAGTGTTAAATCCAACATTAGGGAGGCTAGTAGATCAACCCATAACCCATGCAATGAAGGGAAAATGGAAGTGGGTAAGGAATGATGAGGCAAACCCCCAGAAGATGTTACTAGTGAATTTCATCATATGGAATTCTAGGGGTGCTAAATACTTGGAGTTCAAAAGGCACTACACTACCATGATATGCCTTCGTAATCCTGTCATGTTGTGCTTACTTGAAACTAAGATGGATGAGCACAAGCACAGTGCTCAGAATCTTGGCTTTAACTGCCATATCTCCAGTCTCCTATTGTGGGTAACTCTGGTGGACTTATGGTGATGTGGAAGGATGATCTCTTGAAGGTAGAAGAGATCACCATCTCTAGCCAGGGTATTCATGCCCTTGTCAAGGTACTAAACTCCTCTTATACTTGGATTTTATCCACTATCTATGCTAGTTATAATTTTGCTACTAGAAAAACCCTCTAGGAACAACTATGTTCGATTGCTGATCATACTTCTGATAGTTGGCTAGTAGGAGGTGACTTTAATGAAATTCTCAAAGCCTCAGAAAATTTTAGTGGTAATCACATTCACAACTTTAGGTAAAATACTTTTGGTATTGTATCAATCATTGTGGTCTAGTGGATTTAAGATTTAAATGTAGTAGGTTCACTTGGAATAACAAAAGATATAGGAATAGACAGAACCTCATCCTTGAAAGGCTTGACAGGTGCTTAGCTAATGATAGATGGATTAATATGTATCTTGATGCAACTGTCACTCATCTCCCTAGAACCCACTCTGATCATTGCCCCCTCCTAGTTAAGCTCTCTAGTAGCTACTTTAACCCTCAATTTAAACCCTTTAGACTAGAAACCACATAGTGTAACCACCCAGGTTTCCATCCTATTATTCATGAGTGCTTTGGTAATATAATAGACCTTAGACCTTACCTTAGCAACTAGCATATTCAAGAACAATGTTCTTAGTTCTGGAATAAGGAGGTATTTGGTAACATCTTTCATAGGAAATATAAGATTATTTGTAGATTAGAAGGTATTCAGAGCTCTCCTAACTACCAATTCAATAACTTTCTTCAAAATTTAGAGCAATCACTTCTAGAGAAATATAGTAAAGTCCTTAAGCAGGAAGATAAATTTTGGAAGCTTACTGGTTGACTGAGGGTGACTCTAACACTAGATTCTTTCACACCTCTACATTGAACAAAAAAAGAAGAAATAGAATTATAGCTCTCAAAGATGAAGTAGGCAACTAAACTCATGACCATAGAGCTATTAAGGATATGATCCTAATTACTACCACAACGTTTACACTTCTAAGAATACACATTCTAACCTTACTACTTCCCAAAATCCTTCCAACTGGGGTATTCTCAATGAAGGGGAAAAATTAAGTTAAGTGCTCCCTTATCTTATGAAAATTAAGAAAGTTGTTTACTCTATGAAAGCTCCTAGACTTGATAGGATCCATCCTTTCTTCTATCAAAAGTACTAGTAAACTATCCAAGCCCCCATTGTCAACTTTTGTAGGAATATTTTTAGTACTAATTCTATGGAGGAAGATATGAATAACACCTACCTATGCCTGATCCCCAAGTGCACCAATGTTGTCACCTTTAAAAACTTCAGACTTATAGGGCTTTGCAACGCTCAGTACAAAATCATTACTAAAATCATTGTCCATAGGATGAAACCTATCCTCTAGAGTATTATTGGTCCTACCCAAACTAATTTCCTAGCTGGGAGAAGGGCCTCAGACAATCCTATCATTGTTCAAGAGTATCTGAATCACTTTAGAACATTGAAAGGCAAGAATATTAATATGATACTGAAAATTGACTTGGAAAAAGCTTTTGATAGGCTAGAATGAGACTTTATTAGGAAAACCCTAGTTTGCTTCAACTTCTCAGCCAACATCATTAAGCTTATTCTTTCCTGTGTCTCCACTTCTTCTATTTTTATGCTTGTTAATGAGGGTAAGACTGATTTCTTCAAACCTACTAAGGGGATTAGACAAGGTGATTCTATGTCTCCGTACTTCTTTATTCCTTGCATGGAAAGATTATCTAGGAATATCAACCATGAAGTGGATCTCCTCAACTGGTTTTCTATAGCTACTACTAGAGGTGGCTCAAATTTTCTCACCTATTCTTTGCAGATGACCTAGCCTTATTTGCCAGGGCAAACATTAAGAACTCCCAGACCATCATTAATACCCTCACCCAGTTTAACAGTAGATTTAGGTAAAAAAATCAACTTTATCAAGTCTAAGGTCATCTTCTCCAATAATTGTAAGCTTGAAGACAAAGTTAGTTTATCCAGGTGCCTTACTATCCAACCTAGAGACTCATTTGGGAAATACCTAGGATTCCCTATGTTCCAAAAGAGGCTTGAGAGGAGTGATTTCCTGTTCATCATTGATAACTTAAATACCAAGCTAGCTGGGTGAAAAACTAAATTTCTTAATATTGCTGGTAGAACCACCCTTGCTAAATCTTCTTTAAATAGTATCCCTAATTATGTCATGCAATACATTAAGCTCCCCAGTAAGGTTGGTAATATGATTGATAGAGCCCAGAAGAACTTTATCTAGGAAACCATTGCTGAAAAGAAAAGAATGCACCTTGTAAGATAAGATACCATTACCAAAACTAAGAAAGGGGGGCTGGGCATTCATAGAGCAACTGTTAAGAACAAGACCATGTTAACCTCTCTAGCCTGGAGAATGCTTAAGAATCCCAACTCCTTATGGGCCTCTATCATCATTGCCAAGAACTGTAGGAACCTTCATGTTAAAACCCATGAGAGGACCTGGAACAACATTTTAGAAGGATACAAAATTTGTAGGAAGGGTACCCAATGGATTGCCAATAAAGGTAAACTTACATCCTTTTTGGCATGACAACTGAATCCTTAATACCCATACCCTTAGAGAATCCATTCAAGGCCCTCTAAACATAGGTGAAGATAATCTTAAAGTTAAGAACTATAGGGATAACCTTGAAAATCTCTCATTTGTTGTCCCTCATAGAATAAAACACCTCATCACCAACATCTCTACACCTCATAGTTTCACCAGTGAGGAAGACTACAACTATTGAAAGCTCACTATTAATGAGAAATTTACTTCCAAGGTCACCTACTATCTTATCAGTCATACCAAAAGCACTGAGGAAGCTGGCAATTCTTTAAACTTTAACTGAATTTGGAAGCTTAAAGTTCCCCAAGTTATTTATTTGGCTGATGAACCATAATTGACTTCCCACCAACTCTTACCTCCACTCTATGGGTATAAACATTAATCCCCAGTGCAAATTATGGAAGTCATATATTCTTTGAATGCAATGTTACTAACAATCTTTGGAATGATGTTGTAATCCACTGTACCACTGCACCCTCTATAACCCTCAATCTTACCGGATTCAATGCCTCCAGTGCTTCCACAAACACTTGGAATGCTATGAAATCAGTCAGTTACAATCATCTCTTAGACTTGACAACTTTCTGCCCTTTTGCCTCTGGGAAATTTGGCTTATCATGAACCATAACATTTTTAACAATAAGAGTGACCAACCTTGTTTTCAAAATGCCTATTGTAAGGCTATTGAATTTAACAGTCTAACAAGTCACAACCAAAGAACTAGTGGGAGAATTAACATTTCTCTCAAATGGGAACCTCCTAAACCTGACTTCTTTAAGCTTAACACTGATGGGTCCAACTTCAGGAATCCTGGGATAGGTGGCATTGGGAGAGTGATTAGGAACAATAGAGGGGACTGGGTAGTAGGCTTTAGCAAAGGCCTTCCTAACACCACTAATATCTATGCCGAATTAACAGCTATTATGCAGGGACTACAACTAGTTCATGATCAGAATCTGATGCCCTTGGAGATCAACTGTGATTCTAAGGAGGTAATCACAATGATTAAACAATGACATCTACATTACATGCCTATTATTTCTGAATGCAGATCCTTGATGCGCAAGTTGGGCCATCCGAAACTAATACACATCTATCGTGAGCAGAAATGATGGCGGGTGCATTGGCTAAGGAGGGAGCAAAGAAGGAATTTTTTGATGGTGCGAAGTTTTTTGTGTCACCCTCCTCTTATGTTGTAAATGTTTTTTGAAAGAATGTACAAGGACAAACTTATGACCGAAAGGTCAATTGTGTTTTGCAGACAATGTCCGTGCTCCAAATCATGTAACGGGCATAAGCCTGGATGCTGGGTGACTTGTATATTTTTGTTATATATATATATATATAAGTAGTTGTATGTGATTTACCAAAAAAAAATTCTTCCTTTTGAGAGCTCGAATTTGATTTCTAACTAAAAATGAAGAATTTTTTGTCATTCCATCACCCCGATGCCCTACATGTCCTTGATTAAGACAATATATATGGAGTACAAAAAAGCTATAAAGGGCAAGAAATTATTGTGTAGTATACAAGTTAGCAAGAATTGCAGTAAGGTTTTCAGAACTGCAAAAAAATGTCCTTTAAAGCAATGAAGACTGACAAAATTCATGTGATCCCATCCCTTAAACATAGCCAACCCGGATGGAAAGACCTATGACTAGACATGCTCCTTCAATATTTATATCAAATTAATAACATATTTTTATTCAAGAGACGCCATTTGACACGCCGAATTTCCTTGAAAGATCAATTATATTTTGAAAATTTAGCTCTGCCCTTGCTTATTAAATACTACTTAATTAATGATATGTATTTTTGCAGAAGCAAAATTAGGATTTAAAACTCTATGAGTTTGAGATTTGGGACTATATCAAAACTCAGATTTGAAAATAATTATTTAGTGATATTTTTAACACATATACCTTATCTTAACCGAAGCCGTTGGATTCAAATGAACTTGTGCATCTATCCTCGGTGATATGTATTTTCACTTTAAAATATCGGATTTGAAGTAACATCAAGTGCAAATAGATATCTATTCAAGAGTTTAATTAATATTCATCGATTGTGTAAATAAGTTTATGCTGTCAGATCACTTTTACTTGTTATAATAAATAATCTACCTTATATTCAATATTGTAAATCTCAATATACTAAGGAGCCGTTTGGCCATGAGTTTTTCACTTTATTTGAAAATCAACGTTTGGCCATAAAATTTGAAGTTATATTTGAAATTTGAAAAATACATAAAACGTTGTTTTCACTTTTTTCCACTTTTGTACTTTCAGTACACTCAAACAACTAAATATCCTTTGCAAAAACTATAATCAAACACAACTTCATTTTAACTCCAACTTCAAAATTTAAAATAATATGAAAAATATTTGATTTTCATGACTGAACGCCTACTAATTCCTGCGTAACTCTAACAGACAATTACCAAACGACCCCTTATTACTCTCCCCCTCCCCCACCCATTAGGGTTTACAGACTCGCAATGTCTCAGTGTTTCTATGTTATTGTCAGCTGGAAGGAAACCAATTATACAAGGCAGGCCAGCATATATTTCTGCATTTGGAGTTTGCTGAAACAGATAACATTAGACAGATAGAAAAACACATCACTTTTCCCCCTCTTGTTATGTCACTATACTTCTCTGTCATTCGTTACCCTCTTCACCTTATAATTACTATTATTCCCCCCCCCCCCCCTTTTCTTCAGCCTGATTTACCCTCTCCGTTTAAAATAATGTGAATAATTTAATTGATACAAAATTTTTAAAAGAAAGAAATAGGGTAGAAATTTTATGGTATTTACTATTTAATAGAGATAATGGAAAAAAAAAACACATGAAATATCATTTTCTCGTGAGTTTTTTACCTGAATTATTAGGTGTGCGAGTTTTCTACCTGAACTATCACCATCTATTTATCAAAACACACCTCAACTATTAGTTATTCACTTTTCCTACCTCATCGTTCATGTAGGAAAGTGATAAATAGTTGAGGTGTGCTTTGGTGATATATAGTTCAGGTACTCACACATCTGATAGTTTAGGTATGAAACTCACGACAAAGTGATAATTCAAGTATGTTTTTGACCATTATCTCCATTAAATATTCAACTATTTCATTTTATGTGATATATTTTTCTTTTTAGTTCATTTCAAAAATGATGATACATATTTAAAAATGAAAATAATTAATTTTACACTCTTCATTTTTATCTTTAATGATAATTAGTTTGATAACTACATTGTTATGACATGTTCAAGTTCACAAATTTTATAAGTTTTATTGTCACACAAATATTATGGCATGTTTTAAATTACAAAAGTTTAAAAAATTCATTATTTTCTTAAATTTTGTGTCAATACAATTATGTCATATAATTTGTATCAAGATAGTATGTCATAATTCATGATATTCGAGTGGCTATAAAGCTTTTGAAATGTGCGATCTTAAGCATATTGCCTGTGATAATCTACCATTACCTGTTGAAAGTGAATCTGCTTCAGTATCATTAACAGACGCAGAAAAAATATTTTTTTAATTTAATTTGTGGATTTTCCTCACAAAATATTAATGTAAATATAAAAAATCATTATTAAAGATAAAATAAAATATTTAAATCAAATTACTTTCAAATTTTAAAAACTAATAGTTTTCTTTAAAAAAATAGGACGGAGGTGCTACTTGCGAACTTCGTGGCCAATTGCTTAATTTTCTTGATCACACGTTAAACTTAATTATATATTTAGTGTTCGATAGGACTAAATTCAAACTGACCCTAAAAAAATTCTTAACAAAGGTGACTCAGTAGATAAAAAACAGTCACTCAATCACAATCCTTATCGGTAATTATGCTTCCTTTGACATTACAGTACTTTATACTATTCTTGTGGCATGCAATATACTATTCATCTAATTTGATTTAGGGCTGGCCAGTGGGCCGGGACGGCCGACCCGACCCGACCCCGTCCCGAGACCGCCCCGGTCCCGCCACGATCCTGCTTAAAAAAAAAAAAAAAAAAAAAAACGGGGGCGGGACTCGAACTCGGGACGGGACGATGTCTCGTCCCGCCAGACCCGAGCCCGCCCCAGGCCCGCCCGACCCTACCCCGCCCAGAGCCCGTCCCGACCCCGACCCCGCCCTTTTACCCCCTTTGCAAAAATGACCGTTGCACCAACGGCCATTTTAGATTATGGCCATTTTAGGCCACGCCCCCTCCCCCAACCCCCCCCCCCTACCCCTTAATATTTATTTTTAACCCATAAGTTATTATATTTACACTTTAACTCAATTTTTCAACTATAAATAACTCATTTTCTCTTCATCTTTCTCACAAATCTTCCTACAATCTCTCTAATTTCTCAATATATCTCTCTACAAGTCTACATTGTTTGCTAAATATTCAATTTTATTAATTCATTTGGGAATTGGGAGTGAAGTTGGCAACTAGCTTGAGGATCTTCCATCGAGCAAAGTTTCAATTTTCAACCTCTCGATTACACGTCGACGTTACGTCGCGTTTGGTACATTCGTTCCTTCATTAAATTATTATTGTCTCGTTTATTTTATATTTTTATTTAGCGCACTTAATTTTATTGTCTTTAATTATTTATTATCATAATTAAAATGAAAGGATTAAAAGGTATGTTTAAGGGTAAGGGTAAGGGTGCTTCTTCTAGTAGGGGCAACCAGGGCAAGGGTACTTCTTCTAGTCATCTTATTCCTACACGGATGATTTTGTTGATACTCAACATTTTCCTACAATACCATTAGATTTAGACCAAGAGCTATTTTTTGGAACTCAAGAAGGCTTTAATTTAGACGATGATCTAGATGATATACCCACTAATGTTGATGACAACACGCCCACTAGTGTACCTTCAACTGAAATACCTCCTATTCCCCCTAGTATGAGACGAGGTCCAAAGAAAAACGACCATTAAAATCGGATGCATGGACATTTTTTGATAGGGACGTAGAGAATCAAGTAGCCATATGTAAAATTTGTAAAAATGTTTTAAAATTTAAAACTCGGAAAAGGTCACGGTGGGACGGGGGTTTAATTAGACACATAGTAAGTGCTCATCCAAATAGGTATGCCCAATACCGAGGCTTCAAAACCGGGTGCGCAAACGCCGCTCCATCGGGACAAGGTTCACATACGATACTTGTCCCGGACCAAGTACAAGGGTCAAATTAACCCTATGACGGGGGAATTGTAGGCTCTAAATACAATAAACATAGAGATAGAGAAGCAATATCAAAATTAGTTCTTTGTGGAGGGTTTGCCTTTTTCATTTCCTTCATCTCCCGCTTTATTCATTACATTAGAGATATATATAATCCTGCTTTTAACGGTTTTCCTAGATCAACTGTTAAGAGAGATGTATTTAAATTCGCGCATGAATATCAACAATATTTACGTTTTTCATTATATCATTTTAATGGCAAAGTATCTATCACGTCGATATAGGTCGTAGTACTAACGACCATGATTATTTAACCGTAACTTGTCATTGGATAGATTATAAATGGTCTATGCAAAAACGTATTTTAGCGTATAGATATATAGATGATAGGCACACTTTGGTACTTTTATTGCGAAAATATTTATCAAGTGTGCGATTATTACGGAATTACCGATAAAATTATGACTATTACATTAGATAACGCTTCTAATAACAATTACGCAATTACAATGTTAAAAAATAGTTTAACTCCATCTTTTCCAGACCATTTTCATATAAAATGCGCGTGCCATATATATAACTTAATTGTAAAGGATGGTCTATCACTTTTTGAAGACATTCTTAGTAAAATACAATTTGCTATAAACTTTATTTTTAAAAGTAATAAAGTACAACGTAGAAAAGAATATAAAAAAACTTGTCACGATTGTGGACTACCTTATAGAAGAATTCCACAAGAAGTATCCACTAGGTGGAATTCTTTATACGAGCAACTACTTGTTGCTTATGACTATAAATTACATATAACTTTATTTTTTAACTCTCATAATAAAAAGCCAGCTGATATGATTTTAGATAGTGATTGGGTAAAAATTTTCGAACTTATTGTATTTTTAGAGAAATTTTTTCAAGCAACAAAAGAATTTTCGGTATATATTATCCTACTATTTCAACTATGTTATTTTATATAACTCTAATATTTTTATTACTTAGTGAATATATGGAAAAACCAACTTATAAGGCGTATATTAAAAAAATGTTTGTCAAAATAAAAAAATATTTTATTCTTATTCCCTTTATTTATATTATTGGTTCGTATTAAATCCTACTATTAAAATAGACGGTACTAAATCACTAATTGAAACTATTTACGATTGTATAGAAGTACTACCACCTCCAAGTCCCAAAAATCTAAATCACCCACCACCTATTGAACAAACTAAAGAAGAAGCGGTGTACGGCGTAGAACACCAATGCAAAAATATATATAGATTTTATCAACAAGAAAATGCTAGTAACTTACCGACTTCCATACCATCTTCTTCATCTTCAACACAACCTCACAAAAGACATCTTGTTTCTGCGGCTAGTATTGAAAGCCTCGAAATATAATGTGCGGCCGTACCTCTACAACTAACCAAATTAGCGAGTTGGATATTTTTGTTTTGCGGGGTTACGTACCGTATCAAGAAGTTATCAATGAAGATGGACAAGAAGACTTGTTTGAAATACGGAGGGGAATGAGAAGACCTTTCCGACACTTTCATTGATGGCTCGAGATGTTTTGAACATTCAAGCGTCATCAATCGCGTCTGAAAGCGCTTTTTCTGCAGCAGATATCAAATAGGAGACCACGACACTCATTGGCCGGAGACGACTTGGAAATTGCGGTATTATTCGAGAGATTGGATACGAGCGGAGCGGAGAAGGTGCGGTCAACCGGAGATCAACGAAGAATATGATGAAAACTACAACGAAATCTTAACCGAAGGTAGTGGAAGCGACGTGGATCAATTTGACCAACAAATACCAATTCCAACCGAAGAACCACATGAAATCATCAAGCAATTAGAACAGGTTTTTTTGAGAATGTAATTTTTTTAATTGCAATTTTATTATGTAATTTGCAACTTTTGGACAACACCACAAAGTTGCAATTTAGATTTTAGACAATTGTATTTGTATTACAAAAAAATCATGTCTATTAAATAATATAAGAGGCACAAAAACAGCCATTGGATGTTTTTATTATACTATCTTATTTTGTTTATTGAGTTTTTTTTATACATATGTTATTTATTTTTTTATTTTAAAAAAAAAGAAAACCCGACCGTACCCCGCCCCGAGCCCGAGCCCGACCCGACCCCGCCCCGCCCCGATACCGACGGGATCGGGTTCGGACGGGAGGCGGAGCAGGTCCCGCCAGACCCGACCCCGCTAGGCCCCACTAGACCTGACCCCGACCCCCTGGCTCGTCCCGCCCCGACACCGACCCCCCGACCCGTCCCGCCCCGACCCGAGCCCGGCCCACTGGCCACCCTTAATATTTTGATTTGATACGAAATTTATGAAATAAAGAAAGATTTTAAAATTTATGGTTCAAAATAAATTTTAGATATTTGTGTGATTATATATAATTTTATAAAATTAAATTATTTTTAAATATAAAAAAATATTAATTTTATTGAAATAAATTAATAAAAAAATAGATCAATCTTTTTACGACGGAAGGAGTAATAGCTTTTGCACACTAACAGTGAGGATCACCAAAATTTATATTGATAGAGACCGGACGAGGAAAGGCTATATATGGAGCCACTTCAAGATGTTACTTTGCGTGATTTCATCTTAAATTAATCACATGTAGGGATGGCAATATAATAAATGGGGGATATTTCCAGCTCCATCCTCATAATTCTAAATAAAATGTTTCTCTTCTTCGTAAAAAGTATACTCTATCTTCAACTTAAAAAAAATTCTACTCGGAGTATTTGATTTTCATAGCCAACATAATTAACACTATCCACAAAATAGAGAAAGGCATTAAATAGGGATGTGAATATCATGAGTTGTTGGGGGCCATGTGAAGGCAGCAACAAATGTTTAGGGTTTATAGTGGTGACTTCATTGAAGTAGAGTTTGGCCCCATTTTATGATGTACTTTAGAGTTAGTACCCCTTCTTTCAAATTATTTATCGTGATTATTAAAAATAGTTATCTCAAATTATTTATCATTTTAAAAGTTTAAAATATAATTAATTATTTTTTTCATTTTACTCTTTGTCATTAATGAAACATAAACAGAATAAATATTTAATAGAGATATTATAACTTAAACATAAATAAGGATAAAGTAGGTTAAATATTCCTCATATTTAATATTTTTTAAGGGGTGTGTAAATAAAAAATCTATAAATAATTTAAGACCGGGGAGTAAAAGAGTCAAATACTAAGTGCTAAAAATAGGGTGATAGTGAGAAATGCTTCCTCCATTAGCATCCAGCTTGCACACATAAAGAAAAACAACTCTTTTTCACACCATTACTTTATTTTTTGGTTTGAATTTAAACTTTGATTTCTCACATTTCTGAAGTAAAATTTACATGCTTAAAAACTATGTAGAAAGTGTTAAAATAATATATTTAAAACTCTTGAGAAAAACAAAAGACAAAGTAAAACTGTTTGAATCTCCCAATATATAGTCGTAATATCATTCTTCTTGGAATGAATAAAGTATTTTTTTTGCCAACAACATTTGTACTATAAACTACGAACAAGCATAACGCATGCCACTGTTATGTTTGTTTTTTTACCCGATATTCGATATTCGTTTTAGGACTTGGAGGTTAAAAGCATCCAATGCAAAGCGCCTTTCATTCCCTTGTTTCGTCGTGGCACCCCCCACCCCCCACAAGCACCCCGACTCAGGGGACCAGAAAAGACCTTTCGTTTTCCACCCTTTGTCGGCCCTTGCCGCCTTTCTTAACAAGCCCTCGAGCCTCCTTTGTGCCGCCTTCTTCATAGAAGTCGCCGAGTTTACCCGGAAGTCCAAATTCTGTGGTAGAGAACGCTGTAATAATAATTGGGCCATGAGAGACTCTTTTAAGATTAATCAATATTCGTCTCTATAGGAGTAAAGCGGTTCCTAAAATCTTTTAACTTTCTATGTTCAAATACTATTTTTGGTGCATACACTAATACCGATAAATTTCTCATATCTTTGAGTCTTTACGCGAAAATCTTCCTAGGTTGGACAAGCAGAATTAACCTTTGATATGACGAATAGTGTAATTATATGAGGATAGATTTGGGCATGTTAAAGTCAAGATATTCTCGTGGAATATTAAGTACTCTCGTCGACTTCGTATTTAACAAAGTTACGGGTTATGTACTCTCGTGGAAATGACACCACATAGCCGCTTGGGATGACACTATATAAAACATATTACATTTATTTAGAGTTTAATGTGTTAGCAAACTTTACATTCGCTACTACTACTTGTCCACTTCTTTAAAAAGTTCATGCAAACTAGGTAATAATGCCAAACGTTAATAGCTATGCCAACTTCAAACATTTGAATCTTAAGTTAGACTTGATAATTCCAACTTCATACTTTCGGATTGGAATGCGAATTCGCGTCGTTGACAATAAGTGTACATGCTATCTCTTTCAACAGTATAATTTAATATATCTTAAAATACAAATGTATATAAATTTGTACATATCACAAATATATATATATATATATATATATATATATATATATTAAACTTCTTAGGTCGTCTAAGAGTTCGCCACGGTTCACTAATGTGCTTATACACAAGGTTGCCCTTTTTCGAAAGCTCCGTAAGACCACCTACCACTCGGCAGCTTTGAGCAACATGTGCTTCTATATAGTAAAAAAGGCAGTTCGGTGCACTAAGCTTCCGCTATGCGCGGGATACGAGGAATAACTGGACCACAAGGGTCTATTGTACGCAACCTTACCATGTATTTCTGCAAGATGCTATGTCCACGACTCAAACCCGTGACCTATAGGTCGTACGAAGACAACTTTTATTGCTTCTATATATAATAGTAACCAATAAATATCCCTTCTGTCTTTGGGTCTTGTTGGGCCTTATTAAGTGGGCTTCTCACCCATTGTGCATACAGAGACAAGTCACAAATATACATGTCAAACAATCAAAGGGTCTGAAGTTAATCCAACAATAAAACATGCTACACATGCAACTATGCTGTAACAACTCACATTGTCATTTTGAGCATTTTACCTAGAAATTTTCAAAGTACCCTTTCCGAGCCTTTACTGTGTGTTTGTGACTTTGGGAATGGGTGGCGCAGTTCCCGAGGCTATTGGGCGAGTTTTAGATTCATTTTAGCAAGCCTAGAAATTTCCAAGTTAAAGAAATAGAAAGGTTTGACTCATGGTTGTTTTTGGGTAAACGCGTCATTTTCGTGGTTTTCATCCATTGCAGCCCCATTGACTAGATTTATTCAGAAGGAGGTAGCATTTTAGTGGTCCGAGAAATGTGAGGCGAGCTTCTAAAAGCTCAAGACTTTATTGACTACCGCTTCGATTTTAAACTTACTAGTTGAGGGAGAGAGTTTTAAGGTCTATTGTGATGCTTCTGGATAGGTCTTGGGTGTGTGTTGATGCAAAAAGGGAAGGTGATAGCATATGCTTCAAGTCAGTTGAAGGTACATGAGAAGAACTACCCCACTCATGACTTGGAGTTGGCAACGATTGTGTTTTCTTTGAAGATTTGGAGGTATTATTTATATGGGGTGCATTGTGAGGTGTTCACGAATCATCACAGTCTCTAATACATATTCAACCATAAGGATCTTAATTTGAGACAACGTAGGTGGTTGGAGTTGCTTAAGGATTATGACATGACTACCCTGTATCACTCGGGCAAGGCCAATGTGATGGCGGACGCCTTGAGTCGGAATGCGGTAAGTATGGATAGTCTAGCTTTGTTGTATGTGGGAGAGCATCATTTGGAAATGGATATTCAGTCCTTGGCTAACCGGTTTGTGAGACTTGATATTTCGGAGTCCGGTAGAGTTTTAGCTTGTGTGGAGGCGCAGCCTTCCTTATTAGAGCAAATTAGGTCTCATCAGTTCGATGATGTGAAATTGTGTACAATTTGCGACAAAGTGTTGCATAGAGAGGCTAAGGAGGCAATTCTTGAGAGTGACGGTGTTTAGAGGATCAAGGGTCGAGTTTTTATTCCTAGGGTGGTGATTTGACCAGATTGACCGTGGATGAGGCTCAAAGTTTGGGGCTACAAAGATATATCATGACTTGAAACAACATTATTGGTGGTGTACGATGAAAAAGGACATAGTGAAGTTTGTGTCACGAATTTGAATTGCAAGCAAGTAAAGTATGAGTACCAGAAGCCTGGTGGTGTGATTAATGCCCATACCTGAGTGGAAGTGGAAGCGGATTACTATGAACTTCGTGATAGGATTGTCGCGGGCTTGGGCAAGTTTGATGCCATTTGGGTTATTATGGATATGTTGACTAAATTTGCACATTTCATTCCTATTCAGACTACCTACAATTCAGAGAAGTTGGTCAAGATCTACATTCTGAAGATATTTTGATTACATGGAGTGTCCATTTCTATCATTTCAGATCGGGACATACAATTTACTTCTCATTTCTGGTGGTCTATACTGAAGGAGTTGGGTACTAGAGTTGAGCTTAGTACAACTTTCCACCCTCAGATTGACGGTCAGTCCGAGCGGACTATTGAGGTTCTCAGGATTTGTTGCGAGCATGTGTGATTGACTTTAGTGGTCATTGGGACTAGTTTCTACTCTTGGCGGAGTTTGCTTACAACAATAGTTATCACTCGAATATTGAGATAGCACCAATTGAGGCTTTGTATGACAGAAGGTGTCGTTCTCCGATTGGTTAGATTGATGCCTTCGAGGTTAGGCCACGCGGTACAGATTTATTGAGAGATTTCTTGGATAAGGTAAAGTTGATTCAGGAATGACATCTCATGGCTTAGAGTAGACATATGAGTTATGGGATCGGAAGGTCCATGATTTGAAGCTTTTCATTGATGAGCGAGTTTTGTTGAAGGTTTCACCTATGAAAGGTGTGATGCGATTTGGGAAGAAGGGAAAGTTGAGCCCAAGTATATTGGGCCCTTTGAGATCATTCAGCTAGTTGGTGTGGTGACCTTTGAGTTGGCCTTACCTCCTGGGTTATCGAGTGTGCATCCAGTTTTTCATGTATCGATGCTAAAGAAGTGTCATTCGGATGGTTCTCATGTGATTCAGTGGGATTCAATGATGATTGATCAGAATTTAGCCTTTGAGGTGGAGCCTATAGCTATTTTGGATAGGCACGTTCGAAAGTTGAGGTCGAAAGAGATAGCTTCGGTGAAAGTGCAATAGAGAAATTATCTCGTGGAGAAAGCTACTTAGGAGATCGAGTCTAATATGCGGGTTAGATATCCCCAACTTTTTGAAAGTCCAAATACTTTTTTTTCTTTACCGTTCCGGGACATAACATGGTTTGGAGTATCAAAAAAGGAATTGCAGTTTTTGGTGGGGAAATTGGACAGGGTATGGGGCATTATCAACATACAGCCCTAACCAAAGTCATTCAGTTAAGATTTAGGTGAAATACTTCATTATTAATCAGGAATGGAATGAGCAAAAATTACAAACAGTGCTACCAGACTGGATAATTCAGAATATCATTGCCATGAAGATTAGATCCAACAGCAAAGTGGACTCATTTTTTTGAAATGCTACTAGTGATGGGGTATTCTCCAACAAATCAGCTTGGGACAACATTAGGGATCATGAAAATCCTGATCCAATTTACAGGATCATTTGGCACAACAATATACCTTTTAAATTATCCTTTTTGTCTTGGAGATTGCTGAAATCTCAACTTCCTTTTAATGATACTATTTGCAGGTTTGGGAATAGAACTCCTATGAATTGTTTATGCTGTGATACACCAGTGCTAGAGACTATTCAACATTTGCTTATTGATAGTGAACCTGCTCAGAGATTGTTGAAGTTTTTTTGGTCAAACCTATGGGGATAAGCTACAGAAGCAATACTGTAAAGAGATTCCTACAAGATTGGTGGCTTACTACTGAAAAAGATGTTGTTCAGAGACTTATGATCCAAATTATCCCATTAGTGATATGCTGGGAATTATGGACAACAAGATATTCTTGTAGATATGGCAACCACACTAGGTTTTACACTAGAAGAATGGAGCAACAAATTTTCTGGAATATCAAGGCTGTAATGAACAAAGCTTATCACTACTGAGAATGGATCTACCTTGGATACAATTGTGTGAGAGAGTGGAAAATTTGAGACACAAAACTATCACAAAATTCGTGGTCTGGAACAAACCAAGCAATGGAATGATCAAGTTCAATACTGATGGAAGCTATTTGGAGCACAATGGCAGAGCTGGTATAGGGGGTATAGCTAGAGACAGTTCTGGTGATTTCCTTTTTGCATTTGTTGTGCCTAGTCAGAGCAGGGATCAGAACATTGCTGAAGCAATGACTGCTAAATATGTTGTACAGTGGCTCAAGAATAGTGGCTATCAACAGAGCATCATTGAAATGGATTCTTTGCTCATTGCAGATATGATGAGGCAAAAACTCACCAGCAACATATACCGAAAGGACATTGTAGAGGAAACTATTAACCTTGTTAACACTGATGATTTCACCTTTACCCACTGTTATAGAGAAGCAAACAAGGTGGCAGATTTTCTTGCTAAATTAGTTACTACATTGGATCAGCCTTCTCTATACTACAGGTTGGAACATCTTCCAAAAGGTGCTAAGGGCCCTTACATCTTGGATAAAATGCAACTATCAAGTATAAGTATTAGATATGACAAGGCAAACTAATGCAACTACCAAGTATAAGTATTAGATATGACAAGGCAAACGTTTTGTTAGCAAGTTTATTGTCTGTCTAGACTCTAGAGTCTTGAGAATGATTAGCAACTACTACTTTAATCATTCTCTTTTTTTGTGGTGATTGCCATGCAATCAGTGATGTATGCTGGGGTAAGGTCTAGTCCCCCCCCCCTTCTTTTGTGCTCTACATAAATAAATACATCACCACGACATCAAATCCTGAAAAAAACCCCTAAAAATTCCTAAAATATCCTTCCTGAGCCATTACTTGCGTGTTTGTGACTTGCGAAGATAGGTGGCGCGGTTCATAGGCTATCGGGCGAGTTTCGGATTCATTTTAGCAAACCTAGAAACTTCTAAGTTAAAGAAATAGAAAAGTTTGACTCATAGTTGACTTTTAGATAAACGCGTCATTTGTGTGGTTTCATCGATTCCATTAGGTTTGGAATGTCACTTATGACTTCCGGACTTTGGGGAGTTGACAAAGACTTATATGTATTAAGCTATTTAAGACCTTGTCGGTACTTCAGGTGTTTCTTTACTTTTCCGCGCTTTCATTCATGTATTCAACTTGCATGTTTTGGGGTTCACCTACGGGTTCAGGGTAGGTGCCCTCATGGCACAAATAAGATTTGGGTAGTGACATGTGCACTCTTCTCAAATTGTCATGACCAACAATTAACTAATGCATGAGTGGGTGCGTGTAAGAACGAGAATATAAAAACGCAGTGGTAATAAATAGATAGAGGAAGGCAAAACAAGCTTGACGTAGCACAACAAAAGGTGTAGGAGCTATTATAAATGCCTCACATTGCTACGCTCTGCTAATTATGTTCATCAATGCATACAATACAACAACAGAAATCCGAGTTCACTTCCGAGGATATCAGAAAACTTCATTTAGGCAGACACGTACATCGGTTTCGTTCTTATATTTCAGAATCTTCAACGTCGATCAGATGGAACTTTAGGGAAGTCCACCTTTCTGTATGATGAATCACGCCCTCTCAGATAACACAATTTAAGACCAACAACAGACTCACACAGAGTGTAAGTTGCGTGCTTGTAGTGCCTCCTGCAGGGAATTCACTGCACCAGTGTAGTTTAAAAAACCCATGAACCAAAATTCGTGGTTATCGACTGATATTGTCTGGACATATTTTTCAGATGGATTAGTCCTGCTTGCTGAAGAATTAATTGCCTTAAGCTGATGTAATGGGATAACTACCTGCAGATATCATGGTTAAAAGAGCGAAATGTGAGTAAAAGCCATGATTCCTTCAGTAAATTAAGTACAAGAACAAAGATAAATGAAACCTTACAGACTTAATTACCAAAAATATATATGCTCATTATTTAAATGAACTAACACTTAAATGAATGACATGAATACTCAAAAGTAACATAGCTTAGATTTCCCAGAAAGTAAAGTTAAATTGGCAGGTGTCGCCAAAGACCAAAAGTGGTGCAGCAAGGAATCATCCAAGGTACTAATTGATGGTAATACTTGATATCAAATGAACCAAAAAGAAGATAATATGGATAAAAATGACACTTCAAGCAAAGGAGAGAACATCCATCAAATATTAAAGGAAATATGCAAAAGAGAAAATAGATGTTCATCACTTAAGAATTGACTCTCTGATACACAAATCATGAGCGAAAAAATTGTTTCCCACTATAAAACAGCTTTTGAAAGAGCTAATAATGCTTTTTCACATCTCAACCACTGTATTTGCGGCTTCTCAACCAAAGTTCCGGCGTCTCCATGCTATTTACATCTTTAAATCATCTTTGTGATCTAACACTATATAGTGCAATAGATGACTTGGGCACTCCGGACTATCTAAATTCTCTAAGTGTTTAAGAAAGTATAATCTTCCCAAAAAGGAACTGCGGTCAAGAAGAAAGTGAACATTTGCTGCACAAGCATTTAGCCAGGTTAATAGGAAGGACACATTTGAGGATATTTTCAGTTTTTACTTAACTCAGGGAAGAAGAGGTTATCGTGATGCGCAGTGAGGTCGGGCATGCCAAAATAACATGAACTAGGTAGTGTGGAGACACAAACAACTATTGCAACCACGGTCCTGCAGTCTATTAATGGATAACAAGACAGACCCTCCACTCATGCATATTCAATTACTTGAGCTTTAAGAGATTTCTTATAAGCAATCAATGAAATATAATTGAAGATGCTACTCTGTCAAGGTTACAATAATCTCACTGAATGCAAAATAAAAACTCTAAAGGGCAGCCCGGTGCACTAAGCTCCCGCTATGCGCAGGATCCGGAAAGGGCCGGACCATAAGGGTCTGTTGTACGCAGCCTTACCCTGCATTTATGTAAGAGACTGTTTTCACCGCTTGAACCCGTGACTTCCTGGTCACACGACAACAAAATAAAAACTCTCAAATACCAAATTCATTGCAAGGCTATCATATAAGTTTTAAGAATGTGTATTACTTAATGTTTATTGACGGCTCATGTTAAGCCTGAGACTTTGATATATTATTAGGATTACCCAGGGAAAGTTCTCTCTTGACATTGAAAAGTACGTCTCAGATAAATTCACATTATATAAAATGCAATCAGCTTTTTCTTTGTAAGAAACAAACAATAAATTGGCCCAGACAATGGAGATGTGAATTCACAGCAAAATAAATATGAAAAAAAGAACATATCGAGCAAATGGCACCAAATGCTCTTGAATAATTTTGAGAAGTGGAATATCCTCCCTAAGCTGCTTACTCTAAACCCCGTAGTTCAAATTACCTCCATTTGGCAGTCCTTATGCTGCTTTGCCTCTTCGTAAACTTGGCCACCAAAAGGATCGTGTGTTATTCATACCTATGTTGCTTGGACTCTTAAAAGATATCGACCATTGTGTGTTAGATCCTCCAAAAGTAACACATTTTTGGAGAGTCCAAGCAAACATAGATTCATACGATAGAATAACGGCAGTTTGGTGAATTACCTCATTCTAATTAACTACAGGAAAGCAGCATGTAATCCCTTTATGCTTCCATCGCCTCGCCAATACTGCATCCTCTCGGACTTCTAGTCAAACCTCCCTCCCCACCCCCACCCCCACCCCCCTCTGCCATCCTTCCACCTTCCATAGAATTGGACCCACTTATATCTTCTCAACCCCTCTTTTCCCTTCCGAAACCTAGTGAGACACACTAACATGCAATAACAGTTATTTACCTTTTCACGCAAGTGATATAAGATCCCAGATTTACCCCGTACCTGTACTGTGGGAGGTAGCAGGTACCCGGTGGCATAGTCGAGGTGTGTGCAAGCGGTCCGGACACCACCGTAATAAATATTAAAAAAAAAACAAGAGACACAAGATCCATAAAAATTAGTAGAATGAATCCTCTGACCCTATCTGATTGTTCTTGTGGCTTCTAAATTTGCAAGAAATCACTAACTGCACATAAGCTTCTCATTCTCCAATTAATTTTGAACCAATTAGTTGGAGGGAGTAGATGATGGTGATTAGTGTGTGCAATAGGAAAAGTAGCTGCACTCTTGATTATTTGAACCAGTGGATAAGATGATTCATAAACCTGTGACAACAATACATTTCAAGACACAAATGCTGCAATATTATGATTGGAAAGTGCATCTGGGAGATTTGAGTGGATTACAAGTTGCAATGCAGGAAAAGTACGGTGAGTAACTTTTTCCAATCCAAGCTGCAGAAAATACCGAACCTATAGCTATGCTTGGCATCCCATTTACAGATGATCATTGTGTATGCACGAAGGTATCCTTCAACCATATTCAGAATTACTTGAAAGTCCAAGTTTCTTGCAGCATATTATTATCCATATCCCATGAATTTTTCAGGCAGTTATGTTGAACGTAAAAAGCACATATTTTTGTGTGGCACGAACTACAACAAGAAGAGATAGGTTAAGTAAACTAAATCATGCTTGCTCATCCTGTCATCCAGCAATGGATGACGATTGATATTAGCATCCGCATTTTCCCATGGTTATAGGAAACCTACACCAAGGTGGTATTCTCAAGTTCAGCCAGTAATTATTGAAAAGGCTGTATATATGATAGTCACTAGTGCTACGAAAGGCTGACAGGTAACTAATAGACAGAATACTCGTAATGCTTCAAAGTATTGAAAGACAGTCTAACATACCTTATAATAGCTCCATTCAGTCTTGTCTTCGGCTTTATAGGAGAGAGGGTTATCACTACAAAAGGCAAGCTTAGCTGTGGAGACATATAATACTCCCATAACCGGACCAGCTGATGTGGATAGGTAACATGCAAATGAATTCTGAAGTTGCTCCTCAGGAACAGTCTCAAATGTTTGCCGAAATATCTTATCATAGCCACCTTCTGCCAGAACCTTCGTTCCCTGAGCAATTCTTCCCAAGGCGGCATCAGCAAGACTAGGGCCCGTTTTCACTATATCCGCCAATAAAAGAAACAGTTTTGCATGAGCATAATATTTCTTTGGTTGGGGGAGTGAGTGGGTGGGAGAGGAAGATAACTTCATTTAATTGTATATGGCCTCACGTAGTAACTATAGACAAAGCTTGCAATACAGGAAACACATTAGAATTTCGACATATATAAGCCCTCCCCATCCTGGCCCAAGCCTTCACCCCCTCATCCCCAAGAAGGAAATAAAAAGGTTAAGCTATTACAATCCTATATGGGAAGAAGTCCGAAGAGAGAGAAACAAGTTGACTGAAGCAGCACATAAGGGATGTGAAAATTCTGCCAGCACTGTAAGAATGGAGTATCTTTAAGCTTCACAGCATTGAGCCAGTGATACAAATAAAGTGTCTTGTTAGACTGGTGACAACATGTGACGTATATGTTATATGTTGATTGTTCATTTCTTTTTAAGAGTATGTTACTTGTTGATGTTTGTGACAGTGGTCTTAAAATTATGGGGTCTTACATATTAAAAAATCAAATATGGCAAACCAAGGTTCAATTCTATCTCCCAAACACAGAAACAGCCCTCATGATGCCACATGGTTTAAGTATGTGAAGGGTGCTTCTTAATCGAGGTGGAGCAGATTTTACAGTCATACTAAAAAAAGGGCAGCCCGGTGCACTAAGCTCCCACTATGCGCGGGGTCCGGGGAAGGGCCGGACCATACCTCACATTTCTGCAAGAGGTTGTTTCCACGGCTTGAACCCATGACCTCCAGCAAGAAGCTGTTTCCACAGCTATTTACAGTCATACTAGCCTCAAAAAAAAAAATATCCCTTCAGCTGAACAAACTGCAGCACCTATACCTATACCTGAATGCAAAAAGTAACGCAAGAAAATAGCATAATGCTTTCGTTAACAATTACTCCCTCCGTCCCATTTTATATGACATTTTCCTTTTTAGTCAGTCCCAAAAGAATTACATCTTTCTTTATTTCGAAACAATTTAACTTTATGAGATGATTTACAATCACAAAAATATATAAGGCTTGTTTTGGACCACACATTTCAAAAGTCTTTCTTTCTTTCTTAAACTTTGTGTCCAATCAAATACCTTCATATAAAATGGGACAGAGAAAGTAATATATTTCTTTGCCGGATATATTTAGTGTTCGGTACCGTCCGATTCAAGTAGAATTTATGCAGGTGCACGCCTTGAATCTTAAGCGCATCGTAAGCGAGGCGAAGTGAAGCTCCCTCACTGAGAGCTTCAGGGCTTAAGTGCACATTAAATGAGCATTTGACATCACTAGTCTATATTAAGTCAAAGGAGGTATACCTAATCTTTGAAAACCTTTTTCAGTTTTTAGGGAGACAAAATTTTAAGTTGATCTCAAGAAGTGCTTCTTTCAATAGCCTCAAGTCCTCTCTTAATATACGTTGTTTCACTCCAAGTAATAGCAGCTTATCCTAATAAGGTTAGAGTCATAAGAGAATAACCTACACCCATAACTATCTTTCAAGCTCGTAGTTTCTGTGGTTGGTCTCTTTTCTATAGTTGGTTCATTAGGAATTTTACTACTATCATGACTCCTAACTACAACAGAATAAAAGGAGTCCACTGGATTCCAAAGTTACTAGAGTGTTCTAGAATATTGAAGACAAAATGTAATCTGGCCCTATTATTAGGCATCTTAACTTTGTTAAAGTTTTTGAAGTTTCTTTTGATACTTGTGGATTTAAATTTTGGGGCATGTTAAGCCAAAAAGGACGCCCCATAACCATTAGCAAAAAATTATGTGAGATTAAACAAAAGAACTTCTAGTGGATAACTTTACGCTGCCGTTCAGTCCCTCCAATGTACGTAGGAGGTCCGAGGTAGTACCTCTTCCTCAAAGACTCTGTCCTTATCTCTGATCACCAAACCTTGAGATATCTCAATTTTCAAGTCAATTTATAAATATACAAAAGGTAGATTGAATACATCAACGAATGTTCCTTTGTCCTTAATGCAAATTTGGGTAGAAATTGCAGAAGCTATTGGTCGTGTCACTACCATAATTCGAGTAACTTTGTATTTTTGATAGGAAACCCCGTATTGAAGTACTTAAGATGGGGAACAAGATAGGATGTAGACAATTATCCATCTTGTCCTGATTTTAGCTCTATTTTTTGAATACTTCATCCTAAGAAGAAATGGTTAATTTCCTCAAAAGTAAAAAAAAAAATTATATCCTCGCGATAGTTTTTACTCCCTCCATCCCAATTTATGTGATATAATTTGACTGGGCACGGAGTTTAAGAAATAAAAGACTTTTGAATCTTGTGGTCTAAAACAAGCCAAAGATATTTGTGTGGCTATAAATCATCTCGTTAAACATAAAAGGTAAAGTTTAAAGTTAAATTGTTGCTAAATAAGGAAATGTATCATTCTTTTTGGGACGGACTAAAAAGGAAAGTGTATCACATAAATTGGGACAGAGGGAGTACTAGTTATCCTTTTGAACGTCCCTTCTAAAGGATACAACAACAACAACAACGGACCACATTGGGTTTGTTGTTGTTGTTGTATCCTTTAGAAGGGACGTTCAAAGGATTGTTCCCTAGTGTCACAAGTGTTAGGCTAAGAAGCAAAATACTGATCTTTACACTCCTCTTCCAATCACATTAACCAACATTAGCATGGGACCTTGTCTTATTGTTAACGTGTACGGCTAAGAGTTTTGATTCAATTTTGGACATTATGAACCGATAATTCCCAGATGGCCCACTTATTTCATACCGTAAGGTTGTGAATGCATCTTATGTTGCTAAGTTAGTCGTTAAAGAGATCAATAAGCTTCCTGATTTACACATCCATAGTTTTGTCATAGAGATGTCAGGTTTATGGGTCACTTTTGGCAAATACCATGGAGAAATTGTCACCACGCAGCTAAAGTTCACTATATCCATCCGCAAATCGATGATCGCCGCACACAATTCATTTCTACACCCGCAAAAGCTAATCTATTTCTCTCTCACCAAACAACCCACATGAGTGCAAAAGGAGCAACATTCCATTCCCTGTGCCTTCTCCCTCGTCTTCCACCATTCCAACTGAACCTGGGATCACCCACTCAATACCAAACTACCTCAGTATTTCCCATTATAGCCTCATTGCTACCTTACAATGTAGGAGGAGATATCCCGCATCTTCACCGGATGCCTTGCACATGAAACACAACTCACGTAAGTGACTTTCCTCTTTCTCTGGTTCTCAGCCGTCAATATCACCTTTCTTGTTGCTAACCAAGTTTAAAGAACATACCTTCCTTGGTACCCTAGGGATCCAAATCAAGCTATGTGGAAAGAAAATCTTTTCTCCAACCAGAAGCTTTTTCATAGAATGACTTCATGAAAAACATTCCATTGTTCCCCACCCCCCTCCATGACCTTCCATCATTGTTATACTGAGGTTTTATGAAGCAAGACAATCAAGTTTCGGAACTCTGTCACCTCCTAATCTTGTAAATTCCTCCAAAAACTCAAATCACATAAAACTTCTCCACTCTGATACAGTTGGAGTGTCATATCCTTTTGGCTCGAAATAATGCGTAAATTTGGGAATGTAATTCTCAAAATATGGTCTTTGCACCAACTATGTCCCCAAAAATTTACCCTCTCATCCCTTACCCTAAAAGATACATTGCCTAAAATCTTCCCACCTTTCAAAATGTTACTCCACAGTCGATATCCCATAGGGCATAGTGACAACTCTGTGTTGTTCTCTTGTTAATCTCTCCTTTTTTTTGGATAAGGATGGTATCCGTGCCAGGGTGCACCTCGACTATTTCACCAAGTACCTCTTATTATTCTCTCTATTTCTTCAGGTCTCTCTATTCTTATCCTTTTTCTTTTCTCTCCTTTCTCCACTGTGGTGCTACAATGCCAAATCAGAATTTGAACTTAACATTTGAACAAGCCATAACAATACCTTTTTTTTTTGTGATAAGATAAAACCTCCTACTTGTTAAAAAGAAAAAAAGATAAACCCAAAAAATCCTATAGAGATGTCAAATCGTGGTTCTTTTCCACTTTTGATCCTTTGGTGACTCAGAAACGACTCGAACACCAACTACAAACACACTCTCATGAAACCTTTTTCGGTTCCCTTCAATTTTTGGGTAGTTCACTTACACATGCATATCGCTGCTCAATTATATCCTTGATTGGTGTTACTTTTACCATAGTTCATGGTTTTCTTAATTTTCTAAGAACCAGCTTCTTAATAAAAATCATTAGAGTACTACCTACCATTAACTGAGTTTTCAGAACATAACATTTTCTGATTTCTCTGTGGATTCCAAGGATAGTCAAAATGAAGAAAATCACAGATGATATCCAAGTGAGAGTGTTAGCAAGCCTTACTAACTGGACTCTGGAATTCTCAACTATTAGCATGGAATATGTTACTCAAGTAAAATATATGTGCACTATATAAAATGTGAATTCATATCTATGAATAGAAATAAAGCCTTAACATTCTTTGAGGGCCCATTCTAAGTGTACTGCTAGCTTTCAACAAGTTACAATCTTTTTGGGCTTGAGAGAGCTATGTTTTCATATGCATCATATAATCAAGATAAATTTCAAAACAATATAATCTCATGATCATTTTATCATGCTCCAAGACTGGGGGATTCTCTACGCCAAAGCTATGGCCACAAATTTTGAAACTTGTGGTACACTCTGCTTGTTAAATGTGAATAGCGGAGCAGTAAAATAAAAAGGGCAAAGGTGCAAACATACCCCTCAACTTGGAGATTTAGAGCAGATATATCCCCGTTATAAAAGTGGTGCATATATACCCCTGCCATTACAAAATGGTGCAAATATACCCCTGTCGTTACACAAATGGTGCAAATATATCATTTTCGCTAACGGAAGTTTTCTAAAAATCGTTTAGCTTATTTTTTAATTAAAAAGTGTCTCGTCGCTTTAAAAAAAATCTACCCATTTTTTTAAGTAGACATATTAAGCCACATGATAATTTTTTTTCTGGTGAATCGGGTCTGATTTATTTAAAAAAATATCTCCGTGGCTTTAAAAAAAATAAGTTTACCCATTTTTTTAAACGAACCAGACCCAAGACCCAACCCACCAGGAAAAAAAATTATCATGTGGCTTTAGAGAAATATGTCTACTAAAAAAAATGGGTACACTTTTTTTTTAAATCCCCGTGGCATTTTTTTAAATTTAAAAATAAGAAATGATTTTTAAAATAAATCCCGTCAGCAAAAAGGGTATATTTGCACCATTTCGTAACAGCATGGGTATATATCCACCACTTTTATAACGGGGGTATATCTGCTCTAAATCGCAAAGTTGAAGGGGTATATTTGCACCTTTGCCCCTTTGCCCAAAGAAAAAAAAATTCAAATGCTTTTTCAGTCCTATGTTACAATTTTTCTCCTACTAAATGCCCAAACAAACAAGGCCTATGGCATCTCTTAGTTATTCCAAAGATTCGTCCATAGGAGGAGAGGGAGAATACATGAGCATGGAGGACCACAATACATTATTGTCGACACTTTTTTTCAAACTAACACATACACACAACTCAGAGATCCCCACAAAATGAAAGAGGGAAGACTTACAATGTTGCCATGTGTTTCCAGCAAGATCCTCAGCTTTCTTAGTTGCTTCACCAACCTTCTTCCCCCATCTACCAAGCACACCTTTGACGCTCTCCATTGTGTCTGTTAAAGCAAGATATAACATTGCGTTACTTTCTTTTCATCATTTTCCCCCTAAAATTATGTTCTTTTGCTGGACATTCTATGTTTTAAAAGCTCTCACATCAAACTCGTCCATCCAAATGAACATACTGCACTTCACATCAACCATCCACTTCAAAAGAACAGTTTGTTCCAAAGCAAAGTTTTTCCATTAACAATTCAAAACAACAGGAATTGGGAGCTCTCCCTCTATTTCAATTTGTTTGTTTTACTTTACTTTTTAGTTCGTTAAAAAAAATGTCTTTCCTTTTTTGACAATTTTTTAATTCCAACACATTTTGGTACATTCTACATATCTTTAGTTTAAGACCACAAGATTCAAAAGTCTTCTATACTTTCTTAAACTCTGTGCCAAGTCAACCAGACAAAAAAATTACTCAAATTTTTGAAATTTTAGAATTATCAAGTCGAATTCTAATTGCATTTGCTAATTTAAAAAAATAACAAATTCGAGATCTTTTCACACTTTAGGGTGCTTAAACCCGGATAACTTGTATAGAGAAGGATTTCACAGCTAGGAAAAAAGCATCTTTTAAACACATTGAATTTGAACCAATTCAGATACTTCCTATCCCAAAAAGATTGTCTTAGTTTGACTTGACACGGAGTTTAAAAAATAAAGGAAAACTTTTGAAATAGATTTTTGATTTTTGTGAAGTTTTGTGAAGTTGTAAATCATAAAATAACGTTAAATTGTTTCTAAATATAAAAATGTGCTAATATTTTTGGGAGAAACTAATAAGGAAAGTAAGACAATTTTTTGGGACAAATGGAGTATTAGATATCTACTACCTGTGTTCCAATTTATGTGATATTTTTCGATGTTTGAGAGTCAATTTGACTAAACTTTGAAGCTAAATTGGATTGGATTAATTTAATATTTTAAAATTAAAATTTATATATTAAAAAATACGTGAACTGAAAAAATATTATAAAATTGCAATTTCTCTCATATCAATTTGACAAAAAAATTTATCATGCAATTTGAATCTTGAAAACAACAACAAAAGGAGTATATCCATATTGACCTTTTATATTGAAGGAAGAGGAATTGTTGTTGTCCGGAGCAGGTGAATAAGCAACATAAGGATTCGGTCCATGTTCATCCGACGGCATAGATCTCATCGCCGGCGCCGGTGATTCGTCTGCCAATTCCTCGCTCCACGTCACCGATTTCCTCGATTTGTTCGCCGATTTACTACTCTCACTATCATTTTGTTGCTCTACATCGGATCTCGGATCCGGTTTCGGAACCCGATCCGATTCCTGACCCGAACTCTTCGCAACATTCTCTTGTATTACACCGTTTGGTTGCTCCATATATATATATATATACTACTTTTTTATGTTGAAATGTGTGATCTTTCAGAAATCATTAGAGAGGTTTTATTAGATCGACGGTATTACCGGTTATAATGGTGATGACCGTACGATTGAACAGTGAGATGGTGACCGGTTTATTTAAAGCGGGAAGATGCAATATGAGTTCACACATACCTTGGAAGTCGCATGAAAAGAAAAAAAAGTGAAAACTGGGCCCACATCAAATTCGGTGTAAATAAATTTATTCGTATTTAATATTTAAATTAAAGTTTATAAAATTATTCGTATTTAATATTTAAATCAAATAAATAAAGGTTGTCATGTGTTTATCTTAGGGTTGGCAATGGATCGGAGGTGGATCGGGTGAAGCTCAATCCGCCTCCACCCGCCAACTATTCATCTATCACCCGACTCATCCATCACCTTATTTTTTTCTTAATCCACATTCGATCCACCCATCATCCACGGGTGAATCGGGTGGATCAGGTGTTTTGCGAATGAAATTGTCAGCCCTACATATCCCTTGCAGAAAATGAATTCTATGCACTTTCCATCAGTTTTACTTGACCATGAAAATGTATCCTAACTCGATTGAATAAAGAAAGCAAGTCCAGTAGCTCCTCATGGAAGAGCTTTGAAGGCCTCTTATATTCAAATCCACCAGAACTTAGAATGTCATTGATTATGTCTCTAAACAAGTCCAGGTCCTTTACCACATCGGAAGAGAAATTAACATTGTCTTCATTGCTCAGCCCATCTTTATCTTCGGTATCATTAACATGATAATCACTATAAAGTGTGTTATTCTCTTCATCTCCTTTGGTTTCTTGCAGTTTCATTAATTCCACCAACATTCTTTTATGCTTAAAAATTGCACCCAATGTTTTATTTTTCTTGGTAAAGCAAGTTCTGGTAAACGCGCACCATTCTTTATAGTCCACCTCTGGAATTTCAGCTTTATGATGTATCTTCACAACAGAAGAATCAACCTTTGGACATGCTAAAAAGTCCTTCTTGCTCACATTCATGATAAACTCTACATCAGCCACCAGCTTCACATTCACAACTAATCTATTAAACTATGATTCCCCTGGATTTGCCAATAGCCTCCTTGCGAACTCTTTCTGCAGCAGTAGTGTCCCACTCCTTTAAAATGTAATAACACTTTGAAAATAATTAATTTATAAACGGGTGGATGGATGGGTCGGGTGGTGGGTTGGATGTATGTCCACCCGAATCCGACCTGATCTGTCACCCAATCCATCCGTTACCCGATTAAAATCCGTGTTTTGTCGGATTTTCGTCCATATAATCGGGTCAGGTGGATCGGATATCCATCGGGTCAGGGTGAAATTGTCAGCTCTAACCTTGAGATTATAATCGTATGACCTGACTAACTCCCCCATCTTTTATACTCGTTTTAGTGGTGTTAAATATGTGGGTTGAGTTGAATTTGAACGGCTTAGAATAGGTTGAGTTAATAAATGAGCGGGTTATTGACTCGTCCAAAAGTTATTTAGACTAAAATAGACTAAAATGCGGGTCATAACTCAACATGCTCAAATCATATTAAATTTTAATTGCTTTATTTCAACTTTTATAATTTTTAATACTTATAATTTTTATTAATTGTGGCTATATCTAACATATCAAATAAAATAAATTATTTTTTGAGAGGGATAGGGGGCTAGCCTCTCCTTCTCCTTTTCTACCTTACTCGGTAGTAATATTTAGGTTTCGTGTAGATCCATACTTCTTATATGAGTATTCATATGTGTTGCTTTATCTGTTTTTATTGTTATCTTGCTATCTTATCTTCCATGAATTTCTGCATTAACTACGTACTTTTGAGTCGAGGGTCTATAAAAACAACATCTCTACCCCCACAAAGGTAGAGGTAAGGTCTGCGTACATCTTACCCTCACAAACCTCACTGTGTGGGATTACACTGGGTATGTTGTTGTTGTTATGATTTCTCATGAGTCAATTTAGGCTACATATCAGCCTAATTTTTTATGGGATGAAATGAGTTGAGTTAATAAATGGTCGAGTCAATAACCCACCCAAACTTGGACGAATTACGCGGGTTATGTTTTTATGGGCTCATTTTGCCACATCTACTCCCTCTTCGCAATTGATGTGGCACAATTTGAATTTCGAGAGTTAAACAATTTAATTTTGACCGTGAAAATGGGCATAGTATCTTTGTAATTTTTTGAAATAAAATTACATATTTGAAAATTATGTAAAAAGTACTATAAAGTCACAATATTTAAAAAATATATGAAAAAAATACGATTAAAGAAAAACTTGTTTGAATCTCAAAATTCGAAAAATGCTACATAAATTATGACACAGAGAGTTTGAAATAGGTAATCCTATTATCATGGTAGTATAAAATTTATTCTAATATTTGGGTAATAATCTTAATCAAACACATGAAAGAAATAATTTTAAATGTCATATCGAGATAGCTAGCTACTTAATACATCCAACCAAATGGCGCCTAAATGATTGATTATAATAAATTAAATATGATTTATGTCTATTGTCTCAGGCTCTTTTTATTTCTTTCTTTTGTTTGTTTTTCCTTTCCTTGTCATCTATTCCATGACCGGAACAGGGGAGGATACACGTTACACTACGATTTTGAATCAGAAGATTCAAATTATTGGTACTAATTTAGAGTTAAAATTTAGTCCAAAATTTACTTATCAATTATCAATCCAATACACACATAGAGAAGAAGAGGATTTCTACATCTATCTTTCTAATGATATCCCTTGTCAACGTCGCCGAAGAGATAATCTTGAGAACTAATTGCATATAAGTATCAAATAAACTAACAATGCTTAGTCCGAATCCTGAACTTAATTCACGCTTGAAAGTAACAATTCTTTTTTTAATTTTGTATATTAAATTGTATATTGACGCAAATGAGTATAGATAAAAAATATTTGGAAAATCCTCTAAGCAAACTTGCATCGACCGATTCATGATGGTATCGGAGTTTATCGCTTTATACAAAGCATGAAAGAAGTTAAGTAACTTCACGACTCATTAGAGGACGTCCCTTATTGGGAGAAACCCGTGCCTTTAGCAGCTTCTACATCCGTGGCTAGCCGGTCGGCTTTAGGAAGGACACAGATGACGGCGTCCGGACATATCTGTCGGGATCTGTCGGAGACATAAGACCGTATGACAGTTGATCATCACGGTGTCACTTCCTTGTTTACAAACTAAGGGACTACCCGGAGATCAAGTGTTACTTGCTGTCTAGGGGAATGGGCTTAAAACCCAAAATATACGGACCAATACGGTGGAAACCCAACCTTACGAACCGGAGATCCCAAGAATTTGGTTCAATGGGAAAACTAAGTTGTAAAGGTTCAGCTTGATCGCTTCGGTCGAAGCATGAGCACTTCGGATAGTGATTTCGAAAAGAAACACCAAATCCAAAGCCGTTCCCGCGATAGACGTTAAGTGCTATCTGCATTATGGGTAAAGGTTAAGTTTTCAAAACTCGTAATGATCCTCAACAGTTGAGGTTAGGTCTTTGGGAAACTTTTAATGGTTCCTAACACTTGTGAAGTGGGGTATAGCAGATACCTTGTAGGAGACCACCTATTTAAGTGCGAGGACGGCCGCCTCAAATTGAACGCACTTAAGAATCCAAGACGTTGTCCATGGCCAAAACGGACAAAACATTACGAAGAAGAGAGTTAGGGAATTTGTTGTGTTGGTACCGTTGTCTTGGCTTACACTAAACACCGACGGTTCAAGACATCACGTTCACCGCGCGTAGCAGTAAGTCCGATGGTATTCAACTATGGAAGGTTCAAAGCCGAGGCTACCTCTCCTTATGCAACATCGGTCCGCCGAAATATTGCCGGAAATGAAAAGACACCATGTGAGTGCGCCAAAATATCTTTCAAGAGGGGATTGTTGGAAATTTGCCTTTGGCGGGAGTTGCGACCGACCAACTTTAACGGCTTAAACACTAGTGTAACGTATGTTGGAGAATCCGGTTCTTCACACATGCATGATCTACTAAGTACGTAGATAACCGTAGGGCCAAGAATCGTCAAATTTCATTGAGAAATGAAAGAGATATTAGTTCACGAAGTAAGGTGTTTGAAGCATGGAAAGTGTGGTATTGTGTGTAATTCTCCTCATCGGTAGAGGAAGAAAGAATTGTTGTGTATATAAGATTCGAAATTAGTTTGGGGTTTGGGACCCCAAGGGGTATCCCATGTGTTTAAAGGAGGGAGGACCTAGATGTGCTTCGGTTCGAGGAAAGACCACACGCGCGCCGCCGCCGCCCGCCCGTCCCGTCCGGTCCGGTCCGGCTCCGAGTTCCGGTTCCGGTTCTCGGTTCTCGGTCACGGTCACGGTCGTGGGCCGTGGGGTCGTGGGTCTTCTTACGATATTATCTTTTTGGGCCGAAAACTTTGCCGTAAGTACGCTTGATCCCGAAGTTTCCGGATGTACGGCTTCGGACCTCGAATTCTTTCGTATTTGACGCTTTGGTCCCCGAAGTTTCAAGATGTGCGCTTTGGTCCCTCAAGTTTCCGAGTAATCTGGACACCAAAGCAGCTTGTTAAGCACTCAATTCACCATTTATTTTGGCTGAATTACTCCTCCTATAATGGCCAAATCCGTTGGTCTTTCACCATTTATGTTGGTGGCTTTACTACCTCCATAATGGCCATTATTTGGCTATTATGGAGGCGCTTTTTCAGCCCCCTCCCTCACCTATATAAACACCCCCTTACACCATTGTTGAGCACTAAGACATATGCACGAAAATACAGAAACAGATGCGTAAAAACAAAGGCACGAAAATACACAACCGAAATAGTTTTCTTCCTACAACTTCCAAGCATCATTTCGTTACTCAATATTCTTCACTTCGTAGCTCTTGAGTTTCCTTTGCTCAAGGGTTCCATTGCTGTTTTATCTTGGGAGACAAATTGTCCAGACGTATAAAGGATACATACGGGCAATATTGTCTTAAGGACAGTGCTACACTCGACTCAAAGAAAACCAATTTATATTTTTCCGTCTTTCTATAAAACTCGAATTTCCAGCTTTTTTACTTATGTAACGATTGTAATTTCAGATTCCATGTTGAACTATTGAAATCTTTGTTTATCCTTTCGAATACTTGTAATAGTTAAATACTTCCCGTACTGCTTTATAAAGTACCATAAAGAGAAAAATCTCCCAACAACTTAAGACAATATCTGCATAGTATTACTATTAGTGTTCGAAAGATGTCGGTCAAAAGTTGTGTGACCAAATTTGGATATGGAAATGGTTTTCTGGTAGAAGAGAGTGATGATGATGAACGTGTTCATGGTCTCACCGCTACAAAGACCGGTGGGAACAAGCGCTCTCGAAAGCCCGAGGATGTCAACCGGGACAAGAGGAGAAGACCGAAGATGTTATTCTATCTTGTAGCGTAAGGCCTATATCCGTCCCGGACAAAGGATCCGAATAATGGTGAGAAGGAAATGGACACTCACCTCGATGAAGTGACCGAAGTGAGCCGTAATCCGAAATTGGGATAAGTAGTTTTTCTTACTTGTCAAGAATAAAGATTAAATTATGTCTCGATTAAAAATGGATTAAAGTAAGGAGGAATATGAAAATAATTTATATTCCTTATGCTTTAACAAATCGAAGTTTAATCTCATCTTCTTTTCCGTTTAAAGATTGGATTTTGTAAACGACTTAAGAAGATCCGTTCTTTTAAGTGTAATTACTAAAGTGTGTAAAGTATGTCGCACATACAATGGAGAAAGATCCACTAATCGTGCGAAAACTCTTACCACTCTTAAGTAAGCGCCAAGAATTATCTCGGGCACCAATCTTAACGGAAGGAGTCTAAAAGCTAAAGACGTTGAGCTCCGTCATACTATTTGGCGAAGATCCTTCATAGGATGATATTGGACACTCGGTCACATAAAGCCTCCGGCGACCGGAGGGGCCAAAATTCCTTTGATAGGATGATATTGGACACTCGTCATACAAAGCCTCCGGCGACCGGAGTGGGCCAAAATTTCTTTGATATGATGATATTGGACACTCAGCCTCATATAAAGCCTCCGGCGATCGGAGTAGGGCCAAAAATTCATTTCATAGGAAAAATAATGGACACCTAGTAAGGTGGGCCACGCTTTCTGTGTCTTAAATGATCTGAAGGCCTAAAGAAAAGGCAGAAAAGAAATTGGACACTCAGTCTGCCAAAGCAACTGGAGTGGGCTAGAATATCTGGATCACATATGATCCGGTTACGCCCTAACCACGGGCAAAAGGTTGTTCATGTGAAGCAACACCACCTCTAAAATCAAAGGGGTTGGAGAGGTTGTCCTCAATAGGACTTCAAGGAATGAGATCACTCTAAAAGAGGTGATACATGTTCCTAACTTGGTTAAAGGACGTTGTTGGTCAAGCTGGTTAGAGACTAGTCCAACAGGTCTGTGATAACTAAGAATGGTACAGTATGTCTGTAGCCAAATGAATGATATATTTGTAATCCGTGCGTCTATGCCATCATAGATTAAGACACGTTAAATAGCAAGTCATTCAAAAGCTAACGATGTTGAGATTGTTGCCTTCTTCGACATAAACCCTCAAAATAAATGTGAGGTAGATGAAGAGGCAAAATCACCTTTCCAAATTCCGTCAAGGGAATAGCGAAAGAAGCACGCTCCCTCTAGAACTTAGTCACACCTACTTGGGTGATTTGAAATTTATACAAAATAGAGGGGAGAGACAAGTACGTTGTGATCTTCATTGATGATGGTACAACGTATGGAATCCTTTATTTGTTAAAAAGCAAAGATGAAGTTGTTGAAGCGGATAAGCGCTACAAAGCGTGTTGAATATCAACTAAGCCTACGGATTGAGAAATTCGTAGTGATAGAGGGGAGAATGTGAAGCATCGTTCATTAAACGAATCGCTCATTACTCACCTCGCCTAACGGTGTTAGCCAAGCGCGAAGTCGTACGCCCAAATTATGAGGGGTTGCTTGGTAAAAGATGGGCTACCGAAACAGTCAAGTTCGACCTAAGATCGTAGATTGCATATCCACCGGATCCGCAAATAACAAGAGTGTTGATCGCCTCTTTGCGTCAAAGAATGATGAATTCTTAGGAGATAACTTTCCTTGGAAAAGGAAAAAGGAGTAATTGCTCAAGGTTAACAAGAACCCGCGAGGGCTCGACTGTCCGGAACTAGACGTTCCGTATCTTCATGACTCGAAAGTTGCCGTCTATCCGGAACTTAATATTCCGTATCTGCGTTAAACTCGTGGATTCTAGATGTTGAACCAAGACGGAGCAAAAAGAGGGGCAAAGACTTGTTCCAGTCCTTCTAGCTTGTATGGTTGAGAACGAACCATGGACAATTAACAAATAATTGTTATCTCCAAAAGCGCTGCTTTGGAAAGAAGCTAAAGGGAGAAATAGATTCCATATATAGAACCATACGTGTGTAATAGTTAATCTTCCTCCGGGAAAAGAACTTTTGGGTTATAAAAGGTGCTCCCATGTGAGTAGCTTCACATCCAGGGCCATTGTAATCTTACATGGCATGGGTGTTGAAACAGCCTTCCAAATCGAAGAGTTGGAAGAAGATGATTAGAATTGGTTTGTCGAACTGTTGGGCTTCTTCCCGAACTTTCATTTTGGTCCCCGAAATGTTAACATTTTGGTCCCGAAAGTCTCGTATAAAACAGAAATAATGAATCGATCACGAAACATTGACTCGAAGTTAGAAAGCCAACAGCTTGGAAAACCAACGGTCTTAGAGTGAAAATCATATTGAAACAAAGTCTCGATATGAAAGATATGAGTATCACAGATGACATCTTAGGAATTGGATTTCTAAGACATCTAACGGATCGGTCGATAGTTGACAGCTCGTTGAAGCCACCAATAGATATGAATCATAGAACTGATTGGAATCATGGTGCACCCATAGACAAGGAGCGATATGCTCAAAGTCACGTGTAGTTCAATGTATTGTACACACTACAACCGACCCGGTATCGTCCTACAAACATATTAGTTGAACTAAGGTTCACCGATGATCTTAATACATGATCAATAGAAGGCGTTAAGTCGGATATGACGATATCCGAATTATTCGCTTATCTACGGATTATAGTATTCTCGGATGTCCAAATGGTTCGAGAGAACACAAGTGATGCAAACCGGACACCGGATCGAAGAACACCAAAGCCACAAGTAAATGTGTATGGTGGTTCTTGAAAAATCCTCTAAGCAAACTTGCATCGACCGATTCATGATGGTATCGGAGTTTATCGCTTTATACAAAGCATGAAAGAAGTTAAGTAACTTCACGACTCATTAGAGGACGTCCCTTATTGGGAGAACCCGTGCCTTCAGCAGCTCTACACATCGTGGCTAGCCGGTCGGCTTTAGGAAGGACACGGATGACGGCGTCCGGACATATCCGTCGGGATCTGTCGGAGACATAAGACCGTATGACAGCTGATCATCACGGGTGTCACTTCCTTGTTTACAAACTAAGGGACTACCCGAGATCAAGTGTTCTCGCCTGTCTAGGGGAATGGGCTTAAAACCCAAAATATACGGACCAATACAAAGGAAACCCAACCTTACGAACCGGAGATCCCGCAATTTGGTTCAATGGGAAAACTAAGTTGTAAAGGTTCGGTTGATCGCTTCAAAGAAGCATGAGCACTTCGGATAGTGATTTCGAAAAGAAACACCAAATCCAAAGCCGTTCCCGCGATAGACGTTAAGTGCTATCTCGCATTATGGGTAAAGGTTAAGTTTTCAAAACTCGTAATGATCCTCAACAAGCCGAGGTTAGGTCTTTGGGAAACTTTTAATGGTTCCTAACACTTGTGAAGTGGGGTATAGCAGATACCTTGTAGGAGACCACCTATTTAAGTGCGAGGACGGGCCGCCTCAAATTGAACGCACTTAAGAATCCAAGACGTTGTCCATGGCCAAAACGGACAAAACATTACGAAGAAGAGAGTTAGGGAATTTGTTGTGTTGGTACCGTTGTCTTGGCTTACACTAAACACCGACGGTTCAAGACATCACGTTCACCGCGCAGTAAGTAAGTCCGATGGTATTCAACTATGGAAGGTTCAAAGCCGAGGCTACCTCTCCTTATGCAACATCGGTCCGCCGAAATATTGCTTGGAAATGAAAAGACACCATGTGAGTGCGCCAAAATCTCTTTCAAGAGGGGATTGTTGGAAATTTGCCTTTGGCGGGAGTTGCGACCGACCAACTTTAACGGCTTAAACACTAGTGTAACGTATGTTGGAGAATCCGGTTCTTCACACATGCATGATCTACTAAGTACGTAGATAACCGTAGGGCCAAGAATCGTCAAATTTCATTGAGAAATGAAAGAGATATTGGTTCACGAAGTAAGGTGTTTGAAGCATGGAAAGTGTGGTATTGTGTGTAATTCTCCCTCATCGGTAGAGGAAGAAAGAATTGTTGTGTATATAAGATTCGAAATTGGTTTGGGGTTTGGGACCCCAAGGGGTATCCCATGTGTTTAAAGGAGGGAGGACCTAGATGTGCTTCGGTTCGAGGAAAGACCACACGCGCGCCGCCGCCGCCGCCCGCCCGTCCCGTCCGGTCCGGTTCCGGTTCCGAGTTCCGGGTTCTCGGGTTCTCGGGTTCTCGGGTCACGGGTCGTGGGCGTGGGTTGTGGGTTGTGGGTTGTGGGTTGTGGGTCTTCTGATATTATCTTTTTGGGCCAGAAAACTTTGCCGTAAGTACGCTTTGATCCCGTGTTTCCGATGTACGATTCGGACCGAATTCTTTCGTATTTACGCTTTGGTCCCCGAAGTTTCAAGATGTGCGCTTGGTCCCTCAAGTTTCCGAATCTGGACAACAAAGCAGCTTGTTAAGCACTCAATTCAGCCATTTATTTTGGCTGAATTACTCCTCCTATAATGGCCAAATCCGTTGGTCTTTAGATAATATTTGTTATTTCCTCCCTATATAATTGCTCGAAAAAGTTTGTAAGTAATATTCAGACTTAAAATTCTAAGAAAAAATCTAAACAGATAAAAGGAGGAATCAACATTAACTTGTTGGCTAAGTATACCAAACTTGTCCATGGTTCTTTCTTAAAGTCAATCTTTGACTATCTTTTGATGTAATCTACGAATTGACTTCTTTTATTAATCGTAAAATCTTCATACTTGATGTTTATCCGTAAAATTGTACAGTTGAATTTGTATACGTGGTCAAGAACACGTAGATCTCATGTGACACGTTAGATATAAATTCTAGATGAATTATACTGAACACAAATATTAACAAGACAAAGTAAGTAATAATTAGTCATGAGCATTGTGTCAGTTTATGGGTAAAGTGACGATGACTTGTATGAAAAGCACATAAGTCAAGAGAATATCAGTGAGTATTTTGTAATAGCTAGAATCTGATGGGTTACAATGGAATAATGTGTCTTATTTATACATGAGCTACTCGGGTCTCACAACCCACGAAATATGCTCTCATTAATACATGAGAGTGAATGTTGTAATAATTGGATAATCAATATCTCAATACATGTCATTAAAGCCCTATTGAATGACGTGTGACTCATTTGGTAACATTCGCCCGTTACAATTCAAACAACTTTTAATCTTCCACATTATCGATACCAGTTATGCTTGTGTCACTTACGGTACCATTTGAATGTTTCCGGTAATGCGCCAAACTGACTTGGACTTGACTTAACATCAATTGTCGCGTGTCACACTATAATTCGAACAACTGCCTCATACGAATTTTGCCATGTACAAATAGTCCCCGCACTTTTCAGTTGGGACTCCTGTGCAACTGGGAAGTGGATTTGAAATAACGACTAATCGACACTCTGCGCTTTGGTAGGAAACTTCGAAGAATACTGTCTACATATTTCGCTAGTCCAATCGTCACCTCGATGAAACGATGAAATGTAACGACTCGTTTGATCGTTATTGCGCTTTTGACAATTTTACCCCCGTTGACTCGATTACCGAAGCTATCGGACGTTTCTAGAGTAAGTTGAGAAATTAGAACCGTAAATGGTGGAAGTGTTGACCAATAGTTGACTTTTGTATAAATGGATCTTTTTTGGAATTTCAACGATTTCGTAAGGTCCCGAGGGTCGTTTATAACTTGGTGGGATAGTTGGTTCGGTTCCCGAGGCCCTCAAAAGTGTTCTTGATCATTAGTGACCCGAAGAAATAGACCTCCGATAGAAATTTCAAGACCAATAGTGAGTCTGTAGCATTTTTTTTACATATGTGTGCATATCTGGTTCGTATCGGTGAGGTCTCGAGTGATTATCAGATTTCATATTAAAATTGTATAAGGCTAGTTTTCTACTGGTTGTGGTGTATTCGCTAGGGCGAGCCTCAGTGCGCCCCAACGGATAGGGACCGTTGTTGCTGACGGCCATCCGTTGCAGCGAAGGGTTGAGTTTTTGGTACTGTTGACTAATTTGTGGACTTGTTGCCTCTTTGTGATTTATTGGCTTGTTGCCTAGTATTGATATTGGATTTGCACTTAGTTGTCATATCGTGATTGTGTTATAGTGTCTCTCACTTATCTTAGTATTATTATGGATATAGGAAAGGACTCGACTTGATAGTGATATTGTGATATGTGTCCATGTGTGGCACGATTGGGATTTGATTATGATTTACACTTGAGATTGATACATGCTCATCATTCATACAAATTCTATATGATTCATTGTTGTGAACTGTGATTTGATATTAATAATGATTAATGGGAAAGTGAAACATCCGAGGTTTCCTATTATGGTGTTTGCTAGGTGCATATTTCGTATGGCCTATCTTGCATATAAAATTGATGTTACATAAGTGATATGAAGGAAAATTGTTCCGGACGTGGCATTGTACAAGATTTGGAAATGAGTTCATATTAGTAGTTGATTTACATATGTTGTTATGTTTATTCATCTTATGATTAGTGTTGGATTTGACATCCATACATGCATTCATCCTCATTTCTATGATACATTGACATTGCATGTGATTGGCGTGATGGTGATTTCGTGATATATTGATATTATCAGTGATTTAGATGATGGTGGTAAGTGAGAAGGAAACAACATTGATTCTTATGACATATCAATTGCGTATCCATTCTAGGATGTGTGATACGGAATGGCTAGCGGTGTGGTGGGTGGTAGAGTCATCTCCAGATGGTGTGATACGGAGTGACCGGTACATGGACTTTACGGGTCCCTCATGGGTCATGACTGACAAGAACAATTGGCTAGTGCATTGCATTGCATCGCATATACATCCTTATTACATCCACTCATATCTTTGATTCTGATCGTTGTATTCAGTGTATTGCGTGATATATTTCAACCTTGATTCCTTGATTATTAATTCATTTGAGATGTTGTTTGCTTGCTGATCTCTTACTTAGACACTTGATGGATTCGAGGACTAGAGAATATGCCTAGGCTATGACGGTAGACTACTAAGATCTAGTGCAATTCACCTTTCTGCAAGTTTACATGGGAGTGCTTAGTGATTAGTTAATTTTCGTATCTCTTGGATTCTGACTAGATACTCGATACTTGGGTTGATTACTCTTGGACTGTAATAGGGTTTGTACTTGATTGCGAGCATGTCTATTTTTCAATTTCTTCCTTTATATATGTTAGCTAATTATTGTCGGCCTATGATACCTACCAGTACATTGTGTTTGTACTGATACTACTCTTGCTACACCATTTTCGGGATGTAGAGTTGTTGTAGGAACTTTAGCGAGGTTCGATTAACCTTCAAAGATCTCATGGAGTTCATCTAGATTTTCTATTTAATTCTCTTTCTAAATATAAGTGTATTCAGGTTGTAGTTGTAACTTTTATTCAAGTTGTATACTTTGAAGCTCTTGTACAATTCAGACCAGATCCCTTGGGTAGTTGTTGTGTTCCGTATAATCATATATTTATGTTTTTAGACTTCTAATGTTCTTCTTATTTATTTATATTGTTGGGTGAATTTTTAATGAACGAGTTCGCCTACGAGGTGAAAAATGGTAGGTGCCCGCACGACTTATTAATTTTGGGTTGTGACATGTTGGTATCAGAGCACTAGGTTACCCGATCTATAAGTAGAAGGGCATGTCTAGTGGAGTCTTGCGGATGGGTATAAAGAGCTCCGTACTTATCTGTGAGAGGCTAGGACATTTAGAAAACTTCAAATTCTTTCCTTCTTTCGTGCTACTTCATTCAAATTAGTATCTAGTCGATTCCAATTGGTATATGAATTTCCTTCTCTTACCCTTTCCTGAATAATGGAAACTCGTCCTTAAATTCATATGCGTATGATTTGTCTATGACGTGTTGTGGTGTGGTACGAGATATGTTATCCCGATTCAGACGCGTGACCAAGTTAAGTTCTAGCTTTGGCTTTAAGATTCAATTGTGGAGGGTTTTCTTGAGAAATAGGAGAGATAGTACATATGGTCTCATGATCTCTATGTTTTCCATGTTGGGTTGTTCGGAAATGGCAAAAGTGCATTTATGACTTAATAAGAGTGATTTATTCGATGATATGATTGGTTTGGGAAAAGTTTCAACATCATCAAGGTATTATGAGGGTTTGCGTGGCGCGATTGTATCAATGGTAGGTCTACAATTCATTAGTGGCATGTTATTGAGTATCGATATGTGTGGACGAGGGTAAGTTCGGTAAGGATCATCGGATATGGCAAAAGTATAGTGACCGCGTGTAATAAAGAAGAGAAGTTGAGAATAAGGACATGAAGGACGACTTGTGGGAAACATATAGAAAAGTAAGATTTCTTAGGGTATTTTGGTAATAGTGTTTTTGTGTTAATGGGACGGAGGTGCAAGGAAGAGGATTTGGATAGATCAATTTCTGCCATTAGGAAGGGAAAAAGTAGTATATGACGTGTTTGACAAGATAAGGTTGCAAATGGTACGAGAGTGGATTTCGTCTTCGGTTGTGAATAGTTAAGTTAGGCTTCGATGTGACTACATGATAGTGGTTTGTGGGTTATTTTAGGAAAGTGGTTATCAGTTCTAGATCAAAAACTAATGCTATTTGTGACGAGTGGAGACTTAAGATGTAGGGCAGCTGTGGTCCTGGTCCTTTAGTAAAGAGTATGTTCACCGGGTGTTCGTGCTTAGAGGAATGATAAGGATATCGTGGGATCAAGAACTAGTTGATTTGAGAATTATTTTGTGGTCATACATGATAGAGTAGACATAAGGGTTCCGTGTTGAGTTGGTATGCTTGGTTATGTCGTGGGCCAATGGTTGACTAGTAAGAATGACTCTAGTATTGGGCAAGTGCGAAGTTTTAGTACTCAAGGAGCCATCAGGTGTTGCCTCTAATATTGAATTAGTGTTGAGAGCCTTGTACATATTATGTAAGTTTTGGCTTGTTCCTTCTACTACTAGGTGTACTACTCGGTTGAGTTGATAGGATGAAACATGTAAACGTGTGAACTGTTAGAGGTATCTGGTTCAACAATTAGGACGTTTAAAGTGATAAATCAATGATAAGGTTTGAATTAATTCGAGTTGTAGAGAATATTTCGGAAATTGAGTTAAGGAAATTTGAGCTAGGACACCTTGATAGAGATACATGAGGACATTAGTAGGATTGTATATGTGATACGCTAGATTTAGAAAGTATTCAATTTTAGAGTTGAGTGGGTTCGAGAAATGGTTAGACGGTGACGATGATTGTGGTTTGATTGGAATTATGGAATTGAATAGTCTAGAAAGAGCATAGTTGATCGAGAATCGGTAAAAATAAGGTACATCTTCGAGTTTACTTTGGTCATTATGGGTTGTGGTGTTGTTGTCTTGCTTATTTCAGACGAGGTGTGATTGTCGAGTATGCTTAAAGAATGGAGTCCATAACAATGGACTAAGTGATATGATGAAGTTCAGTGGAGTTTCATGACCATCGACTAATGAGAAGCAAATCGCAGGTAACCGTCATGTTAGGCTTATGAAAGTGGCTTTTTGTGGTACACTGTTGGAAAGTTTCGTAACACTCTTCAGTGGATGAGTTAGTATGGTTTAAGAGAAAGGAATTGTGGTAATCCCTATTATGTGGAGGCTAGAGTTATATTTTCTAGATGAGACCATATTTTTGGTAGTGCATTATGTTGCAAGTAATATTCACTTGGAAAGCTTGGGTGAGCACTTTTGGATATTAAGGACTTGGGAGTAGTTGCGTGAGATTTAGAGAGGTAATTGCAAGATTTAATACTTTCGAAATTGTTATGGGCATATCGAGGTGTTACAATGGGAGATTCGATGGTTAAAAGGGTATTATATGAGGCTATAGTTTTTTACGTCGAAAAGTTTGGGGTTATATCAGATTTTGTATCGGGTAGAAGTTGAGAAACATGAAGATTGTGATCATAAGGTATAGTTCTTCGATACTAAGTTGACAACTTGGATAAGACTAAGCTTTTGGAGTCGAGGGTGACTGACATGATCGATTACGCATGAGGAAGAGATCGAAATCGGTAACCATAGATGTGTGGTAGGACTATGATTGGTTTCAGGCTTGTGTTTATGCGTTTCTAAGTAATCATGGTTCGAAGGACGAATGTAGAAGGGTGAAATAAAGGTTAGCGGAATCATAATATTTTACCATTTTAGAGTGGTCTATGATTGTGTCTATATCTAAAGGTTTGTGTTGTTTTGAGAAATGTTTGTGGGACATATCGATCGCGTTCAGAGGAATGGTTATATCGAATCAAATAATTCCAGCAAAAGCAGTTCTTATATTCGGGAATCTGTGGTGAGAGAAATTCAAATTTGGAAATATGGAAATTGAGTCTCCGAGCTAAGTTAGAGGAAGTTTTGACCGTTAAGATGAATGAGTACTGATTTGACGCACTTCGTGCCGTGGAGGCTTCCCTATTTTTATATTAAGGATTCTTTGGTTATCATCAACTTCCATACTCTATTTCTTTGTTCGAGGATGAACTATTGTTTAATTGGTATCTGATGTAACGATCTGTTTGGTCATTATTGCGCTTTTGACTATTTTACTCCCGTTGACTCGATTCTCGAAGCTATCAGACGTTTCTAGAGTAAGTTGAGAAATTAGAATCTTAAAGAGTGGAAGTGTTGACCAATAGTTGACTTTTGTGTAAACGGACCTTTTTCAAAATTCCATCATTTCGTAAGGTCTGGAGGGTTGTTTATGACTTGGTGGGATAATGGTTCAGTTCCCGAGGCCTTCGAAAGCGTTCTTGACCATTGGTTGGAAAGTTAGTTTAGACCGTCGGGGGTTGATCCGAAGAAATAGACCTCTGATAGAAATTCTGAGACCACAAGTGAGTCCGTAGTGTGTTTTTACATATGTGTGCATATCTAGTTCATGTCGGAGAGGTCGGTTGAAATTGTATAAGGCTATTTTTCTGCTGAATCTGATGTATTCGCTAGGTGCTAACCTCAGTGCACCCTAGCGGATAAGGACCACTACTTCGGACGGCCATCCGCTGCAGCGAAGGATTGGGTTTTTGTGCTTGACCGCGACCACGGCGGTTGACTACAGGCGCGAGTCCACTGCAACGGACGACGGGAAAACAGAGGTAGAATATTTTTAAGTGTGAAATAAAACCCTTCACTTCCTAATGTCGAAAATGGTTATCCAAAACACTCTTAGGGTGATTTCAAGAAACTCTAAGTGGATTCTTCTTGAGATAAGCTTCCTTAGCCTTATATTACCTTCATTTATCTTTCTTTAGTTGATTTAATGGTGGGAACAATCTAGAAATTAGTTGGAAGAGATGAGTTCAACCTAGTTTGGGTGTATTTTATTGTTAGGCTTGAAAGTGAGAATTAATTGATGAGTTTTGTTAACAATTAGTAATCGTTAAGCTTGAATCTTCCATTTATGTGATGAATTTGAAGGTTGAAAATTAGGGTTCATACCCAAATTGGAATTTTTGTATTAACTGATGAAATTGGTCTACTCTTGAGTTATTTTAGCGATTGATTATTAGGATTGAACTCCTAGAACATTGAATTTCATATTTCACTTTTGAAATTACTATTTTACCCTTGTGGGTCCACTTTCTCCTTTTCCCCTAGATGTTTGGGATTCAAGGAATAGTCTAATGTTATGAGTATTACTAGTTTCCATTTATAATTTAGATCTTAATAATGACTAGACTTCGAGTACTATCACGATCCTCAGAAAGGCAAGGCTCAAGTGTGATCATTGTAACCCCCGCTCGGAATCCAGGTAGGTTATGGCTTACCTTCTGGTTAGATTTCGGTTAACGAAACATATGTAGTGTTAGTTATTATCGGAGAAAGCATGTACGCCTTCGGTATGAAGTTGGGATGGATTACTTAGGTTTGGTACTATTGACTGATTTGTTGACTTGTTCCCTCTTTGTGATTTATTGGCTTGCTGCCTAGTGTTGATATCGGATTTGCACTTAGTTGTCATATCGTGATTGTGTTATAGTTGTCTCTCACTTATCTTGGTATTATCATGGATATAGGAAAGGACTCGACTTGATACTGATATTGTGATATGTGTCCATGTGTGGTATGATTGGGATTTGATTATAATTTACACTTAAGATTGATACATGCACATCATTCATACACATCCAGATCCCTTGGGTAGTTTTTGTATTTCGCATTATCATATATCTATATTTTTAGACTTCTATTGATCTTCTTATTTATTTATATTGTTAGGTGAATCTTTAATGGACAAGTTCACCTATCGAGGTGGAAAATGGTAGGTGTCCACATGACTTAGTAATTTTGGGTTGTGACAGTATTTGTTATAGGGGTCTCAACTTATGTCTAATCAGTTCAAGAGTACTTCACTTTTTGAATATTTGTTGTTGCCTCATTTCACTACGTGTTAATTCAAATCGAAAACAATTCTCATGTGCGCTATTGACACCCAATTTTATCCCCTCTTTTCCGATTATTTGTTTGCGATTTAAAATATTTTGACACCTCAGAACAATTTTAATATATATATATATATATCGTCGTCTATTCTCAATATCATTATTATTATTATTATTATTCGTATTTTTCTACTATCATTTGCCTTTTAATATCATAATCATAGTTTTACCCTAATATTCTATGTTATTTCATTTTCGCAAAACGACCTTGCATTTTTTTAAGCAATAAGCATTTCATAAATATTATATTTTATTATTATCACATCGTTATTTTTATTTAAATAGTTTACATTTCTTCAAAGCATTTTTTAAAAAAATAATAAACCCCTTTTATATTTTAATCCACAACCCATTTATCCACCAAAACCGGCCCAACCCCCCATTTCGCCCAACACCCAATCGACCATCCAGACCCGACCCAACCTACCAGAGGCCACGCCCCATTTATGCCCCAAGATTCGCCGCAACCCCATACCCCTCACCCACCATCACTGACACCACCACACCCCTCATCCATCACTTCACCCTTACGCCGCACCTCACCCCTACTCTATCCCCCAAAACCCGTGACCTGCACCCCTCAAATTCGCCTCCAAAATCGTCACATTTGTCCCTTTAATTCGAAATTCAAACTCGAAATTGAAAGGAGGTAGTTTAATGTTAAAAATACAACAATGTAAAAGTATTAAAAATCTTGTCAATTTTTAATACTAGTTTAGGAAATGGTCTGTATATAAATATTTAGGGTTTTTATGAATTATATTGTCAATTTAATTACCAGTGATAGTTTTGTAACTATTTTTCACATTGATTCTTCTTATAATGAGTTTTTCTTTCTTAAAACAGTAATTACCCATCTATGTAATTGAGAGATACACAAATCAAGATCATCACTTTCATGCGTTTTAACAAATTTCATGGGATCATGAAAGCATATTTAAATGGAATGTGCCAAGATAGTTACAGTTGTAATTAAGTATATTAAGGAACATCATTTAAAGAATATTTAATAATAATAACCATAAGCAACTTTTGACTACTAAAACAGCTGGTGATTATTTAATGAAAGCAAGTTTAAAAATTACTAATAGTTAATTCTTCTTTTTTTAAATACTGAGATAAAAAAAAAGACATGAATTTGAATTTAAATCAAAGATACAAAATATCGAAATTGAGATAAAAAATAAATTCAGCTAAATCCTCAAGTCATAAAGCTCATGATTTTGACTTCTATCTTGTTCTGAAAATAAAATAAAATAAAATAATCTTTTCCTTTAATTAATTTTTAAATTTTGACATGATTTTTGAATCTCCAATCTTATATTATAAATAGGGCAACCATAGTCCAAAAATTCATGGAAGACTAAAGAGAGAAAATATTAACTTGCAAGACCCGAATTTCCAACAACAACAATTGAACCATGTCTACCATAAGATTCTTTGGCAAAGACATTGAAGGGAGGAGGAGAAGAAGAGTATAAAGCTATTCGGAAAACGGATTTTCCTGCATGTAGCATTGAGCAATAACAAGAATCCATAGCATTCCAATATATATATACATATATATGACATATTTGCCTTCACTAAATATGTGTTGGGTTATTCGATCTGCTGGAGGGAGTAGACCAGTTTACATCTGCAGGACGAAGGCCAAGTACTCTGACATCAACTCAAAGTTGGTCAGATTCTTTATTCCAGCTACATACATCAACAAATTACTCGACTGACATTCCAAATTCTTCTTTACAAACAATACATGAGCACCCCAAGGAGAAACACTCGGTGTTCTTTCAATCCTCTCAACTCAGCGGGCGCCATCTTTTAAGACGGAATAGAAATAGGCCGAATGTCCGGCTCAAAATCAATACAAAAGTCAATATCTCGATCCTGTGGCATACCAGATAAATCAGTCAGAAATACCTCTGAAACCCCATTACTACCGGTACATACTCAAGTGACGGAGGGTCCATACTAGTATCTCGAATATGGGCCAAGTAGGCCAAACACCCCTTACTTACCAACTTCTTCGCCTTAAGGAATGATATGATATTTTTATGTGTAGGGCTAGGAATACCCCTCCATTATAACCTCGAAATATTCAGCATGGCCAACGTGACTGTCTTAGCATGACAGTCGAAAATAGCATGATAAGACGATAATCAGTCCATACCCAGGATAATATCAAAATCTACGATATCAAGAATAACCAAATCTTCTCAAGTATCATAACCCATGAATGTGACTACACATAACCTATAAACTCTATCCACTATCACATAATCACCAACCGGGGTAGAAACATGAATAGGCACCTCAAGTAAGTCACATCTCATATCCAGACTCGAAGAAAAATAAGTAGACATATAGGAGAAAGTAGAGCCTGGATCAAATAAGACTGAAGTCGGCCGATGGCAGATCAAAATAATACCTATAGTGACTGCGTTAGAAGCCTCAGCCTCTGGACGACCAAGAAAAGCATAACAATGAGCACGTCCGCCCTCAGACTGGGTGCCTCCACGACCTCCACGGCCTGACTGCGATCCACCTCTACCTGACCGAGTACTGCCCCTACTTGGCTGATAACTATCCCTGCCGGACTGATGACCACCTCTCCCAGGCTGCGAGCTACCTTTACCAGAAAGTCCACTTCCTCTAGCTGGCGGTGTTGGGGGCCTAGATGACTGATTTATAGAACCCTGTCTGAGTCCGGAACACTCTCTAGCGAAATGTCCAATCCTCCCACACTCAAAACATGCCTCTCTGGCCGTAGGCTGCTGTGCTATCATAGAAGAAGTCGAATAACCTCTGCAGTCTAAAGATCGAGAGTAAGAACCTTTGGAAGTCTGTCCTGACCCATGCCCTCTGTAACCTGAAGAACCACCTGCAGAAATCTGAAATGCTGACTGAACGGGACAACTGTAGGGATGATAACGACTTCTGTCATGATGTCCCCTACCTCTAGCAGGACCTCTGTAGCTATCAACTCTGTGGGCCTTCTTGTCACCCGCTCTGCCATGTGCCCGAGCTCTCTCTGCCTTGACTTTCCCAGCATACTCTACTATCGACTGAAATGAGGCCCCAGAGGCCTCCAACAGTAAGGTCGCCAAACGAAGTGGAAGATCCAAACCCTTCACAAACCATCTGATCCTCTCGGCGTCTGTAGGAAATAAGGTTGCAGCATACCGGGACAAAGAGAGGAACCTGATCTCATACTCTGCAACAGACCTACCCCGCTGCTCTAAAACTGAAAACTCATCCTTTTTGCCATCTCTCAAAATATGAGGGACGTAAACACTTGGTAAAACTGGGTCCAAGTCAAAGGTGGCGACCCAGCGGGTCGACACTCCACGTAAGCTCTCCACCATTGCTTGGCATTTCCAACCAACTGAAAGGAAGCATAATCTACTCCGTGAGACTCCACGACATCCAACTTATGAAGCATCTCATGACAGCTAACAATGAACTCATATGCATCTTCCCTGGAGTACCATAGAACCAAGAAGGAGACATCCTTGTGAACCTCTCGAACAATTTTCCCTCCTCAACAGTCATCACCGGCCCATCCATAGGTCGATAAGCGAAATCATGAGACAAAAATGTATCAATACGAGGAGCCACTGCGGTAGCCGGCAATATTCCCGAATTTCGAAATCCTGGAGCAACTCTAGCCTCGGGAGTTTAACCTCCCCTCTCATCTGCGAGCCACTTGGGGTAGCTGGAAGCAAGCCTGCCTGGGCCAAACTATCAAAATATCCCAACACTCGAAACACAGCCTCCTGCAGATCAAAAGTAGTAGCAATCCCAGGTTGTGCCACTGTGGCCCCAACCTCTTCATCTGGAATATCCTCAAGCTCTGGAGTCAAATCTCTGTCAGGGTCCTGAGCGTGGTGCTCGACCCCTAGCTGGCACAGTTGCACGTCCTCTGTCGCGTCCCCTGCCTTGTCCCCGGACAACTGCTCTGGCGACGAGTGCTGGTGCAGGCGCAGGCTCCTGGCCTTCAATAGCAGTCGAACGCGTCCTCACCATCTGAGAGAGAACACAAGAACGAGGGTAAGATACCAATCTGAACAAACTCGCACGAATAACATAAACCAGATACCAATCTAATCGAACTAGCACGGAAAGAGTAAATAGATACCAATCAGCTTAAACTAGCACGACCAGAATGAAAGAAATGAAGTGTTTCCTAAATGTCCTATAGCCTCTTGAAGATGGGTACGAACGTCTACGTACCAATCCGCGAGACTCTACTAGAAATTGCTTTTGTACACATTAGACCGTTAACCTAGGGCTCTAATACCAATTTATCACGATCCAAAATGCGGGTCATGGTGGCACCTACATAATCCCCCCGGTAGACGAACCATACCCCAACATTTAGAATTATCAAGTTAAATAAGCAGAAATAAAATAGGAATAAATTTGCAAGTCTTAAATACTTATTATAATTAGAAAGATCAAACCGCCCAAAAGATCTAGTCAAGGGTACAAGAGCACTAAACACAATCGGAAAAATAAAGTCTGAAAATGCCCGAAGCCTACATACTATCTGTCGAATACAAATACAGATGTAACTAACAGAGGGTCCTCCAAGGGCCACAGATGACCAAACAACTCACCCTGAATGACCGAAAGATGTCGCTCTCGCGTATCAACCACTAAGCCTAGAACTGGATCCTAGATCAAACTCTGCACTCAACAAAAGTACAACAAGAGTAGTATCAGTACAATACTAGAACTGGTAGGTATCATAGGCCGACTAAGATTAGATAATGCAATAGCTGCAAAAAATCAACAAGTAGCATATACAAAGTAAGATCACGTATCAATACCAAGGCCAAAATCAGAATTTCAGAAATCACTCAAACAGGTATAGTTCACACATAGAACAATTTAGAATGTAATAATGGAAATATGCAATGCAATGGCCATCTCTCTCCCACTCATGTACACACATGCTAAGGGAAATGCCTCAAAGCCATGACTCATGGGGACCTGCGAAGTCCATGCACCACTCGTGCACTTCGACAGAGTGTACTCCGACAAAAACCTCGGTGTCTCTCTGTCACTCTCAATCTCTGGCAAACACCTAGGAGTCTCTCAATCACTCACCTCACCATCATGACAATATCATAGTAATAAGTAAAACATGTCATGCACGATATCAATCTCAACAACATCACCAATAATAACCAACAAATACAAGTCATATACTATTCACATTTCAGTAAATCAGTATTACTCTTTCTGTTCATGAGATGAGTGAGCTAATATGTGACAGAGAAGCAGACAAGCAAATCACAGGATATAACCAGGGTCGTCTCAAACATTTTGGGGGCCCTGTTCTAATTCGTAAAAGTGGGCCTTAATAGGTTTGATATGAAATTTGAATTTGGGCCTCCACATGCGCGCGCACTAGAACTGAATCACTTTACTTAGATTGGGCTAAGACCTGCGAATTATGGTCTTTAAAGTAAATTCTGGCTAATACTAAATAAAAAATGAAAAAGGGGCCCTAAAATTTTTCGTTTTTCGAGGGCCATGTGCTACCCACAGCTCGCACGGCCCAAAGACAGCCCTAGATATAACACATATGACAACAAGCCCACGTAAACAACAATCAAACCAAACCAATGGAATTTACCACCACATCTCTACCCGAGAGCCTATCATGCTGTATTTATCAATTTTTTCAGCATATATATGATTCTCTAATCAAAGTCTAACTCAAGTAAGTCGTAACCTACCTCGATGCCGAGCGAGCGCCACGAACTATTCGACTTGTACCTTTCTTTTCCGAATTTCCTTCGAAAGATCAAAATCTATTCAAATACGGAAAATACATCTAAATACGATTCCGTAGACATCCATATTGCTATAAGAAATTCGGTCCCAAAATTTATCTGAAAAATTAATTTCCTAGCCTCAGGGGTAAAATAGTAATTTACCAATATTTCAGACTATTATTATTTGAATAATATTCTACGCGATTATACCAGTCCAATGACACCCATATTGATATATTTATTTTTCGGTTCCTGCCATCGGAACAGTGAACTGGGGCCCACATGGCGAAACTGACATTTTATTTCAGAAAACCATCGCCCATAATTTCAGGATGCTATATTCCAAATTATAGCAAAAATCATTCACGAATCGACCTTCGAATCTAAGAAATACTAAAATTCCAAATATCCCAATTTTCATCCTAAATCCTGATTTAAAAATAAAAATATATCTTAATAACAACATCCAACCTAGTAATTCAACTGAAATCTCTATAAATGAGTAGCCATATATCAAGAATATGAAGTAAAATAAAATATTTTCATATTGGAATGGAAAAGTTTGAAACTGAAGCTTAACAACGGAGGGTCCAAATAGTTTTCAATATGAAGACCTAATACAAGAATTCTCATTTTAAAATCTCAATCTGATATTTAGCCTCTACATGCTCATCAATCATTAAAGAGCTAACTACTTCACTTTAATTCAATCAAATAATCTATTGTCATAGAGGAATAAATATATACATACCTCACTTAGTGTTTCTCCAGAAACCAAATCTTAGTAGACTATTCAAATCAAAGAATAGCCATGGTCTTCTAATACATCACCACTGCCAGTGATTCCAAACCTTCTCTACCTTCTTTTGTAAAGCACCAAGAAAGAAGAATTTTATATGTCCTAAGCTATTAAAACAAGTGGCAGACACTAAGAATGGGCTTTGCCCACTAGCCACTTAAATTTACTCTTATTCATGGGCCATGTAATATAGGGTATTAAATGAATTATGGGTTGGTCTCATTAACCACCAACTAAATTAATTGCTCAAGATAACCTTTTTACTTAACCATTATGAAAAAGGTAACAATTGATCCACTTAATCAATTGAATTATTCCTCAAATTAAACCTTATATGTGTGCAAATAAAGTACCTACAAATAAAATATTCACACATTAAATAAATATATTTCAGAAATTACCCATAAATTAAATAACCGTAGTTAAAGGGATAGCCTAAAATTTCAATTTCCTCAACTTAAGAACTTTTAGTTTCAATAATTCGTCTCCGATACTCAACGAGTTGCTTCGGGAAGGGTGTTTTAGGGATGTTATGCCTAAAAGCGCTAAACGACCAAACGGGTCGTTACAATTCATCCATGTTCTTCATGTATTCTTTTGAAAGTTTGTTCTCCATAACCAACTTTTGTTCTTTGGTAAGAGAGTATCCCGACTCAAATAAGGCTTTCACTGTTTGGTGTTCAACAAGAATAAAACCAGCAGAATAAGTGAATTGTTTAGTTTTTTTAAAAAATACGGTAGATTTTACTAAATCCTCATCAAAACCCAAATTGACCGTTCTATTGGCTGAAGTAGGCTAAAATTGAGTAGTCCTCAAGTTGATTCTCAACCCTGCTTATGCGAAGACCTAAGCTAAAAGCACTCAATAAGTTACTCCATTCTCTAACTGAAAATAGAGGAGAAGAACGAAAATAAATGGATAGAGAGATTTCCTGTACATAATTGTAACAAGAAATTGTCCAAGAAATAGACTTGAGTTGGGCAGGTTGTTTTATAACTAGTTATTCAACACATAATTGACCCTCCTGTTTTGACACAAAGCATTGATTTCAGCCAGAAAAATTGAAGAGGCTGTAGAACAATTGACCAAAGACGAGGACCTCACTCGATTTAACAGTCTTCTTAAGCAAAGCATGTAACCTCTATCAATTTCTAGGCAAGCTAGAGCTACTTTAGATCTTGTCTGCTAACTCTTCCTTTCAACTTACAAGGAATAATTAAGATAACATAGAGATGAATTTCTCTTTGATAAACTTAATATCCCCATAAACGATCCACACTATGGATGATGACCTTACTATAAAAAGAATTTTTCAAGATTTTGTTTCTAATGTTAATACACCTCATTCCCCTCAACATTTTACATCTCCGTCTCCACCAGAAAAATCAGTGTTCTGGGGTCTAATAACAGATGTGGTCAAAACCAACCCCCCTTAGATTGTCTCTCTCCATGTCCCCATAACTTACAGTAAAAAGCACATTTCATTTTACACGAGCACAGACGTTACATAACACTTGGTTCCTCTCTTTAAATCTCGCTTTCCCTCTAATTCCTTCCACCCCTTATCCTTATGACCTAATGAACATTAGTTCTTAGACCACAGGGAAAATTACTATCCCCACACCCCACCCTTTCCATTTTCCAGTTTTTCTCATTTTTCCTCTTTATGTAAGAAGAGAGATTTCTTTAGTTCGCCAAACAACTTATCCGCCAAATCAACAAACATGAAACGTGAACATAATACATCATTTGTAAAATTTTACTAAGAAAAAGTAAAATCAGAAGTTGCCCTGCCTTAATTGTCATGAAAAAAGGAAGGGAAACAGAAAATGCTTACCTCTGGAGGAATAAAAACTGGGAGTTCTCCCTTCTTTCTTTGTTGAAAAAATCTTCTGTCAATATCTTCAGCACCTCCAGAGTCTTCAACCCACTACATAAGAGTGGAAAGCACAAAAGAGTAACTGAAATTTTAATCAAGCCTTTAAGAGTTGGTGTTAGATTAGAAACTTGTGTACCAATGTGGTAGAAAAGAAGCAAACTCAAAAAAAAAAAAGAGTTCTAATCACCAGTAACAAGCAACAACAATTGATGAAGCATATGTTCATTAAGGAATTGGTTTTTGTTATAGACCTTTTTGAGCGCTTTGAAAGCGTAATGAGCTACCAGCTTGAAAAGTTGCAATGCTTGCTGGCTGGTTTAGTGAATCCGAGAACCAGTCATCATAGAGGAATACTATAGATATTGAATTTGTATCTTATATTAAGCACTAGTTACAAAAAACCTCCATATGATTTTGGCAACATCTGTATTATGACTCCGATCCAAAAACAATGAGAATTTCCCCTATGGTACTGCAATACACTGGCAAGTCTCTTACTGCATTGTTCTATGACCAAACAATAAACATTACTCTACTACAATAATGATAACAACTACACCTCAATCCCAACAGACTTTATTGATCATATTACTTTAGTTTCAAGATTTCTACTATGGATTAAAGAACACCCAAACTTTGTAAATTGAGAAAAGTTGAAGAGAGAATAATTTGTACATGTAGACCGATGTGAATCTACTATGGATTAAAGAAACACTCAAACTTTGTAAATGTAAAGGAGTTGAGGAGAGTAATTTATACATATTTATGTCTCCTGATAAGTTTTTACAACGTTAATGAACTTCTCTTAAAGGATTCACCATGTGAATCTAGGGACAACCAGAAAACCAAATACAAAAGAGCATGAACCTTTTTAGATATACCTCAACATGGTCATCTAGTTGTCTTTCAGGGTAGAAGGAAAAATGGAAAATATGGAGGGTGTGTTTGGTATGACGGAAAATATTTTTCGGTTTTCTCTTGTTTGGTTGCACTTAAGATCTTGGAAAATGTTTTCCTCAAAATAGGAGAAAATATTTTCCATTAAATTTTGAGGAAAACATTTTCCGAATTAATAAAAAACACACCAACGTATTCCCCAACCAACCCAGCATGCCCCCCCCCCCCCACACCCACAAACCCAATCCCACCTCCCCCCCCACCCCACTCCCACAATCCCCAAACCCCACCCACTCCCACAATCCCCAAACCCCACCCCACCCACTCCCACAATCCCCAAACCCCACCCACCCTACCTTCCACCACCCCCTCAGAATTTTCTTTTTCATATATTTTATTTTACTTTTATAAAAAATCTATAGAAAATGAAAAAGAAATTCTTACCCCACACTGATGTAATCTGACGGTTCACCACCCTTTTTTTCCGATAGAAGCATGTGAGTATTGAAGATAAACTAGAACTTACAACAACATACCTAATATAATCCCATAAGTGGGGTCTGGGGAGAGTAGAACTTAGAGATGATATTTATATTACATTCTTAATATCACTGTATAAAGAAATAATGAAAATAAATTCCCAATCCCTGCATCATATAGACTAATAATACATCCAAACCCACTAAACAAAATCAATGCAATGATTAATACGGGGAACTACTAGCATCCAAGGGTGTGGCTTATCACGTGAATGAAAATCATGAAAGACCAACGTTCAAGTCCCAAATACAAAACACATTAAGTGATTTCTTCTCATCAACCTAAGCTTTATTGAGTAAAATTGACGATATCTACACTAATAAGAGGTAGTAACAAATACCCAGTGATGTTGAAAGAGAACAGATTTGCCAAGGTTAAAGAGAACAGACTATACCAACAATCAAATAAAATAAGTTAGAACTTAGAACATGATCTCTATATAAAACATTCCCTTCAGTGTGCAACTCCAAGCCACTTTGAGAAGTTTTTGACTGTGTAGGAAGCATCTTGTCTAAAAATAACAACATATGTATTTATCATTGATGATAAAATAAGAAATATAGATAGCTACACACACGCTAAAGATTCCCGCTAATAACAAAAAGAGTTAAACACAAGAGTGATCACCTGTTACGTATTCAATAGCACCAATAGCATAACCAGAAACCACGACTACAACATGGACAAAAGATATACATATCAAACAGTCATGTCAAGCCCTCGGATAAAGAACTTCAAACTCAAAAGCATGAGAATCCAGAACTTCCTAGGGGTGATATTGGTGGAAATCAAAACATAAGGTAAAACTCTCGCTTCAGCATAGCATCTTTCCTAGAGTACAGAGAAACAGGTGATCAGTTACACAAAACAGCTAACCATTTCAATCTTCACTAACAGAGCTGGCCTCATCAGTACTATAATCGCTACTATCATCCTCAATATCAAGCTGCACATGTTGAACCTGTATTAGGTAGTCATTAGTTAACCATATCAAACTTCACTATCAGAGCTGGCATCATCAGAACTATACTCGCTACTATCATCCTCAATATCAAGCTGCACATGCCGAACTTGTATTGGTTCTGGCATTCTTGGTAGTCCTGCGGGAGGTACTGGTCGTACTGGAGCTTCCTCGACCTTTGGTGGAAGTGAAAGAGAATTCATTGGAGGGAGAGCAATTGGATCGCCAGGCTTCCACCCAGGTGGAGGAAGTGGGAGGTCAGTGGGCAACTCAACAGGCATACCAGGTTTCCATCCAGATGGCACTACAATATTTGGAAGATTGGCAAGTGGGTTAGTTTCTGCCAGAGATTCAATGAGTGGCTCAACAATTTTCTTGCCTTCATCTGTTTTAGGTAAACCAACATCAAGAGCAGCAAAGTTATATAATTGAGATGCACGCATTTGCTCGTCCTGTGGGGCCGGAGGGAGTGTTCCCCGAAGAGGCGCCTGTCCAGAACCGAATTCAGGTGGTGCGAAAGTAGTGTAGCTTATCCTATGAGCATATGACAATATGTCGGATAATTTCAACTGAGTTGCCACAGTTGTAACTGAAGATTCTTCGGTATCATTTTCCAACTTGGCCCATTTGGGACGACGATAATCGGAGTAATCATCGACAAGCATGTCAAGAACACGCTCAGCTTCTTTGAGTTTATTCGCGAAAGCAAGAATGGAAGAATCTTTTGACCTAATTTCGGGACGACTTTTTGCTTCTTGTCTTGAAGATCAAGAATTTCTTGCAGTTCTGCAACTGCTTCAAACAGCTGTGTCTGAAGAGAAGTAAACACAGAGAGGATTTCTTTTGACGATGAAGGGGAGGAATCTCGTGGAACCGGCGCCATAGAAGGCAGAAATGAAGGAAGAGAGCCTCGAAAAGCACTAAGCCAATGGGCCCGGTTAGGTGAGACTTCAAAGAGTTTTGAAGCAAGAGATGCCATTTGAATGAGAAGAGACTGAGCTCTGGAGAGAGGTGGGAGAAGAGGAAGGAGCGTCGATGAGGTGGTAGTGGTGGTTAATATATTTGCCTGTTGATTTGGTTGATGAGGTTGCGACACTTGCGAGGAGAATTTAGGAGCCGGGTTTGGGTTCTGAAGAGACGGTGAACTGGGAGTTGGCAGGCCCAGGCGGGCCGACGATGGCAAAAGTTGGTGTTGAACATTTTGGAGCATCTTCAGAACACCAGGTGAAATACTAGAAAAGCCAAAAAAGAAATGTCAATGAACAACTTTAAGTTAATCCATTAAACATGTAAAATAGTTGATATAATGAATATATGAATGATTCAATTAGCATGAAACAATACTTTTAGGAACCATGCAATCATTTCCTGATTTTACTTTTTTTAAAAAGTGTTCTTGGGGAAATCAACCAAATAAGCTTTGCAGCAGTATGCAGCATCAAAGGAAATTGTGCTAACTTCATGGGTGTTATGAGAAATATATGGCTACTAATTACAAGCTAAAAAGGAACAAGCAGTACAGAAAGAAAAAAATGTTAGTGTCAATTTCTTGTACTGAAGTCAATTTTTCTCGAATTGTTTAGAGGGGTGGGGGTGGGGGTGGGGGTGGGGGGAGTATTGCAAGCAATGAGGTTAAAATACAGTCGCATGGTAGAATAGGAGTTCACTTGATTTCAACTGATTCATGAAACATTTAAGTTGTCTATTGCCTCATTATAAATGTCTCCCATCCAATCTGGCTTCTTAAATAAGTGGCGAGAATAAGGATTTGTCTAAACACTTAAGTAGGGCAAAAAACCTCTACTCAGTTTCATTATTTCTACCCTCATACCCTTATGAATATAAAAATGTTTAGATGAAGACCAAATAACCAGATACCCAGCGAGTAAGCACTAAACTACAGGGCTTTGTCAAGTGGATCTTATTATAGAACTTATCAGAATATACACTTCTACCAGTCCTTTCTACATCTTGTTAAACTCTAACAGAACAATCTCGACTTAAAATACCAAAATAAAATAAATATGTAAATTATTTTCAATAAAGACCCTTCTGGCTTGATGCAAAACAGGATATATAACGGTAGAAAACAACAAGTGGAAAGGAGAAAAGCTACATGTACTAACACCACGGAAAAAGAAAAAAGTTATAAAACAACACACATACAAGAACATCTCAGCGGAAAAAAAAGGTACAAAAAAATCACGAAGATGAAAAAATTTTAACTGGTACAGTATGAACAATCATGATACATGAGTAGATGCAGCTTTTTTGTTGCATTTTTGTTTGATAAGGTAAAGGTTTATTAACGAGTACCAAGAAGGAAAGAAGGAAAGACTGCTGGGGATATCCAAACAGTCAATTACAACATCTCCCTAGCATTTCCAGAAAGTCCATATACTGATCTACATTATCAATGAGGCTACTCTTACACCAAAGAAAACAAATTATGTAGCCACTTGTTTTTTACTCTAGATATATGACTTTTCTCTCTATTTTCTTTTTGTAGCTTTTTGTTGCATTTTTTCCTTTCTATTTTCTTCCTTGCCACAGTTTGAAGTTTTAGCGTAAAGTATTTTTCATTATTAGGAACGGACAAGATTAAGAAGAGACTTAAACTCTGTCCTGCTATTATATTCCAGCTAACTATGACTTGTGCTCAAAATAATAACCACAATAGTTATTTACAATTTTTCAGCTCAATTTCAAAACGGGCATGATTTGTCATTAATCCAGCGTGCTTAGTCATTAATCCTAATTGTCAATGAGTATTCTTCTCAACAAGAAACAAAGTGTTGCAAAAAGATCGAATTTTCATAAGTCCAAGAAACGTGAATGTTTCCTAAGTTGGTACATCGGTTACTATGGAATATATAAAATTTAAGTGAAAATCTTCCTTTTTGAGTTGTTCCAAATGTATATAATACTCCATCCATCCAATTTAGCATAAAGTGAAAACCATACTTCCTTTAAACTTCATTAGCAGTTGTTCCAAATGTTTTCCTCAATTCAAAAGAAAAGAAAGAACCCCTTTTTTTACCATTTTTCATTTGCTCAAACAAACAGTTTCTAAGAGAATCAAAGTTAAACTCAAGAATTCAAAAAATTCAACTTTCTACTATACAAGTATCTCCAACTAGCAAATTTTCATAAATTGGAAAGCATGTTTCTTTGAACTTTATCATTTCTTCCTTTCTAGTTGTACCAAAATGTTTAACAATACTTTTCAAATATTTTTTGAAATTTTCAGTTTAATATTTTAAATTAGTCAAATTAACATATTAAACTTCATTAGCAGTCAAACACTATCAAGCAAACATATCTCAGATGCCGAACACAATAAAGCAGCTGAATTTCCTCAATTCAAAACGAAAAAAGAACCCCTTTTTTTACCACATCATTTTTCACTAGCACAAACAAAGAGTAACTACTGAAACTAAGAGAATCAAGTGGGTTAAAAACACAAGAATTTCTGCAAAATTAAGAGAATTCAAATTCAACAAGTTATTAGCTTAAAGCTTTAAACTTCATCATTTCAACCAATACTTTAACAGTTTATATAAGTCAAATTGTCATACTCCCTCTGTCCCAATTTATATGACACTTTACTTTTTAGTCAATCTAGAAAGAATGACATATTTCCTTATTTGATAATAATTTAACTTTAAACTTTATCTTTTACGCTATGATTTATAACCACACCAATATTTTTGGCTTGTTTTAAACCACAAAATTCAAAAGTCTTCAATTATTTCTCAAACTCCGTGCCCAGTCAAAGAACAACAAACAACAAATAGTAGCGGAAATCGAATTCCTCAATTCAAAACGAAAAAAAAATCCTTCTTTTACCATATCATTTTTCATTTGCTCAAATTAACAGTAATTACTGAAACTAAGAGAATCAAAGTGGGGGTAAAACTCAAGAATTACTGCAAAATTCTTAGTTTTTACTATACACCTATATAGGGTTGCAAAAAAAATAAATAGAATATATGAAGAAGGAGATAGAGAGTAGAAGTAACCTGTGAGATTGAATGGAAAACGGGTGACCCGGAAAGTGATTGAGAAATTGAAAGATTGTTAGGGTTTGTGATTATGAGAAGGAAGCAAATTGGGGCAAATTATTTTGCGGTTCAGTAACTACAGTTAAACAGGCCGGTTTTTCCCAACCCGGCCCCTAGGGCCTCGAGGTTACACTGGTAATTACGAAATACTTGTCCGCACTTAATATTTATGATAGATTTTAATTGGTTTAATGAGAAGAGAACACATATTAATTAATTATGATTAAATTTGAAAGAAATAATCCCTTCATTATTTTCATTAATAAAGTATATATACAATTTACAATTTTCATAATATGAAAAATCCTATTCCTATTCTACTCCCAAAATCATATTCTATTTGTATACGACTTCTACAATTATGGTAAGTGTACAAAGCTAATTATATACAATAATTATGTCCTAAAACCCGTGATATACACGGTTCCTATTTGGCTTGTGTTTCCGTGATATATACGGTATACACAGGGCAATGTATATGCCGTGTATACCGTGTATATCACAGGTATATTTATTAACCCCCACAATCATAGCGGGCGGTCTTCATACGATGAGACTGTCCCTAAAATCTTCAAATAGAACCAAGGAAGACCCTTAGTTAAGATGTTTGCAATTTGATACCTGGAAGAGACATGTAAGACGCGTACTTGTCCACGAGCTACCTTTTCACGAATAAAATGGATATTCATCTCAATATGTTTAGTGCGCTGGTGTTGAATCGGATTCCCAGAAAGATATACAGCACTAATATTATCACAATATACCAAGGTAGCTTTTCTAATGGGAAAGTGAAGTTACAAGAGAAGATTACGTAACCAACATGATTCAGAAACCACATTGGCTACCCCTCGATACTCGGCCTCTGCACAGGAGCGTGATAAGGTAGCATGTCGTTTTGCAGACCATGAGACCAAGTTATCACCGAGAAACATACAATATCCAGACGTAGAGCGTCTGGTGTCCGGACAGCCACCCCAATCAACATCGGTATACGAGATAAGTGTAGAGGCTGATGATGGATATAGATGCAAACCATAGTCAAGTGTTCCCTGGATGTATCGGATAATGCATTTGAGCGCATTCATGTGCTCAACCCTAGGGCCATGCATAAACAAACACACTTGATGTACGGTATACGTAATATCCGATCTCGTGAAAGTAAGATACTGAAGAGCTTCAGCAAGATTGTGATAGTGAATGAGATCCTCGTATACGCAAATAGGTATAGATCTGTTAGTTTGATATAATGAGTAAGTTTTTTAAAAAGTGACACCAATGTATTTCCTCTTTTTGCAATAGTGAAATGGAGGATGTAACCTTAGTGCTACGGTTCAACAACTCCATATATTTTATACGAACTATAAGTATCTATATGTAAATAAATAAATTTTTAATAAATATTAAATTCTTAATAATATAGTCAATCAGTATTAAAAAATCAAAGTGAGAATGAGAAAATTAATCACATTTTAAAACCGCTAATTAAACTTTAACCATTTCAAAACTACTTAAAATTTATCAATATTTAATACGATAATATCATTTGGAAGATCATACCTCTAAATTAAAATACGAAAACCTGCAATTGCGGAAACAACCATTATAGAGTCCAACAGGCTGAGCTCGAGTCATTTATGCTAAGAGAAAAAGTCGATTTTGCTAGTCTCTTTAGCTAACTAGAGTTACTATGATAAGAAATCGTAACCGGTTAGACTCGATTCAGGCTAGACTGGATAAGGTAGCTTGATTAGATTCGACTCAACTCGATATTTAAGCCAATTATATGTCTTCTCCTAAATCTTACATAAGCTTTTGCTGCTAAATTTAATAATTTTTGCATAGATAAAATTGTAGTCATTTAATGTAATGAAGCAATCAAAATTCTTTGAAGTTCTCTGCAATGTAGTAGTTGTATCTTCTTCTCTTTTTCTTGTTTCCTCTCTAAGTGCTGTAGAATCCAATAATTGGCAAAAAGATGCATTTCACAAGTCACTTTGGAACGTAACAAAACAGTGAAATAATCATTTCATATTTCTAGTGAATGAAAAAATTAAATAGATATTGGTTCTACTTTTTCTCTTTTTTTAAAAAAAAATATTACGCTCCTTTCTAAATCAAATTGGTTCTATCTCTAGTATCTTGTTTACTTATTTTATCAATTTACTGCAATATATATGCATCTTTTTTGAACTTTTGACATGTGTCACTCTATTAGTGTTCGTGTCATATACTTCTCAACAGGAAGAAGTCCTATCATAGAGTTAGCTGTAAAAAATACACTTAATTAAACTATCAACTTTTTGTGAGTTTTATATCCAAACCCAATTATTCATTGCTTTTTTACCTATCTAAACGATCATTCCCTTTATAGTAAAATAACTTTGATGTTGAGTTTGTCAAATATTTGAAATCAAACAAGCACGTGGAGGTCAACTCAACATTGAGGTGTGTTTTAATATAAAGAAAGTGATAGTTTAGGTAGATAAATGGAACAATGAATAGTTGAGGTATGAAACTTGCGAAATGTAATAGTTTAGTTGTGTTTTTGACTATTAATATCTTAACTACTAAAAATCGTAAGAAGAATGTATAATCGGTTGTCATAAACGTGTTATGTTTTACAACTACCTTATTTTGAGTTTGGACTCTGATACTAACAAAATCAAACGTAATCACGTTTATATAACATCGCAATTTTCATAAATTTTTATAGTGAAATCTCTGTCTCCGTCATGCTTTTTACCATCTGTTGGAGTACATTTTATTATTAAAAAATATTATTTATCTCTCGTATTTGTTTAGTGGCTATAAAACCTAGAATATGATCATAACTCCCACAAGGACACTACTCTGTAACGTGGAATATAGCTATCTACTACTCACATTCATCACCAACCCATATTCTACAAAATTAACATTCCACTACTCTAATTACTCTATGGATGAATTTCTATTGCTATATATATAGATGTGTTTCTTTCATGAGTTGTGTATGAAAATATTGCATTATGTATGAGAAGTGTGAAAAAATATTGTGGTGTATAGTAAGACTGGAGTAGTGAACGAGAGAGTTGAGAAAGAAAAAATGTTTCTTATCTCCAAATTAGTCACTATAAATGAGAGTATTTTTATGTTCAAGGAAGATGTTCTTATGATGAAGCTTTGAACTCCTCAACTAGTTGGAAGTTGTTTGAGTCACACGACGTTATCAGACAGTTGTATTTTGGAGAGGACAAGTCAAGAGTATTATTGTTGTACTGGTAAAGATAATATTGTACTGAACTTAATTTTTTTTTTTAAAAACGAGACATTCACGCTTCAACCTAAAAAAATATTTATTATATTTTTCAACTCTAATTTACCCCTTTCACAAGAAATCTGTGAAACAATGCACCTTACAGCCGTCAAAATATATACGGCACATGCATCATGTTGTGTCTCTATCCTGTCGATATGTACATTCTGTAAAAATAAGAGCAGGTGAATCATATTGCCTTCTGACAATGACCAAAAAGAAAGCACCAAAATATATATGCCCCACATGTGCTAAATTAGCTAACACAAACAATTTTACTCTCTTTTGTCTTGTTCCCATCCATGCAAGCAAATTTCTCCCTGCATTTCTGGCATAATATAAGGGAATTGTTTTTTCTATCTTGGTTTCATTTCATTGGCATCTTGCACCAACTTTGTTTTTGGGAATTTTTAGTTTTTTGTGTGGATGGTGTCGTTGCTGAGATCTGTTGGCTCCGAAATCTTATTTTGGAGCTCCAGTGTCCACTGCGAAAGGCGCCTATAGTCTATTGTGACAACATATCTGTCATCTATATGTCTCTCACAATCCGGTCCAACATCAGCGGACGAAGCATATTGAGATGGATATTCACTTTGTACGAGAGAAGGTTGCATTGGTCAGGTCAAAATATTACACGTGTCTTCCTCCTATCAGTATGCAGATATTTTCACAAAGGGACTACCGAGACAACTCTTCACCGACTTTCGATCCAGCCTTAGCGTTCGGCCTCCTCCCGCTCCGACTGAGGGGGAGTATTAGCGAATATTCACAGTATATTTTGTAATTATGATAGATGTATATTTAAGGTAACTTAGGATTCTTATTGTATTAGGAATCAACCATTTAAGGTAAGTTAAAATTCTTATTGTATTAGGAATCAACCTCTGTACAACTATATATATTGTGATTAATGAAAGGAATCCCTAAGGAAAATTATTCAAATCTTACAATTTATAACATAATTTTACTTAAATTATATTACTACCAACATGTTAGTGTAATAATCAAAATATTTCTTACATCAAGGAGGTTGAACGATGTTAATGATATACAGTTAATCTCGAGAGTAACACATGAGGTGATGTGCCACATGAACTTCATTGGGGGACTTGATGATGGGTCATGTGAGACATAGTTCGAGGGAAGATTGTTGGGTGTGTGCAAAAAGTTTCACATAGCATGTATGTAACCTGGTAATAAGGGGCGTTGAGATTCGATCTCAAAATCTTTGCCTATTTTGGAGAAAATCATACGGTCCTAGCCCAAAACAAATAATACAACACCATATAAAAGTATTAGTGGGCTGACTTGGCCGGACAAAAAAAATACTATTTCTAAATCTTGTGATTTTAAACATGTCATATCATCCTTATAAGAAAGTATCGTTTAGCATAAAATAGTAATACTAAAATTCAAAACATACTAGGAGTACTAAATAAAAAAATATATTTTATAAATAAAAAAGAGGAAAGTATCTTTTTATACTTGTAATTGTAGTATTATTCCCGTAATTTATTGTCCTTTAATTTATGCTATTATGTGGTGTTTGTTGTATTTCGATTATCGTCATCGTGCTTTGCCTTAACATGATTAGGTAGATTGTTTTACTTTTAAATGAGGTTATAACCTTCTCTAGTCTCCTCTTCTCTTGTCACTTCCTCAAGAAAGTTGACACCAAAAAAGGAAAATTAAAAGAAAAAGTGAAGGACACTAGTGGAAAAACCAGGCTAGATAGCAACACCTGAGAATTTGTTTTTATTTTATTTGTCACTTTTCTGTTGTTTTAATCAACCGTACCCCTCTTTGTCTAAGAGTCAGTCCAAAGGATAAAGTTAGAAATTATTAACAAGTTTGGAATTATATATATAAAAAATGTGAAATAAGTGAGATCTCAGATATATATTCGACAAGAAGTTCACACTGATTTGTTGTTTGTACGGTATATGAATTTATAAAGAAGGAAGCTTCAGCCTTTAAATGTGCGGTCCAACAAAAAAGAATTCACTTAAAATTTATGTGGTATTAAGCATAAGAGAACTCAATCATAGAATAAAAATGATTCAAAATATCTCCGTGACATTGCATTTCACATGATTGAAGAGGGCACGCCCACATATACCCTATTTCAGGACCGCTATTTAAGTCATAGCTGAAGTAGTATATAAATATTTGTAAGTTTAGTCGCTTAAGAACCAATTTCAAACTTACACAAGATTGTAGTTAAAAAAATTCGCGTATGAAATTTATGATATATACAAGTCTGAAGTTTAGCATATTACTCGTGCAAGCAAATTTCAGAAAATTTTGTCCTAGACAATTCCAAATTTAAGACGTTTTATCTCAAACTGTATAATTTAATAAGAAATTTTAAAGTTGGCTACGTACCGGTCTAATTGCTATGATTGAAGAGATGGAATCTTTGATCTAAACAAACAAAGAGACGGTCTTTTTCATTGTTTCAAAAATATATTACTAATGTTATTAAGAATTTAAGTTATATAAACCGTCAATACATATAAAAATCATTTGCATCATCAAGTCATTTTTATCATTTGTACAAGTAATTTGTATGGTTTTCAAGATCAAAAGGTCCACATTTAAAAAAAAACTAACGATATATATATACATAGCTTAAACTCTATTAATAATAGTTATGTATCATAACAAAATACAGGGTATATAAGTTCGGACAACATCTTCTTTCAAACTAGAAATCATCCTCTAACAAACTAGTATTATCTATTATCTGAGTTTTTCTGACAAAAGTAATTTCTAATGTGTGTGTCATTACATCCTCATTGACAAACATATGAACATCTGCTGGATTAAAAAAAATTGAATAAAAGACGGCCTAATATAGGGTGGGGTGAACATAAATCTATTACTTCCAGTAGATTCTGAAGAAGAATAAGAAAAAGCAACAACAACATGTCTGGTTTGAAGTTTGCCTAAATTGGTTAAATTCAAAATAATTTTTAAGAAATTGTTTATATTTTAAATAGGGGTGCCATAAGCAGCTATTTACTGTTATTTCTACCTAGCCTCCTACTTAGTTAAAGTAAAAAAAACAAGAAAAAAAATGTTGTCGACCGCTATCACGACCAGACCTAACTGCAAGGCATTACCCACTTTGACTTGAACCTTTATGGGTCCGGACTTTTGGACCTAAATATTTTACATATCTTTTTGCATTTTACTTCTCTTTATTATTTTGACGTGAGATTTGACTAAGATAAATTTTCTGCCAATGATTCATGCAAGTGTTACAATCTTAGCGTGCAAACAGAGGCCACGTTACATATATTGAATAAATAATCAAAGAAAATTAACTTCTTTTTTGTCGATGGTATGCTAGATCATGAGAAGCTTCTTGATAACAGATACTATTACTTTAGATTTTAGAATTAGCATTTAATTTCCTTTGTTTATTGTAGTGGTGGTGGTGGGTGGGGTTGCGGGTAGAGACGAATTTAAGATTTCCAAAACATGGATACATTACTAAAGAAAAGAGAATATATATATAATTGATCATTGTTCCTTTTGATAAATAACTAAGATTTTAATCAAGTGCATCATTAAACTTTTTTGTAACAGGGTGTCATCAGGTAATATTAGATCAATCCTAAAATATATGTACATAAAATATCTAGTTTTGCATAAAAATTATGGGTTCACGTGCCTCAAAATTCGCACCTAAATTCATCCCCGGTGGTGGGGTGGTGGGGGTGGGGGGGGGGGGAGTTGATAGAGGCAAGAAGAAAAGTTCCTTTTCATTTATGCAAATTTTCTTCAAGTTTTAGTCATCAGACACCTCAAATTTTCACTATAGGGAGAATATTCTTGGAAGTTTTATATTCAAAGTTTTTGGACATTTTTGCAAGATTAGCTAGACAAGCACCACACATTAACAGACAAGAATAGTCCTTGACCAGTAGTTTTTTTGTTGCACCACCTAGGCAAATGAGTGAGATTATATATATATATTGAAGACCATTATACAATATAGTGTATACTAATACACTATAATATAAGTTCTTAGATTCCATGCTCCCCACCAAGGCACCAACCCCATTTGCTCTTTTTTTTTTAATTTTAATTTTTCATTGACACTTTAAACACTAATTAAACAATTCATTTTTCTCTAAAGTTTGTCGTACTATATATATATTGATAGTGCGAAAAAGTTAAAAAAGAAATTTCGCGGTCAAATTAGATGGTGTTTGGATTGGCTTCTCAAAAGTAGTTTATAAACTAAAAGTTAAAATTGATCTATAATACTAATTTTTATATCACGCTGATTATGATAACTTGAAAAATAAAATAGTAACGTGACTATAACTAGTAATATTACACAGATGGCATAAAATTTTAAGTTTGACTTAAATATGTTCCGGTATACTATCAAATCACCTGAAAAATAACAATTAATATCAATTCATAAAAGTAAAAAAGTAACCTAAAGAATACAACAAATTATTAGTGATTTTTTTATATTATATTGTCAGTTCTCTATGTTTTGACGGGGTCACGTAAAAGATAAATTGCATGTAACTTAGACTAAGAGTTATCAAATCACACTTATTATAACTTTTTAACAAGTAACCTATTTTATTTAAAATGACAAATTACACATTTTAAGAAGAGTTACATGTGGATATTATAACGAATTATATAGCTTAAATCAAATTTTACTATCAGAAAAAATTGGAATTAGATATAACTTAGTCGCTTAATTGTTTGTAGTTAACATAATTTTTTTATAATTATCGAGCGCTATTCTGTCACTAATTTTACTATTTAGCTATAAAATTTCTTTGTTGTTAATATTTATTTAATTAATAGCGTTGATTGATAACCTAAGTAAATCATAAATAACTTAATATAGCACGTTAAATTACACAAATAATATACTAGTAAACATTTATTCACTATCAATGTAAAGCAAATTCTTTTACACGCTAAGTGGTACCTTATGACTCTATATAAACTACTGTCATCCTTCAAACTAATTCGACGAGCCTCTTATTTTTCTGATCATCACCAAAATGATCAGTTCATACCCTAGAACCACCGGCACCGCCGCCATCACCACCGTGGACTGCCAGAAACAAGTCCGGTCATGGAGGCTCCTCCGTTCTCTCGTGGAGCTACTCATCCCCACCTGCAACTGCACCTTTTTCGACGAAGAAAACTACAATATTCCCTCTAACTTGAACTACCATCGCCGCCAGCCATCATCATCATCATCATTATCATCTTCCTCCGTTACGACGGGAACCATATTCGGCTATCGCCGTGGAAAAGTCAGCTTTTGTATACAAACAAACCCTAAATCATCCACCCCGATTCTCCTCCTTGAACTTGCTGTCTCGACCTCCACTCTCGCCAGGTATTATTGACCAACGTAATCATCTCATCTAAAAATTTAAACTGTCAGATAGTGCACATTTTAAATTATTTAATTATATTATATATCAACATGCGGTTCGTGTCTTTACATAATTCTTTTTAATAAGCTAAACACGTGAAATATTTTTGTCTACTCCGATATTACATTAAAAGGCTATCATGATGTCATTTAAAAAACCAAGCTATTAAAAGAGCACTCTTTTAATTATTTTATTAATTTAATTATGTTATATATTAACTCCAGGGAAATGCATGGAGGGAGTGTGATCATTGCTTTGGAGAATGGCAATAATGGTGGAGTTCAATCACCTTTGAGGATGTATTGTAATGGAAAAAAAGTAGGATTTTCTGTGAAAAGAAAACCTACAAAAGCTGATTTACAAGTGTTGGCACAAATAGGATCAGTTAATGTTGGAGCAGGAATTATTCATGGGAAAGAGATAAAACGTGATGATGATATTATGTATCTTAGAGGAAAATTTGAGAGGGCCCATGGATCTTATGATGACTCTGAATCATTTCATTTGATTGATCCTGAAGGAAGTATGGATCAGGAATTAAGTATATTCTTTCTACCCTCTCGTTTCTGATGTGTTTGAGACTGAGATGTAGTTGACAGTCCTCGATGATTGCATCTATGTATGAGAAGTACTTTGTTTGCGCGATTGCATTCATTCAAGTAGTAAAATTGAGACGTTTCAGATTTGAGCTTTAGGGATGGAGAATTTCTTGATAAGAGAGTCGGACCAATGAATTTTCAGATATCATATGGTTAACAAAAGTACGAGAATTGAAGTGTTTCGAAAGTTTTTTCATGCATGGGATATTGAGCTATGCAGGTCATGTTACTAGTCATTTTGTAATTTTTATTTTGTTTTATTTTATGTCCTTTGTTTATGAGTTTCTCTTGGGTAGCATTGCAAATCCCTATTTTTTGAGTTATGCATAATTGCATGACCTTTTTTCCCCCTGCGGGCATGTTTGTATGGGGTATTTGTCAGCAACCTAAGATGAAGTTTGTAAGAAAAATAAATAAAAGGGAGGACTTCTGTTTTTGTTTATTCTCGTTGTTTAATTTCAGTTTAATTATTCATTTATTGTCTGATTATTTGGTTCTACAAATAAATTTACATTTTCTATGTACAGTAGACAAACGTACCAAAATTAAAAATAATCGTGTTTAATCAATTTTCTGATGGAAATTTTACTAATGGACTCTGAAATATTACCATCGACCAATTTATTTATATTTGGTCGGTAAATCACATTTTTTAATAGTGCCCATTATCTGTAGACTTTCGAACCTTATGCCACCATTCATTGGAGATTTTTCAATTATAAAAGAATCATGTTTTATGTTTGTTTGCACGGTATTAATCGTTATTGTCATAGGAGATTATATAAAATCTTAATTAAGATAAGACAGATACTAGTTTGATACTTGGTGACCAAGTACGTACTACGGAATGCTTCTGAATTTTATTTCAGGGACAAATATAATGGTAGCTAATTATTATTATCTTGAAGCAACTAATAAAAGTATCTTCACATAGGATTATAAAGGAATATAGCCACGTTAACAAAAAATAGTGGAAGAAGTTGATAAATAATCCTAGTCTTAGGTGGCTGAATATTCGAATGCCATTTTATGGTGTTTTTGTTGCATGAGCTGTTTTTGATACTTTAATTTGTGATTTTACTCCCTTTTCTTTAAAATCTTTTCAGGAGAATATAACAAAGCTAGTGTCAGATAGGAATGATAATGCATAAGCTCATCTATCATTTCCTTCTGACATATAAATTTACACACATATGGTGTTTATATATATCTAATCGGTGAATATATGATACATATCTTCACATATAATGTTGTCACTAAGCCACATTTAATTAATACATATTCTCAATTTAATTTATGATTTATCCATGGTAAATTTTGTATGATGTGATATAAATATTGAGTGCGAATAATTTTTAGTCCATATATAATATCCGTTATATCAGGTGGATCCATAGTTATTACACAAAGAGTCAACCACTTGCCACTCTAGTAACTCCTAAACAGGCTTGTTGGATGGTAAGGAAAGTTTTTTACTCTAAAAGTGCTTTGGATCAACTACAGAGACCAATCAAGGAAGGGAAAAGCATAATCAGGCAAATCTACCTTCAGATTGGCTCTGCACCTTGAGTGTCATGGAAATGCCTTGTGGTTGGTAACCAAGCAAGGCCAAGCTCTAAGTTTACTATGTGGTTGCACCTTCAGGATAGGCTTTTAACAGTTGATAGATTAGCTAAATGGGGAATGAATGTAGATCCTTTGTGTGCTATGCCAGAACTATCCTGAAATTAGAGATCATCTTTTTCTGCACTGTGATGAAGCTCAGAAGCTATGGAGCAGAATCTTGCTATGGATAAATGGGACAACTCAACAATTCCTGAACTGGGATCAGTATCTGAGGTGAAGTATACAAAATGCAAAAGGCAAATCTCAGACTGCTGCAATATTTAAAATGGTGTATGCCGAGATAATACATGTTATCTGGATTGAGAGAAATAACAGGATTGATAAATACCCGTGATATACACGAAATATACACCGTGTATATCACGGGCAGAATGGTATATTTTGGCTCTTAAGACCCGTGACATACACGATATATTCTTGCCGTGTATATCACGGTTTAATGGCCTAATTTTGGTTAGTTTAGTTGTAATTAAATTAGAGTTGTACACTTACCATAATTGTATAATTATTGTACAAGTAGAATAAGGTTATGGGAGTAGAATATGAATAACATTTTCCTATTATGGATATTGTAAATTGTATATATACTATTTCATTAATGAAAATAATCGATGGATTATTTCTTTCATGGTATCAGAAGTCTAGGTTTTCAACCACTTCGTCCGAAAATAACCTTCCGCTGCCTCGGTTTCCGTTCTTCTCCTCGGATTCCGTGCACTTCTTCCTCCTCTCTTTCCAAATTTTCTTCCTAATCCCTAATTCCCCTATTGTTCTTTCGCTATGTCTACGTCAAAGAACATGTTTCATCCTGCCCTTACTGTTTCCAACATTAAGAACCAAATCTCTATTGTTCTTGAGATGAAAAACGTCCAATATGTGACGTGGGCAAAACTTTTCAAGATTCATGCACGTTCGCATCAAGTTCTTCATCATATCATTCCCTCAACCGCAGGCAAGGAGTCTTCCCCAGAAGTTGATCCGATATTATGAACTACTCTTGATGCTACCGTTCTGCAGTGGATTTATTCCACTATCTCTACGGACCTCTTGCAAACGATTCTTAAACCCAATGCTACGGCGATGGAAACTTGGAATAGGCTGCGTGACATATTCCAAGATAACAAACACTCCCGTGCTGTTACTCTTGAGCAGGAATTTTCTCATGTTAATATGGAGGATTTTCTGAACGTCTCAGCCTATTGCAAAAAGCTGAAAGAGTTGGCGGACCAACTCCGCAACGTTGGTGCCCCCTGTTAGCAATAATCATCTTGTTTTCCAGATAGTTGCTGGCCTATCCGAGGCTTATAGTGGCGTTGGAACTCTCCTTCGTCAAAGTGATCATCTCTCGCAGTTCTATTAAGCCCGGTCCATGCTTACCTTGGAAGAAGCCGGCTTGGCTAAAAAGGCGGCTACTAGTGCAAATCCACGTCCGATGCTACTTCGTCATTCTCCGAACATTTAGGCCAAAATCGTAACAATGGTGACGGCAAAAATGAAAAAAATAAAATAATCGAAAAAAATGGCAGAAACCAAGGTGGATATAATGGGAGTGGGCCTCGGGGCCTTGGGCCGCAAAGCCACTGGCCACAGCCCTGGGGTCCGTGTCCCTGGAACTGGGCCGACAGTTCTTGGCCCACTGCCCCCTATTACCCGCCTTACTCTTTCCCGGGAAACTGGGCCCAACATCTCAACCGGCCCAGTTTCTCAGCCCAGTAGTTCGGTCCCCGATAGGTTTCTGGGTCGGGGCCGCAAGCCAGTATGCTTGTACCTCGGCCTCCGCAGGCCCACCATGCAGCGGGCCCCACCCCTACCGACATTGAAGCCGCGATGCACACGCTTAGGGCTGGCAATGGATCGGAGGTGGATCGGGTGGAGTTCAATCCGCCTCCACCTGTCAACCATCCATCTACCACCTGACCCATCCATCACCCTATTTTTTCTTAATCCACATCCGATCCACTCATCCTCGGGTGGATCGGGTGCTTCACGAATGAAATTTCCAGCCCTACATATCACTTGCAGAAAATGAATTCTATGCAGAAGCAAGTTCAGCATCACTTTCCATCAGTTTTACTTGACCATGAAAAATGTATCCTAGCTCGATTGAATAAAGAAAGCAAGTCCAGTAGCTCCTCGCGGGAGAGCTTTGAAGGCCTCTTATCTTCAAATCCACCAGAACTTAGAATGTCATTGATTATATCTCTAAACAAGTTCAGGTCCTTTACCACATCAGAAGAGAAATTAACATTGTCTTCATTGCTCAACCCATCTTTATCTTCGGTATCATTAATATGATAATCACTATAAAGTGTGTTATTCTCTTCATATCCTTTGGTTTCTTGCAGTTTCATTAATTCCACCAACATTCTTTTATGCTTAAAGATTGCACCCAATGTTTTATTTTTCTTAGTAAAGCAAGTTCTGGTAAACGCGCACCATTCTTTATAGTCCACCTCTGGAATTTCAGCTTTTTGATGTATCTTGACAACAGAAGAATCAACCTTTGGACACGGCAAAAAGTCCTTCTTGCTCACATTCATGATAAACTCTACATCAGCCACCAGCTTCACGTTCACAGCTAATCTATTAAACTCTGATTCCCCTGGATTTGCCAATAGCCTCCTTGCGAACTCTTTCTGCAGCAGTAGTGTCCCACTCCTTTAAAAGGTAATAACACTTTGAAAATAATTAATTTATAAATGGGTGGATGGATGTGTCGGGTGGTGGGTTGGATGTATGTCCACCCGAATCCGACCCGATCTGTCACCTGATTAAAATCCGTGTTTTGTCAGATTTTTGTCCATATAATCTGGTCGGGTGGATTGGATATCCATCGGGTCAGGGTGAAATTGCCAGCCCTACACACACTTGGTTTAAATCCCCCGACACAAATTGGTACATGGACACCGGTGCCACTACTCACATGACGTCCGACCAAGGTACTCTCTCGTCTTATTCCAATTTGAGCAACAATCGTGGAATAATTATTGGTAATGGCAATTCGATTCCAATTCTTGGTTACGGTCATAAAATTTGTCTCCCCCCATCCACCTCTTGTCTTGAAAAATGCCCTTTATGCCCCTAACTTAATTAAAAATTTGGTGTCTGTCCGTAAATTCACCACTGATAATTGGATTTCTGTTGATTTTGATCCTTTTGGATTTTCTGTGAAGGATTTCAAGACGGGGATTCCTCTCATGAGATGTGATAGTAGGGGAGATCTTTATCATATCACGCTACATCCGGTCTCTCGAGTCAAGTCTTGTCATCTACTTTTGCAGCTCTCGCTCCTTCCTTATGGCATGCACGTTTGGGTCACCCTGGGTCGTCTATTGTTTCTTCCTTACATAAAAATAATTTTATTTCTTGTAAGGGTACACGTAGTACTCTAATTTGTCAATCTTGTCCTCTTGGAAAACTTGTTAGATTACCATTTGTAGACTCTACTTCTCGTACCTTAATGCCATTTGATATTATTCATAGCGATTTATGGACATCTCTTGTTCTCAGTTCTTTGGGCCATCGTTATTATGTTCTATTTTTGGATGATTCTTCTAATTTTTTATGGACTTTTCCGTTAACGAAAAAGTCTCAAGTGTTTTCCACATTTCAAAAACTTAGAGCATTCATCCGTACCCAGTTCGAACGAAAAATAAAAAATATTCAATGTGATAATGACAAAGAATATGATAATGCGTTGTTTTGTGATTTTTGTGGTACTCATGACATAAATTTTTGTTTCTCTTGTCCTCATACGTCCTCACAAAATGGGAAAGCAGAACGAAAAATTCATACCATTAATAATATAGTCTGAACTTTATTGGTCCATGCTTCCGTGCCCTCTTCCTTTTGGCATCATACTCTACAAATGGCTACCTATCTTCTTAACATACTTCCTACCAAAGGTTTGACATATTTATCACCTCTTTAAATCTAATATAATAAGACTCATTCATATTCACATCTTAGGGTCGTTGGGTGCTTGTGTTATCCACTATTTCCGTCCACCACAATTAACAAACTTTAGGCCTGTTCTACCCCTTGTGTGTTTTTGGGTTATCCGTCTAATCATCGTGGTTACAAATATTTTGATTTATCATTTAATAAAATCATCATTAGTCATCATGTTATTTTTGATGAAACCCAATTTCCGTTTGCTAACGCGAGTAGTCCCATGCCTAGTTCGTATAATTTTTTGGACGACGTCGTCTCTCCGTATATTATCCACCATTTTTCGGACTCATCCCGCACCCATAATCCGCCAGCGGGCCCACTGCCCACTGGACCTCCTGCCAGTTCTTTCGTCTAGGGTCCAGAAACTAGACCAAATATTCAGCCCAGTTCTGCCCCTGCTACTGTTCTCGGTCCAAATCCCAGCCACATTTCCAGTATTGGGCCAGCAGGCCCACTGCCTGCTGGCCAGTCTGTCACATGTCCCGATATTTCCCAAAATACACTCAATTCTCCTCCGAGTCACAGACCAATCACTCGTAGTCAACGGGGTATTTTTAAACCAAAAAGACATTTCAATTTAAATTCTAATGTTCTTAAATCCCCTCTACCCCGTAACCCAGTGTCCGCATTAAATGACTCGAATTGGAAATTGGCTATGACCGATGAATATGATGCTCTTATTACAAATAAGACATGGGAGTTGGTACCCCGTCATTCTGGTGTTAATATTATTCGGTGTATATGGATTTTTACTCATAAGTATAATTCTGACGGTTCTTTTGCGAGGCATAAGACTCGTCTTGTAGGTGATAGTAAGACTCAGCAGGTTGACGTAGATTGTGGTGAGACATTTAGTCTGGTGGTCAAACCGGCTACCATTCACATTGTTCTTAGTCTGGCTCTTTCGAAAGCTTGGCCCATCCATCATTTAGATGTGAAGAATGCTTTCTTGCATGATCTTAAGGAGATCGTTTACATGCATCAGCCCTTGGGTTTCCGAGACCCCAAATATCCTCATCATGTCTGTTTATTGAAGAAGTCCTTGTATGGGCTTAAGCAGGCCCCACAGGCTTGGTATAAAAAGTTTACAGACTATATTTTATCTATTGGGTTTCCACATAGCATGTCTGATAATTCATTGTTCATATATCATCGTGGTACGTCCCTGACTTATATACTATTATATGTGGATGATATTATCTTGACTGCCACTTCTGATGCTTTGCGAAAGTCTATCATGACAATGCTTAGTTATGAGTTTGCTATGAAAGACTTGGGGTCATTGAGTTACTTTTTGGAGATTGCTGTCACTCGTCATGCAGGTGGGTTATTCTTATCACAACGGAAGTATGCATCTGAGATCATTGAGCGAGCTGGTATGTCCTCATGAAAGTCTACTTCCACTCCAGTTGATACTAAACCCAAGATGGGTGTTGCGGCTGGCTCACTGTATGAGGATCCGACCCACTAGCGCAGTCTTGTAGGGACGCTTCAGTATCTTACGTTCATGAGACCAGATATTACATATGTCGTGTAGCAGGTGTGTTTGTTTATGCATGATCCTAGGGTTGAGCACATGAATGCGCTCAAACGCATTATTCATTACATCCAGAGGACACTTGACTATGACTTGCATCTATATCCATCGTCGGTCTCTACGTTCGTCTCCTATACAGATGCTAATTGGGATGACTGTTCGGACACCAGACGATCTACGTCTGGTTATTGTATGTTTCTTGGGGATAACTTGATCTCCTGGTCTGCTAAACGACAAGCTACCTTATCCCGCTCTAGTGCAGAGGCCGAATATTGAGGGGTAGCCAATGTGGTTTCTTAATCATGTTGGCTACCTAATCTTCTCTTAGAGCTTCACTTTCAAGTTCACAAAGCTACCTTGGTTTATTGTGATAATGTGAGTGTCGTATACCTTTCTGGCAATCCGGTTCAACATCATCGCACTAAACATATTGAGATGGATATATATTTTATTCGCGAAAAGGTAGCTCGTGGACAAGTACGCGTCCTGCATGTCCCTTCCAGGTATCAAATTGCAGACATCTTTACTAAGGGTCTTCCATCGGTTCTCTTTGAAGATTTTAGGGACAGTCTCAGCGTACGTTGACTGCCCGCTTATGACTGCGGGTAGGGATGTCAATGGGGCGGGTAAATGCGTGTACAGCCCCACACCCGCTCCAGTTAGGCCGGGTATGTGGGATGGTTGGTGGGTGGTAGGGCGGGTATGGGTATCAAAAGTGCTACCCGCCATGGGTAGTGGGGCGGGGGTGGATTTCATATAAGACACGCACCGTAATGGGGCGAGTACCCGTATTTACTCGCCTCACTGACATCTAAATTAGCCACCAAATATGTTACATCACTGAAATGCCTGAGTGCCTCCATAACTCTAGAGATGGTATTCATATTTCATTTGCAGAAAATCATCAAGTCATCATCAAATATAAGATGAGTCAATTTTGAGAGTTTACACATAGGATGGAACTGAAAATCAGATAGTTCACTAATTTCTTATAGAGTTCTAGAAAGATATTCCATCACCAACACAAATAATAGTGGTGACATGGGATCTCCCTGCCTAAACAAATCATGACATATCAAGACAATATGAACCAATGATCTTCCAGCTACAAAAGTTGCTCGATTCTCAGCCACTACAGTAGGAATGATGTTTTTTAATCTCATGCAAATTAATTTAGAAATACATTTATATAGGACATTGCAGCAAGATATGGTCCTATATTAACTAACATATTGGGGGGCTGCCACTTTGGGGATTAGAGATATAATGGTAGAATTTACTTGTCTTAGTAATTTACCATTCTCAAAGAACTCCAGCACAACACTTGTCACCTCCTGCCCAATAATACTCCAAGCATCTCCGGTGGGGCGGGTAAATGCGGGTACCGTCCCGCACCCACTCCAGTTGGGTCGGATATGGGGGATGGTTTGGTGGGTGGTGGGGCGGGTATGGGTATCAAAAGTGCTATCCGCCATGGGTGGTGGGGCGGGTGTGAGGGTGGGTATTAGGTGGCAGGTACGGGTATGGGGTACCCTTCCCCCACCCCGCCCCGTTGACATCCCTAACTGCGGGGGTGTGATAAAAACCCGTGATATACACGGAATATACACCGTGTATATCACGAGCAGAATGGTATATTTTGGTTGTTAAGACCCGTGATATACACGATATATATTCCTGCCGTGTATATCATGGTTTAATGGCCTAATTTTGGTTAGTTCAGTTGTAATTAAATTAGAGTTGTACACTTAACATAATTGTATAATTATTGTACAAGTAGAATAAGGTTTTGAGAGTAGAATAGAAATAGGATTTTCCTATTATGGAAATTGTAAATTGTATATATACTCTTTCATTAATGAAAATAATGAAGGGATTATTTCTTTCAAGATCTTTGAGAAGAGTAGTAGAGATTGGGAAGCTATAGCCAAAGACATAGCGTTTATATGCAATGCTAGAGCATCCATCAAGACATCCAGATTATTCCAACAACTTTTGTTTTAGGAGCAGTACTTTCTCTATGGCTGGTCTCTTTATCTTGTGTAGTTGATATTATAAATGAGTTTGCACCACTCTCTTAGTTTTGTTGATCTTTATATAGATATAAGGAGAGGTGGAGGAGAGGTATATAGTCTGAATGTCTGATATAGTAAGACACCAGGGTGTGATGCCTATGCTGTGGTTCTTTCATTGTACTCACTTTTTGGTGATTAATTCGAAGTTTAGTTATCAAAAAAATAGTTACGGCGAAACCAAAAATTTATGCGAAAGAATTCAAAGAAATACTAGAATGTCATACTTGAGATTGATCATAGGACCTAAACAATTTGTGAAATTCCTTTATAGCAGCGAAGCTAGGATTTTCATGAAGAGGATTCAAAATAAAAAAAAAGTTATAAACACACGAAGCCCCTTTAAATATAGTGGCGAAACTAGAATTTTTATGAAAGAAATTCAAAATAAAAAGAAGTTATATATAAACACACGAACAAGCTTATATACATAAAATACAATTCTCTCCTAGCTCCGCCTAGTCTTTTGCCACTAAATTAGAATCTTTCATTATGCCAAGTGAATTTATTAATTTAAATATAACAAACGAAGTCGTTTTTGTCCCATTTGCACAGTCTAATTTTTGGAATGTAGAAGATAAATTTATATTATCTTTCAGATTACTAATTTTCATGGATAATTACTGTTGATGATCTTTATAACTTGGTAAATGTAAGAAAAATGTACATTGACGATTAATAAAAGTTCAACTCTTAATTAATTCAAGCTGAAATTGTTGCAATCAAGAAGGCATCTAACTCTGTTTCATAATCAACTAATATTATTTTCTACAAGTCCACACCTTCTATTCAAAGCCCAAACTACTAGCTCAAGGTTCTTTTATCTCTTTTAGCTCTGATAAAATACTATTACCATCTCATTTTTCTTTTATTTTTTCTGAGTGTAAAATTCATCAAATCTTGTTTCGTAGTGCAAATTAAAGCTCTGTTTCAATGTGGTTACTCAATATTTTCTCTGCAAATTAAAACATTTACTTTAGATCCTATGCTTTCTGGTATTTTTTTTGCCCCATTAGAGATTTTTTCATCCCAGTATAAAGTATAGAGAGCTTTTAGTACGTTTCATTTTTATTTTTACCGTAAAATATTGGCACGAGATGATTTATACGAAGAACATGGTCAATGAGGATTCATATAACCGACATTGACTTGTTTGGGACTAGGCGCATTTATTTTTGTATAATTTCTGGCATCCAATTCCCCACTGATTGGAACTAATTCAATTCACGTTGCATATGTCCAATTAAAGGGAAAATTGCTCCCTCTAAACTTTTTCATTTTCAAGGCTTGAATACCTCTGGTTATGGATGAAGAAATTAATCATATTCATCCACTATCTCCGTTGGTGGTTTTTGGCTCCTTTTTTCTGTTTCTCGGTCCTTTCAATAATGTGTTGAAGTGTACAAATGATAATTTTGTTTGCCTATTATAGGTTGATAATATGTTTTCTCTCAAGTGTATGATCACTATCTCTAAAGGCTTAATTATTAAGGAGGAGCTACTTTTATTTGCTTATTTTAGGATTATAATATTTGAAATGTGTGTGCCTGATTTTTTTTATTGAGTCAAGCATGTAATTTTTTACATTATTCATTTTCATATAAAGAGAAAGTTGTATTCGTGGCTATATGCTTTGGCTCAATCTGATACAGACTTGGTGTACGAGTATGTTCGATCCACTGAACGAGGTAATTTTCTTTCGATCAACATTTCATTTTTCTAATTTTCCTGTTCCTACGTTGAAATAATAGTAGCTATAAAAAAATCATGAAACAGTGTTTTATTTTCTTGGCTAAGATTACTTTCAATCGGATATTCTAATGCTCCAATGTGAAAATTTTATGCTATTTATAAATAGAGTTACGTGCAATTACCTTTTAACTGACCTGATAATGCGGATATTTTTTACTCCATCAGGACATAGAACTTAAAACTCTTTTTTGATTTAGGAACGTATGCATATCATTCATAGATAATACTATAAGCACTTGTATTAAGAAGTGCAACTGTTGGAGAAGTCTTTCTAGTAGTATATTATACTAGTACTAGTTCCTACCACGGATATTCTTAAAATGTAGCTGTTCTATTCTTCATAAAAATAATCTATCTATTGTAATCTTCTAAACTTTTTACTAGTGTCTTACTTACATATAGTGAAAAGGTTCAAATTTATCCTTCAAGTATTTGATTTGTCTCACATTTGCCATCTGTTTACCTATCGGTTCGTGAAAGCCCTTATCGTTATCTTTTGTCTTCCCTCTAAGTATAGATTTTACATGTAATTGTTCTCTATCAGTGATCTCTTACATTACAAGTGACAGTTCAAATGGCTGCATTATGCATTTATTAGTCTTATAAATGCCTCTCTCCGATTTTACAAGGTTTCGTTCAATTCGCGTTTCAATACATAAGCATGTTGATATTGTTAGATGATATTAATCTCCATTGGGGAGTCTTTCATTAATATCAAGGTATATATAGAGTACAATATTCATCCCTTATACAATATTTTCTAAGCCTATACAAAAGAGGAATCATAGTTTTACCATAATTATATTTACATAATATATGGAAATATTCTAATTATGGGTAGGGAATATATTGTTTTCTATATTTACACGTTTACAGATATGACAATACATAATAAATATGCGAGCGAGTGGCCTTGATGCCACGTCGATCCACTGAGACAGCCCTTTGTTGTCCCGATTCATAAAAAAAGAGAAAAAAAAATACACAAGCACGTGCATGTATACGACTCAGAGAAAATCTAATCTGGAATTATTTTCTTTCTCTCAGGAATACAGCAGCTCAAAGCAGCAATGAAGCTTGCTGAATTAGTGAGGTGCTCTATTAAGGTTCAACAATGTGCAGGTAGTGGTAGCAGAGCCACATAGACGGAAGGGTTATCAGAAAATTATACTGTATATATAAAAAATTATGAAATACTTGGTACGAGGATCTCAACAACTAGATTGTAATTTACTGATACAGTCAATTTTGCATTTCTTTTTCTGCATCTAGGTCTTTGATCTGGCGGTAAAAATGCAATGTGATGTGTGAGCTAGAAGAAAGTCACTGGTTCTATTTGACAAATAACACTAGGACTGTAAATTAGACATTTATATATATTCTACACCTTCATGACTTAATTCTAAATTCCTTGGACAAATTTTATTTTCATTTTCTCATTCACATTTAGATCACTATTCGCCGCTTAATTTCTTAACATAAGAATAAGATAGACTTCTTGTAAGGGGTGTTGGCTTATTGTCACAATTCAAAATATATTTCGATCTGGCGATAGGGTTCTAAGGCTTTATACTTCCTAACCCAAATTCATATTTATTTCATTATTTTCAAACGATGCCGACCTATTTTATATACATATTTTTATATAAACAAAATATGTATTCCTTAAACCTATTAGATATTTTATATGCATATATTATTCAAAACAAATATTAAATACATATGGTTCTCCCTAACATCCTTCCTAAAAAAACATTTTTGGCACTCCAAATTGTCCAAGTATCCCCCCTCCAATAGGTACCTCTATTTTCCTGCATCTAGGAGACGCGCATATAAATTCTTAGTATTGAACTCATTATATTTTTAAAATTATGGATTCATATCTATTATTTGTTATAATTTTAATAAATTTATGTTCTGAGTCAAAAGAATTCTTAGATGAACTCGATAACTTAAAGTTGTATCCACACGCGCCTCTCGTCAATTGACTTGGTGTAAATATCGGGTGAGCCGGGTAAGTTTGTACCATGGAGAAATTAACTTGTCTCACTATATTGAAACTCCTGTAAAATCCAAATATATGTTCTATTCATCAGGCTAATATGCACAAGAAAGTGTGAACATTTAGAAAGCACATAGGAACAGGTTGGCCTAGAAGTTCCAATTTTGATACTATGTTTGAAAGCTCCATTCTTGATTTTATATTGAAATTTAGTAAAAATATAATAGCAAGTTGACGCAATGTATAGCAGACATCCTTGTATCTAAAGCTAAAATTTCCAATCAATCAATAATAATTAGATTGTATGAATTCATGCATGCATTTGCTCATTTGATTTCATTGCAGCAGCCTATACTGACAAAATCAATTTTGAGCTTTTATTTGAAACAAAACAAGAGCAAATGACAGTTCCTTGTTTTAATATTTCTTGCTATTTATTGGTTTTCGTCGGAGATAGATTCAAAATTTAAAATTTATATAACCACAAGTTAATATACAATAAATACATTTTAAACTTTTATATTTATACATAATCTTAACAATAATTACTAAGTGTAGAATTGTATTAATCTCCCTTAGGAAGCCTTTCTCATTAATACAATAAATATAGTGTGTACAATATGGAATCCTAATACAAAAGGAATCCTATAATTAACATAATTATACACCACTAATAATTACAAAATATTTGGTGAATATTCTACTAATATTCACTAATACATCTCCTCAGTCGGAGCGGGAGGAGGCCGAACGCTTAGACTGGATCTGAAGTCGAGGAATAATTGTCTAGGTAGTACTTTAGTGAATGTATCTGCATACTGATATGAAGAGGGCACATGCAATACCTTGACATGTCCGACAGCAACCTTCTCACGAACAAAGTGTATATCCATCTCAATGTGTTTGGTTCACTGATGCTGAACCGGATTGTGAGATAAATAAACAGCAGATATGTTATCACAATAGACTATAGACGCCTTACGCAAAGGACATTGATGCTTCAAAAGTAGATTTTGGAGCCAACAGATCTCAGCAACAACATTGACAACACCTCTGTACTCTGCTTCTGCACTCAAACGGGATAGTGTGGCCTGTCTCTTGGCAAATCATGAAATTAAATTATCCCATAAGAATACACAATATCCGGAGGTGGAGCATCGCTTGTCCGAACAACCTACCCAATCTGTATTCGTATATGATAGTAACCTAGTAGGTGCATATGGGTATAGATGTAATCAATGATCAAGTGTGCCTTTAATGTATCAGATGATACGCTTAAGAGCAGTAAAATGAGGCTCCCTGGAGGCATGCATAAACAAACACACCTGCTGAACAATATAAGAAATATCAGGCCTGGTGAAAGTGAGATATTGTAGTGGGCCTACAAGACTCCTGTAAAGTGTGGGGTCGGACACCGAATTACCATTAATAGTACTAAGTTTTGATTTAGTGTCAACTGGAGTGGACATAATCTTACAGTTTGCCATTTTAGCCATGTGTACTATCTCCTCTGCATACTTACGCTGACATAGAAACATAGAGTCTATAGATCTAGTAAATGATATCCCTAAAAAATAACTCAGCTTTTTCAAGTCGGTTATGGCAAATTCGGTTTTAAGCAATGTAATTATCTCATTTTTCAACAAATCAGATGAGGCAGTAAGCACAATGTCATCCACATATAACAATAAATAAGCTATGTTGTTACATCGATGAAAAATGAATAGAGAGTTATCACACTACTACATACAAACCCAATCCTCATAAGATACTGTGCAAAAACGATCATACCATGCTCTAGGGGCCTATTTCAAACCATAGAGTGACTTATGGAGACGACATACATACTGAGGGGCTGCTGGATGGACAAAGTCAGCGGTTGGTGCATGTAAACAGTTTCTTTTAAATCCTCATGTAAAAATGCATTTTTCACATTAAATTAATGAATGTGCCAATGCTTACCCATAGCAATACTTAGAACGATGCGAATGGTAACAACTGGACTGAATGTCTCACCATAATCAATACTCTTCTGTTGATTAGTGCCATTAGCCACAAGTCTCGCCTTATATCTCTTTAGGTCATCATTGTCTCTGAATTTGTGACAAAAAAGTCACATGCATCGGATCACATTCACCCCCTTCGGTCTGGGAACAAAATTTAAAGTATGTTGTTTTGTTAAAACATTAAATTTATCACACATGACCGCATTCCAATTAGGGTCTTGTTTGGCTAATTTTGGGCTTTTGGGAATCAGAGAGATGTTTTGTGTATATAGGTTAAATTGGACTTTGGGTTTGAAAATACCGTTTTGGGCACGAGTTTCCATATGGCGTGTGGGGGCAGTGGTAGTCTAGATTTTGGGTGGGTTTCAGATTGTGGATGTAGGTCCGAGATTTGGTGTGGTAGTGGGATTGGGATCTGGGAAGGTGCGACGATGGAGTAGTGATTTTTAGGATTGATGGTGGGTCCGTTGGTAGCATTGGTTTGGGTAAAATAAGGCGGGTGGTGGTGGACGCTGTAGGGTAGGATGTCGGTGGTGGTTTGGGACTGGAGGGGTGGTCTAGTGATGTGATTGTGGTGGTACAATTCGGGTTTCCGGTAGCGGGTGGGTGATGGGATGGTGGATCGATTGCAGCTTGGGGTGATAACACATTGGTGGGGATGATTTTCGATGGTGATACCGAGTCGACGAACCGACTGCCGGTGGTGGTAGAAGTCGGCGACAGTCGTGATAGAGAGGAAGGCAGAGAATGGGATGGTGATGGAGATGCAGATGTGCAATTTTTGATGGTGGCAGACTCGAAAGGACGAGGAGGGGAGACCACGACTCGACTGTCGGTGGTGGCAGTTGGTGCGTCTGCCACCGCCGGAACAATGGCCGCTTGACGGAATACTTGTTATACAAGCGGTGATGGGTCTGAATCTTTAAGGAATTGATAATTAGTGACTCAAAATTTTTTAATGTTGTCAAACGGGAAAACATACTAAACAAAGGTGACGTGACGAGAAATTATGATTTTGTCAGTGGAGAGCTCATCGCACAAGTACCCCATATGGTTTGACGGGAAACCTAGGAAGGCGCAGAGAGTATATCTGGGTGCCAATTTGTGGGGGATCGTGGATGCCAGATTTAGATAACATAGACAACCGAAAATTCTAAGATGGTCATAGGTAGGGATCCGACGATCGAGAATTTCAGTGGGTGTCCTATTTTGAATCGCACGGGTAGGTAAAATGTTGAGAATGTGTTCTACCATTTTTAGTGCATATACCCAAAAGTAGGGGGAGAGACGCGTGAAAAAGGAGGGTACACATCATATTATTAATGGTTCGGAGAATTATTTCGGCTTTACCATTTTGAGGAGAGGTATATGGGCACGAGAAATGAAAAACCATGCCGTTAGCCGCACAAAATTTATGAAATAAGGAATTATTAAACTCACGACCATTATCACATTGAAATGATTATATATCTTTTTCAAATTGCGTTTTGACCAGTGTACAAAACTCAACAAATTTGGAGAACACTTGAGGTTTGAGCTTGAGTGGATAGACCCAAAGAAAGTGAGAGAAATCATCCAAAAATACCAGATAATATTTGTGGCCTAAGTTGCTAGTTATGGGAGATGTCCATAAATCAGCGTGAATAATATCAAATGGAGAGAAAGTAGTACTCATAGATGTCGTAAATGGTAGTCTAACGCATTTCACTCACTGTGGCCTGTATGTAATTGGTGCGAACATGTACGGGAGGCCCAACCCCCACTGATGCATCTGAACAGTGGGTTGATGGAAGGGTTACTGGTGGGCCCCATGTACTGGGCCACTAGTGGAAGGTGTTGGGCTTGTGCTTAAGGCCCAATGTCCATGTTGTTGCCAGGGGCAGTGGACTCGTGCAGGGGGCCCAACGCCCTCTGCCACCACTGCGCCGCTGGCCACTGCCATATCCGCGGTTGTGCTCGGTCATGACGGCTGTCGAAACGTGTAGGAGAGATAGCGAACGTATATGGGCAGTATACGAGGTAGAAACAATCATATACGAGGTGTATAACGGCTTATGGAGAATGTATATGGACAATATATAGTGGCAAGGAGGGTAAACAACCATATACAAAGTGTATATCGGCCTGTATATGCTATATACATATGGTATACAACTACTGGAGATACACAGAAGGAAAGAGGGTTGTATATCAGTAGTATACCAAGGGTATACAAGGCTATTTTGCAAAATTGAAGGGTTGGGCCGCTGTATATCAGTGTATATCGGATGTATACCGGCAGTATACGATCGGTTCGGCGCCGGAAAAATAGAGGGATAGGCGGCCGAAATTAGGTCTTTGGTCTGGAAGGATTGTTGGCTCTGATACCATGTAGAATTGTATTAATCTCCCTTGGGGAGCCTTTCTTATTAATATAATATATATAGTGTGTACAATGTGAAATTCTAATACAAAAGGGATTGTATAATTACCATAATTATACACCACTAATAATTACAAAATAAATGATGAATATTCTACTAATATTCACTAATACTAAGTTCACGTGAACTCATATATTAAATTATCGATTCTCCCATGATCACCATATGCTCGAGTTTCTAACATAATGAAAAGATTCAGAAAGAAAAATTGTTATTGAATATATACATATTATTAATTTAGAATATAATAATTTTAAAAGATTAGAATCAGGCATCAATAAATTTCAAATTCGGGCTCTGCCTCTGATTCAGAGAGGGGGAGGGGGGCGAGGGGCATGGGTGCAGGTAAGGTATTATGGGTAGGAAGGAGACAATCTATGTTAGAATGCCACACTTAAAAGGAGTTTATTTTTCCTACTCCCACCAAGAGAGTCATTTTTTATTATTATTTTAAAGATTTTGTTTCTCCTGGAAAAAAAATTTATGATATTTTAATCAATCAAACATGAGAAAGTTAGAATTTTTTATTTTCATATCTGGTGATAAAAACTTACAGGAACCCGATTTATAAATACCAAACTAATGTACTTTCCATGGTTAAGTAATAAATAGGGGTGAAAATGTGTACATTAATTAAACATAGTTAGATGATAAAAGAATGTGTACATTAATTGAAAAACTCAATATATGATTGATGATTTGCCTACTACGTCTGTAGCAACTGTTTCACTTAATTTGTCAAGTCAAGGCATTTGAATGTATAAGTGGTTGAGGGTTGACCACATGACTCATTTAGGCTGTCATGAAACTTAATTATTTTCAAAGCTAATTCGAGATTTTAGACTATTATTAACAACTAACAAATATAAACCAAGATCAATTATTTGTCCTAACTACCTAATAAAAACTAGAATTCCATCTTAAACTAAAAATAAATAAGAAAAAAACAACCTGTAATCAAATATCAATATCCCTATTAGAGAAATCGTGAGAAAATTCAATCACCATAGCTTCTTTCGGGTGACTTTCAAATTTGATTTGTGTCACATATCTTTTTAACACCACCACAAAGTCCAACAACCTCCGACTATAACACTCCAATCAATGTCTCCGCAACAAATCCCTTACACACCATCAGAGTTTAATAATTCTTTTCTTACTTTTTCTTCTCACAAGGTTATTTCATACTTGTGAAAAGATCTCTGTCACATATTATAATTTGAGAATCTACTTATTTATTAGCCATCTATTATAGAGATGGCAAAAATCTTTGAAAGAAGCTTTAGGACTCCTAATATTCCTATGTACCAACAACCAAATATTCAATCTACTAATTAATTGGTCCTTTTAACACGCGATCAACAGTTACTTTTCGTCAAATTTGTAAGTGACAGCTCTTTTAATTGTATTAAGTTATTAACCACTTTTAAAATGATCAACAGATTGAATAAATCAATTATTAGATATTAATAAATGAGGATTTAACTTATGTGTGTGTGTGTGTGTATATATATATCTAGATTATTAATATATAAATTATAACATATGATAGATTAGCTTGTAATTACTTTATATAGGAGATCTAACCGTGTAAATATTTTCATTGTCAGCGTAAATACATAAAATATAAACTTAATAAATAAATTTAGACTTTTGGTGGTTGGGTTTCTATATGAAGGTAGGATAGAAACAAAATTAGTATAAAGAAGTGGCTTCTACAATGGAAGCTTCATGAAGTAACTTGGAAAAAGACTAAGTTATAGTATTAAATTATGGTAAAAAACTAGTATTCAGTTTGAAGATATCATAGAGCTCGTAGCTACCATGATCGTAAACACCCCGTTCATTCTTAAGCCCCTTAAGAGATAGGGGTGAGTTAGGAACTTACTTAATTTGAGTATTTATAATTTGGTAACAAAACATTACAAGTGCAAGACATGATTTTCAAGGATATATATGGTGGAGCTAGTTGTCGTGTAATTGTGTGAAAATAAAGCACAATGCAAATAAACTAAAAAACACACTTGATTTTATGTAAAAAAATTACCATGATTCAAAGGTGTGTAAAAACCACGGCACACACCTTTGTGACATTTAAATTAACTATTCCATAAAACTATAAGCCAAATTCAAATTATACTTGTAATTTTATAAATTTATTCCTGAACACCTCACCCTAACAATCATTTGATTATTGTTAATCCCTTCAAGATAACTTTAACTCGAAGAAATGTTTAATGAGCTTACCTAGTTCCATCCAGATTAATTGGATAAATGAATTATAGAATGACTCTCTCTCTCTCTCAAACACACACACAAGAACATATATAGCCTCACGTGTGATAGTTCCTATAGATATTTATGTATTTAATTATATGATTGGTACAACTTGGCTTCCACTATTAAAAAACTCTATTTTTTCACTTAATTTTCTATTGAAAAATGTGCCGTGACTATTTTTCATTAAATATCGGTGGAAAAAACCTATGTAGTAGTATTTTCACATGGAAAAATTGAGAAGTTTCTCAGTATTTTAGTGGTAATTTGTATCTCACCATGCATTTTCCCGGGAAAATTATATTTTGTAACATAAATTTTCCGCTAAATGTTGGTAGAAAAAACCTAAATTTCTATTTCTAGTAATGTTCGTTAAATAATATATTTGCCCCTACTGGTTTTGAAACCTATATAAGGAGAAAAAAGACAGCTACTTTCTCATGCCTATACCCTTTTAGCAAATACAGTATAGATTTTACTTTTAGAAAGCCAACAAGGAAATTAATGGCTTTAGAAACTGTTGTTTTCCAACAAGACCCGTTTAGCTATAAAAACAAAGATTTGTACAACTCTGGAATTCTTGATGATTATGCCTTTGGAATTGAGAAAAACATTAATGAACAAAGTTCCAATATTGGATATTGGGATTCTCAATATTCATCACCGGAAGTTTGCACCGGCAACGGATTCTTGCCGGTGGAATGCCCTCCGGGAGGAACTCCGGCAGCCACGTCACGTCGGCCTAAGAGAATTAGGCGGACCAAATGTTCTAAGAATAAAGAAGAGATAGAGAACCAAAGGATGACTCACATTGCCGTCGAGAGAAATCGCCGCCGGCAAATGAACAATTATCTCGCCGTTCTCCGGTCACTAATACCACCTTCTTATGCTCAAAGGGTACTAATCTCTCTTCTCTCTATCTCTCTCATGCAAGTAACGACATGCATCCAGTGGAAGACATTATTATACGACTAACTGTATTAAAAATATTTACGCAATAGTTTTCTTGTTAGGTATTACAAATACAATTGTAGATAAATATTTTGATAATATGATAAAAATATGACTGACTTAAGATTAAAATTCATACTCCTCCGTCCCAATTTGAGTGTATTATTTTTTCTTTTTGGTCTGTCTAAAAAAGAGTGTCTTTTTATATATTTAGTAAGTTTTTCAATTTCAATGCAAGTTTAAGACCACAAGATTTAAAAGACCCCACACATTTTTAATTTAAGACAACATGATTTAAAAGTTTCCATTTATTTATTAAACTTCGTGTCAAGTCAAACTAAAACAATAAAATTGGAACGGAGGGAGTAGCTAATAAAAAAAATTATGCTATCAGTGTATATAATTAAATTCTTATTATATTTATGTATGTTTGAATATCATAATGATAATTATTTGGATTTCTACTTTTATATCGATCCACTCAAGGTGCAAACGATTTTGTACATAATCAGCGCAAGTTAACCTGCTTAGAAGGTCATTTCTACTATTTTACAAGTTATTTGTTTCATTGCTTATTGATAATTACCTTTAATTTTCTTTGAAGTGATGATATCTTAAAATGTTTTTACACTATCAGGATATAATAGCAAATTATTTAGTTAAAAGAGTGTCATATACGTTGTTAGCTTGAAAAAAGTTTTACACTATACATGTAAGCAGACTCCTTAGCGCAACAGGTGAAGAATGATTGATGGTATAAAAATTTCTTGTTAATGGTATATATAACTTAAGCTCATCTTAAAATTATTTCCCTACTTAGTAGTTGTACTCTCAATAATATTCATGACGAAACTATTCGAGTAGTCTCCTATTCATGGAATAAAATTCTCTTAAATGTATGAGCTTATTTGTATATTTAATTTTAATTTGGTAGGTCATTGCTAATTTGTTATGATTGTTAAAGAGTAATTCACAAATTGCCTAAAGACTAGGAAACATCCCGTGAGACAGCTTTAATTAATTGTACTTAACATGATTTGTGAATAATTGTTACATAAATTTAATTTTATTAGTTATTGCATAATTTGAACAGGGAGATCAAGCATCAATTGTTGGAGGTGCCATTAACTTTGTGAAAGAACTTGAACAGCTCCTCCAATTTTTGGAAGCTCATACTAATAAGCAAGTGAAACACCAACAACCAAATTCTTCACATCCATTATTCTCTAGCTTCTTTACCTTTCCTCAATATTCAACCGGATACCGCAACGGCCACCCGATGGCTGCCCGAGACGGGGCAGCAGATGGCAGGGTGGCCATGGCCGATATCGAGGTGACAATGGCTGAAAGCCATGCCAATATTAAGGTGTTATCAAGAAAACAACCAAAACAACTATTGAAGATTGTCACTTGGCTCCATGCTATGTTTCTCACTGTGCTCCACCTTAATGTCACCACAGTGGATCATGTGGTGCTATACTCTTTCAGTGTCAAGGTCAGTATATGTACCATTTTTTCTTCCAAATACACAGTATATATTTGTCATGATATATAAGGTGAAAGTAGTGACAGAAGCAAGAATTTCATAACAAGTCAAATATGACAACCCATAAGAAATACTCTCTCCCCCAATTTATGTTGCATAACTCAAATTTTGAGAGTCAAACAGTTTTTACCTTGAATTCAGACATGAAATCTTTAAGTTCTTTTTAAATGAAATTTACATATTTGGAAACTACGTAAAAAGTACAATAAGTCACAAAAAATTGACAATTCAAAATATTTAAAAGAGTATATGAACAACTTACGATCAAAGAAAGACTTGTTTGAATCTCGAAATCTGAAAAATGTCACATAAATTCAGGCGGAGGGAGTGGAACAATAAACTACTTGTAGGAAAGTAATTCCTTGATTAATATTCTTCCCAATGGTACAATATATATACAATCATCTTATGCTTGACTAATGAAAGACTAATCTATCTTACCTAAAATATAAGATATTAATTATAATTACATTAATTATAATTATATTACACTATCATTACAATTAATGAGGATGAGAGGTAATTATGGGATATCCCCATAATTACTCTAACAGTCCCCACAGTCTCTTACTGGAGGTTCTCGGATACTGAGACTGTCCCTGAAATCATCAAAAAGTACGCATGGAAGACCTTTTGTGAAGATGTCAGCAATCTAATAACGGGACGGTACATGGAGAACACGGACTTGACCACGGGCAACTTTTTCTCGAACAAATAAGATATCCATTTCAATGTGTTTCGTGCGTTGATGCTGAACATGATTGCCTGATAAGTAGATCACACTCACATTGTCACAATAGACCACTATTGTCCTTTCAATCGGATAATGGAGCTCCAGCAGTAGATTACAGAGCCAACATGATTCAGCAACAACATTAACCACCCCCTCGGTATTCTGCCTCGGCACTTGACCGAGATAGTGTGGATTGACGTTTGGATGACCATGAAATGAGATTGTTACCCAAAAACACACAATAGCCGGAGGTGGAACGACGTGTGTCCGGGCAGCCACCCCAATCCACATCTGTGTAGGTAGAAAGACTCGAGATGAAGGATTTATACAGATGAAGTCTGAAATGGAGAGTACCCTTAACATACCGCATAATTCTTTTGAGAGCCCCCATATGTTCTTCATTCGGATCATGCATGTGTAAACAAACTTGTTGAACCGCATAGGAAATATCTAATCTTGTAAAAGTCAGATATTATAAGGCCCCTGCTAGGCTACAGTAATAGGTAGGATCGTTGTATGGAGTTCCGGCATCATTACTCAATTTCGCCTTTGTATCCACTGGAGTATGTGAGAGTTTGCAGGACGACATCCCTGCTTTGTCAATTATTTCTTCGGCATATTTCTTTTGACTAAGAAACATACCACATGTATATTGGGAGACAGCAATGCTAATAAAATAATTTAACGGACCCATGTCATTCATTGCAAATTATGCTGCAAGAAGTGACATAATAGACTAGCGAAGTGAAATGGAGTATGTTGTGAGAATAATATCATCGACATACAAAAGGATATATGCAATGTCAGTGTCTTTCCGATAAATGGACAACGACTGATCGGACTTGCTGTGAGAGAATCCCAATTTTGAAACAAATCCTGCAAACCTGTTATACCATGCCCGATGAGCTTGTTTCAAACCATATAAGGATTTCTTCAACAGACAAATATGATATGGACATGTATAATCTCGGAAACCCAGTGCGATATATGTATATTGTCTCCTATAAGTTGCTATGCAAGAATGTATTTTTAACTTCTAACTGGTGAATGGTCCAAGATTTGGAAAGATCCAAACTAGAGAATAGTTCGGATAGTTGTTGGCTTAACCACCGGACTGAATGTTTCACACAATCTACCCTAACCTGCTGAGACCTGCCATCACCAACAAGACGAGCTTTGTATCTCGCAAAAAAAAAAACCATCAGAATTTTTCTTATGACAAAAAACCAACATAGACCGAATGATGTTCACATTAGACGGACGTGGTACCAATTCCCACATCTTATTTGTAATAAGAGCATTAAATTCGTCTAACATGACAGCTTTCCAATTCGGATCGGATAAGGCAACTTTGAGATTTTTTTGTAGAGGTGATGGTTGAATAGAGGATAGTAGGTTAAAGTGACGTTTGGGCCAAAAACTCCTGTGCATGGCTTCGAGGCTGTTCCGTTATTGGTTGGGTAGTTTGGTTCTCGGGTATGTTATTAGACCGAGGGGTAGGATGTTGTCCTAAGTGACTAGGTGTAGCCGTTGCGGTATGAGGCTGGGCTCCGGGAATGGTTTGGGCTAAGGGTGTGGTTGTGGGATGCCCTACTTGGGATGAACCTCCACATAAACAGGACTGGGCCAAGACCAACGGTAACAAGGTTGTGGTCTCCGGTCCAGTCCCATTCAGTGGTTGGGCCAAAAGGTGTTGGGCTTATATTGGGTTGGTTCCACATTAATATGGTGGTGTAAAATGGGATGTATTCCATTCTCCAAAAAATCATATGAAGGTGAGGATGCCACATGAGACTTAGCAAACGGGAATTTAGACTCATCAAAAATCACATAACGACAGACAATTATTTTCCCATTCGTCAAATCATAACATTTATATCCCCTATGATTTTGTGGGTATCCCAAAAACACAGGGAGTTGAACGAGCCTGAAACTTGTTAATGGAAGTAGATGGAAATAAAGGATAACACAAACATCCAAACACCCTCAAATGTGTAAACGACGGAAAACGATGATATAACATTTGTGTAGGAGACACATTGGAGAGCAATTTACTAGGAAGAATGTTTAAAAGGTATGTAGCCATTTGAAGTGCATGGTGCCAAAACTTTGGTGGTGTGGAAGAGTGCACAAGAAGAGAGCGAATCATATTATTAATCGTTTGAATTTTTCTTTCGACTTTCCATTTTGTGGTGAGGTATGTGGACACGAAAGATGCAAAGACATCCAATTTTGGTGACAAAAATCATTAAAATGGGCATTTATGAATTTCCCCCTCCCCCATTGTCACATTGAAAACATTTAATGCTTTTGCCAATTTGAGTTTTGATAAAAACACAAAATTATTTTAAAATGGTATAGGTTTGCGATTTATGTCCCCATAGAAAAGTCCACAAAAAAATTGAATAATCTCTAGAATGAGCATATAGTATTTACGACCTGCAGAACTCAAAACGGGTGATGTCCACAAATCACAATGCACAATATCAAATGGCATATAAGTATGAGAATTAGAAGAGGCAAAAGGAAGCTTAACAGGTTTACCAAACACACAAGATTGACAAACAAAAGAGTCCAAAGGTTTATTACACAAAACCAAATTATTCTTCCTAAAATTATAAAAAATTTGTGCTCCTGAGTGTCCCAATCGATTGTACCATAGAGTAGGAGAAATGACAGCAAAGGTTGATGGTTTATTCATGCTATTTTTGGAAATAGAGGCGATGGGATATAAGTCCCCCGTACTATTGTATCTCATAAGTGGCATCCCCGTCTGAAAATCCTTCACAGAAAAGCCAAACAAATCAAAATTTACAGAAACATTGTTGTTAATTGTAAAACGTCTAACAGAGATCAGGTTTTTAATTAGATTTGGTGTATATAAGACGTTTTCAAGTGTAAAGGTAGGGTGGAGAGGGTAGTGTTACCTGACCAATACCACGAATTGGAATTTTCTGCCCACTGCCAATATAAATATTTTTATTATTGCTCATATTACAATAAGATGAGAGATTACCTTGAGATGCTGTCATGTGCGACGTAGCCCCTGTGTCCATGTACCATGACTCATCGGGAACACTTAGATGCATATTATTCATGGCTTGCTTAATGTCCGTGGGTGCATAACCAACAGAAGATGGTGTCTGAGCCGCAAACGCATATTGTAGATGAGATCCGAGAATACCGGGTAGGCGATTTGAAGAGGGAGGAGGTCGGGCCCATGATAAAGTTGGATATGGGCATGGTGGGGCAGCCCACTGTGGGGCCTAGGTCCACGGTGGGTACTGCCCCCACTGAGTACATCTACTGCCAGCCCGCCACTACCCGGACTGGCCACTGCCACTGCGGGTTGGCCACCTCCTCTCTCCCGTCCCTTTCCACCGTTATTTTTTTCTTTATTATTACGGTTTGAACCCTATTTTTTACCATTATTAGGATGATTACCATGGCTCTCTGAACCAGAATTTTGGGGCTCCAAATCTGTGAAAGATGAGTTGGTGGAGACGAGAGCAGTTCCTGAGGTGGTTGCCCCAGATGATGCCTATTTTGCTTTCCGTGTTTCTTCAATAATTAACCTCGAACGGGCCTCATAAAAGGGAGGCAACGGATTGCTTTGCTGAATGAACGTAGAAACGCCATCATATTGTTCATTCAACCCCATAATCAACTGAATGACCAATCTTTGATTTGTCACGGGCGAACCAACGTTGGATAGTTGGTCCGCAAGAACCTTTAATTCTTGACAATAGGCTGAGATGTTGGAAAGGTCATCCAATTTGACATTGGTAAATTGGTGTTCAAGATAAACCGCCTTATAAATTTTGTTATCTTGAAAGATGTTTTGTAACCTTTCCCACGCATGTTGAGCCGTAGAATTTGGTTCTAAAATAGTATGGAGAAGATCATTCGAAATTGTGCCATAAAGCCATTGAAGGACTATAGCATCTAACTGGGACCATAGTTTCTTGTCCACCGTAGTGGTATCCGACGGTGACTCGGACGGGATGATATGGTCAATTACCTCATAAGCGCGACAATGAATTTTGAACAATTCTGCCCAAGAGGTATACTGCTCTTTCTCCATTTCAAGAGTTATGGAGATAAAGTTCTTGACGCTATTAACGGCAAGAGTGGGATGAAATGTTTGTTTTTCGGCCATATATTCCACAAGAAATCAAACTAGAGAAAGAAAATAGTAGTGTTTGATGTGTTAGGATGTGGGAAAACCTTAGGGTTCCGAATAAGGAGTAGCCAAGGAGGGGGTTGTAAAAATCGGCTAGGGTTTTGTTATTTTGGAACAAAGTGGTTTAGGGTTTTGCTAGGGTTGGCCTAAAAAGGGATGAGAAAGAAGAAAGGTAAATCGTGTAATAGAAGGGAAGAATTAGGGCAAAGGATCTTTGACTTTTGATACCATGTAGGAAAATAATTCCTTTATTAATATTCTTCCCAATGGTACAATATATATACAATCATCTTATGATTGACTAATAGAAGACTAATCTATCTTACCTAAAATATAAGATACTAATTACAATTACACCAATTACAATATATTACACTATCAATTATAATTAATCAATTATAATTAATGAGAATGAGGGTAATTATGGAATTGCCCATAATTATTCTAACACTACTATAGTAGGTGAAATATGTCCCAAGCTAAATTGGATATTTTTCTATAGTTTGTTCTCTCTTATTTCGAACCTTTTCTATATATCACTCACTTTTTTGCTTGCTTGAACACCTCAATTGCTCTCACTTCTTACTTGAGCCCACACAACTCAAACGAACTCTCTATTTATAGGTGGTACTAATGGAAGGATATTTACTATCTCTCTTCTAGAATGCTCCCAACTACCTAGCTATTTCGAGAATCGCTCTAGAATTCTCATTAACTCTAGAGCTGTTCATTGAATTATCTAGAATTGCTTGATCCATCTTAGAGAAGTGAACAATCCAGAAAATAAAGTTGGTGATAATTTATTTTAACGGTATTGATAAGTGTGTTAACGTTGATCAGTACAAATTTGACAGTGAATAAAAAGGACTTTTGAATTTTGATTCTCATGTATAATTCAGAATTGACATAATACATAAACAGACACTCAAGCTTGGCCTCAGCTGGCAAGTAAGTACTAAGTACTCTAACTTTGGGAGTGCACATATAGACACCTCAACTTGTTACTGTGTCAGTTGAACACTCTAAGTTATAAAATAATCATCTAGACACCTCTAAAATTTATGTGTCTTGTCAGCATCGGGTGTCAATGAGACACAATGAGGATATGTTGAGTTGTCTATACGTACACTCTCAAAGCTGAGGTGCTTACTTCCCAGCTGATGCTAAGTTTGAGTTTCTCAGAATTTTGTTCATATAATTTACACTATGTATATTGCTGGGTAAAAAATGTTGGTAACATATACAAATCAAAGTGATCAAAGATCTGACTCATTTAATTTTGTATGTTGTGAGACAGGTTGAAGATAATTGTGAGCTGAAAACTGCTGGTGACATAGCAACTGCTATAGATGAAATGCTATATAATAATATGTCTAATTGAGAAGACCCCTCTCTTTTTCTTGCTCCCCACCCCACCCCCTCCCAAACCACCCACTAGGCCCCTACACTTCCCCTAAACAAAAAGAAAAATTTCTTCTGAAGATTGTAAACTCTCTTGTCTTTATCAAATAATTATTGGCTACTTTATTGTTTAATTGATACAATTATTATTGTTTTCATATTCCATCCACGGTACGTGGTTCTGGGATATTAGCTTAAGAATTTTAGTCATATTATTATTTTCTTAACGAACATATATATTCTGTACCATGTTGAGATGTGACAACAAACAATTTTGTAAGTTTTGATGTGACAATAAAATTATTGATGTGTTCCTGGAAATTCAGTATTGGAGTTTAGATTCTATGAATGATTTAATTTATTGAAATAATTTGTCCAGGTTGTCCATTTTCTGCTAAAGGCAGCATAAAAAGACACCTATATTATAATACGTAAGAGGAAGGACGACTAAGCAACTACCTCACCCTCACCTTTCTACATTTATTATTATATAAAACTTCCTCGAATCTCTATAAAACAGAATGAAAAGCCCGGGTGAAAGCACAAACAAAAGGAGAGAAGAAAGAAAATTAAGGAACCCGCAAATATCGTAGTGTTAGAATTTTATGAAGAGTTCGAAAGAGAAGAGAAAGAAGCGGGGTAGAGAAATTGTCCAACTCATCCGGCTCATGACTTGAAGATTGCAGTTTCGAATTTTATTTCCGCTTAATCAGTGGAATATTGTTCACGGGGATAGAGACGATCCCAATTCGTCTACAAAATGGGGCTAGTTAAAAAAATATAAGCTACTCAATAGAAAAGGAACCACGTGACACATTTTGATCTAGACTGTCTTGTCAAAGAATTTGAAGTCAAATGAAATTAAAAAAAATAAGACATCACAGATTCAATAAAATAAGAAATTTTAAATTTCAATTTTGTTATAATATGAGAGAGATGGCTCATCTTTTATGCAGTATTAATCTCCAGGAAGACAGATAATACATGCTTCTATATTCACTTATTGATACATGTGGTGAATTTACCGAAAGCTGATATTTAGTTATCCTATTACTCCCTCCGTCCCGAAAAGATTGACCTACTTTCCTTATTAGTTTGTCTCAAAAAGATTAACACATTTCTATATTTAGAAACAATTTAATTTTATGAGATTATTTGCAGCCATACAAATATCTAAGATTTATTTTGAACCACATATTTCAAAAGTCTTCCTTTATTTCTTAAACTCCGTATCAAGTCAAACTAGACCAATTTTTTTGGGATCGGAGGGAGTACATAGTAGGGAATATTATAAGGGACATGCAAATTTGATAACAAATTAGGTCACTTATAATTTGTTACCTCTTTCACGACGATGGTTCATTATGATTTTGTTGGCAAATCACCTTATTTATAAGAAAAAGAGGAACTTCCTAATGATCATATACATTCTTTTTACGGAAGACATTTCTTCTTCTAATTCGTCTATTTAATCCTGGATTTGATAGTCTTATTTGTTGTGCGTCTTCTACAGTTCTACTGACTACTGAACTACAAGTCTAATCCTTATACTATAAATGAGGCCAAATTTCTGAACATGATCAACAGAGTTGTTTCAGGGGAATGGAGGGGGTGGGTGAAGGAGAGAAATCTTGACAGAAAATCGCCCGAGCAGATGTATTTTTTCTTATTGACTTTAAATTATATACATTGTCATTATAAAAAGAATTCACACTATCAGATCATGTTTACCCGTAATAGCTAGCAACCTGCTTTATATTCAAGATTACAAATCTCTCTTTTTAAGGAGGCTTGCCCGTAATATCATTTGAGTGGCCTGACAGTGTACAAAACTTTTCTTATGATAGTAAACTTTAGGCAATTTATCCTACTTAGTCACACTACTTGAGCCACCTTTGGGTTTTTCAAACTCACTGCCCAAAGGAAAACCATCTTCATGTTTACTCAGATGTTAGAACTAAGAGATGCCAATTTTCCAGTTTTCTGTTATGTTGCTCAAACTCTTCAAAAATGCTTCCATACCCGTGTCGGATCCTTCAAAAATCCACTACTTCTAGAGGATACAACACGCACTCATTGACATTTTTGAAGAGTCCGTTCAATATAAATTTTCTGGGGATTATACTAGAAGCTCAATGAACAATTTCTTCTGCTGTGGTTGCAGCTGCTATACTGTACAACACGTTTGGAAGAGTTGCTATTGTTGCAGAAACAGTTCATGACTGCTGTGTGATCAACATTTTTTCCAAATTGGACTCAATAAACATAACTTAATAGGATAACTAATTCAGAGCATTGTTAATGCTATATGCATATATACTATGCTTATTGTCATTCTGTGAGTATTCAAAGTGCATGGTGAGTTTAAGGCTTAACATGGCAGAGCTACAACTAGCGAAAGATGGTTAACTGAACACCCTGTGCCGGAAAATTATATTGTGTACACAAGTCAAATAATACCTTTTATACATACATATTATATATCGAACACCCTTATTCCAGGTTTCACTGCTACAAGACCAGCAAAGTGTTTTTCTTTTTGGGAAAAGCTGTTTGTATTCTTGAAACGACAATACTGTAAAAGATGAGTCAACCTTTTTTCACTCCTCACAGCAGGTGAAAATTCGGATTGTACTTCAATTTCCCAACTCTTAACTGGTTCTCTCAAAATATTAACTTGTTATCCGTGAGAAATATTCCCATCTTCAGCATGCTATACAAGTTTTTCCAAAATTTTCAGGCGCCTTCATCAGCACAAACAGTATCTTTTTGGCATAATACATAAATAGACACTTAAACTTGGCCTCTACTGTCAGTTGAACACTCCAACTTTGAGAATGCACATGTAGACACCTCAACACGTATCCATTGTGTCAGTTGAACACTCCAACTTACAAAATGATCATCTAGACACCTCTAAAACTTTTGTGCCACATCGGCGTCAGCCGTCAGGTGTCTACGAGACACAGTGGGACGAGTTGAGGTGTCTAAATGTACATTCTCAGAGTTGGAGTGTTTAGTTGCTAGTTGAAGCCAAGTTAAGGTGTCTATCTATGTATTATGCCTATCTTTTCCTTTTAACAAGGAGAAGAACTTAGATATCATTCAGAAGAATTCTCTTTAAGAACACCTAAAAAGTTCTGCTTTCATCAACACAAATTGTAGAATGGTAAAATCAAATTCATAGTATCTTGCTGCTAAATACATCACAACACTGACAAAAAGAAACTTATACAATTCATAATTTTCCTTTTCCAGTGTTGTTCATTTGAGGGGGGTAATCTAATACATAGCAAATACCATCTTTCAAATGAAATTTCCCTTGGAAGATTGTCAATCAGCTCAATTCAGCTGTTCATCAGTTCTTATTATGTGGACACTATTTGCCAATATGTTTATGATGCAAAAAACTCGAATCTCTACTGAAATTCAAGAAATCAAAGTCTTTAAACTTCACTTACATTGATTGTCTTGGTTCTTGACCTCTTTGTCACTTGTGGATATCGAACAGCTCTTCCCACAAGTTGAAGAAAAGGACCTCTTCATACAAATTGGTACTTTTTGTAAAGTACGACCGAAGGAAGAACACTTCATCGTTTCATATATGCTCGAGTTTCTATTTCCTCTCTTCGCAGCTGTATCCGAATTTTCTGCCTTCCCTTCAGCCAGTTGATCTATCGAATTCGAGCACCCTTCGCCATTTCCTAAGTTAATTTCACACGTAGCAAGATGAGTCATCGAAACTGACCTCATTTCGTCTTTTATTTTCACCTGGTGCTCATCTAAATCACTAAATACTCGCAACCCTTTTCCCCTTTCATCAAACACACGAGTCATTTTCTCCCAAATTCCCGCAATTTTTCGTTCTTCATTTGGCAAGGGAGCATCAAGATTTTCGTGAATTCCCCCCTCGTCCAATTCTGGATTTTCCAAATCATCGCTAGTACTCCCGTTCTCCACTGGATTGACATCAACTGAAACGGAGTCGTTTACACTAGTGGAGGAAATTTCCACATTGTTCAATTGTAGCACAGCATTTAAATCAGAGACAATAGGAGCACGACACACCGGGCAATTCATATGTGAACTTAACCAAGTATCAATACAAGGAACATGAAAAGCATGGCTACATTTAGGCAAAAGCCTAAGACTCTCATCTTCTTCAAATTCAGCCAAACAAACAGAACAATCAACTCCATCAATCAAACCATCAATCTTTTTATACTTAAACTCGGGTATCGAGTCGATAACAGACTGTGGTAGTCCAATTGTATGTATATACCAAATTGGATGATCCAAAACTGGCTCATGATTCTCATCAACAAAATCTTCACTATTTCCATCCAAATTTTCATCACTTCTCCTTGTATTCATTTTATACTTCTTGAGAGTAATCATATAACAAATGAACACAAATATTGCTCCAAGAACACAAAGCAAGATTATAAAATAATACGGCATATGATGATTTTCACTTGTACCTGGCTTATTAGGAGGAGGCAAAAAGGGACCCATCCCACATTCAGATGGACACCTTTCTGGTGAACAATTCAAACATATAGCCATTTTGTCATTAGCTATAACTAACATCTTCCTATTATACAACCCCATCACGAAATACGAAAAACAGAGGAAAACAGTTTTTCAAATTCCACAAACTTACCCGAATCGCACTCAAAACACTCGGGTACTCGTTCTAACCGTTCACCTAAGTCAAAAATCATGTTCCGGAGTTAACGGAATCATCGGAAAATTGAAAGAGGAAGATGAAAATGAGTAGAGTGAAACTTAGTACCTTAAATTTTTCAAGAAAATTGTAACCCTTTTTTGGAATTTTTTTTCTTCATTAAGCTATGTCTAAGTTGTTTAAAAGTGATGAGAAAATATTGGGTCTATGTTAGTTAGAGTTTTTATTTTGTATTTTTGTTTGTTTACTTTGCTTATTTGGTGGAGACGAAGAGAAGAATTTGTAAGAGATTATTCGATACGTGGTAGATTTGTGAGAGTCAAGAAATGTTTTCCCGTACTATACTGCGTTAAAAATGATGATGTGGAGGATTACATCACGTAATTAAAGGTGTTTGGAAGCCTAGTTAATTAATTACTTAGGGATAAAGTACAAAAACTGATTAGGCTTTTTGTTTGTTTATATCTGTTTAGTTAAAGTAAGAGTTAAAACCGATCAGAGAATAATTTGAGTCATATTAATAAGGTATCGTAGCTCGTTACGCAAGTTAGTTAGTAGAACTAATCAGTACAAATCTTAGGTATTAGTCCCAAAATTCCATAATCTGTTCCTGAACCAAATATGAATATGAAGCTTATTCTAGATAAGAGGGAACATTAAGGGGCCATGTAAGAACTAGTTTAGAATTCAACCGTTAATCATGGCCAACATCTTGATAGTTGGGTCTGAATGACTATACACAAGCATAAGCATGGCCAACATGACTATTCAATCAAAACTTGGAAAAGATGCCATTCACATTGGTTTTTTCTATGTTTACACTTGGCCTTTGGTCCATCACAAAGAATACCTAAAAGGTAGGTCAACTAAGTGCAGAAACTAGTGTTTTAAGTGGTGAAATGAGCTTCTACAAACACATTCTCCACCAATTGATAAAGCATAGTATATAATATGCAAAACACATAAACAGGTCCTTTAACAAGGCGTGAGGTGACAACTATGATCTCAAATTTTACTAGTACAAAAGTAGGCACTTAAATTTGTCAAAATCGAACAAGCATCGTCCTACATGGCAAACCACGTGAGATACACTCGAAAACAGGTGAGTTGATGCTCAAAACTGCGTGTGTATGCTTGTTCGACCTTTGACAAGTTTAAGTACCTACTTGTGCACTAGCAAAGTTTGAGGTCATAGTTGCCAGCTAGCGCAAAGTTAAAGGGCATGCTTATGAGTTTTTCTTTTAATTTACCTTCTTCGTTTTTTTTAATGTCCAATCTACTGTAAATTAGTTGGTCTCTGATTGAGCATTAATCCACGTAGGAGCGATTGCACTTCATGCTAGTGACCCTGCCCGAAATTTGTGTATGCTTATTTGATTTTTAGCAAGTTTAAATGACTACTTGTGCACTAACCACGTTTGAAGTCATAGCTATCAGTTCGCGCCAAGTTAAAGGGCTTGTTTATGTGTTTATGGGGAGACTTTGTCTTTTAATAAATTGGCCTTTATTGGAAGGGTGGCAGTAGGCGGTGTGGTGGGGAGTGTTGGACTGTGCGCTCGTAGGGCCAATATTCAATCTTTAATAAAATAAAATTAAAGCTTTATTTATATATGGGTGTATACACACACATTGAAATCTACAGAAAAATAAGTTTTTTTTGTCAAGTGTAATTGCATGAACCGCTATTTTAGTTTGTTCTTGTACGAAGAAATTAAAGAGTGACATCTCAGTTTCAGTCACCAGTTATACAAGAGATTCATATATGTTATGTATTTATTGCCTTTAAACTTATACTCCCTTCGTTTTAAAATATTTATTTTACTTTTTTTTTAGTTCGTTTAAAAAAATATCTCTTCTTTTTTTTTACAATTCTTTACTTCCAACTTTGCACATGACATATTTAAGACTACAAGATTAAAGAGCATTTTGATACATTTTACATATCTTTAGTTAACAACCACACGATTTAAATGTCTTCTTTACTTTCTTAAACTCCGTGTCAAGTTAAAATCAGACAAATATTTTGAAACGAAGGGAGTACTAGATAAAAAAGAAGCGTTTCACCTATGTGATTTTATCATAAGGTACGTACCACCAAAGGATGTGATGCAATGGGACTGCTCATCTCTTAACCAGAGATCTCGGGTTCAAGCCTGAATATGAAAAGGTTCTTGGTAGAGAGCTATTCCCCCGAATGGACAGTACGTAGTACAAATTCAAATACAATCGGACATCAATGCATACCGAACACCAGGTGAGAAACCACAAAAAAGGTGATTTTATCATAGGGTATTCGTTTCATTTTCAAGAAATTACATAATTATGTTTATAAAATGTGAGAAGTGGAAGATTGAAAGTTAGTGTCATTCTGAAGTATTCCTAGTTAAAGGCGAATTCATAATTTAAATTTTATTGATTCAAACTTGGCCTTTGGTCCATCACAAATAACATATACCAAAAGGATAGGTCAACTATAAGTGAAAAACTAGTGCTTAAGTGGTGAAATGGGCTTCTGCAGCACACATTCTTCAACAATTGTTAAAAGCATATATTCTAGTAGATTTTTTTCTTTTAATATTTTGTCCTTAATTCATTGTATGGTAATCACAGTAGTCGGTGTAGGTAGGTGCCAATATTATATTTTAAAAGCAATTTTTTATTTCTTTAACTAGAAAGTCATCATAGTCCATTATAGAAATTTGATGTATATATACACATGCAGATACTGAAAATATGCACCAACCGACTAAATTAATTTCGTTTTATTTTATGGGACTCTTAGCTTCTCTACAATCAAGTATGAAGTTGATACAATGACTTTTAAAATGTTAATTGGACCTCTATCTCACTGTTAAATATACATAATATATATATAATATACATGTATATATTATATATATTTAGGGTATAATTCTCAGGTGTTATTGCACATATCGTGGGCCAGTCTCCTCTCCATATACAAACATGTAATTAATATTGTAGTCTAATTAGTATTGTACACTTACCATACTTGTATCGTTAGTCTCCAAATAGAATAAGGTTTTAGGAGTAGAATAGAAATAGGATTCTCCTATTATGAAAATATGTAAATTGTATATATACTCTTTCAAGTAATGAAAATAATCAATGAATTATTTCTTTCATGGTATCAGAAGTCTAAGACTCAAATACTTCCGCTCATCTCCCACAAGAAAATCCTCTCGGTTCCTCCAACCGAGGCCTCCCTTCCAAATTTTCTTGTCCAAATTTCGTGTTCTATTCACTATGACTGATAGGAACATGTTTCATCCTGCCCTAACGGTTTCTAACATCAAGAGCGTTCTTCCTATTGTTCTTGAAATAGAAAACGTCCAATATGGGACGTGGGCAGAGTTGTTCAAAATTCATGCACTTGCACATCAAGTTCTCCACCACATAATTCCTCTGGCTCCTGACACGCAGGATGTACCCACCATGGAGGACAATCCTAAATTATGGATTAATTTTGATGCTACGGTTCTCCAGTGGATTTATGCCACTATCTCCGTCGACCTCTTACGAACGATTATTGAACCCAACTCTATGGCTATGGCTGCTTGGGATAGATTGCGTGATATATTCCAGGATAACAGGCATTCCCGTATTGTTACCCTTGAACAGGAATTTTCCCAAGTCACTATGCAGGATTTTTTGAACGTTTCCTCCTATTGCAAATGACTCAAGGAATTGGTGGACCAACTTTGCCTTCGCAACGTTGGTGCTCCTGTTAGCAATGATCGTCTCGTTCTACAGATGGTTGCAGGCATGTCTGAGGCCTATAACGGCGTTGCTTCGATACTTCGTCAAAGTAACCCTCTACCGCAATTTTATCAAGCCAGGTCTATGCTTACACTAGAGGAGGCTGGTTTGGCTAAAAAGGCGGCTACTAGCGCTAACTCCGTCTTGATGGCCACGTCCAATGGTTCTCCGGCATATTATGAAAATTCCGGCCAAAATCGTAACAACGGTGGCGGTAAGAAAGGTCAGAATCGCAAGAATAAAAAAGGTGGTGGCCGTGGTGGCAATGGCGGCAGCGGTGGCGGACGACACACTGAGGGGTCACGGCCTGCTGGACCACTAGCGAACTGGCCATGGGCCAACTGGCCTTGGGCCAACTACCAGTGGCCTGCAACTTCTTCTCCACAAACAGGCCCTGGATACAATAATTGGGCCACTGCCCAATCCAGGCCCAATTTCCAACAACAGTCAGGCCCAGTTTCAGCACTAGCAGTCTCGCCCAGTTGGGCCTTGGCCAGCCCCAGACATGTTTGAGCATCGGCCACAGCACACCTTTGCGGCTGAGGGGCCCACTTTCATCCCTTTTTCGATAGATATTGAAGCCGCAATGCATACGTTGGGATTAACTCCTGCGGATCCAAATTGGTACATGGACACAAGCGCCACAACCCACATGACATCCGATTCAGGTACTCTCTCGTCTTATTCCAATTTGAGCAACCCTCGTGGCATAATAGTTGGTAATGGTAATACTATTCCAATTCGTGGTTATGGTCATAAAACTTTGTCTCCCCCCCCCCCCATCCACCCCTTATCTTGAAAAATACCCTTCATGCCCTTAAATTGATTAAAATTTTGGTGTATGTCCGTAAATTCACCACTGACAATTCCATTTCAATTGAATTTGATCCGTTTGGTTTTTCTGTGAAGGATTTCAAGACGGGGAATCCCCTCATGAGGTGTGATAGTAGGGTAGCTCTTTATCCTATCACGCCTAGTTCCTGTTTCTCGAGTCAAGTCTTGCCATCAACCTTTGCAACTCTAGCTCCTTCCTTATGTCATGCTCGTCTAGGTCATTCGGGGTCTTCTATTTTGTCTTCCTCAGATAAAAAAAAATTTATTTCATGTAAGGGTACGCGTAGTATTCCGATTTGTCAATCTTGTTCTTTAGGAAAACTTGTTAGGTTACCATTTGTAGACTTTAATTCTCATACTTCAATGCCATTTAATATTATTCATAGCGATTTATGGACATCTCATGTTCTCAGTTCTTTGGGTCATCGGTACTATGTTCTATTTTTGGATGATTATTCTAAGTTTTTATGGACTTTTCTAATAGCAAAAAAATCTCAAGTTTTTTCCATCTTCCTAAAATTTAGAGCATTCATTAGAACCCAATTTGAACGGAAAATAAAAAATATTCAATGTGATAATGGAAAAGAATATGATAATGGGGTGTTTAGGGATTTTTGTGCTAATAATGGATCAATTTTCATTTTTCGTGCCCTCATACGTCTTCACAAAATGGGAAAGCCGAACGCAAAGTTCGTACCATTAATATCATTGTCCGAACTTTATTGATCCATGCTTCCGTACCCCCCTCCTTTTTGGCATCATGCTCTACAAATGGCTACATATATTCTTAACATCCTTCCGTCCAAAGGTTTGACATATTCGTCCCCTCTTCAAATTTTATATTATAAGACTCCTTCGTATTTACATATTAGGGTCTTTGGGTGCTTATGTTATCCACTGTTTCCATCCACCATAATTAACAAACTTCAAGCCCGTTCTACTACCCCTTGTGTGTTTTTGGGTTATCCGTCAAATCATCGTGGTTACAAATGTTTTGATTTATCGTCAAATAAAATCATCATTAGTCGCCATGTTATTTTTGATGAATCTCAATTCCCATTTGCCAAATTGAGTAGTCCCGTGCCAAGTGCGTATAATTTTTTGGATGACGGTATATCCCCGTATATTATTCACCACTTTTCGGAGGTGTCCCGCACCTCAAATCCACCAGCGGGCCCATAGTTCCAGACATTGTTCCCGTAACTGGACCAGTGACGAAAACTGGGCCAGCTTCCCAGCCCAGTAAAGCCACTGTTCCAGTAGCGGCACCCAGTCCAGTTCAGGCACCAATTTCCAGTATTAGGCCAACGGGCTCACTGCTCGCTGGCCGATCCGTCTCGTGTCCCGCTAATTCTCAAAATTCGCCCAATTCTTCCCCGAGTCATGGACCAGTCACTCGTAGTCAACGGGTTATTTTTAAACCAAAAAGGCATTTTAATTTACATTCTAATGTTCTTAAATTACCCTTACCCCGTAATCATGTATTTGCGTTAAATGACCAAAATTGGAAAATTGTTATGACCGATGAATATAATGCTCTTATTGATAATAAGACGTGGGAGTTGGTACCCCGTCCATCTGGTATTAATATTATTAGGCCTATGTGATTTTTGCTCACAAGGACAATTCAGACGGTTCGTTTGCAAGGAATAAGGCTCGGCTTGTGGGTGATGGTAAGACTCAGCAGGTTGGTGTAGATTGTGGGGAGACGTTTAGTCCGGTGGTCAAGACGGCTACCATTCGCACTGTACTCAGCTTGACTCTTTCGAAAGCATGGCCCATTCATCAGTTAGATGTGAAGAATGCGTTCTTACATGTTGATCTCAAGGAAACAATCTATATGCATCAGCCCTTGGGGTTTAGGGATCCCAAATATCCTAATCATGTCTGTTTGTTGAAAAAAGTCCTTATACGGGCTTAAGCAGTCTCCACGGACCTGATATAAGAGGTTTACCGACTATGTCTCGACTATTGGGTTCACTTACGCGTAGGTCGGATAATTCTTTGTTCATATATTGTCGTGGTTCGTCCTTGGCATATATCCTATTATATGTGGATGATATTATCTTGACTGCCTCTTCCAATGCATTACGACAGTCGAAATCATGACCATGCTCACTTCTGAGTTTGCTATGAAAGACTTGGGGCCCTTGAGTTATTTTTTGGAGATTACTGTCACTCGTCATGCAGGTGGGTTGTTCTTATCATAGAGGAAGTATGCACCCGAGATCATTGAGAGGGCTGGTATGTCATCCTGTAAGTCCACTTCCACTCCGGTTGATACTAAACCCAAATTGGGTGTTGCGGCAGGCCCATCATACGAGGATCCGACCCGCTATCACATTCTTGCAGGAGCCCTTCAGTAACTTACATTCACGAGACCAAATATTATGTATGTCGTACAACATGTGTGTTTGTTTATGCATGATCCCAGGGTTAAGCACATGAATGCGCTCAAATGCATCATTAGGTATATTCAGGGTACACTTGACTATGGCTTGCATTTATATCCTTCATCGACGTCCACACTTATCTCGTATACAAATACTGATTGGGGTGGTTGTACATACACCAGACGGTCTACGTCGGGCTATTGTATGTTTCTTTTCAATAACTTGGTCTCATGGTCTGCGAAACGTCAGTCGACTTTGTCTCGATCCAGTGCCGAGGCCAAGTATCGAGGGGTAGCTAATGTGGTCTCGGAATCATGTTAGTTACGTAATTTGATGTTAGAGCTTCATTGCCCTATTCAGAAAGCAACATTGGTTTTTGCGATAATATTAGTGTCATCTACCTTTCTGGTAATCCGATTCAGCACCATCGCACTAAACATATTGAGATGGACATTCACTTCGTTCGCGAAAAGGTTGCTCATGGTCAAGTACGCGTCTGCCATGTCCTATCCAGGTATCAAATTGCCGACATCTTTACGAAGGGTCTTCCCTCGGTCCTTTTTGAAGATTTTAGGGACATCCTCAGTGTTCGAAGACCGCCCGCTGTGACTGCGGGGGTGTGTTAAATATACATAATATACACACAATATACCTGTGTATATTATGTATAATTAAGGTATAATTCTCAGGTATTAGTACCCATACCGTGGGCGGTCTCCTCTCTATATACAAACATGTAATTAATGTTGTAGTCTAATTAGTATTGTACACTTACCATACTTGTATATTTAGTCTCTAAAGAGAATAAGATTTTAGGAGTAGAATAGGAATATGATTCTCCTATTATGGAAATATTTAAATTGTATATATACTCTTTCAACTAAGGCTGGCCAGTGGGCCGGGACGGCCCGACCCGACCCCGATTAGTATTAAAAAAAACGGTAGCGGGACTCGAACTGGGACGGGACAATGTCTCGTCCCGACCCATCTCGAGCCCGCCCCAGGCCCGCCAGACCCGAGCCCGCCCCGATCTCGCCCGTAGTCCCCCCTTTGCAAATATAACCGTTGCACCAACGTCCATTTTAGATTTTGACCGTTGGACAACGACCATTTTTTGCCTCCCCCTACCCCTTAATATTTATTTTTAACCCATAAGTTATTATATTTACACTTTAACCCAATTTTCCAACTATAAATAACTCATTTTCTCTTCATCTTTCTCACAAATCCTACAATCTCTCTAATATCTCAATATATCTCTACAAGTCTACATTGTTTACTAAATAATCAATTTTATTTATTCATTTGGGAATTGGGAGTGAAGTTGGCAACTAGCTTGAGGATTTTCCATCGAGCAAAGTTTCAATTTTCAACCTCTCGATTACACGTCGACGTTACGTTCGGCGTTTGGTACATTCGTTCCTTCATTAAATTATTATTGTCTGTTTATTTTATTTAGCGCACTTAATTTTATTATCTTTAATTATTTATTATCATAATTAAAATGAAAGGATTAAGAGGTATGTTTAAGGGTAAGGGTAAGGGTGCTTCTTCTAATAGGGGCAACCAGGGCAAGGGTACTTCTTCTAGTCATCTTATTCCTACACAGGATGATTTTGTTGATACTCAACAATTTCCTACAATACCATTAGATTTAGACGAGGAGCTATTTTCTGGAACTCAAGAAGACTTTAATTTAGACGATGATCTAGATGATACACCCACTAATGTTGATGACAACACACCCACTAGTGCACCTTCAACTGAAATGCCTCTTATTCCCCCTAGTATGAGACGAGGTCCAGCAAACTGACCATTAAAATCAGATGCATGGATATTTTTTGATAGGGATGTAGAGAATCAAGTAGCTAGATGTAAAATTTGTAAAAATATTTTAAAATTTAAAACTGGAAAAGGTCACGGTGGGACGGGGGGTTTAATTAGACACGTAGTAAGTGCTCATCCAGCTAGGTATGCCCAATACCAGGCTTCAAAACCGGGTGCGCAAACGCCCGCTCTATCGGGACAAGGTTCACATACTGATACTGTCCCGGACCAAGTAGAGGGTCAAATTAACCCCACGACGGGGGGAATTGTAGGCCCTAAATACAATAAACATAGAGATAGGGAAGCAATATCAAAATTAGTTGATGTGGAGGGTTTGCCTTTTTCATTTCCTTCATCTCCCGGTTTTATTCATTACATTAGAGATATATATAATCCTGCTTTTAACGGTTTTTCTAGATCAACTGTTAAGAGAGATGTATTTAAATTCGCACATGAATATCAACAATATTTACATTAATCATTATATCATTTTAATGGCAAGGTATCTATAATGTCTGATATAGGTTGTAGTACTAACAGCCATGATTATTTAACGGTAACTTGTCATTGGATAGATTATAAATGGTCTATGCAAAAACGTATCTTAGCGTATAGATATATAGATGACACTGGTACTTTTATTGCAGATAATATTTATCAAGTGTGACATTATTATGGAATAACCGATAAAATTATGACTATTACATTAGATAACGCTTCTTCTAACAATTACGCTATTACAATTTTAAAAAATAGTTTAACTCCATCTTTTTCAGATCATTTTCATATAAAATGCGCGTGCCGTATATATAACTTAATTGTAAATGATGGTCTATCACTTTTTCAAGACATTCTTAGTAAAATACAATTTGCTATAAACTTTATTTTTAAAGTAATAGAGTACAACGAAGAAAAGAATATAAAAAAATTTGTCACGATTGTGGACTACCTTATAGAAAAATTCCAGAAGAAGTATCCACTAGGTGGAATTCTTTATACGAGCAACTACTTGTTGCTTATGACTATAGAAAACCTATAACTTTATTTTTTAACTCTCATAATCAAAATCCAGCTGATATGATTGTAGATAGTGATTGGGTAAAAATTTCCGAACTTATTATATTTTTAGAGAAATTTTTGCAAGCAACAAAAGAAATTTTTGGTATATATTATCCTACTATTTCAACTATGTTGTTTTATATAACTCTAATATTTTTATTACTTAGTGAATATATGAAAAAACCAGCTTATATGGAAGCTATTAAAAAATGTTTATCAAAATAAAAAAATATTTTATTTCTATTCCCACTATTTATATTATTGGTGCTGTATTAAATCCGACTATTAAAATAGACGGTACTAAATCACTAATTAAAACTATTTACGATTGTATAGAAGTTCTACCACCTCCAAGTCTCAAAAATCTAAATCACCCACCAATTATTGAACAAACTAAAGAAGAAGTGTTGTCTAGCGTAGAAGACCAATGCAAAAAAATATATAGGTTTTACCAACAAGAAAATGCTAGTAACTTACCGGCTTCCATACCATCTTCTTCATCTTCAACACAACCTCACAAAAGACATGATGTTTCTGCGGCTAGTATTGAAAGCCTCAGAAATAGAATGTGCGGCCATACCGCTACTAACCAAATTAGCGAGTTAGATATTTTTATTTTGCATGGTTCTGTACCGTACCAAGAAGTTATCAATGAAGATGGACATGAAGACTTGCTGAAATACTGGAGGGGGAATGAGAAGACCTTTCCGATACTTTCAATGATGGCCTGAGATGTTTTGAACATTCAAGCGTCATCAACTGCGTCTGAAAGCGCTTTTTCTGCCTGCAGATATCAAATAGGAGACCACACACTCATTAGCCGGAGACAGCTTGGAAATTGCAGTATTATTCAGAGATTGGATACGAGCAGAGCGGAGAAGGTGTGGTCAACCGGAGATCAACGAAGAAGAAGACGAAAACTACAACAAAATCTTATCCGAAGGTAGTGAAAGTGACATGGATCAATTTGACCAACAAATACCAATTCCAACCGAAGAACCACAAAAAATTGTCAAGCAATTAGAACACGTTTTTTTAGAATGTAAATTTTTTAATTGCAATTTTATTATGTAATTTGCAACTTTTGGACAACACCACAAAGTTGCAATTTAGACAATTGTATTTGTATTACAAAAAAATAATATGTCTATTAAATAATATAAGAGGCACAAAAACAGCATTGAGATGTTTTTATTACATTATCTTGTCTTGTTTATTGAGTTTTTTTAATACATATGTTATTAAAAAAAAAAAAAGGAAAATCCGCCGGAACTCGCCCCGACCGCCAAACCCGACCCCGCCAGACCCGACCCCACCCCCTTCGCCCGTCCCGCCCCGACCCCGACCCCGCCAGACCCGACCCCGACCCCACCAGACCCGAGCCCGGCCCACTGGCCAGCTATACTTTCAACTAATGAAAATAATCAATGGATTATTTTTTTCAGTCACACTCTCCTTATCATGGAGTTTAGATATCACTTTCTTTTTCAAAAAATACAGCTTTTCACTTATAAATTATCTCGAAAACTCACTTTAAAAATTAAACTTTATTATAATTTCTTATTTCCTAATCAACTTTCAAATAAATTAAATATCATCTTAATTACTGACGTGACAAATTTAAAAAAAAACTCAGCGCGTAAATGACAAAAAATTGAAGACGAAAACAAGTGGGCCCCACTTTCTCTTATTTGTTTGATCCCTTCTTCAGCACAAAATTATGGGCAAAGAAGATCCAAAGAAGAGATCGATCCTCCGTCTTTGGTGAACCAGAACAAGAAGATAAAGTAGTTCATACATTAATTAATTCAAAATCTGATGAAGCTGATTTAATATCAAATACCAAATTCCTCGTTCTGAAAAATGACTGGTTAATCTTTGAAATAAGATTGAATCTCATGTTGTGGTAGAGCATATGGAGTAAAAGTGAAAGGAGAGCCGCGGCCAAAAGGGCCAAAACTTCGATATATACATAGCTATGCACAATTTCGTCGGAGTGGGGTTGGTAGCGCCGTTAATGGCTGAGTTTCGTCGGAGATGGCATCTCCGGCGAGGCCTGGCAGTGACGAAGGAAAGCAAAGCAAAGGGGTTGGGGTTGTTGTGGTTGTTGATCGGAGCTCAGAAAATAGGGAAGGGGAACTTGTGGAGCGTGGTGGTCGTGGTATTTGGCCGGAACAACGGAGGAAACAGCCGCTTGAAGAACCTCCGCAGAATAGAACTCGCCGGAGACAATGGATAAACCGGAATTGATGACAATGTCTATGAAAAAATGACGTGCAGGAAGAAAAAAGAAATGGAAGGTGGATTTGTTACTATCTGACGTGTCAATGAGATGGCTCGAGTGTATATCATCTCTTTGGTATAAAATGATATTTAATTCACTTAAATTGTTTATGAAGGTATATAAATATTCGTAAAATATAATTATTAAAGTGAATTTTCGAAATAATTTTAGGAGTGAAAAGATATATTTTCTTTTTTCTTTTAATTCATTTTAGGAGAAGCTGACAAGAATATTATGATATAGGCCGAACATCACAGAATTGCAAAAACTGCATCTCTAATTATTAGTTCTCATTAATTTATTTTTTTTCATAGTTCTCATCAAAGCAACATACAAAGTTCGTTAAACAACCAAAAGTTAGTATTTTCTCTGTTTCATAATAAGTGTCATCTTAACAACAAAAAAATTATTCCAAAAAATGTGTCATCTTAGAAATTTAAGATATAAATTGGTTACTTTTTCCTACTATATGCTTAGACAAAAACTCGCAAACTCTCTATTCAAAAAATATTTATTGACATGTTCTCTATTCAACATACCCGTTTCTCTTATTTTGCTCGTACTTACGCTTTGTCTTGAGCCGAGGGTCTCTCGGAAACAGCCGCTCTACCTACCAATGTAGATGTAAGGTATGCGTACACTCTACCATTTCCAGACCCCACGTTGTGGAAGTTCATTAGGTATGTTATTGTTGTCTCTATTCAAAACATAACTGATTACTATTCATGCATGCTTTAATCAAAAGAAAAAAATAATTTACTTTTATTATATAGGAGTAATTTGGTGGACTTTCCGTTGCATTATTGATTTCTTAATATGTGTTTTAGCTAAAATAACACTTATTATGAGACCAAAACAAATCAAAGTATATTTAAGGAACTACTTTTAAGTTTGAACCTATCCTTAAATATAAGAGGCCATCTTTATCAATTTTATTTCTTTTCCTATAATGACTTTCTTTTGCTTCACAAATTATAGGACATATTTAGTATTTTCCAAAAAAATATTTTATTTTTCTTATTAGTTTGTTTAAAAAAAATTACGTCTTTCTATATTTAGAAATAATTTAATTTTATGAGATGACACAAATATCTAAGACTTATTTTGAATCACACATTTCAAAAGTCTTTCTTTATTTCTTAAACTTCGTGTCAAGTCAAATTAAAACAATTTTTTAAAGACATAGAATATTAAATAATAATTGTAATTATTTTTAAAAAGTATTTAAGGAAAGAGTAAAGGAAATCTTGTTGTCATAAGTCATAACTCATAATGCGTATTCCAAAATATTGTAGTTCTCTTTCAAAGAATGGGTAACTCTTTGTATGAAGAGCAAAAAAATAAAATTGAAGATGTAGCTAAGCAAAACATTGGAATCAACACAAACTTAACTAGAGGCAGGACATAATAAAAAAAAAAGATTCAAATAGACAATATGTAGTTGAAATATAATCTAAACTTGTTAGAGAACTTCCAATAATATTACTTTTGCATTATATATAAATTCACTTTTGCTTTCTTGGTATGATAATGATATGGGTTGATCTATCTTGTGAAAACAGAAGTAAAATCAAGAAAGAAAGTACATTCTTTGTGGCAACTAGCTTATAAATGACACCATTAACTTTTCATAAAGAGTTAGTTCTAAACACATAGTAATTACGTAAGTCTATAAACATACTTACAGGGGAACATATTGATGCCTTACTATTGTGTTTACTACATTCATTTACTTACTTACATTCGTTTATATACATACACAAGCAAATATTTATAATTATAGTTCCCCTTGTACCTCATATAATGGCCTGGTGAATGGACCTCAAATGGTTATAGCAATCATCACTGCTGCTGAAGAATACCAAACAAACCCAGCAAACATGTTTTCCACACCTGCACTCGATATGGTTGCAACCATCCACCTTCTCAATCGTGAACCCGCAAACAGGACAATTCTTCACATTCTCTTTCCCCTTGCACCATTCCTTTAGAGAGAAATCTGGGTCATCCTTGAACTCCTTGTACTTCTCGCACGAGATGTAAGGGTGATACTCCAGGTGGCAACTCGTACACGTCTCCACATAACATGCACCACAAGCAAAGGGCACACCAACTTCTCCTGATTCATCAACATGATAAACTGACGGGCAGTCAGGTGAGGGGCAAAACCGGTAGCGGCCCCCACTTGCTGCTACAAACGCCCCCAAAGAAGCCCTGAAAAGTTCCTCCAATTTCTCGCTCGACAACAAAGACCTCAAATCAGAAACCAGAATATGGGCCCTACAACCTTTATGCATACAGCATAGAGGGAAACCTTCTCGGCTTCTGATTGCTGACTCACACTGCTCCAGCAAGCACGATCGACAGAAGAAGTGGTTACAACCTTCAAGTCTATAAGCATCTTCCAGTTCACACAAGCAAATAGGGCAGTCAGCCTCATCATCCATCCTCCGATCACTTGTTTGAGCAATTTCAGAAATTATCTCCTCAACTTTTTGCTTCATCTCTTTAGTACCTCTGATAGAGATGCAATGGCGCCTGGTGTTCAGAGAGAATTCTGCATCAGGCACCTTTAGTTTGAGACCGCTAAGATCTGGTCCAAACCTCCGAACTACTCTTTTCATCAAGTCAAGAGGCAAAAGTCCTCCACGAAGATGCACTTCGAGTTGCTTGCTTTCATGAAGTGCCAGAAGGGAGTTAACAAACCTCCGCTCAGCCATATCAATCTTGTCCGAGGAACCAAAGATTCTGACAGAAAGGCTATGCCTGTCAAAAAGAATATAGGTTCCTGTCTCCTGCTGAACCATCTTCATGATATTAATCCCTTCTCTAGAAAAAAGAAGTTGAGCAACAGTCGGAGAAATTCCCACATGATCTACAATCTTGCCTTTCATCAGTTTCTCCAATGGCCTTCTCAATTCTGCCACAATCTTTGTAGCAGTGGCAGATATTTTAACCCTGTAAGAACCATTCTCATTTCTCTCCAGATTGCACTCCACACCTGCAAAACAATCCCAAAGTCTTCTCAGCAGCCAAGTACCAACTAATCAACTTGTCTCCAAAAATTTTGTTCTGTTAAAAGTTTATAAAAAAAAGAATTGTTTTACTAAACCCGTTCTCATTATGTCAGTATATTTTTCTGCATCTCCAAAATGGAGCAGGACATAAATGGAGAGAGAGGGTAAACCGCAATATGCATGAATGCTTTTTCCAATTACCGTTTAGAATTTGACCAGATAAGTGAAATTTGTGTTGAAAGGATAATTTCCACGTACAAGGAAAATAATCATCAGATTAACATGGAATCTGGGAGCCAATAATAAGGGTTTATGATAGGCCTCAGGTACTTTTCTTTTATCTGAAGTTAGGGATGGCAAATGGGGCGGGGCGGGGCAGGGCAATGCTTAAACAGGGCAGGGCGGGGCGGGTCAAAACTTTTTTTTCAAAATATTAAATGGGGCAGGGCAGGTCATAGGGCGGATCTGATCTTGGGCTTGTTTAGCTGTTTTATTACATTTTCTTGCAGTTCCAGCTGCAAACTTGGCTAAGAAATTGGCCACTTTGCTGGGGAAAAATTGTTATCTAATTTTGTTATACTGTTATGCTTTATTTCTTTAACCTTGGTAGAAATCAAAGCAAATAAGTATTTTAGTTACTTAATCACGAGATCCTACCCATATTAGAAATCAAACATTACTCTGATCTTAGTCTCGATGGATAAAACTGTTGCTAACATATTCTTGCCAATTAAGGTCTAGGATTGAAACTAATTTTAACAATAACGGTAAATGCACTGGAAGTAAGAAGAGCAGTAATATTAAAGTAAAATTGTTTTTATATGAGTTTTCATATTCTTATAAAAGTTAAGACTCTATTTGGTTTAAAACTGATCTACTTGGATATTTGATAATGAGATTGAGTAATATAATTTTCTATATCACACTTTAAATCATAAGTAAAATTTAAATAAAATGGGTTAAGTAAAATAATTCATGTGAAAATGGTTACAAAATCAACTGAATTAACATTATAAAAGTACCTTTACAAAATAATAAGTAACTAATAAACTAGAAATTTTCTAAAAAAGGAAAAGAAAAGAAGTTGAAGATGATTTTAAAAGATTAAATAGATTTTTTTTAATCTTGGTAAAAAAATTAAAGAAAATATAAATAGATTCCTATCTGAAGTCAACTGTTTAACTCCAAAGGCATGGTTTAGAAATTTTTTGATATTATGGGACAAATAGTTTCAACTTGTAGCTTTTATTTAGTTTCTCCTTTCTTTCAAATGGAGAATTTGTCCAAGTCCAATTTCATTCTGTTCTAGGAAATAAAGGAAACGAAAAAGTGACAACAGTAATTTGGATCAATGGAGGTACACTAACTCTGCCACAGACACTGTTACCTCCCTGAGATTTGGTCAAAGTTTCTACGACACACTTTACCTTTTCGGGGGTCCTATTACCCCTGAACTTTTTTAAAATGAAATAATTAACACCCTAAGCACTGATGTGGTAAGGAGTGTATTTCACTCTCTTTGGGAGAGTGAGAAGCATAAAATCTGACATGTGTCATTTTCTTATTGGGTATTTCACATTTAATTACACCTAATTAATTATCATTAAAGCTTAAAGTTTTTTTCTAAACTGATTTTTTTTCTTAAAAATGTGGAAATCTTAATTTGTTTTATTAAAAATTTGTATTTTTTTAAAATATGGAAAATCTGTTTTTTTAGAAAATAAATCTGGAAAACTGAGTTTTCAGATTTTTTATAGAAAAATGTGGAAAACTGATTTTTTTTTCTATATATGAAAAACAATCTAGTTTCCCAGATTTAGTTTAAAAACGGGTTTTCCACATTTTAAAAAAATAAATAGTTTTTCCAAATTCTTTTAAACATCCAGCTTTTTCACATTTTGAAAAAAAAACACTTTTTTACAGATTTTTTGAAAATAATCCAGATTTTATTTGAAAAATAAAAGTGTCCTAAAAATGAAATCATGAAGATCTAGATTTTTTAGGACATCTTTTTTTAAATCCAGTTTTCCATTAAAAAAAAATCCATTTTTCCATATTTAAAAAAAATATTTTTTCAGATTTGTATTCTGAAAAGAATGGGTTTAAAAAAAATCAATTTTTCAGATTTTAAAAAAAATCCATTTTCATTTTAAAAAAAAAGAAAATTCAGTTTTTCAAATTTTAAAAAAAGGGCCCCGTAAGCAGAAAGAATCTAAAAAAATGTACATGTGGCAAGGAGAGTGTGTCACTCTCTCACAAGAGAGTAGATATCCAGGTTCAGGGTGGCAACTATTCCGTTTTTAAAAAGTTCAGCGGGTAATAGGAACCCCGAAAAGGGTAAGGTGTGTCGTAGCAACTTTGACCAAATTTCAGGGGGTAACAGTGCCATATCCCCCTAAATTAGATAGCATACTAGCCACTGCTCAATAGTTTATTTCCCACTTTGCCATGCCTCTTTTAAGAAGCAATTCAGCAAAGATGATCATTAATAAAATTAGAGTTCTCGAAAAATAAAATCAGAAGAAGAAATACAATATAGAGCAGTACAAGATACCTTCTCTTCGCTGGAGGCGTGCTAGTAAAGAATCCAGCAGGTTCTTAATAACACAGTAAACCGGTGCAGGACAGGAAACAGAGCTGTGAAAAAGTTGCTGACATCTTATCTTCTGCCAGGGAAGACATCCAGACAAAACTTTGCCATCAATATGCTCCAAAGCCTGAGCTGCTTCAAGATGAAGACTTCCATCAAACATGATAGCCGCTCGCATGTAAGTGTCCTTTGGTTCTGGTTGGAAGACCTGAACACGAATAGACTGGACAAAAGGCAATTTTTTAGGCATGAAGGGGGATATTTCTCTCCTAAGTGCTACTTCACAAGCAGCAGCGGGAGGATTTTCCACAGCATTTCCTCTCACCAAGAAGAAATCCAGAATTTTCCTATCTGTTGCTGCACGCAAAACCTCGAATATCTCTGGCTCAGAAAGATCGGTATTAAGTCCTGAAATTACTATGCTGTCAAAGAACTTATTGCCTGGTTTTGAACGGATAAAGAGTCCACCTATCATCACATGAGAGAAATCATTTACCATAAAGGCAACATCATTTGGCTCACATTTTACAATACCTACACCATTACTGCATCTACGAGGCCAATTTACTCTAGCTCTGAAGACAGAGGAGAACTGCTTTTGATCATTAGAAAATACACTCCTCGAAGGAACAACTTTTAGAAAGCCACCACTACATTCTACCTGATTCAACAACGTAGCTTGTTTAGTAGCATCAGGGGAAAGAAATGTTACCCTGCCCCATTTATTCTCCTCATTGTCGTGGCCCATACCTGAGGACTTTTGCACTGCACATATATCACCTGATGCGTTTCTCTCCAAAAACATCAGCAGTTCCTTATCATCAACTGCTTTTGCATTTGAATGAAATATGTCAACAGCCAAGAATCTCTTCTTAAGCTCCAAATGCTTAACAATTGCACCAGCTCCAAAGAGGGCAACTGAGGCCGATCCACCACTGAATAGGCATTTCTCCAAGCATTCATTCTGCAACAACTTGCTTTCATACTCGAGTGCATCAGTCACTTGGCCCGAAACACTCTCCATGTCACTGGATGAAGCATATAACAAAACCTCATTCTTATCAACATTAACTTGAACGCCAATCCTTTCATCCATATATTTAGTTCTAATGCGTGAAACAAGGTTATTGACACTACTGTTAGATTTTCCACAGAATCTTTTCAATAGCATGCACCCCAAACCAGTCAAAACCTTCTTTTCCAGCTTTTGGGCATCCATCTCCAGAAAATTAAACAATGGGGAAGGACTAAGAGTAGAAAGAGAACTAAACTCAAATGCAGTGACGCAGATCAGATACTCATTAGCTGCAGCAAGGATTTCACCATACACTACCCAGGTTGGTCGTCGATCAAAATTTAACAGCGAACAAGACGGATGTAGTTGGATGTACTTCCCACTGAGTGCAACCTCATAACCTAGCTGGTCATATCCAGAATACATAGCAACATTCTCTGCCAGTGAAGAAAGTATCATACTTTTTAAAGTTTCATCATGCTCGGTATGCACCTGAGGATCCCAACGCCAGTAGCTTGCAATAATGGTATTAAGTTCGCTCCGAAGGCAAGCTTCAAGCTCTTGCACAGTCTCCTGGCATCTTCTCATGGATTTGGCATTGATGCTATTGTCCCAACACCAGGCATTCTTCCTTTCCTTAGGAACAGCTTCCCATTCCCTGTAAACAGAAAGTAAAGTGAAGAGATCACCATTTGGATGGCAAAATTGCACCTTCAAGCAATCAGATTTTAGCTTGTCTCCTTCAGAACCAACCCTACAAAAAATGTTGCTGGAATTAGCCATAACAGCAGCAAGAACAACACCTTCTCTACCCAAACGTTGATCAAAACAACTGAGGATCAATTTTCCTAACCGAGGTTCAATACCCAACTTGATTATTTTGTGTCCGTCTGTAGTTAATTCATAAGCATCATCCTTCTGCCTAACAGCTCCTAACTGAACCAGGTTTCTGGTGGCCATCTCAATAGCTTTAGGGCTAGGTGCGTCAACAAAATCAAAATCTTGCACATTCTTGATGCCCAGAGCAAGAATCCTCAGCACTGCAACACCAAGATGAACCTTGCGAATTTCAGGTTCCTGATGACGAGGCATACCTTCAAAATCACTTTCTGAGTACAGTCTATAACATGTTCCTGGTTCAGTTCTCCCAGCACGGCCAGCCCGTTGCTCAGCTGAGCTCTGGTTGACATTGCATATCCTAAGAATACTCATGCAAGTGCCAGGTTCAAACCTGCTTTCTTTGACCATACCAGAATCAACAACATATTTAACCCCTGGAATTGTCAATGATGTCTCAGCAACATTTGTAGTGAATATTACCTTTCTCTTGCCCGGATAGCTGAGAAAAACTTTATGCTGCTCTTCATAGGATAGTTTGCCATGTAAAGGTAACACAACGGCTGACGATGCTTGAAACTTCTCACAAGCCCACTCAACTTCAATTTGAGAAGTCAAGAAAGCTAGAATTGTTCCCTCTCCCTCTGTTTCATGGATTTCAGTAACCATCTTGACAACATCAAAGACATAGGAGGAGATTGGGCCAACACCAATACATCGAGTGGATTCACAGGGAACATATTTAATGTCCACCGGAAAAGTTCTACCAGCCACGTGGAACATTCCGCAGCAAAAGAAGTAATCCGCAAGCTGGTCAGCATCAGCTGTGGCAGACATAATAACAAGCCTCAGATCAAGCCTCTGAAGGAGCAGATTCTTTATCAATGCTAAAAGTAGATCAGTGTTTAGGCTTCTTTCATGCGCCTCATCAATAATGATACAGGAAATCTTGGACAAAGTCTTATCGACCATATAGTGCTGTAGAAGGCAATGATCCGTCATAAATACTACATTTGAGTCAAACTTATGACCAGATGAATATGATGGATAGCAGACGATAGAGGTATCTTCATAACACCCTTCGCTTTCCTGTTCCACCCTTTGTGCCAAAGAATTGGCAGCAAGTTTCCGGGGCTGAGTGCAAACTATAGACCCATTACCAGTTACCCCACAATCAGCAAGGAATTGAACCAATTGTGTACTTTTTCCTGACCCAGTCTCGCCAATTAAGACAGTTACCTAAACATACACCCATCCAGATTATAAAAGTAACTATATAAGAAAAACAAAGAATCAAGCTCAAACAACTTAACACATATGACTGGTAAATATCTAATATTACACAAGTATGCTAGGAGCAATTGAAAGGTTTTCGGAAATAAAGAATTCAACAGTCTAAAATATCCCTTTTCGCAAAATCAAATATGTAGTAAGTATTCCTGCTCCTGCTACTCAGCACAGTAATATCAACAAGGATTTAAGTTATACACATATTCAACAGGGTGATAATGGATCAAATTATATACACCAACATTGTAAAGATCTTTTTATACCATCAGTGATTTTAAACTGCAGGTTAGTTATCATTTTTACGAGGTTACCAATAAGTATTTATAAGGAAATTTACATGTAATCACCAACAACTGACCTTATTGTCTAAATAATTTTCACACAGTTAGTGTATAGAACCTAAACTCTAATGAGATTAAAAACATGAATAGATTAGGCACCTGTTGATAATGTATTTGCCTAAGTATCTGCTCCCGGAAAGCAAAAATAGGCAAGCCATCATCAAGTCTACGACACGCCCTCGTCATCAAACAATGAATTTTGTCCCAATCGAAGTCTCTCCCAATCTTAATCAGCCTTAAACCCTCCTCCTCAAAACCCTTCTTTTCCTCCAATTCTTGAATAATACATTCAATTCCTCTTTTAAACTCCTCTATCCTCTTCCTTATCAAATCCCTCTCCTTCTCAAGACCTCCCTTTTCTTCAAAATCTCATCACACCCTCAGATTATTCCTATTCTTAAGTACTTTCAATAATTCATTAATTTCATCACCTCGCCGATTCCAATTTCTTCTCCCACCTTTCTAACAATTCACCCTCTACTAACAATCCCTTTAACTTCTCCAAAAATATGATTTTTACCCTACCCTTCAATTCTTCCTCATCAGATGGTACCTCAAAGTTGGTAACATTTACAACAATTTAGGGCATTTTAGTAAACTTACAAGTTGCAATATAGTATGATACAGTCAACCCAATAAAATTGTTATCAAACAACAACAACCGATATAGTCTATCTAAACATTATATCTACAAAACAATACAATACAATACGAAAGGATGGGTAACACTGATCTCTAATGAGATTAAAATGATGAATAGATTAGGAACCTGTTGGTAATGTATTTGCTTAAGTATCTGCTCCCGGAAAGCAAAAATCGGCAAGCCATCATCAAGCCTACGACACTCCCTCGTCATCAAACAATGAACTTTATTCCAATTGAACTCTCTGCCAATCTTAATCACCGGTAAACCCTCCTCCTCAAAACCCTTCTTTTCCTCCAATTCTCGAATAATACATTCAATACCTCGTTTAAACTCATCTATCCTCTTCCTTATCAAATCCCTCTCCTTCTCAAGACCCTCCTTTTCTTCAAAATCTCATTACACACCCTCAAATTATTCCTACCCTTAAGAAACTTCGACGATTCATTAATTGCATCACTCACTAATCCCAATTTCTTCTCCCATTTTTCTAACAATTCACCTTTTACTAATAAACCCTTCAATTCCTCTAAAAATACATTTTTTACCCTATCTTTTAACTCATATTCATCAGATGGAACCTCAACGTTTCGTTTAACCCACGGCGTAAAAGAATGATCACCAACAAGCCTCATTCTCCATAATTCCACTATCACTTCAAGTGTTTCACTCCATTGATCATACGACAATGACCCCAAAACAAACCCTTCGGTAAAAAGGAACGAATTTCGAGGGCGAAACGGTAATTTCTCAGTCAAAGCGTTTAATTCGTACCGGTTAAATCTCCGGTTACCGGAATTACAGGAACGAAGCTGGATAACGAAATTCGGCGGTTTGTGTAAACTTCCCGGCGGTCGATTGAGCTCGGAATTCGAGGAATAATAACCTGAACGATACGGCCGGTGAGTCGGCGCCGGGAAACGGCGATTATAGGAGGAAGAATCAGGTGTATGCATGTGTACGGTAAAGAGTTAAAACCCTAGAGAGAGAAAATAATTAGGGATTTAAACAGTTAATACAGAAAAGTTGTGTGACAAGAGTAAATACAAGTTTCTAGAAAGGGGAATTTAAATGGTCCAAGAGTATATAAGGTACAACAACATATACATTACAATGTGGACTTTACCTCTACCTTGCTAAGGCTATTTACGACGGAACCTCACCTCCTTCTGTTATCATAAAAGAAAATTATTTTTCCAAACAGTTATTAAATATTTAAAGAAAGTATAACATTCACGTGTTGGTAAAACTACTAATACAACGTAGACCTGTCCAACGTCGGGGACTCGCCCGGCCTGACTCGATCAGAAAAAATCAGGAAAAGAGTCGGCTTATAGCTGACCCGCGAGCCACCCAACCTGAAAAAGTGGGGACCCGATCTTATGTAGGGTCGGGTCAGGATCAAAATATTTTATTCGTCTGACCCGGCCCGATCCGCGTATTTTTTAATATAATTTATATTATTTTTCCTTCATTAATATTTATTTTGTACTTATATATATTTTTGCTATTAATATTTAAGTGATATAATGCATGTTTTTATAATATATGTATTGCTCTAATCTACATTGAACTCGACATAAAATAAGATAAAAACGGTAGTTGATTATTAATTATATGTTTATATTATTAGTCGTTCTGTTAATATCACGGAAGCATAATGTAGGGAGAGAGAAAGTAGTTGTAAATTGATAAAACTTTAAATTGTCATAATACTGCACTTGAATGTCCGTTTTACCCGATTTTTTTTTTATTTTACGTATTTTTTCGAAACGGGTCTGGAATTTTTTTTTAAAAAAGGGTCGAGGTCGAGTCAGGGTCAGTCAAGCAGAAAAAAAAGTCACCCAACCCGACCCGACCCGAGCTTTGAACAGATCTAATACAACGTAACGGAAAAAAAAAAAGTTGTAACAAAATTAACGTATGGAAATATTGTTTTTCCTTATAGGCATGAAAGGAAAACTTTTCTTTTGGGGAAATATAGGTATTAGAAAACCAAACATTAAAGGTAATTTCATCAAAAAAAAATATATCTTATTTTCAAATATACATGAAATATTAGCTTTGAAATCATTTTTCACAATTGTCTTTGGCTCTCTCAAACTCTTGTAAGATTGTAAAAACTATATAATAAAGTTTTAGTCCATTTTATAGAAAAGTATAATAAACTCTTTGGGGATTCATTTTGAGTTGAAAAGGAGCTTACAACTACAGTTTTAAGAAGAATCGAAAAACTGAATCAAACTACTTTTAATCTTTCAGAATTCTTGGATTTTTAAATGCTCCCATAAGATTTAATTGTTTAAGAAGCCTTTCTTTAACACGAATTTACAAAAAAATAAAGAGTAAAAGCAAAAAAAAAAAAAGATAATAAGAGTAAATTAAATTTTTCTTATTGGGCCCGTGCACAACACAGGCTAACCACCACTAATAGTACATATATAGTGACTAGTGAAAGTGGAAAAAAATTCTAACATGGGCGCTCTATGCGGCAGGATTCGGATTAGTTAGGTTTCAACGCGGACACTAAATGGAAAACTTTTAAAAAAAATTAAAGTCATCGACATACCCTCAAACTTATCCGTGAAATTCATTTAGACCCCCTTCCAACGGAGACTCCTACCATCTCAACACTCCAAAACCATTTTTAGTGTGGCACTTGAACACAAATGTTGAGGTGGCAAAGTGCGTGCATTACACTGCTCCAAAAGGGTGTGACATGCCAGTTTTTTCCTTTTTTAAAAATTTATTCCTTTATTTTTCTTCCACTTCCTTGTCCACAAGCTACGAGCTTCGGCTCGCAGGAGCTCCGGCGACAACCAATTTTGAAAAACAAAACCCAGAAATCAGAAAACGATGAAAAGGATTCTAAAGAAGAGAATATAAAGAGGTATTCACTATTTGAGAAGAGAAAAAATTGTTATACTCTATTCTCTCTATATAAAGGGCATTATCGAGGCAATCCCAAAGTAAATGAATTCTTTTCATAATGATAAATGAAAAACTCATCCCTATCAACATTATTGATGTGATCACTGCTATAGATTTTAACAAAAGGGGAGAAAAGGATAGGGCTGTGTAGTGTCCTAGTTCTGATGAAAAATTCTCTATGCTCTAATGCCTTTCAAATTTTGAAAATTGAAAATGGTTGGAATAGAACAAAACTAGGACCGGATGCAAGTGGAGTAAGGAATTCATCTTGTTAAGAGTGACACATCGAAATGGAATGAAAATATGGACTTGGACAATTCTCATCGTACAAGCTAGCTTTTTGAGTTGAGTTAGGCCAAATATCTATTCTTTACATGGTATCAGAGCTAAACCCATTTCAATTATTTGTTAACTGATGTTAGTGTTGGAAATTTACTAAAGTGGAATTAAGTTTATCCCATTATTTATGACTCGAACAATTGGGGCCCCGCGCGTCGAAAATGTTGTTTTCCACACACGTGCACTCGTAGTGCCAAGTATCGTAAATTTCATTAGTGAAAGAGATATTAATACATAAGTAAATGTTTGAGACATTGATTAATGGACGGTTATTGGCTAAATAACAAGTGTTCCACGTCGGTAACGAAGGAAGGATTGTGCAAAGTGTAAGATGGAACACGTCAGGAAGGGCCGCGGCGTTTCCCAGGTAGTGACTGAGCGACGGAAGGACAAAAGTTTTGGTTGTTGGGGTGGCTTCAATGGCATTGATTCCACCACTAATTGGCAATTACTTGGCTGGTCATCATAGGGAGTCAATGGCCATTACTTAGCTAGTGAATGGACATTACATGGGCATATGAAAAGCCATCTTGCACACTGTCACGACCCGACCCGACAGGCCGCGACTAACCGCCCTAAAACAGTCCATATACATCACAACATGTCCAACAATTTCATGCAAGTTCTTGGCCACAACATGTCATAATTTCATAACTCTTATCTTAATTCCTATAATCCAAATTTCGGATTTTAATATTTCCATATAACTAATTCCAACTAAATTTCCATGTTTCCTTTCAATTTCATCATGCAATTAGTGATAATAATAACCACAATAACCAACGAATCCAACAACACCAAAATCTGTCCCAAATTGGCAACTAGCCAAAAATGGTCACATGCAATGCTTAAATTTCAATTCTTCCTTAACACAAATTCATTACCTTAATTCTAATAACATGCATTCCAATTATATCATAGAAAGAAGAATTTTTATACCTCAAATTCGTCAAAACAGTCCGCAAAATTTCTGCCACTGTTTGTCCGAAAATTCCCCACTTTTTTGTAATTTTTCTCCTCCTTTTTGTTCACTTCTTCAACTCCAATTGACATGCAAGTGTTCTACCATGTTAAGCCATCATCCCTACACGTTTTTCTTCCAAAATTTCATCCCAAAAATCCCAATTTTTGGCGAGTTTTCGGTCCAAGCGGTGGCTGTTTTTTGCCATCGCTTTCGCCACGATTTTGGTGTTGTTTTGCTTCTAATTTTTGGTGAAAGATGTAGTCTAGGAAGAGAAGATAACAACCTTAATTTTGGTTATGGGTGGAGGGTGATTTTCGGATTAGTGTAGAGGAGAGAATGAGAGGATAGTATTTTTTTTGGTTAAGTTTGGAAGAAGATGAAGAGGTAAGTGTAGGTTATATAAAAAAAAATCTGATTTTTTTCCTTTTTTTACACTTTGACCCCCAAGTTCTTTAATTAGTAAAACTCAAACCCACTTCTTTTAATTCCCGAGAATTCCATAAGCCTCGTATCCTCAATGTCATAATTTTTTTTATACAAAACTATTCCATAACTCCATTGGAATAAATTCAACTTCTAGGATTAATTCTCGTCGTCACGTGTATAGCACTAAAGAAAAATTATTCCGGGATAACATCCGCTTATACACTAATTTCCCGTATTAACATATGTAAACGTTCCTTATATTCAATATCCGAATCTTGCTTTCTTAATGACGTTCTTAATTATCGTCTTAATCTTACGAGGTGTAACATACTTCCCTCCTCGAAACATTCGTCCTCGAATGTTCATAACAAGTCTAATGCTAGAGGGAAAAAAAAATCGGCGAGTCTCCTTTATAACTATGCCTATCCGCCTATATTCACCAACCAACAGTTGCCACACAGGGCCACAATATATCACACATATGCAATTCACCAATTACAATAATCAAATGGGGAGTTGAATTGAATTACCTGGAGGCACAGGGAACAAATGAGGATACTTCTTCTTCTTCATCTCATCCTCTGCCTCCCAAGTCATTTCCTCCCTATTGTGGTTCCTCCACAATACCTTGACGGAAGCCACATCCTTCGTCCGTAATCTCCTGACCTGGCGATCAAGTATAGCTACGGGGCTTTCCTCGTAGGACAACTCTTCTGTCACCTGGACGTCATCTACTGGGAAGACTCTGGAAGGATCACCAATACACTTACGCATCATAGATACATGGAAGACTGGATGTACTGCTTCCAAATCAGGCGGTAGATCCAACTCATAGGCAATATTGCCTATCCTACGAATGATATGGTAAGGCCCGATGTACCTTGGGCTAAGCTTCCCTTTCTTGCCAAACCTCATCACACCCTTCATGGGTGACACCTTTAGGAACACCCAATCATCAACCTGAAACTCTAAGTGTCGACGTCGATTATCAGCATATGACTTCGTCGACTCGTGGTGCTAATAACCTCTCCTGAATGAGTTTCACCTTATCAACGGCTTGCTGAACCATGTCTGGGCCGATCAACTTAGTCTCACCTACATCAAACCAACCAATAGGTGACCTGCACTTCCTCCCATATAAAGCCTCATACGGTGTCATTTGGATGCTAGAGTGGTAGCTGTTGTTATAAGCAAACTCAATGAGTGGTAAATGGTCATCCCAACTACCTCTAAAGTCAATAATACAGGCCCTCAGCATATCCTCTAATGTCTGGATCGTACGCTCTGCCTGCCCGTCCGTCTGAGGGTGAAATGCTGTGCTGAGACTCACTTGTGTCCCCAATCCCTTCTGGAATGATCTCCAGAAGTTAGCCGTAAACTGAGCTCCTTGGTCTAATATAATAGATATGGGAACCCCGTGCAGTCTCACTATCTCCCTGATGTACAGCCTAGCATAGCCCTCAGCTGAGTAAGTAGTCCTCACTGGAAGAAAATGGGCTGATTTCGTCAGCCTATCCACGATAACCCATATGGAATCACACCTCCGCTGAGTGCGAGGTAAGCCTATAATGAAGTCCATATTGATCACTTCCCACTTCCAAGTCGGGATCTCAATCTCCTGTAATAATCCACCAGGCTTCTGATGTTCAACCTTAACTTGCTGACAATTCGGGCACTGGGCAACAAATTATGCTATGTCTCTTTTCATGCCATCCCACCAATACAAGCATCTAAGGTCATGGTACATCTTCGTCGATCCTGGATGAATGGAGTAATGGGCATTGTGTGCCTCTCCCATAACCTGCTGTCGTAGCCCTGCAACATCAGGTACACATAATCTGCCCTCATACCTCAGCACATCATCAGGTGTAACCTCAAATAGAGTCTTTCCCTTTCGGAGAGCTGCATCTCTATACCGGGCCAGAACAGGATCCTCATACTGACGTCTCTTTACCTCTTCCATGATAGAGGACTCCGCAACATCCCGAATAAGAATCCCGCTATCTCCCGAATCCGCCACCCGGACTCCAAGACTCGCTAGCCTATGTATCTCACGAACCATCTCCCTTATGTCTGGCTGCACATCCGTCAAGCTACCCATGGATCTACGGCTAAGAGCATCTGCCACGACGTTGGCCTTTCCCGGGTGGTACAAGATATCAACATCATAGTCCTTTAGCAACTCTAACCACCGCCTCTGCCGTAGGTTCAACTCCTTCTGCTTAAAGATATATTGGAGACTCTTGTGATCCGTATAAATATCAACATGAATCCCATACAAATAATGTCTCCAAATCTTCAAGGCATGAATCACCGCTGCTAGCTCCAAATCATGCGTGGGATAATTCTTTTCATGCTTTCTGAGCTGTCGAGAGGCATAAGCTATGACTTTGCCATGCTGCATCAACACGCAACCTAGCCCAATGCCTGAAGCATCACAATAAATGACATAACCATCCGGTCCCTCAGGAAAAGTCAGAACTGGAGCCGTAGTCAATTTATCCTTCAACAACTGGAAACTGTGCTCACAAGCATCCGTCCACTGAAACTTAGCCGCCTTCTGGGTTAGCCTAGTCAAAGGCGCTGAGATCGAGGCAAACTTCTCCACAAACCTTCTGTAATACCCCGCTAGCCCCAGAAAACTGCGTACCTCAGTAGGTGTCGTAGGTCTGGGCCAAGTCTTCACCTCCTCAATTTTCTGTGTATCCACCCGAATACCATCAGCCCCGATAATATGCCCCAAGAATGCCACCGAAGTCAACCAGAACTCACACTTGGAAAACTTGGCATACAACTGTTGGTGCTGGAGGACCCTAAGTACCGTCCTCAAATGGTCTGCATGCTCCTGCTCTGAACGGGAATAAACCAGGATATCATCAATGAATACAATGACGAACATGTCTAAGAACGGCATGAATACCGGTTCATCAAATCCATAAACACTGCTGGAGCATTGGTCAGTCCAAAAGACATCACCCTAAACTCATAATGTCCATATTGGGTTCTGAATGTTGTCTTTGGAATATCTGCCTCCCTTACCCGCACCTGATGATAACCTGACCGCAAGTCTATCTTCGAGAAGCACTTAGCACCCTGCAACTGGTCAAATAAATCATCAATCCTGGGAAGGGGGTACCGTTCTTGATGGTTACCTTGTTCCAGCTGCCTATAATCCATACACATCCGCAGTGATCCATCTTTCTTCCTCACAAATAACACTGGTGCTCCCCATGGAGATGTACTTGGCCTAATAAAGCCTTTCTCCAACAAGTCCCTCAGTTGCTCCTTCAACTCCTTCAGCTCTGCAGGTGCCATTCTATACGGAGGAATGGATAGGCAATACATCTATACTGAACTCTATCTCCCGCTCCGGAGGGAGACCTGGAAGATCATCCGGGAATACATCCGGAAACTCACTAACTACCGGAACTGACTGAAGAGCTGGTACCTCCTCTTCTGTATCATGCACCCGAACCAAATGATAGATACAACCTTTTCTGACCATCTTCCTTGCCTTGAGGTATGAAATAAACTTACCCCTCGGCGATGCTGCATTCCCTTTCCATTCTATAACTGGATTGCCTGGAAACTGAAATCGAACCGACTTCTCTCTACAATCAACGTTGGCAAAACAAGAAGCCAACCAATCCATGCCCATAATGACATCAAAGTCGGCCATATCCAACTCTATCAAATCTGCTAAGGTATGACGGCTATATATCACCACCGAACAATTTTTATACACACGCTCAGCTATAACTGAATCTCCTACCGGTGTAGCTACCTCGAATGGTTCTATCGGCTCAGATTCTATCCCTATTCTATTAGCAACAAGAGGGGATATGTAGGACAAGGTGGAACCTGGATCTATCAGAGCATATACATTACAGAAAAAGACCGATAGTATACCTGTAACAACATCCGGTGACGCCTCCTGATCACGTCTACTGGCCAAAGCATATATGCGGTTCGAAGGACCGCCGGGACTAGAAACTCTGCCACGACCTCTACCACGGCCTGCTGGCGTCTGACTACCCCACCTAGCGGGGCGCATAGCTATAGATGACGACAAACCAGCACCCGACCCCGTAGGCCGAGCCAGCCCACTTGAACCACCTATGTTGGGACACTCTCTCATCATATGGCCCTGATGGCCGCAAGAGAAACAAGCACCTGTGGTAGAACGACATTCCCCATATGAAACTTACCACACCGAGAGCACCGAGGATAAGGTGGTCTCAACTGACTAGGGCCCCTGTTCCTCTGAGAACCCGAAGCCCTGGAGTTCTGTCCGGCTCCTGAATACCCGGGGCGGTCGAACCTCCTGCCCGTAGATCGTGAGGGAGCACTCGTGTGCCGGGCCGAGGTAAATATCCGACCTCGCCGCTTTGGAACCGTCGCCTCGAGATTCACCGGAATAAGCTGCCGACCTAGCCCTCTTATGCTGGTCCCCGTCATGACCTCTATCTGGCTGTCGCCCTCTATGTCGGTCCTCAACCCCCTGTGCATATGCCTGGACACGAGCAATATCCATACCCGGCTGGAGAGCTACCGCCATACAACCATCGATCAGATAATGGTCCAGCCCCATCACAAAGCGATGCACCCTATCTGCCATATCTACTACAATAATGGGTGCATATCTGGCCAATGAATCAAACTCAAGGTTATACTCACGAATGGTCCTGCCACTCTGCCTCAACTGTAAAAATCTGTCCACTCTAGCTCTCCTCATCTCTGGAGGCAAAAGTGACCAAGGAAGGCCTCTGTGAACTCATCCCATGTAGCTGGAGGAACATCCTCTCCCCTAGACAACTCCCAAGACTCGTACCAGTTTGTAACTATATCCCGCATTCTATACGAAGCCAACTCTACAGACTCAGTCTCTGAAGCCCTGATTACCCTTAAGGTACGCTGCATCTGCCGGATAAACTCCTGCGGGTCCTCCTCGGGCTGAGACCCAAAAAACTCTGAGGGTTACAACTCAAGAAATCACGAACCCTCAAACTGTCAGACCTAGGGTCGGCTCCTGGTCCCTGTTTACGGTTCTGCCCTGCTACCAAGCTAGTCGCCACCGGTGAACCGCATCTCTCATGGCCCTGTCCTCTGCCCCCGGCTGAAGAACTGGAGGCTCAGGTGCTTGGGGCCTCAGAAACTGGTGATGTTGCCCCCTGAACTGGAGCCTCTGGTGGTGGCGATGAAGCAGAGCTCGTCGACTGGGGCATAGTCTCCGGCATAGACTGGGTACGGGACCTAGTAACTCTCTGAATCTGGCTGGTATCCCCCGCTGTAGACTTGCCCTTCTAGGCCGCTGTCGCCTTCTTCGGAGGCATAGCTGTAAACATCGTAAGACCTCACAAAGGAATCATCCTAATAACATAGCTCTATTGCACGATCTAAGAGATGAAAGAATATAAACCAATCCTAAATGCTCGGCAGCCTCCTGCGTATAAGTATGGTGCACAACATACCCATACACAAGACTCTACTAGACACGGTCTATAGACATTCCGAGGACTAACTGCTCTGATAGCACTTTTGTCACGACCCGACCCGACAGGCCGCGACTAACCACCCTAAAACAGTCTATATACATCACAACATGTCCAACAATTTCATGCAAGTTCTTGGCCACAATATGTCATAATTCCATAACTCTTATCTTAATTCCTATAATCCAAATTTTGGATTTTAATACTTCCATATAACTAATTCCAACTAAATCTCCATGTTTCCTTTCAATTTCATCATGCAATTAGTGATAATAATAACCACAATAACCAACGAATCCAACAACACCAAAATCTGTCCCAAATTGGCAACTAGCCAAAAATGGTCACATGCAATGCTTAAATTTCAATTCTTCCTTAACACAAATTCATTACCTTAATTCTAACAACATGCATTCCAATTATATCATAGAAAGAAGAATTTTTATACCTCAAATTCGTCAAAACAGTCCGCAAAATTTCTGCCACTGTTTGTCCGAAAATTCCCCACTTTTTTGTAATTTTTCTCCTCCTTTTTGTTCACTTCTTCAACTCCAATTGACATGCAAGTGTTCTACCATGTTAAGCCATCATCCGTACACGTTTTTCTTCCAAAATTTTATCCCAAAAATCCCAATTTCTGGGGCAGTTTTCGGTCCAAGCAGTGGGGTTGTTTTGCCATCGCTTTCGCCATCGATTTTGGTGTTGTTTTGCTTCTAATTTTTGGTGAAAGATGTAGTCTAGGAAGAGAAGATAACAACCTTAATTTTGGTTATGGGTGGAGGGTGATTTTCGGATTAGTGTAGAGGAGAGAATGAGAGGATAGTATTTTTTTTGGTTAAGTTTGGAAGAAGATGAAGAGGTAAGTGTAGGTTATATAAAAAAAAATCTGATTTTTTTTCCTTTTTTTACACTTTGACCCCCAAGTTCTTTAATTAGTAAAACTCAAACCCACTTCTTTTAATTCCCGAGAATTCCATAAGCCTCGTATCCTCAATGTCATAATTTTTTTTTATACAAAACTATTCCATAACTCCATTGGAATAAATTCAACTTCTAGGATTAATTCTCGTCGTCACGTGTATAGCACTAAAGAAAATTATTCCGGATAACATCCGCTTATACACTAATTTCCCGTATTAACATATGTAAACGTTCCTTATATTCAATATCCAAATCTTGCTTTCTTAATGACGTTCTTAATTATCGTCTTAATCTTACGAGGTGTAACACACACCTATAAATTGAGGCCTTTGGCTCAATTGGAAGAACACACTTTTTTTGAAGAAAAGGAATTCTGAAATTCTTGTTGCAAATCCTCGCCTCTTAGCAATCTTATTTTATTTGTTTCTTCGCTAGAATCGCTTGTGTTTGCTTTGCATAAGTGATAGTTTGTTGTTTTATCTTGGGAGACTATTGTCCGCTAACGTAAAAACATATATACGGGGCAATCTTGTCTTAAAGACAGAGTGTCATCACTCGACTCAACATAGTTGTAACACTTCCAGATTTAGTGTCTTTTGATTTCAGGTTATCAAGATTCCGAGAGCTTTTAGCAATTGACATAAAGATTCAAGACTGATTCAAGAACTCAAAAGCTTGTCGTTGACACAATCCTTATTTACTACAAGTTTGTTGCCATAACATTATTTATCCTTTCGTAGCACTTGTAATAGTTATTCACTATTTCCGTACTGCTTTAGATCCAACAATTTTAAGATAAAATTTGTATTAGTGCTCGAAAGATGTTTGCCAGCAGATATGGTCCCAAATCTGGTTATGGTTTTCTTCTTGAAAACAGTTCTGTTAATAGTTCAAACACTGTCTCTGTCAACAATCGTGCTTTCAAATCTGGCCCTAATTTTGGTTCTCTCTTTGACGACAATTACAAATCTATTTTCGTCAAAGGTGGGATCTCTGTCTCTGATGCTGAGCTTCAAGACACTGCTGATAGTCATGCTAGTACGTCTAAAGATCTAGGACGAGTTATTGTCACCGCTCTGGACAATGGTGGAAGCAAGCACCCACGAGAGTCTGATGATGTCAATTGGGACAAAAAGAGAAGGCTGAAGATGTTGTTCTATCATGTAACAGGGGGCCTATATCTGTCCCAGACAAAGGATCTGAATTATGATAAGGAGGAAATGGACACTCAGTTCGACGGAGTGACTGAAATGAGCCAGAATTCGAGATTGGGATAAGTTATTTTTCTTCCTTGTCAAAAATGAGATTAAATGGTGTCTGATTAAAAGGGCTTAAAGTAAGACTAGGAATATGAAAATGTTTTCCAAAAAAAATTATATTTCTTACGCTTTAAAATCAGAAGTTTAATCTCACATTCCTTCCCGTTTAAAGATTGGACTATTGTAAACAAAACTTAAAAGATTCATTCTTTTAGGTGTAATTATTAAAAGTGTAAAGTATGTTCGCACATACGAAGGAGAGACATCCACTGACTATGTGAAAACTGTTACCACTCTTAAGCTAGCGCCAGGAATTGTCTGGGCACCAATCTCAAAGGAAGAAAACTAAAAGATATTGGCTTATCTTAAGACGTTGAACCTATCACACTATCTGATAGAAGATCCTTTATTTGATAGGATGATATAGGACACTCAGTCGTACAAATCCTACGGGCGACTGGAGTGGGCCATAGTTTTCAGGTCTTAAATGTTCTGAAGGCCAAAAGAAAGGCAGAAAAGAAAGTGGACACTCAGTCTGCCAAAGCAACTGGAGTGGGCCAGAGTATCCAGATCACATATGATCCGGGTACGCTTTAGCCACGGGCAAGAGGTTGTTCATGTGAAGCAACGCCACCTCTAAAGTAGAAGGGGTTGGAGAGGTTTTCCTCAAAAGGACTTCAGGGAATGAGATCACTCTAAAAGGAGGTGATACATGTCCCAAACTTGGTTTTAGGGACATTGTTGGTCAAGCTAGTTTGAGACTAGTCCAACAGGTCTGTAATAACTAAGAATGGTACAGTATGTCTAGTGAATGATATATTTGTAATCCGTGCTTCTATGCCATAATAAATGAAGACATGTTAAATAAAAAGTCATTCAAAAGCTAACTAAGTTGAGATTGTTGCCTTCCGTCGACATAAACCCTCAAAATGAATGTGAGGTAGGCGAAGAGGAAAAATCACATTTCCATTCCATCAAAGGAATAGCGAAAGAAGCACTGCTCCTCTAAAACTTAGTCACACTTACATAGATGATTTGAAGTTTGTACAAAATAGAGAGTGGGGGGGGGGGGGGGACAAGTACTTTGTGACCTTCATTGATGATGGTACAACGTATTGCATCCTTTGTTTGTTGAAAAGCAAAGATGAAGCTGTTGAAGCGAATAAGCGCTACAGAGAAGAAGTTAAAAATCAACTAAGCCTACGGATTGATGAATTCATAGTGATAGAGGGGGAAATGTGAAGCATCGTTCATCAAACGAGTGTTCATTACTTACCTCAGTCTAACGGTATTAGCCAAGCGCAAAGTCGTACGCCCAAAATATGTGGGGCAAGGCGATCCTTACCACTAATGCGAGTCTCAAAAGAACTCCGCATAAGGATAAGGATAACCCTTCATGTGAAATAGGGAAAGGATCTCACCTACAAATGTTGTGATGTGGGGTGGCTTGGTAGAATTGGAATACCAAAACAATACAAGTTGGACCTAAGACTGTAGATTGCATATTCACTCGGATCTGCAAATAACATTAGTGCTTATCGCATCTTGGTGTCAAAGAATGCTGAATTTTTGAAGATAACTTTTCTTGAAAAGGAAAAAGAAATAATTTCTAAAGGTAAACAAGAACCCGCGAGTGCCTGATTATCCGGAACCAGACGTTTTAGATCTATAGGACTCGAAAGTTATTGACTATCCTGAACTTAATGTTTCATATCTACAGAACTCAGAAATTCTAGATGTTGAACCGAGACGGAGCAAAGAGGGGACAAAGACTTGTTCCAGGCCTTCTAGCTTGTATGGTTGAGAATGAACCATGGACAATTAATAAAGATTTGTCATCTCCAGAATCGCTGCTTTGGAAAGAGGCTATAGAGAGAGAAATAGATTCCATCAGATAGAATCATACTTGTGTAATGGTTGACATTCCTCCAAGAAAAGAACATTTGGGTTATAAAAGTGGATACTCAAATTGAGTACAAAGTAGACATGTGCTCCCCTGGGAATAGCTTAACATCCAGGGCCATTGCAGTCTTACGTAACATGGAAGTTGAGACAACCTTCCTAATCGGAGAGTTGGAAGGGGAGGATCGAGTTAGTTTGTTGGACTGTTGGGCTTTTTCCTGAACTTTCATTTTGGTCCCTGAAATGTTTACATTTTGGTCCTAGAAGATTCAGGTGAAACATAAACAATGAATATGACAACATAAATATTGACTCTGAAGTTAGAAAGCCAACAGTTGGAAAACCAACAGTCTGAAAGTGGAAGTCATAGTGAAACAAAGTGTTGATATGAAAGATATGGGTATCACAGATGACATCTTAGGAATTGGGATTTCTAAGACATCTAACGGACTATTCTAACTCTAAACTCAGTTGTGAGATAGTTGACAGCCTGGTTGAAGCCACCAATGGATATGAATCATACAATTGATTGGAATCATGGTGCACCCATATATATCAGGAGTGATATGCACAGGTCACATGTAGTTCAATGTGTTTTACACACTACAACCGACCTGGTATCGGCCTACAAAGTAGATCAGTTGAACTAAAGTTCACTCGTGATTCTGGAAATGATCGATAGAAGGCGTTAAATCGGATATGGCGATATATGAAATATTCGCTTATATACAGATTATGATATTGTGGATGTCCAGCGGTTCTGGGAGAACACACTGATGCATACTGGACATCGGACATAAAGAACACCAAAGCCACAAGTAAATGTGTATGGTGTATCTTGGAAAATCCTCTAAGCAAACTTGAATCGGCCAATTCATGATGGAATAAAAGTTTATCGCTTTAAACAAAGCATGAGAAGAAGTTGAGTAACTTCACAGATCCTTAGAGGACGTCCCTTATTGGGAGAAACCTGTGCCTTCGGCAGTTATACACTGCGGCTAGCCGATCGGCTTCAGAAAGGGCACGGATGATTGCGTCTAGACATATCTATCGGAGACATAAAACCATATGACATTTGATCATTACGGGTGTCACTTCCTTGATTATTAATCAAAGGATATAGCGGACCCTTTAACTAAGGGACTTCCCGTAGATCAAGAGTTCTGCATGTCTAGGGGAATATGCTTAAAACCAAAAAAATACGAACCTTTGCGGTGATAACCCAACCATAGTGACTGGTGATCCCAAGAATTTGGTTCAATGGGAAAACTAAGTTGCAAAAGGTTCAGTTGAGCGCTTCGGTGGAAGCAAGAGCACTTCAGATGATGATTTTTGTAAAGAAACATGAATCCAAAGTCGTTCCCGCGATAGACATGAAAGTGCTACCTGCATGGTGTATAAAGGTTAAGCTTCCAAACCTTTAATGATCCTCAAACGGTTGAGGTTAAGGTTGAGAAAACTTTTAATGATTCCTAACACTTGTAAAGTGGAGTATAGCAGGATACCTTGTAGGAGATCACCTATTTAAGTGCGAGGACAAGCCGCCTTAAATGAACACACTTAAGAATCCAAGTGTGTCCACGGCCACAACGGACAGAACTATAAGAAGAATTGAATAAATGGGAGGTATTGTGTTAGTACCATTATCTTGGCTTACATTAAACACTAATGGTTCAAGATATCACGTTCACCGCGCAGTAAGTAAGTCCAATGATATTCAACTAGGGAAGGTTCAAAGCGGAAGCTACCTCTCCTGATGCAATATCTCTTCGCTGAAAGATTGCTAAAAGTATGCACCTTGTGTGTGCGCCAAAATCTCTTTCAAGAGGGGATTGTTGGAAATTTACTAATGTGGAATTAAGTTTATCCCATAGTGCCAAGTATCGTAAATTTCGTTAGTGAAAGAGATATTGGTACATAAGTAAATGCTTGAGACATAGATTAATGGATGGTTATTGGCTAAATAACAAGTGTTCCACGTCGGTAAACGAAGGAAGGATTGTGCAAAGTGTAAGATGGAACGCGTCGGGAAGGGTCGTGGAGGCACCCGGATGGAGCCGAGGTTCCGGAGCACCGCGGCGCCTCCGGGACCGAGTTGCGGCGATAATTGGTTAGTGAGCTACAGGAGCTGCGACACCGCAGAGGTAATACTGCAGCGCCGCGATGCTTCCCAGGCAGTGACTGAGTGATGGAAGGCCAAAAGTTTTGGCTGTTGGGGTGGCTTCAATGGCATTTATTCCATCACTAATTGGCCATTACTTGTGCCATTACTTGGATAGTCATCATGGGGAGTCAATGGCCATTACTTGGCTAGTGAATGACCATTACATGGGCATATGAAGAGCCATCTTGCACACCTATAAATTGAGGCCCTTGGCTCAATTGGAAGAACACACTTTTTTTGAAGAATTCTTGTTGCAAATCCTCTCCTCTTAGCAATCTTTTGTTATTTGTTTCTTCACTAGAATCGCTTTATTTGCTTTGCACAAGTGATAGTTTGTTGTTTTATCTTGGAAGACTATTGCCCGCTAACGTAAAAGTATATATACGGGGAAATCTTGTCTTAAAGACACATTTCCATCACTCGACTCAGCACAGTTGTAATACTTCCAGATTTAATGTCTCTTGATTTCAGGTTATCAAGATTCCGAGAGCTTTCAACAATTGTCATAAAGATTCAAGACTGATTCAAGAACTCAAAAGCTTGTCGTTGACACAATCCTTATTTACTACAAGCTTGTTGCTACAACATTGTTTATCCTTTTGTAGCACTTGTAATAGTTATTTACTATTCCCGTACTGCTTTAGATCCAACAGTTGGGCCTCCAATTTTTATTAACGATGTCTGGGCGTGCGAGGAGTGTTAAGAGTCCCACATCAGAAATGGAATGGGAACATGGATTCCTTATATGGACTTGGACAATCCTCACTCTACAAACTAGCTTTTGGAGTTGAGTTAGGCCCAAGATCCATTCTTTACACATCTGAACCCCCCTCGGGAAAAATTACATTGTATATATAAGGTTAAACTTATCTTTTGTGTATATATATAGTTGATTTTGAATCTCCTTGACTTTTTCATGAGTTCACTTTTTCGTACTTTGAATCCTTTAGTAAAAATTCTGACTGCGCCACTGAACAAAACTATAAAATATGTTTCGATTACAAACACAAGCTTACTAATAGAATGGTCTTGGAACAGACCACATGACAACTCCTTCAAACTCAACACTGATGGAAGTTGTATGTGTTGGAAATTTGCCTTTAGCGGGAGGTGCGTCCACCCATATTTAATGAATTAAACACTAGTGTTCCGCATGTTGGAGGCTTTGTCTATTCTTACATGCATAATCTACTAAGTGAGTAGATGACCGTAGGGCCAAGAATTGTCAAATTTCGTTGAGAAATAAAAGAGATATTGGTCCACGAAGTAAGATGTTTGAGGCATGAAAATATGATGTGGCACAAATCTACCACATCGGTGGAAAAGGAAGAATTGCTCTCTATATAAGTCTCTTAATTGGTTAAGGGTTTGGGACCCTAAGGGGTAACCCATGTGTTTAAAGGAGGGATGACCTAGATGTGCTTGGGTTCAAGGCTAAGCCCACACGCGCGCCGCCGCCGCCCGCCCGTCCGGTCCGGTCCGGTCTCAGTCTCAGTGACTGACCTAGAGTTTCTGGAAAGTTGATTTTGGAATGACGGAAGACAGAAACTTTTTGGAGCATTAACCATCCATTATTTGGTTGTTAACTCCTCCATAAACAACCCTCCTTCAATGACCATAAACAGCCTCCCTAATGGCCATAAATCTGCCATTACAGCCCTCACTAATGGCTATTAACAGCCTTGTTTTGGCAGTTGAGGAGTCCCTCCTCCATGCTATTAATGCCTTTTGGCTCAATTATGTTGCACATACAGAAACGAAACAGTGATGAAAAATAGAGCACAAACAGTGACGAAAAGAAACACCCACAAACTGTAAAGAGAGACAGAAATATATACACAGAGACAAACAAAAACTCTTCCTTCCTTTTCCATTTCTTCAGCAAGTCGATTCGTATTTGTTTTCTTCGTCAGACTCAACCTATTTGCTTTGTAGCGTTGAGATTAAAGTGTTGTTTTATCTTGGGAGACTATTGCCCGCTAATGTAAAATCATATATACGGGACAATCTTGTCTTAAGGACAGAGTGCAATCACTCGACTCAGCACACAATTGTAACCATCCAGATTTAGTGTTTTTTTATTTCAGGTTATCAAGATTCAAGACACAACAAACTTGCGGCAGTTCTGAACATTGGACTATTTGTTTATCCTTTCGAATACTTGTAATATTTATTTACTTCCCGTACTGCTTTAAAATATCCTACAATATGATGGTTGCCAGAGGTATTATTAGAAGAAGAAATGGAGATGTGGTTATGCCATTTGCGAACCCCCTCCAATTCTCGACCAATAATGTTAGTGAAATGAAGGCTGCCTTGGAGTTAATTGGTGTTGCGACCATAACTACTCAAACCTCACTCTTGAATTGGAATCTACGTTGGTTGTACATATGATATAAGGAAAATTTATGACTTCTTGGAAGATGCAAAAGGAAATTAAGGAAAAGGGTATCGAAGTAGTACACACTGCTTCAGGGAAGCAAACTATGTCGCGGATGCTCTAGCCAAATACGCTACTACCCTTACTCTCCTGGAATTTTCTGTGTAGAGAGTAATTCACTAACTCTAAGCTATCACTTGCGTAGCATCCCCGGTTTAGGCCTCCACAAGGAATTTTGAGGAAGAACTATTATCCATTAGATGATATAGTTTTTTGAAGGAGTATATCGGTTTTGTATTCGAAAAATATGAATCGAATAAAAATCGTTTTTTTAAAAAAAAATTGAATACAACTTTTTTTTTATAAAAAAACCGATATGTTCGGTTTATATCGCCGAACGTATCGGATTATATCAGTTTTTTCTAGTGGGCCGGACCGGGTCGGGTCGGGGATTTTTTGTTTTTTTTTTTAAAATTGAATTTCCAAAACTGAAATTTACATTCACACCTACGCTATCATGAAATTTTGACATTGAAATCTATTGTGTATCGTGAGATGTTTACAAAAGAAAAAAGAAAATTAGAAATCGATTTGGGGGAAAACACAAATTGATTGGGAAAATGGATGTATTTCTAAAAATTGGTTGCGCCTTTGATCGGGGCTGTCTCGAAAAAATAAGTAAAATAAAAAAAAATCGGGTAAAACGGACATGCGAGCACAGAGTTATGACCATTTAAAGTTTTACCAATTTACAACTACTTTCTCTCCCTACATTTTATGTCAATGCTTCCGTGATATGTTAATCAAGTTCATGCCGCATGCGACTTCCATAAAAGCTTCATAGATTGACTTCAATGGCTATGATTCAAGAGATAGTAGTAGCCTAAAATTTAAAAAAATATATATATATTTAATTCGGTTTTTCGGTTCGGTTCGTATCCAAAATTTAAAAACCGAACCGAATCACTAAATCCTTAATCGGTTCGGTTTTTCAAAAAATCAAATTTTTTTAAAAAAAAAATGAGAAAAAACCGAACCGAATTTCGGGTCGGTTCGGTTTTTTCGGTTCTCCGGATTTTTTGCGCACCCCTAGAGACCAGAGAGTATGGACTTGTACAGGTGGAGGCCAAAGTGAAGAGTACCTTATACATAGAGCAAAATACATTTGAGCGCATTCATATGTGCATCCGTCGGGCTGTGCATATGTAAGCATATTTGTTGCACGGCATATGATATATCTGGTCTCGTGAAAGTGAGATACTGTAATGAGCCTAAACTGCGATAGTGAGTCGGATCATCATACTAATTGCACTGAGTTTGGAATTACATGGCTACAAACTAGGTAACTAATCTTCCTAATTACAATCAGAATATAAATTTACCTAATATAAGAGATATACAAATATACGAGAATATTCTCGAAATATTCTATCAATATTAACCAACCTAATTAGATATACAATGTTGAAACTGTTAATTTGTGTGAAAAGTAAGTTATGTTATTAAATTTCAAATTGTCTCTTAACATTTATTGTTATTTATATGTTACAGTTTATGGATTTCGGCCGTTACAACAGAGTTGCAAATAAAAACCCCAAATCTGTAATACACGCACTAAACATTTTCATAGCAAACACAAAGTGGAACTTGTGATATATTTTTTGATTTTTTGCCAAGATCAAGAATCTTCAATGAATAGTGATTCCAAACATATACACATGGTGTTTCGTTCCAAGTCAAGGTACCTCTTATTTCATCTATTGATATACTTGTCTCAATTTGTTTCTATGAGGTGGTGTCTTGGACAACTTGCAGGCACCATAACTATTTTACCGTAGGCTTAGACAGATAAAAAGATCAACTGACATTTTCTGTTTCGGGGTTGAACACTTGTCTCCCATGGATTTATAGTCGTCTCAGTTTTATAGGATGACAATTTATTTGGATAAAAGATGTGTTCTTGAATTTCATTTGTTACTTTTTCTGTCCTGAATTTGTGATTCATGGGTTGGTATTGTGTCTGTAAATATAGTATATGAGTTTGCATGATCATAAAGACTGAATCTTTGATGTTTTTGGAGGATTTATAGAGCTAAGGCCAATGATTCCGGAAAGAGGAGACATTACTCTTCAATCATTTCAAGAACAATTTCAGCATCCAAGCTTTGCAGATGTGATGCTTTGGGATCACATATTGATTCTGATGCCGTTGTTTCTCTTGAAAAGAAGCCCTCTATTAAGCATTCGTCTGAGGTATTATAAAAGACTCAAAAATAAACTTCAAAAAGACTACTTAACTAATTCAGACACATGGAGAAATGGATACTTAGAATTGATATAGTCGGCTCCAACTAGTTTGAGATTGTGGCGTAGTCATAGTTGTTGTATCAAATCGACAAAAAAAATGATGAATTGACTCCCATACTTAAAATCTCATATTCTTTGGTGTGCCGAGGGATAAATGTTTTTGTTGGAAATTTGCCTTTGGCGGGAGTTGCGACCGACCAACTTTAACGGCTTAAACACTAGTGTAACGTATGTTGGAGAATCCGGTTCTTCACACATGCATGATCTACTAAGTACGTAGATAACCGTAGGGCCAAGAATCGTCAAATTTCATTGAGAAATGAAAGAGATATTGGTTCACGAAGTAAGGTGTTTGAAGCATGGAAAGTGTGGTATTGTGTGTAATTCTCCCACATCGGTAGAGGAAGAAAGAATTGTTGTGTATATAAGACTCGAAATTGGTTTGGGGTTTGGGACCCCAAGGGGTATCCCATGTGTTTAAAGGAGGGAGGACCTAGATGTGCTTCGGTTCGAGGAAAGACCACACGCGCGCCGCCGCCGCCCGCCCGTCCCGTCCGGTCCGGTTCCGAGTTCTCCGGTTCACGGGTCGTGGGCTGTGGGCCGTGGGTCTTCCGATATTATCTTTTTGGGCCGAAAACTTTGCCGAGTACGGTTTGATCCCGAAGTTTCGATATACGCTTTGGACCGAATTCTTTCGGATGTGCGGTTTGTCCCCGAAGTTTCCAACTTCGAATTTCGACGGTCAAAAACAGAATGCCCAAGACTCAATTCAGCCATTTATTTTGGCTGAATTACTCCTCCTATAATGGCCAAATCCGTTGGTCTTTCTCCCATTAATGGTGGTGGCTTTACTACCTCCATAATGGCCATTATTTGGCTCATTATGGAGGGCGGTAATCAGCCCCCTCCCTCACCTATTTAAACACCCCCTTACACCATTGTTGAGCACTAAGAATGACAAAAGAGATGCTGCAAAACAAAGGCACGAAAATACACAACCAAAATAGATTTCTTCCTACAACTTCCAAGCATCATTTCGTTACTCAATATTCTTCACGGTAGCTCTTGAGTTTCCTTTGCTCAAGGGTTCCATTGCTTTTTTTCTTGGGAGACAAATTGTCCAGGGACGTATAAAGGATACATACGGGGCAATATTGTCTTAAGGACAGAGTGCTACACTCGACTCAAAGATAAACCAGCTTTCCATTTTTCGCCTTCAACAAAATCGTAATTTCGCTTTTGTTGTTATATTGTAATTTTCAGATTTCTAGTTGAATTATTGAAATCTTTATTTATCCTTTCGAATACTTGTAATAGTTAAATACTTCCCGTATCTTTTTATAAAGTACCATAGAGCAAAATCTCCCAACAACTTAAGACAATATCTCAGTATTGTATTACTATTAGTGTTCGAAAGATGTCGGTCAAAAGTTGTGTGACCAAATCGCATATGGCAATGGTTTTCTGGTAGAAGAGAGTGATGATGATGAACGTGTTCATGGTGTCACCGCTACCAAGACTGGTGGAAACAAGCGCTCTCGAGAGCCTGAGGATGTCAACTGGGACAAGAGGAGAAGACTGAAGATGTACTTCTATCTTGCAGCAGAAGGCCTGTATCTATCCCAGACAAAAGATCTGAATAATGGTGAGAAGGAATTGGACACTCAGTCTGATGAAGTGACTGAAGTGAGCCAGAATCCGAAATTGGGATAAGTATTTTTCTTACTTGTCAAGAATAAAGAGTAAATGATAAGTATTTTTCTTACTTGTCAAGAATAAAGATTAAATTATGTCTGATTAAAAAAATGGATTAAAGTAAAGAGGAATATGAAAATAATTTATATTCCTTATGCTTTAACAAATCAGAAGTTTAATCTCATCTTCTTTTCCGTTTAAAGATTGGATTTTGTAAACGACTTAAGAAGATCCGTTCTTTTAAGTGTAATTACTAAAGTGTGTAAAGTATGGTCGCACATACTATGGAGAAAGATCCACTAACTGTGCGAAAACTTTTACCACTCTTAAGTAAGCGCCAAGAATTATCTGGGCACCAATCATAACGGAAGAAGACTAAAAGCTAAAGACGTTGAGCCTGTCATACTATTTGACAGAAGATCCTTCATAGGATGATATTGGACACTCAGTCATACAAAGCCTCCGGGCGACTAGAGTGGGCCAAAATTCCTTTGATAGGATGATATTGGACACTCAGTCATACAAAGCCTCCGGGCGACTGGAGTGGGCCAAAATTTCTTTGATATGATGATATTGGACACTCAGTCATATAAAGCCTCCGGGCGACTGGAGTGGTGCCAGAATTCATTTCATAGGAAAAGTAATGGACACCTAGTAAGGTGGGCCGAGTTTCCGTGTCCTAAATGATCCGAAGGCCTAAATAAAGGCAAGAAAGAAATTGGACACTCGACCGCCAAAGAAACTAGAGTGGGCCAGAGTATCTAGATCACATATGATCCGGTTATGCCCTAACCACGGGCAAGAGGTTGTTCATGTGAAGCAACGCCACCTCTAAAGTAGAAGGGGTTGGAGAGGTTGTCCTCAATAGGACTTCATGGATTGTGATCACTCTAAGATGATGTGATGCATATCCCTAACTTGGTTAAAGGGACGCTGTTGGTCAAACCTGGTTTGAGACTAGTCCAACAGGTCTGTGATAACTAAGAATGGTACAGTATGTCTGTAGCCAAATGAATGATATATTTGTAATCCGTGCGTCTATGCCATCATAGATTAAGACACGTTAAATAGCAAGTCATTCAAAAGCTAACGATGTTGAGATTGTTGCCTTCTTCGACATAAATCCTCAAATAAATGCGAGGTAGATGAAGAGGCAAAATCACCTTTCCAAATTCCGTCAAGGGAATAGCGAAAGAAGCACTGCTCCTCTAGAACTTAGTCACACCTAATTGGGTGATTTGAAGTTTATACAAAATAGAGGGGGGAGACAAGTACGTTGTGATCTTCATTTGATGATGGTACAACGTATGGAATCCTTTGTTTGCTGAAAAGCAAAGATGAAGTTGTTGAAGCCTACAAAGCAGAAGTTGAATATCAACTAAGCCTACGGATTGAGAAATTCGTAGTGATAGAGGGGGAGAATGTGAAGCATCGTTCATTAAACGACTGCTCATTACTCACCTCTGTCTAACGGTGTTAGCCAAGCGCAAACCCGTACGCCTAAACTATGTAGGGCAAGGCGATCCTTACCGCTAATGCGATTCTCAACAGAACTCCGCATAAGGATAAGGATAACTCTCCGTGTGAGACATGGAAATGATCTCACATACAAAAGTTGTGATGTGGGATGGCTTGGTAGAAGTTGGACTACCGAAACAGGTCAAGTTCGACCTAAGACTGTAGATTGCATATCCACCGTATCCGCAAATAACGAGTGTTGATCGCCTCTTGGCGTCAAAGAATCTTTGAATTCTTTGGAGATAACTTTCCTTGGAAAAGGAAAAAGGAGTAATTGCTCAAGGTTAACAAGAACCCGCGAGGGCTCGACTGTCCGAACTAGACGTTCCGTATCTTCATGACTCGAAAGTTGCCGTCTATCCGGAACTTAATATTCCGTATCTGCAAACTCGGGGATTCTAGATGTTGAACCAAGACGGAGCAAAGAGGGGACAAAGACTTGTTCCAGTCCTTCTAGCTTGTATGGTTGAGAACGAACCATGGACAATTAACAAATAATTGTTATCTCCAAAAGCGCTGCTTTGGAAAGAAGCTAAAGAGAGAAATAGATTCCATATATAGAACCATACTTGTGTAATAGTTGATCTTCCTCCGGGAAAAGAACCTTTGGGTTGTAAAAAGTGCTCCCCTGTGAGTAGCTTCACATCCAGGGGCCATTGTAATCTTACATGGCATGGGTGTTGAAAAAGCCTTCCCAACCGTAGAGTTGGAAGAAGAGAATCAGACTTGGTTTGCCGGACTGTTGGGCTTCTTCCTGAACTTTCATTTTGGTCCCTGAAATGTGTACATTTTGGTCCGGAAAGTTTCAGATAAAACAGGAACAATGAATCTGACCACAGAAACATTGGCTCTGAAGTTAGAAAGCCAACAGTTGGAAAACCAACGGTCTGAGAGTGAAAATCATATTGAAACAAAATCTCGATATGAAAGATATGTGTATCACAGATGACTTCTTAGGAATTGAATTTCTAAGACATCTAACGGACTGGTCAATAGTTGACAGTCTCGTTGAAGCTACCAATGGATATGAATCATAGAACTGATTGGAATCATGGTGCACCCATAGACAAGGAGCGATATGCTCAGGTCACGTGTAGTTCAATGTATTGTACACACTACAACCGACCGGTATCGTCCAACAAACAGATCGAGTTGAACTAAGGTTCACCGATGATCTTAATACATGATCAATAGAAGGCGTTAAGTCGGATATGACGATATCCGAATTATTCGCTTATCTACGGATTATAGTATTCTGGATGTCCAATGCGGTTCTCGAGAGAACACAAGATGCAAACTGGACATCGATCCGAAGAACACCAAAGTCACAAGTAAATGTGTATGGTGGGTCTTGGAAAATCCTCTAAGCAAACTTGCATCGACCGATTCATGATGGTATCGGAGTTTATCGCTTTATACAAAGCATGAAAGAAGTTGAGTAACTTCACGACTCATTAGAGGACGTCCCTTATTGGGAGAAACCCGTGCCTTCAGCAGCTCTACACCGTGGCTAGCCGGTCGGCTTTAGGAAGGACACGAATGACGGCGTCTGGACATATCTGTCGGGATCCGTCGGAGACATAAGACCGTATGGCGCTTGATCATCACGGGTGTCACTTCCTTGTTTACAAACTAAGGGACTACCCGAGAGATCAAGCGTTCGCCCGTCTAGGGGAATGGGCTTAAAACCCAAAATATACGAACCAATACAAGTGGAAACCCAACCTTACGAACTGAGATCCCGGTAATTTGGTTCAATGGGAAAACTAAGTTGTAAAGGTTCGCTTGATCGCTTCAGGTCAAAGCATGAGCACTTCGGATAGTGATTTCGAAAAGAAACACCAAATCCAAAGCCGTTCCCGCGATAGACGTTAAGTGCTATCTGCGGATGGGTAAAGGTTAAGTTTTCAAAACCTCGTAATGATCCTCAACGGTTGAGGTTAGGTCTTTGGGAAACTTTTAATGGTTCCTAACACTTGTGAAGTGGGGTATAGCAGGATACCTTGTAGGAGACCACCTATTTAAGTGCGAGGACGGGCCGCCTCAAATTGAACGCACTTAAGAATCCAAGACGTTGTCCATGGCCAAAACGGACAAAACATTACGAAGAAGAGAGTAAGGGAATTTGTTGTGTTGGTACCGTTGTCTTGGCTTACACTAAACACCGACGGTTCAAGACATCACGTTCACCGCGCAAGTAAGTAAGTCCGATGGTATTCAACTATGGAAGGTTCAAAGCCGAGGCTACCTCTCCTTATGCAACATCGGTCCGCCGAAATATTGCTTTGGAAATGAAAAGACACCATGTGAGTGCGCCAAAATCTCTTTCAAGAGGGGATTGTTGGAAATTTGCCTTTGGCGGGAGTTGCGACCGACCAACTTTAACGGCTTAAACACTAGTGTAACGTATGTTGGAGAATCCGGTTCTTCACACATGCATGATCTACTAAGTACGTAGATAACCGTAGGGCCAAGAATCGTCAAATTTCATTGAGAAATGAAAGAGATATTGGTTCACGAAGTAAGGTGTTTGAAGCATGGAAAGTGTGGTATTGTGTGTAATTCTCCCACATCGGTAGAGGAAGAAAGAATTGTTGTGTATATAAGACTCGAAATTGGTTTGGGGTTTGGGACCCCAAGGGGTATCCCATGTGTTTAAAGGAGGGAGGACCTAGATGTGCTTCGGTTCGAGGAAAGACCACACGCGCGCGCCCGCCCGTCCCGTCCGGTCCGGTTCCGGTTCCGAGTTCCGGGTTCCGGGTTCCGGGTTCCGGGTTCACGGGTTCACGGGTCACGGGTCGTGGGTCGTGGGTCGTGGGCTGTGGGCGTGGGCGTGGGTCTTCGATATTATCTTTTTGGGCCGAAAAACTTTGCCGAGTACGCTTTGATCCCGAAGTTTCGATATACGCTTGGACCGAATTCTTTCGGATGTGCGCTTTGGTCCCCGAAGTTTCAAGATGTACGCTTTGGTCCCCGAAGTTTCCGGATGTACAGTTTGGTCCCCGAAGTTTCCGAACTTCGAGAATTTCGACGGTCAAAAACAGAATGCCCAAGACTCAATTCACCATTTATTTTGGCTGAATTACTCCTCCTATAATGGCCAAATCCGTTGGTCTTTCTCCCATTAATGGTGGTGGCTTTACTACCTCCATAATGGCCATTATTTGGTCATTATGGAGGCGATAATCACCCCCTCCCTCACCTATTTAAACACCCCCTTACACCATTGTTGAGCACTAAGAATGACAAAAGAGATGCTCAAAACAAAAATACACAACCAAAATAGATTTCTTCCTACAACTTCCAAGCATCATTTCGTTACTCAATATTCTTCACGGTAGCTCTTGAGTTTCCTTTGCTCAAGGGTTCCATTGCTGTTTTATCTTGGGAGACAAATTGTCCAGGACGTATAAAGGATACATACGGGGCAATATTGTCTTAAGGACAGAGTGCTACACTCGACTCAAAGATAAACCGCTTCCATTTTTCGCCTTCAACAAAATCGTAATTTCAGTTTTGTTGTTATATTGTAATTTTCAGATTTCTAGTTGAATTATTGAAATCTTTATTTATCCTTTCGAATACTTGTAATAGTTAAATACTTCCCGTACTGCTTTATAAAGTACCATAGAGCAAAATCTCCCAACAGTTTTTTCATTTTAATTTTATTTACTCAAAGTGTATTCTAGGGAATTAGGCAAATAAATTCTCGAGTCTTTTCCTTTTTGGCGTAGTGATTTTTTTATGAATATAGAAAACGGGTTTTGTCCAATTTTTTATTTTTATTTTAATGTGTGTGTAGAATCTGATCGATAGACATCTGATAATGCAAGAGCAAATGGGGAAGTTTGAGGAGGATCTGAGAGAGACAAGAGAGCAATTATGTTCTGTTGAAAAAGAAAAGAGCAGAGCCATTAATGAACTTAGTGAGATGAAACAAGCAGCCCATGAGGCCAGTATGAAGGCAAGTCATGGAATATCACCAAAGAAATCAAGTGAACTCTATGTTGAAGTTATGACTTTGAAGGCATTACTTACTCATAAGCAAGAAGAATTGAAGATAAAAGATGAGAATATCAAGACTTTGAAGTTGGAGCTCGAAAAGGTGGAAAAATGTGAACTCAAGTTACTAGAGAAAGAAGCTAATTTAGGAAAAGTGAAAGAGGGATTCAGTCATGTAAAAGCATTCAAGATTCGCGTGACGGATTGGTTGTCCGATTTTAGGAAAAGGGTTCAAGAATTAGAAGATGAATTGGAGAACAGGAAGTTACCAGAGTCCAAAATATTTGATGCTTGGTTGTCTAAGACTAGGCAGTATGAAGAAATCAAGATTGAACTTGAAGAATCCAAGCTTGAGATAGCTTCTCTTCATAAAAAGTTTGAATCTTTCGACACTTGCTCCAAGCAAAACGGAAAGATTGTTGAACATTCTTGCAATGGGGGGCTTGCCAATTCGCCAGAGAAAGAAATGGGGAACCTTGAGTCTGAACTCGAACTGGCAAAAAAGAACGAGAAGATTACATCATCAAAGGCCAAGGCTTTGAATGATGAGATAAGTTTGCTTAAAAATGAAATGAAGTTGGCAAATGAGGCAGAAGAAAAGAGCAGAAAGGCCTTAGATGATTTAGCGTTAGCGCTGAAGGAAGTTGTTTCTGAAGCATCTGAGGCAAAGGGGAAATTTAGTGCTGCACAATTGGAATTAGGACAAGTAAAAAAGGAGGCTGGAAATCTGAAAGAGATGATCAAAAGCACTAAGGCTAGATATAAAATGTTTTTGGATGAAGCGAAGAAGGAAACAAAATTATACAGGAATACAGCAGAGAGATTGAAACTAGAGGCGGAGGACTCACAATTGGCTTGGAATGGGAAAGAAACGAGCTTTATCGCGTGTATAAGAAAAGCTGAAGAAGAACGAGATATTGCTATGCACAATACTACTAAGCTCAATGAGTCTTAAAGCAGCAAGGGAAGAAAACTTCAAATTGAGAGACATCTTAAAGTAGGCTATCAATGAAGCAGATGCTGCAAAAGCTGCTGCTAACTTAGCTAGATGGGAAAATTCTCAACTGAAAGATTGTCTGACTAGAAAGGAATGAATCAATCCATTTTCTTTCTTGAGAAAATGAAGGCCATGTGACTGATAAAGCAGCCTCATTAAAATGTCAATGAGTATAAACTGTTGCTTTCTTCAGCATCAACAGAACATAGAAATGCAGGTTTGGAGCAAAAGGGATTAAGTTACCAAAGGCAATGGTTGCACCAGGGGTCAACCCTTTTTGACGTGGCAAATTCAAGGAGAGGTGTCATGGTGTATGTTATTTGCACATGACATAGTTTTGATTGATGAGACTTGCGGCGAAGTTAACGCTAAACTGGAGATTTGGAAACATACCCTGAAATCTCCAGAAGACCTCTCTATTTTTCATAGTTACATGTACTCCTATAATCTTGCTGTAAACTCTCTGCCTATAATCAAGTAATTTAATTACCTTATATAATCCCACCAAATCACTCTGTTACTTGAGCCGAGGGTCTCCCGGAAACAATCACTCTATCCACCAAGGTGGAGGTAAGGTATGTGTACACTCTACCCTCCTCAGACCCATGGTGTGGATTTCACTGGGTATATTGTTGTTGTTGTATATAATCCCACCAAATCACTATGTTACTAATTAATAGCCTCACAACTGTCTTTATTGCAATCATATCATTAACTGCACCCAATTCAATGCAAGGAGGAAGGGTACTGTTCTTTTTTTTCAATTCCATATGAATGCAACATAATCAGTGGTATAGTTTGATACGAGTCTAAATTGAGTGACATGGATAGTCAGAATTCATATAGTCGACCACAACTAACTTGGAACTGAAGTGTACTTGTTGTTGTACTACAAAAGGAGTAATATCATTTGTTTTGCTATGATCTATTATAATATCTTAGAGTAGAATGTTTAAACAGCAATGTGAAATAATTTAACGGATTCCCACTTACTCTTTTTGTCAGCATGGGTGGCTCGACTATAAGCCAGTAAAGCAATCGCTTGGGCCACAACTTTTTTTGGCCCCCCATGGAAATGGGAACATGAACTCCTTATATGGACCAGGACAGTCCTCATGTTGGTCCCCCAAATTATATTATCCACGCTCTAGTTAACAAGGTCTGGGCGTGTGGGGGAGTCTTAAGTCCCACATCGGATATGGAATGGGAATATGGACTCCTTATATGGACTTGGACAATCCTCACCCTACAAGCTAGCTTTTGGGGTTGAGTTAGGCCCAAGATCAATTCTTTAAATGGTATCAGAGTCAGATCCATTTCAATTTTTTGTCGTCGATGTTGGCCCCCAAATTATATTGTCCACGCTCCAGTTAACGAGGTCTGGAACATGCGGGGAGTGTTAAGAGTCCCACATCGGATATGGAATAGGAACATGGACTCCTTATATGGACTTGAACAATCCTCACCCTACAAGCTAGCTTTTGGGGTTGAATTAAGACCCAAGATCCATTCTTTACATATATATATATATATATACATATTATTTACAAAAAAGTTGTGCATACTGTTAAATTTGAAAAAAAAAACGGAGAGAAGTTTCTCAATATTGAAAAGTTTCTCAAATGACAACTTACTACGGCTTACAAGTTACAAATAAAAAGACTTGATTCTTTTCAAATACATATATTATTTACAGAATAATGTTAATAGTTTCTATAATTGTTGCCTCAGCCGAAAGAAGTTTTTCCAAATTAAAATTGATAAATTATTACTTAGATCAACAATGTCTCAAGAGAGAATGAATGAATTAGTTATATTATCAATTGAAAAGAATTTGTTAAAACAAATCTATTATATAAAATAGTAATTAATGAATGTGCATCTAAAAAGATTAGAAAAATAATATTTAAACAAAAATGTATATGACGATAAGGCAATATCTACCAAAAAATTTAATAGATCAAAACAACCTCCAATTTGGCTTAAGGATTTCATTACCAATAAATCCAATAATACTTCCTACTCTATAGCCAATTACATATCCTATGAACCAATCTCACAAAAATACAGAGCCTATCTCACAAAATTCTCAGAAATAACAGAACCAAGGAACTATACTGAGGCATCCAAGGATCCAAGATGGGTGGAAGCAATGAAAGCAGAAATAAAAGCACTACAAGATAATCACACATGGGATATTGTATCTTTACCAGAAGGCAAACATCCAATAGGCTGTAAATGGATTTACAAGATCAAATACAGAGAAACATGAGAGATTGAAAGACTTAAAGCCAGATTAGTTACAAAAGGGTACAATCAAAGAGAAGGTATTGACTACCAAGAAACTTTCTCTCTAGTAGTAAAAATGGTTACTCTGAGAGCTATACTATCTATGGAAGCATACAAACACTGGCACATAAATCAAATGGATGTGTATAATGCCTTCTTACAAGGTGATCTATATGGAACTACCACATGGATTCATCAGTCAGGGGGACAGACAAGTATGCAGACTGATCAAATCCTTGTATCGACTTAAACAAGCACCAAGACAGTGGAATTTTAAACTCACAGAAGCACTAATTCAGATGGAGTTTAAATAGTCACAATATGATCATTCCTTATTTATAAAGAAAACAGGAAAATGAGTAACCTTAGTATTGGTTTATGTGGATGATATGCTGATTACTTGAGATCACATGGAACAAATAGATGAAACAAAACAAGCCAACAACAAGCATTCAAAATGAAAGATCTGGGAGAGCTAAAGTACTTTCTAGGCATAGAATTTGCAAGATTAGAAAAATGAATTCTAATGCACCAAAGAAAGTGTAATACCCCGTACTTTCGGTCAGCTGGTTGGAGCATCTAGCCGTATGCAAGTAGATCCGAGCGTTGAGAAATATATGTTATATTCACGTATGCTGATAAAGAGCTTAGTACATAGAAGAATGTGGTCCCGAACTAAATTAGGACTTACCAAGTGGGACAACAATGATCGGCTAATTGATAAATCGGTTAGTTGACAAATCGGCTAATTGATGAATTTAGAGTAGGGGACAAGATTTAAGTGAATGGGGATTAAGAAATTAATTACGTGTGTAATTGATTAAGCGGATAAGAGACTTTGATTGGCTTTACACGTGACAACCTAAAGGAAAAGCTATGGTGACTATGTAGTTTAATTGTGTGTTGGCAACTTATGGTGGAAAGTAACATTTAGAACTATTTTATAATGGTGGGACCCATGACCCATTAGGAAGATATTCATCAAGGTCTCATAATTGTTGAACAAAGTTTAACAATGAAATATGTATTGGAACTCTTATAACGCACAACAACATAGTTCATTCACTTCGTCTCTTAATTTTTCCATGTTAGATGCTAAGGAACATGCAGCAACTATGTTGTTCACGTTGCCGAGAAGCCCGTAGTGCTAATAGAAGCTCTTTTCTCCTGTCGTGGTTGTTTTGGAAGTTACTTCAAGGTGAAGTAATCTTGAGATAAGTGTTATGCTATTGAATTGAGATTGAAGTCATGTGATGATTGAATTCGGAGTGTCGACAAGTTGATTTAAGAAAGGTATGTTAAGGCAAATCATTTCTTTCTTTTGTTATGTTCTATGTGCGAAATGTAACCGTAATATTGTTCCATAAATTGTTCTACTATTAGTAGTTAAGGATGTTCCTGTTATTTATTCCTATGTTAAAGAATGTCTAAAAATATTTCTAAATCCTTATTGAGGTATATGAGAAAGATATTGATATTCCCAATGTTAGCCAAAGGTACATGTTGACATTCATAGTGTTAGCCGAAGGTAAAGCGATGTTAGGTCATCCGATAAACTCAGAATGTTTCATTGTCATTCATGCATTATATTCATATATTACCCTGGACCCACATGTGTTATATACACTACTATATTATATATATATATATATATATATATATATATATATATATATATATATATATATATATATATATATATATATATGGATATGGGGGGGAAGGGGAAGGCATTATATACGCATACCACCTGCAGCTGGTACAGACTATCACAAAAAAAAAATTATGCCCACAGAGGCTGATATGATATGATGCCCACAGAAGGCGATATAACTTGATGCCTATAGAGGCCGTTATGGGGAAGGAATATTCCCATGTGTGGACAATATATTTATGTGTACCGCATTTGCATTGTGCATGACATTTAGGCATATTATGGCCCTCAGAGGCATTCACTACTGGTCAGCTGTTTTCTATCGGCTATTTCCGACCGTCAATTTCTTACGTCGGTTGTTGTTTGTCACTTTGATGTCACCACATTACGGGTCGGCTATTTCGTACGGTGATACTAGTCGGTTATTTCTGTCGGCTGATACTAGTCGGTTATTTCTGTCGGCTGTTACTATCTCAGTTTATCATGTATTCATGTTATGCTATTGACCATGCCTGACATACTCGGTACATCAGTAGTACTGACGTCCCTTTTGTCGGGGGACACTGTGTTTCATGCCCGCATGATTAGGTAGACAAGTGACGGCATGCGCTAGTAGGTTGTTGGTTCAGGTGATGTTGGAGCACTCTACTTGTTCCAAAGTTACGGTCTAGTCTTGGTACAATATTCTTGCATATACATATGGGTATGATGGGGCCCTGTCCCATCCTTATTATGTTATGTACTCTTTAGAGGCTTGTAGACATTGTCCTGTGTATAATAGTAGTATATGGCCTGTCGGCCTTAATGTATATGTTAGCAGGATACTGGGTGACGGCCTTTATGGCCATGAATAATTACAATTAGCCGATAAGTATGTGAAGAGTGGTGCCCGACAAGTAGGGTCCGGGTGCCCGTCATGGCCCTCCGATTTGGGTCGTGACAAAAAGTATGCTCTAGAACTTATTTTTGAACTTGGATTAGTTGCTGCCAAACCTATCAATACTCATATTGACTGCAACATGAAGCTTACAACCAATGAGTATGATGATCACATTCAAAATTAACAAGACACAGAAAAAGAGAAAACAAAACCAGAAGATGAAGTACTGGAAGATATGAGTTCATACCAAATACTGATAGGAAAACTACTTTATCTAACTGTCACAAGACTAGATATAGCCTATTGTGTGCAGACTCTTAGTCAATTTTTACAACAACTAAAGAAATCACATCTTGATGCTTCACTCAGAATAGTTAGATACATCAAAAGTCAGCCTGGACAAGGAATACTAATGTCCAGTAGAACTCAAGAAACAGTAACAACATAGTATGATGCTGACTGGGTTGCATGCCTTCACACAAGGAAATCAGTAACATGATACATTGTTAATTTTGAGACTCACTTACATCATGGAAGTCCAAGAAATAATCTACAATATCAAAAAGTTCAGCTGAATCAGAATATAGAAGCTTAGCAGGAACAATGGTTGAATTAACTTGGTATAACATCCCGTACTTTCGGATCATAGTTTGAATCGCTAGGCATATGCAAATATACCCGAGCATTGGAGGATGTATGTCATATTTACGTACTTAAATAAAGAGTTTAGTATACCAACGGATGTGGTCCCTAAATAATATTTGGTGTTTGTAAAATTAGGCTATGAACTAGTGTTATACCACGTAATTATGATATTGGGTTGGCACGAATGAAATGTTAGGCCAACTTCCACTTAATAATTTTATGATGAGTCATCTTATTAGCTTGACTTATATGGCAGCAAAAGAGAGTATGGATCAATTAAGTCATCAATATATAGACATATATGTATATGCATAGCTTGTTCTTATGTGAATAGAGAAACTTGCTACAATATTATTGATACGGTGCAACTCATTCATTCCATTTTATTTTACCTCAAATATGATCTTGAGCTCTCAAATACTATTCCAAGGGTTCCCCACTATCTAGGCCAAGTTCTACAAGATTATAACATGATTTTTCCATCGGAAAGATCGTAGAGCTCCTATAAACTTAAATTCCTCCTTGTGGTTGTTGAATTGGAGATTTCTTTAGGTTGAACAAGGTGTTTAAGGGCTGAATCTCATTATTAAAGATAAGGATTCATCTCTTTCTCATGTGGATATGCTTATTTAAGCCTTAGGTGTACTTGGTTGATAAGAACTTACGGAACGTCAATCGGAAGTTATGCGTGGATTGTTTGGGTATGGATGTACTATGTTGGGATTGTTCTTGTTGTGTTGAAGGGCTGGAAACATGGTAATGAGTATATATATATGTGTATTATTGTTGGTGTTATAAGGTATGGAAGGAAGATGGGCACAGTGGAACATCGTAGGGTCATTTGTAGGAGCCAGCTTGCCGCTCGTTGGTTAGTCGTTAAATGTACTCCCAATTGATATTAGTGTTACCTTCCCTTGTTGTAGATCAACTTATAAAGGAGGTCGGTTCCGTTGTAATCATTTAAGGGTCGACACTGAAGGTATGTTAAGGCAAATTATTTCTTCTTTTGGCATGTTCTAAGAACGAAATGTAAACGTAATATTGTTCCATAAATTATTCTACTCTTAGTAGTTAAGGATGTTCCTGTTATTCATTCCTATGTTAAAAATATGTCTAAATATGTTCCTAAATCCTAATTGAGGTATATGGAAAAGATGTTAGTATTCGTAATGTTAATCAGAGGTGAAGCGATATTACGTCACTCTGACAAATTCAGAATGTTTTATTATCGTTCATGCATTTTATTCATGTATTACCCTTGACCCACATGTGTTATATACACTACTATATGGTATGCATTATATATATGTAGGGGATGAGAAAAGGGATACAACGTTATATACGCACACCACCTGATCAACTGTTATATGATGATGATTATGCCCACAGAGGCGGAAATGATATGATGGGAGACGGCGTTATATACGCATATGTATATGTATGACCGCATTTGCATCGTGCATGGCATTTAGGCATATTATGTCCCTCAGAGGCATTCTTTACTGGTTGGTTGTTTCTTGTCTCATGTTACTTTCAGGTTTCTATTATGCTATTCTTCATGCCTGACATACTCGGTACATCAGTCGTACTGACGTCCCTTTTGTCGGGGGACGCTGCGTTTCATGCCGCAGGCTCAAGTAGACAGGGTGACGGTCTGCGTTAGTAGATTGCTGGTTCAGCTGATATTGGAGCACTCTACTTGTTCCAGAGTTGCAGTCTAGTCGTACGATATTCTTGATATGTATAGGGGTATGGCGGGGTCCTATCCCGACCTTGTGATATCACATACTATTTAGAGGCTTGTAGACAGTTGTCTTGTGTATAGTAGTCGTGGAGATGCACACATCAGTGGCTTCATTCCCACAAGTACAAGCAACATGAGCGGTCTAATACACTAGTTTTTTAGGAAAACAACTTGATGGGAACCATTCCTTCTGAGGTTGGTAAGCTTGAACAACTCCAATAAATTGCAAGGGCATATTCCAGAGGTAGTTTGTCATTTATCTAATTTGGTTAAATTAAATCTAAATGATAATGAGCTCTTTGGGTTAATTCCAGCATGTATAGGAAATCTTAGAATGCTACAACATCTTTTTTTGAGTTCTAACAAATTATCTTCAAAGTTCCCTTTGAGCCTTTGGAAGATGAGTGGTCTTCTCTCTGTAGACGTGTCACAGAATTCTATGGAGAACTGAAAGCCATTGTAGATCTGGATCTTTCTGCTAATCACTTTTCGGGCATGATACCAAGCAATTTGGGGGACCTCCAAAACTTGAAGTCTCTTGACCTATCGAACAACTCATTTTCAGGCCCAATTCCTTTATCCTTTGCCAACTTGATAAGCTTGGAATTCTTGGATTTGTCTTTAAATGCTTTGTCAGGTACTATTCCAAAGACATTGGAAAAACTCTCATACCTTAAAAGCATCAATGTCTCATTTAATAATTTAGAAGGTGAACTACCCAGTGGTGGTGTGTTTGCAAACTCTCATACCTTAAAAGCATCAACGTCTATGTGGAATGCACATATTGGAGTTCCTGCTGTTGGAAATTTACTAATGTGAAATTAAGTTTATCCCATTATTTATGACTCGAACAATTGGGCCCCGCACGTCGAAAATATTATTTCCACACACGTGCAATCTTAGTGTCAAGTATCGTAAATTTCGTTAATGAAAGAGATATTGGTACGTAAGTGAAATGTTTGAGACATAGAATGATGGATGGTTATTGGATGAATAACAAGTGTTCCACGTTGGTAAACGAAGGAAGGATTGTGCGAGGAGTAAGATGGTACGGGTCGAACCGCGGAGCCGAGAAGGGCCGCGGCGCCAGATAATTGAGTAACGCTGCAGGTACTCCATACATTGACCCTACCCATTACTGTAGCCTAGTAGGGGCCTTATAGTATCTGACTTTTACAAGACTAGATATTTCCTATGCGGTTCAACAAGTTTGTTTACACATGCATGATCCGAAGGAAGAACATATGGGGGCTCTCAAGAGGATTCTGCGATATGTTAAAGGTACTCTTCATTTCGGACTTCATCTGTATAAGTCCTCCATCTCGAGTCTTTCTGCCTACACTGATGCGGATTGGGGTGGCTACCCAAACACACGTCGTTCCACTTCTGGCTATTGTGTGTTCTTGGGTGACAATCTCATTTCATGGTCATCCAAACGTCAGTCCCCACTTTCCCGGTCCAGTGCGGAAGCAGAATACCGAAGGGTGGCCAATGTTGTTGCTGAATTATGTTGGCTCCGTAATCTACTATTGGAGCTCCATTGTCCGATTGAAAGGGCAACAATGGTCTATTGTGATAATGTGAGTGCGATCTACTTATTTGGCAATCCTGTTCAGTATCAACGCACGAAACACATTGAAATGAATATCTTATTTGTCTGAGAAAAATATGCTCGTGGTCAAGTCTGTGTTCTCCATGTACCGTCCCGTTATCAGATAGCTGACATCTTCACAAAAAGTCTTCCGCGCGTACTTTTTGATAATTTCATGGACATTCTCAGCATCCGAGAACCTCCAACTAAGACTGAGGGGGACTGTTAGAGTAGTTATGGGGATATCCCATAATTACATCTCATTTATTATAATTGATAGTGCAATATATTGTAATTATTATGATTGTAATTAGTACATTATATTTTTGGTAAGGTAGATTAGTCTTCCATTATTCAAGCATAGGATGATTATATATATATATATTGTATCTTTGGGAGTATCAGAGTCAGACCCATTCTAATTCTTTGTTCACCGATGTTGGGCCCCCAAATTATATTATCCACGCTCCAGTTAATAAAGTCTGGGCGTGCGGGGAGTGTTAAGAGTTCCACATCGGATATGGAATGGGAACATGGACTCCTTATATGGACTTGGACAATCCTCACCCTACAAGCAAGCTTTTGGGGTTGAGTTAGGCCCAAGATCCATTCTTTACAATATTTAATTTTATATAGGTATTTTATGATGCTTTCAATTGAGTTCATCATGTTCAAGATTATGATGCTTTCAATTGAGTTCATCATGTTCAAGATCCTTATATTAAAAAATTAATAATAATGTTTAGCATGTACAACTATGCTTAAGTAAATTAATTTTCAAACATGGTACTATCTCATATAGGTGTGCAACCATGATGATTGAAGGGGTTAAAAGGCAGTAAGGTAGACCTAAAATCATATGATAGGAGCTATCTTGATACATATACAATTTCTTAGAATCCGTGTCGATTTAACAAAAAATCAAGTGCGATATATAAGAGAAAAAGATTCATATTACTACGTGATAACCCGTTGGTTGGGATTAAACGTCCTAGTTAAGAGACGAAGTAAGCCGACAGTATTTCTGTCAATTTTGTTAGAGGTTTGCATGCCAGTAGAAAATATAAAAAACTTCTTTCATAAGAGAATCTAAATGTTGTTGTAGTATGAAAGAGGTAATATCATCTCTTTAGGTACGTGAACACAATAAATTTTGTTCAAATTCTGTATTTGTATTGAATTCACAATATATATATATATATATATAATTTGACTACGAAATCATTAATTATTGTAGATTAATTTGAAGTCGGCATAAAATTTTCATAAATTTTAAATTTTGGATCTGCCTTCGTATATGGTATGTAAGAGGTCAAGCAACATTTTTTTTCTAAACTTGTCTTAGACTGCATGGACTCTCATTGACTTGGTTCTGGACAATATAAATATATAATATGTTTTTTTCTTTCTTTCTTAATAATGCAAGTTGACTGATTTTTCTCAAATCAATTTCCCTTGCCCCTCAGCTTACGCAATTCACTTGTCTTCAAATTTTTTTCCTTTTCCAATTTTATATCGAATCACGTCATACAAACTAGAACAGAGGGAGTACAATAATTAAATGAAGGGTGAATGAGTTAAAAGCCTCCTAAATTATCACCATTTTTATACTTATTGAGGGAGTACATATTGGTTGTTCTTTATCAAAGTCTTCACATCACCCGCTAGAGTTGTTTGATCTTACTCCCTTTAGATTAAAAAAAAAAGACCATACTAAATAGGTGACAAAATATTTGGGATAACTTGTTGAGGGTGTGTGGGTGATGAAAAAAACCTTAAAAATGAGTTCAACTGGCACAACGAATTCATGGTAACTATGAACACCATAAGATATCAAAAGTGCAAAACGATGATACTTTAGCGATTTTTAATCTATTCACACTTTTTTATCACGTGTTCTGCCACTTGAAACTCTTTGTAGGAGCTTTTGGAGCGTCATGTTCACGTTGCAGGTCATATTCCTCCTTCAGTATGTATTCTAATATGAGTTTATGGTAGTTCAGAAGGGATTCTGTCAACATCCGATAGTTTATGTACAAAACTTGCAATACGGTGATAGTTAAGTGGTTTATTAACCAATTCACTTTAATATGAATGTTATTAGTACTATATCTCTTAAGTTACATATTACATATAAAAGTTTTCCTAGAATATGTTTACGACAGTTAGTAATTAGAGAAAGGAAAAACAGAAGTATAGAGCAACATCTTTTTAGAAGAATATTATGTAGTATTTCCCAGATTTTAAATAACACAAACACATACACACACGCGCAAACAAGTTTCTAAGGGAAAAGTTACATAATTAATAACGATGAACAGCTATAAATTATAAATACAGGAATAAGAGATTGAATAGAATACATTCTAACATTTTATTATGTTATCAAAGAATTTTAATTTAAGAACCATTTCATACGAAAGAAGTTAATGTTTTGTACGTTTGATGTGAAAGTACATGTGCGGAATTCTTACGTTTGCCGTGAAGACTTGGGCAAATACCAATTGCTCTGTCAAGACTCAAGTCAACAAGTTGAGAATATTCAGCGTGGTTGCTATAAAGAGACATTGATTTTGATTAGAGTGGTAAATATGGGCTAGGCCCGTTGGGCCAACCCAGCCCAACTCGTGATTTGATTGGGGTGAGTTAAGATTTTTAGAGCCCATTTAAAAACGGAGGCTTTTTAGCCCGGCCCGAGAAAGCCCGTTAGCTTGTGGGCTTGAGTGATGCTGGATTGGGCTGGCCCGTGGGCTTGAGCGACACTGAGTATAAATATCATTACACTAATAATAAAAAATATGATCTATAGCAAAAGTACTTTTGAAACAACAAACATTAAATTTAACGCCCAAGCGTACGTTTTTATGCTCGGAGCTTACACTTTTGCGCCTAGGACTTACGCCTCAAGCTCTATAGCGTATGCTCTATGGATCTACGCATTTCATTTGCGTCCTGAAGCATTTTTGGTACATTCTGCCCCGGGTCTCACCCCAAAAACACCTTTGAAAACACTGTTTTGAGACTTGGTTAGCAAATAGTAACAACATATGATATTGTCTTGTAAATATTTATGTTAGCATTTCTAAATTCGAATTTAAATTAAAAAAATTATAAAGATATTTAATTAAAATAAAAAAGTGGGTTGGCCCGGCCAGACTGGCCCGTCAAAAGATGGGCTAGTCCGACCTGGCCCTCAAACTTCAAAGCCCGTGTGGGCTAGCCCGGATGAATTGGGTCAGCCAATTTTGACAACTCTAATTTTGATGTGTGAATACTTCTTAAAATAGAATTTCAAATTAATTTTAGTTAAAACGATATGGATTTTCTTTTCAAATATCTTTAAAAAGCAAAAAAAGTAGCATTATTTTGTAAAATAGTTGCAAAAGTCTATCTTTCAAATTCCATATCCTATATCCAGATATTACAAAATTGAGTGTCGTTAACATAAATTAAACTAAGAAAATAAGATATATATGATAAATGCCAAAATAATATATTTGAAAAACAATAAGATGCAATTAATTAATATAACATAAATAAGAGAACTTAATATCAATAAACTAACATTTTATTTATGTTAATGATGGACAATATATCCTAGGAGTGTTAAATGGGGCGGGTTGACCTGAATTTGGGTGGGTCAAAATTGTTATACTCCGTACAATCGAACATATAGTTAGTCGATTTGAATTTTGGTGACTTGAGATCCTTTTCGAGGGTCGTGTATGACGTATGTGAGTATTACAGAGGTATACAAAAGGTTGTAAGTAAATTGAATTAAAGGAAGTACACCTCGGCAAAGTTTGACGAAGATAAGACGATACGCTAAGCATTCCACCTTACGAATGTCGATCATCTTCGCGGATCAGGCCACATATCAGACTTTCATTTTCTTGACCCCACTGTTCCAATATGCGTTGGGTTCTGCCTCACAGAACTAGTCGTGCATCAGATGCGGTGGAGGCTTCTACTTAAAGCCAAGAACGATGGCCTTCTCATTTCATCTCAACTTCGACCCAAACATTTCTAATACTCTCAAAGACCTCCTTAGGGTTCTTAGAAATTAACTATTTTTCTAGATTAAACTTTTTCTATTATCTTTACATGTTTTTTTTGTAATTTTTTTTTTTTTATATAATTATTTGATATTTCTCCTAGTGTGTTTCTAGTTCTCTCATCACGACATCTAGGGGATGAAAAATACGGAGGTAAGATTATTGATGAAGATTGATGAAAGATTATTATGGCCCGTATTTTTGATCTTGTTGTGGCCTGGCATCTTGGAAGCCTGAACATGAATATGGGAGTAAGGGTTGGTATTATGACGAATATTATCGATTAAGAGAATATGCGAAATGATATTGTTTACTAACAACGTTGGTGAATGATTGGTCTAAGGAGAGAGCTGAACTTGCACAAAAAATTGACAGATTTGGCTTGGTTGTGCGCAACTTGAATGCAGATTTGAGTGCAAAGTTTGATGCGTGCAACGCCCAATAATTTAGTCATGAGTTGTCTGAAGCTGAAAAAGATTTTCTAGGTCAAATTAAGGAGCAAAAATGTGAATATCAATCATTAGATCATGTTCTTGTTGATGATGCCGAGGTTGAGGGAATATATATTATTGAGGAAGGAAAAAATAATGCAGTTTTGGGGTTGGGGCGTGTTGGTCTTAATTTTAAATATTTTTCTACATTATGTTTGGTTGGCGACATGAAAATCGAGCCTTCCGAGCCTTTGGAAAAGTGTATAGATGAGGAAGAAGACCCTTACATTCTAAAATTTATCACACCAAAAAGACAAAACAATATACCTCACTTAAGGGCCAAAAAGTGCAAGATGCGACACATATTTCTTGGTTCCGTTATCTTTACACCACCGCCCCAGGAACGTGATAGAAAATTTGATGTAAAATTGGGTGCACAATTCATATCATCAAAGTGGAAGGAAAAGTTGATTTGCGTAGTGCCGCGACGTTAAATCAAGCGCTTGTTGGGAGGCAACCCAACTTGTATTTTATTCTTATTTTTTTGTGTTTCATTTTTATGTTGTAGACTAGGGGAAGTCTGAGTACCCGAAGTTGAAGATGAGGATCATGTTTGAGCTTAAGTGTGGAGTCGTGTCGACTTGATGTTGAGGATTGTGCTGCTAGATAGGCCCTAGAGGGCCTTAGGGAGTATTTCTTACCTTCCTTTGTTTTATTTTGCTTGTAGATGCATTGAGGGCACGGCATGTTAAGTGTGGGGTGAAAAGTATGTCCTTATGTATTGTAAATTTTTGAGGTTACACAATATTTCGTAGGATTTTTTTCTTTTAGTAGTTTTTGAGTCTTAGAATCTTTAAAAAAAAAATGGAAAACTTCAAAAAGATTTTTGTTTCTTTTATTTTCTTTCGTAGCTTCTCAAGTCCCTCATTAGTGGCGTACATCCTCCGCCCCCTTGGGTTTTCTTATGACCTCAGTTCTTTCCCGAGGGTGATCTTTTGAATCGGGGTTTGTTCATATTTATTTTAGCCTTGCTTAGTTGAATACGGAGATATAAATGCGTTCTTGTTATCTATGTCAACCATAGAAATATAGACGTTATAGTAGCATCTACAAGTTTGTGAACAACTCGGAAGAAACTCATAAAGTTAAAATCAACCCGTCAACTAGTAATTCAGGAAATAAAATAAGTATATACGATTGGAAGACTCAATTGGGTTGATAGTGGTCATAACCCTAGATCTATCTTCTCTCCGATAAAAATTCATTATTTCTTGGTTGAAGTTCATTATTTATTTTCTTTTATTTTCAGTTAGTTTTTAGATTTTATTTCTTGTTTAGATAATTAGAGTTAGTTTAATTTAATAAATAGTTAATCATAAGTCCATGTGGGTACGACATTTGGACTTTAAATCCTATTACTTGTACGCATATACTTGCGTTGCATCTGAGAGCAACAGACTACCTTTTTTTTTTTAATTTAGATATACCGATAATGTAATACGTTTCTTCAGTTAAAGTAATTAAGCTATCTATTGTTTAGTTAGGTTACTTATTAACATTATTAAATAGAGTTACCTATACTTAACTTTAACTAATTAAGTTGTAAAAATATTTTTAACTAGTCGTTGGTGCATATAATTTAAATTGAATAAATAAAAAGGTTTCTTTCTAAATTAATTAAAGTAGACTTTATTTCGGTTTGTGGAAATAATGCAAGCTGAGCCAACTGTCAAGGTATATTTTCGTCGTGTTTTTATTTGTATCTCAATCAATTTCCTCATCTTGTTTTTCTAAAGTTGACTGATCAATAAAATGAAAATTAGAATAAAGATTTATGTCACATGCATTGATAGTGTAAAATTTTCTATATTATTAGTATAACTTAATTTGCCATATCTAATTACTTACGTATCATTTTTTCTATGTTATCAGTTAAAACATATTAAATAAAGTTATCTGCAATAACCTTTGAAGTAAAATAATCATATACCACATAAAAGGAAAGATTTGAATAAAGTTTTTCCAAATGTCACGGAAGTTATTAGAAAAGAAATAGAAAAAAACTTTATAGAGGGATTCTTCATTTTCTTTTTCCAATATATATTTTCTATTCCTAACAATTTGTGTACGATAAACAATTTCTAATTCAATAACAACATATTCAGAGAAATCACACAATGTAAAATCTGATAAACTTTAATTCATGTTAGTTAATGATTGACTATCTTTTACTATTTTCTTCTCTCTCGCTCTCTCTTTCTTTCTTTTTTTGGGACTTTTTTTTATATTCAGATTTCCTGACTTACACCAGACTATTGCTGAATTACCTTTTTTTTTTTTTTGTGGACTCTTGATGCTATATATAATGTACTACTAACTTCGGAAACCACACAAATCCAGTTTACATATAATAATGGAAAAGCACATTTTATTATTGATTATTCTATTTCTAGTGAAATTTTATATATCATTTGCTTCCTCCAATGAGACAGACCAAGAAGCTCTACTAGCTTTCCAAAATCTTATTACAAGTCCTAGTAATTTTTTGGCCAAGAACTGGACCAAGAATACTTCATTTTGCTCTTGGTTTGGTGTCACTTGCAGTAGAAGAAGACAAAGGGTTGTAGCCTTAGCTCTTCCTAATTTGCAACTTCAAGGCACAATTTCCCCGTCTTTGGCCAATATGTCCTTTCTCAGAGAGCTCAATCTGGGGAATAACAACTTCCATGGTGACATCCCTTATGTCATTGGCCATTTGCCTCGCTTGAGAGTGATTGATATTCAAAACAATCAGCTCCAAGGAAGTGTGCCGACAAGTCTATTTCAACACCAAAAGTTCAAAAGATTTCATTGGCTTTCAATAAACTCAGTGGTGAAATGTGGAAAGGTCCATGGTATGTACCCGAACTCAGAATCTTAAATCTCAGGAACAACAGCCTCACGGGTATAATCCCTGCTTCTGTTGGAAATGCCACAAAATTGACGAACTTTAGTTTGTCTGGGAATGGAATCAGCGGCAACATTCCAAAGGAGATCGGTAATCTGAGCAAACTTGCAGAGTTGTACTTGTATAAAAATCAATTAACAGGTTCAATTCCTGCAGCATTGTTTAATATCTCATCGCTTATTGCCGTAGAACTGGGAGTCAATAGCCTTTCTGGTCCTCTCTTGCTTGATGAAGGGAATATTGTGTCAAATCTGGAGAATTTAGGTACATCTTACAACCAAATTTCTGGTCGCATTCCTTCCAACATCTGCCAACTCACAGAGCTTAAATACCTGTCCATATCTTTCAACAACATAACTGGAGAAATACCCAAGAATATTGGTTGTTTAGACAAGCTCGAGGAGTTCTATATTGGTCATAATGCAATAGATGGGACTATTCCTACTTCATTGGGCAATATTTCCACTCTGCAATATCTTGCAAGTAATAACAATAGCATAGGGGGGCAAATTCCTCATGAATTAGGGAAACTATCCAATTTGAGGCAACTAGGCTTTGCCCTAAATTATAATCTTATCGGTCAAATTCCAAAGGATATTTTTAATATATCTTCTTTGGAAATTATCAATTTCAGGCTCAATAACCTCTCAGGGAGAATTCCAACCACTACGGGTCTTCATCTTCCAAACCTTAAGAATCTAAACTTGGGAAACAATCAGCTCGAAGGGGAAATTCCTCTGTACATCACAAATGCTTCCAAGCTTTTGATACTGGGGCTAGAATTTAACTTTCTCACAGGCACTATTCCTAATAACTTAGGAAATCTTCGTGACCTGGAATACTTGGTCTTAGGTGGTAATCAGCTTATCAATGAACCAAGTAAACATGAGTTGCAATTCATCAATTCTTTAGTGGATTGTAGGAAGTTGAATTCTCTAGAAGTGAGTTACAATCCATTGCATGGCGTTTTGCCCAATTCTATTGGGAATCTTTCATCTAATATTATAAACATTCATATACAAGATGCACACATCAGTGGCCTCATTCCCACAAGTATAGGAAACATAAGCGGTCTATTGTGGCTAGGTCTTGGGGAGAACAACTTGATGGGAACCATTCCTTCTGAGGTTGGTAAGCTTGAACAACTCCAAGGTCTAGATCTATATAACAATACATTGCAAGGGAATATTCCTGAGGTAGTTTGTCATTTATCTAATTTAGTTAAATTATATCTGTATGATAATGAGCTCTCTGGATTAATTCCAGAATGTTTAGGAAATCTTAGCATGCTACAACATCTTATTTTGGGTTCTAATAAACTTTCATCAACGATTCCTTTGAGCCTCTGGAAAATGAGTGGTCTTCACTCTCTAACCGTGTCACAGAATTCTATGGAGGGAGAAGTACCACCAGATATTGGAGAACTGAAAGCCATTGTAAATCTAGATCTTTCTGGTAATCACTTTTCAGGAATGATACCAAGCAGATTGGGGGAATTGCAAAACCTGAAGTCTCTTGACCTATCGAACAATTCATTTTCAGGCTCAATTCCATTATCCTTTGCCAACTCGATAAGCTTAGAAGACTTGGATTTGTCTTTAAATGCTTTGTCAGGTACTATTCCAAAGACATTGGAAAAACTCTCATACCTTAAAAGCATCAATGTTTCATTTAATGTTTTAGAGGGTGAAATACCCAGTGGTGGTGTGTTTGCAAATTCCACTCCGCAATCCTTCCTAGGGAACAAAGGTCTATGTGGAATGAACATATTCGAGGTTCCTGCTTGTGCTATCACTAATCCTGGACATCAATCAAAGTCCAAGAAGCTTTGCTAAAAATTGTTATTCCAGTGGTTACTTCATCCTTTCTGATCTTCTTATTTGCTTCAATTTGGATAATGAAACAACATAAGAAGGGAAAGTCCAAAGATGTGGAAAGGGTATCGGAGGTCAAGACGCATCAATTAGTATCTTATCACGAGATTCAGCGAGCAACAAATTATTTTGATGGATCAAATTTAATTGGTGTGGGAGGTTCTGGTTCAGTGTACAAAGGCACATTATCTAGTGGAATTGTGGTTGCAATAAAGGTTCTGGATTTGCAAAATGAGCAAGTATGCAAGAGGTTTGATACTGAATGTGAAGTGATGAGAAATGTTAGGCACAGAAATCTTGTACCGGTGATTACTACGTGCACTAGCGAATACATTATAGCCTTTGTACTGCAGTATATGCCAAACGGGAGTCTTGAGAATTGGCTGTACAAAGAAGATTGCCACTTGAACCTTCTTCAAAGAGTTGCCATAATGTTTGATGTGGCTGTGGCTATTGAATATTTGCATCATAGTCATCATACTCATATCATTCATTGCGATCTAAAGCCAGCCAACGTGCTTTTGGATGAAGAAATGGTGGCACATGTTGGTGATTTTGGAATCTCCAAAATTTTAGCTGTAAGCAAGTCCATGGCACATACAGAAACATTGGGCACTCTTGGATATATTGCACCAGGTATAGTAGTCTCTTTCTTTTTTAGTTATCGATGACCGTTTCTTTTTTATTTCACAAAATATTGTTAGTACATATTTATAAACATGTATATCGGATGAGTAATTTTTTTTTCATTTCATTCTTCTAAGAATATGGCTCGGAGGGAATAGTATCCACTAGTGGTGATGTTTATAGTTACGGAATCATGTTGATGGAGGTTTTGTCAAAAAGAAGACCAACAGATGAAGAGATATTCAATGAAAATCTTGGCATGAGGGAGTGGATAAGACGAGCATTTCCAAGAACTATGATGGAAGTTGTGGATGCCAATCTTTTTCCTGAGGAAGAACAAATCACCTCCAAAAGTGAAATCTGCATAATTTCCATGATAGAATTGGCTTTAGATTGCACAAAGGAAACGCCAGAATCAAGGATAACCATGAAAGATGTAGTCAAGAGGCTTAACAAAATCAAGAACACATTTTTGGAAATGTAAAAGTTAGCATCTCTTCCGGTGGTGTTCTTTCTTAGCTGCAAGTTAATATGTTGTTTTCCATTTACCCAGTTTCTTTAGTAAAGTCGTCCGTACTATCTACTTGGAGTCGTGTATTGTTTGTACGTCAGAGTGTTGCATTTCCCTCATTTGTGATTTCAGATTTATGTGTTTTTGAACCTGTTTTAATCTTTTAAGTAATTATGGTTCGAGTGCTTGAATAAACCAGAACTAAATCAATATATATTATGCAAGAGCAAATGCGAAAACTTGGCTGCACATAAAGATTTTATGTTTAAACGCATGATCAAAATTAAGAAGTTTGACTCTCAAAAAACGAAAAGTGTCAAACAAATTGAGACAGAGGGAGTAATAAAATGTATTCCACTAATTAAAAGTTGGAAATAAAAATTTCTTCCACTATTAAAAGTTGGAAATAAAAATTTCTTCCACTATTAAAAGTTGGAAATAATTTTTTCTTCCACTAATAAGTGGACATTAAAGTTTTTCCACTATTCAAAGTTGAAATAATTTTTCTTTCACTAATATGTGGACATTAAAGTTTTCCCACTAACTATTTAAATTATTTCCCAATTTTATTTTATTATTATTCAAGAATGAATTCCTTTCCTACAAATTGATTGTCATCCTTACAATGCGAATAAGTGAAAATATAGAGTATATGAAAAAATTGAGATAAAAGAAAGTTTTATTTAGTTGAAGGAAGGTATTATTTTGGTGGAGCTTTGGACTCAACATCTTGACCAGAGTTCGTTGAGTAGTGCGACATTGTCGGATTGTTGTATCCTATGTTGAATTATGGAGCCTAATTTACCGTCGACACTATGAAGACAGCCGATCGATTATAATGTTATGTTATTGGCGGCCCACTAATTATAATGTATTGTTATTTAGTGGAGGGTATTTTGGAAATTTTAGGCTTGTATTAGGTTTGCCCTAGTTTTCTCTAATATATACTAAGGGTGCGTCTAGGCGTAGCAGAACCGACAGTGAGTTGAGAGTTGTGAGTTGAGGCAGCCGAGAAGGGTAGCTGAAAAAGAGAGAAGAGAGAATTGTAAACTCAAAACTCCATTATAGTAAAATCTGCAGCGGAAAAGTGGACTAGCTCTCGCATTGAGGGTGAACCACTATAAATCTGTGTGTATTATTTGTTTTTCGTTTATTTACTATTTTCTGATTAGGTAGGATTTGGGACGTAAATCCGACGTGAATCCTAACAATTGGTATCAGAGCAACATATTGTGTTGCGATTCAGAAAACAATGGGAGGTGAAGATGGTTCGGCACACAGCATCGGAAAATTCGATGGTACATATTATGCATTTTGGAGAATGCAGATTGAAGACTATTTGTACGGGAAAAAGCTTCATCAACCGCTGAGCCCGAAGCCAAAGGAGATGAATAACGTCGATTGGAATCTCATTGACAAACAGATTCTGGGAGTAATCCGATTGACGTTGTCGAATAACGTTGCTCACAACGTGGCGAAGGAGAAGACCACCGCTGACATGATGAAGGTTCTGTCCGACATGTATGAGAAACCTTCGGCTAGCAATAAAGTATTTCTCATGAAGAAACTCTTTCATCTAAAGATGGAGGAATGTGCTCATGTTGCAATGCACGTGAATGAATTCAACATGATTGTTAATCAATTGTCATCGGTTGCAATCGAGTTTGACGATGAAGTGCAAGCCCTAATTTTGCTGGCGTCTCTACCGAACAGTTAGGACCCGATGAGAGCAGCCGTTAGTAATTCTGTCGGCAGTGATAAACTGAAATTCAACGATGTTAGAGATCGTATCCTTGTTGAGGAGGTTCGTAGGATAAATTCTGGTGAGGCATCGACTAGTTCTGCTTTGAATGTTGAGAACAGAGGCAGGAATTATGACAGAAACTACAGCCGAAATAAGGGCAAGTCAAAGTCAAGGAATGGCAGGGGTCAATCCAGATCCGGGTGAACACTTGTGTGTTGGAACTATGGGAAATCGGGTCACATCAAGAAGAATTGCAGGGCACCGAAGAAGGAGGACTATAAGGGGAGTGGAATCAATGCTGTCACTGAAGACATTAGTGATGCGTTGTTGTTGTCGGTTGACAGCCCGATCGACTCTTGGGTGCTTGACTCAGGAGCGTCTTTCCACACCACCCCACACCGTGATATAATGATGAATTACGTTGCTGGGAATCACGGAAAAGTTTATCTAGAAGATGGTGAGCCTTTAGGCGTTGTTAGTACTGGAGAAATTAATTTGAAGATGTCAAACGGACACGTGTGGAAGATCACAAAGTCCAGACATGTGTCGAAGCTGATGCGTAATCTGATCTCAGTGAGTCAACTTGATAATGAGGGACATAACGTTAACTTTAGTAACGGGTCCTGGAAGGTGACGAAGGGCGCTATGGTGGTTGGTCGAGGTAAGAACACTTGTACTCTTTATGATGACGAGTTGTCGTGATACGGTCACTGTTGTTGACAACACAAAGGAGACAGAGTTGTGGCATTGCAGACTGGGGCATATGAGCCACGTGCTTCAAAAGGGTTGAAAATTCCTCAATATTTTTTTAATCTGTATGTGTTCAACTAAGTTGATTAAGGACAATGGTAAAATGTTACATTAGTCCAGCGATCAGTCTCATAGGGAACATATACAGAAATATCATCTGTCAAATCAGAAAATCCTTGGAGTCTCATAATGCTTGTTTAACTTTGAAATGTTGTCAACATCATCAACAACATCGTGTTCCAGTACATTGATCAATCTGGTTTATCTTATTTTATATATGTTTTTGGTATTTAACACGTCTCTGTCTTTAACTGGAAGTCCAAAAATTATGGATGACCATTTTTTTTAAATAATGATATGTGCTATGACAATCCTTATTTTAGGTGTGTAAAGAATTTTTATTCTTCTATACAATCTAAATTTAAGGAAAATGAGTTTGAGTGTAAGTATACTTTGCCATAATAAAACCTCTCATTTTTGTCTTGGAATTATTACATCAGCCGACTACCAATCCATCAAACCATGACAGCCCAAACAACACCGTCATTTCTCAAAACCCAAAGCTTCTCCAACACACCCAATCCTTCAAAACCCTCTCCCATGTCTGTGTCCCCAACATCCACAAACACCAAATATTATTCTCCAATATCGACTAGTTCAGCAAATAACAACAAGGTTTACAAGCATTATACTTTCATTAATGACTTGAGACCAGTCGAGGAAGACTGCACACATGCTATGATCCTGCTTGGTTCAGATAAGCCATTACAGGTGAGCTACCCAGGCGATAATGAAAACCCAATCGATGTTGATGCAACATCTGATTTCTCGAACCTTCCCTCAAAATTGACATTTTCGATGCGAAGGTCAAAAAGGGTTTTCGAAAACCAATTCGGTGAATACCAGTCTGCCAAAAGATCTAGGGAAGAGTCGACTTTCCCTGTTGATACTACCACAAGCAGCAGCACTGACACCAATTTTAGTGTGCACAGTTCTTCCAGAACTCCATCAACTTCCACTCCACAAGCAGAATTTGAGAAGGAAAAAGAAGAATAAGAGATGTCTGATGACACACCTCTACGAAACTTCATTCCTAAAGGGGTCCATAGAACATACTGGAATTTTGACAAAAATGTTGCCTCAACATCAAAGGCAACAAACGAGAAAATGGATCCAGACTATGTTGCCCCAACATCCGAGGCAACACCTGCATCCACCTCATCCGAACGAGAAAACACAGAATCTGAAACAGATTCTGAGGTAATTCCTTACTCATCCATGTTTCAAACTAAATCATGCTCCAGTAACTGGAATTGGTTTAAGAATAGTTAGAGGGGAGAAGGTGATTGACCTAACTTTATTCTCCAAAAATGGTTTAGTGGATTTTTTAAGTAGTCGAAACATCTTAAGTTCTGTATCTGGTAAGAATCCTTATTGTGAGAAAGTGATTAGGGTGTTCTATGCTAATTTGACGCTTGCTGTTAAGGACACAACCTCAATGAAATTTGGGAAAGTGTACCTATACAACAAGGTATACAATTTTACACCTAATATCATCAACTCCATTCTTGGGATAATTATTAGTGAAAGAGAACCTCAACCAAACCCCATTGTAGAGGAACACCTCAACCAAACCCCACTGTGGAGGAACTCAATTCAATGATCAAGTACCTTACATGGAATTTGATCACTGTTTGGGCTCCTCGCAGCCCTGTGTCGAAACTCACTGCCCTGTTTGCCACTTTGCACAAACTTGCTATATACAACTGGCTACCCTCCCTCAACGAGACAGTAGTGACCCTTGATCAAGCATCACTGCTTTTCAAGATTGGTAGGAATCAGAAAGTTGACTTAGGAACACTTATATTCAACCATGTTGTCAACTTGACAGAAAAACAAAGCAACTCTGCCCTTCCATACCCCTCATTGATTTTTCAAATCCTGCTCAACCAAGGTTTTAAGACTCCAAAAGGAGAAAAGTTGAGTCCAACCTTAAAGGTTTACTCAGTACAACGAGCAGTTGTTAACAACAGGGACATGGTTATTGATCTGCCCTGAAAGAAATATGAATGGGACACTACGACATCACATGATGTTGCTGACATTCCTGACAACATTGCTCAAGGAAAGGTCCCAATGTCCAAAGACTGGCTTCGACAGCACATTGCTGAACTTGACAGGCAAATTCAAGAACTAGTGCTAGCCAGAAACTACTATATGGGCTTACTTTCTTCACAAAAAGGAGGAGATGATGCGATGCGATGCGATGCTTGGAAACGGACAGACGAGGGGAGTTGCGATGATGCTTCTTTGGAAGCGAACGGACGGGGGGTGCGCAGCAATGATGCAGGGGGAGAAGAGTTGAGATGGTTGTTGGCTACTTCTGATGCTGAAGATGAAGATGTTGAAGATGAAGATGGTGCTGCACAATGTTGCGACATAGTGATCGATCACAGAAAGCGGCTGGAAGCTACTATGATCATCATGCTGATGGAGTTGGTGATATGGAGTTGGTGATTCAATGATGAATGTTTATTTGAATTGTGGATATACTGACATTACTGACATTTGGAATATTATTTGTGTATGTAATATTTTACTTTGGGACATTTGGTCTGTTTTTGCAGACATTATAACTGCTTTCTAAAGCTTTTTATATATGATTGCATGATGTGGATTGATATGAATGAGTACTGTAGACTGATTACGCAATTGCTGTAAGTAAGTCTACAGTCTAATCAAATCATTGATACTACACTGTTTGGAATTTAACACTGCAGGTAAAGGGGGAGAGCATAACACTGATCCTACTGATTCTTGGAATGTAAGGACTACATCGGGAATCAGTATCCTAGTCATTTTCGCTTTGTATGGAGTTTTGTGAAGAAAGGCAAAAAAGAGGAAATTGTTGATGTTGGATGGATGTTGTGACAACATCTGTAAATGATCAGGACAACATCTTATGAAAATAAGAATGTTGTGTGCAATGTTGTGACAACACTCCTGACAACATTTCTGTAACGATTTTGCCTATTCTTCCGGCCAAAACAGGTTGTGTTACTATGAGTAAAAAATGACCTAGGCAAGCTAACAATGATGATGTGCTTAAAACGTGGTAAAAGAAACAGTCAAAGCTTGGAGAGGAAGCAGGCGTGAAGACCAAGTCCAGAACGTTGAGCTTTTGAAGGAGCAAGAACCGGTCCAAGCTGAAGCCTTCTTTTACTCAGCCTCCACAACCAATCAGTGAGGATTTCAAGGGAAGTTCCACACTATAAATAGAAGGGAACTTCAGAGTATCGATATCCAGCATTGAACAAGAAGAATTACCAAGAGAGCTCTCGGATATTCACCTTAGAAACTGGATCAACACACTTAGCCCAAAGTAGTATAACAACATCTAGTTTCACATTACTACTGTTGCTCAGATTCTAAATCAAGCTTATATTTCAAGCAATAGTAATGAAGATGTTGTATTTATCTTTTTAGATCTTTTAACTTTAGGCTGAAGTCATCTGCGACTTCACTTTTGTTTGTAATTTATTTTTCGCATTTATTGTTCAATCTTGTAAAAAGAAATTCATTTGTAATTGTATATAATTTATACAATTCTTTGGTCATTGACCATCAAGGGATATACTAATATATACCCTTGAAAATATAAACCTTGTGTCTCTTTACTTTCCGCTGCATTTACTCTATAAGGGTTTATAACTGTTTTATCACAATGTTGACTCAGATGTTGACACAACATTGAAGGCAACATCCAAAAATTATTTTAATTTTTAGCTGTTACTGCTTTAATTCTTACATATTCTTGGTTATCCGTAGCCCTGGACCCAACAAGCTCTCTGGATTAATACCAGAATGTTTAGGAAATCTTAGCATGCTACAACATCTTTATTTGGGTTCTAATAAGTTTTCATCAAAATTTCACATGAGTCTTTGGAAGATGAGTGGTCTTCTCTCTTTAGACGTGTCACAGAATTCTATAGAGGGAGAAGTACCACCAGATATTGGAGAACTGAAAGCCATTGTAGATCTGGATCTTTCTGCTAATCACTTTTCGGGAATGATACCAAGCAGATTGGGGGAATTGCAAAACCTGAAGTCTCTTGACCTATCGAACAATTCATTTTCAGGCTCAATTCCATTATCCTTTGCCAACTTGATAAGCTTAGAAGACTTGGATTTGTCTTTAAATGCCTTGTCAGGTACTATTCCAAAGACATTGGAAAAACTCTCATACCTTAAAAGCATCAATGTCTCATTTAATAATTTAGAAGGTGAAATACCCAGTGGTGGTGTGTTTGCAAATTCCACTCCCCAATCCTTCTTAGGGAACAAAGGTCTATGTGGAATGCACATATTGGAGGTTCCTGCTTGTGCTATCACTAATCCTGGACATCAATCAAAGTCCAAGAAGCTTGTGCTAAAAATTGTTATTCCAGTGGTTACTTCATCCTTTCTGATCTTCTTATTTGCTTCAATTTGGATAATGAAACGAAAGAAGAAAGGTAAGTCCAAAGATGTTGAACAGATTCTGGAGATCAGGACTTATCAATTGATTTCTTATCAAGAGATTCAACGAGCAACAAATAATTTTGATGGTAACAATTTAATTGGTGTGGGAGGTTCTGGCTCAGTGTACAAAGGCACATTATCTAGTGGAATTGTGGTTGCAATAAAGGTTCTGGATTTGCAAAATGAGCAAGTGTGCAAGAGGTTTGATACTGAATGTGAAGTGATGAGAAATGTTAGGCACAGAAATCTTGTAGCGGTGATTACTACGTGCTCTAGCGAATACATTCTAGCCTTTGTCCTGCTGTATATGCCAAACGGGAGTCTTGATAATTGGTTGTACAAAGAAGATTGCCACTTGAACCTTCTTCAAAGAGTTGCCATAATGCTTGATGTGGCTGTGGCTATTGAATATCTGCATCATAGTCATCATACTCATATCGTTCATTGCGATCTAAAGCCATCCAACGTGCTTTTTGTTGGGAGTTTTGCTCTATGGTACTTTATAAAGCAGTACGGGAAGTATTTAACTATTACAAGTATTCGAAAGGATAAACAAAGATTTCAATAATTCAACACGGAATCTGAAATTACAATCGTTACACAAGTAAAAACTGGAAATTCCAGTTTTGTAGAAAACGGAAAAATGTAAATTGTTTTTGCTAAGTCGAGTGTAGCACTCTGTCCTTAAGACAATATTGCCCCGTATGTATCCTTTATACGTCCTGGACAATTTGTCTCCCAAGATAAAACAGCAATGGAACCCTTGAGCAAAGAAAACTCAAGAGCTACCGTGAAGAATATTGAGTAACGAAATGATGCTTGGAAGTTGTAGGAAGAAAACTATTTTGGTTGTGTATTTTCGTGCACTGTTTTGCTGCCTCTCTTTACTGTTAACTCTTATGCTCAACAATGGTGTAAGGGGGTGTTTATATAGGAGAGGGATGGACTGTTTTATCGCTGAAATCGCCTCCATAATAGCCAAATAATGGCCATTATGGAGGTAGTAAAGTCACCAACATAAATGGGAGAAAGACCAACGGATTTGGCCATTATAGGAGGAGTAATTCAGCCAAAATAAATGGCTGAATTGAGTGCTTGGCATTTCTGTTTTTGACCGTCGAAATTTTGATGTTCTGGAAACTTCAGGGACCAAACTGTACATCTTGAAACTTCGGGGACCAAACTGTACATCCGAAAGAATTCGGTCCAAACAAGACATCCGAAACTTCGGGATCAAACCGTACTTCCGGCAAAGTTTTCTGGCCCAAAAAGATAATATCAGAAGACCCACAGCCCACGGCCCGTGACCCGTGACCCGAGAACCCGAACTCGGAACCGGAACCGGACGGGACGGGACGGGCGGCGGCGGCGCGCGTGTGGTCTTTCCTCGAACCGAAGCACATCTAGGTCCTCCCTCCTTTAAACACATGGGATACCCCTTGGGGTCCCAAACCCCAAACCAATTTCGAATCTTATATACACAACAATTCTTTCTTCCTCTACCGATGAGGGAGAATTACACACAATACCACACTTTCCATGCTTCAAACACCTTACTTCGTGAACCAATATCTCTTTCATTTCTCAATGAAATTTGACGATTCTTGGCCCTACGGTTATCTACGTACTTAGTAGATCATGCATGTGTGAAGAACCGGATTCTCCAACATACGTTACACTAGTGTTTAAGCCGTTAAAGTTGGTCGGTCGCAACTCCCGCCAAAGGCAAATTTCCAACAATCCTCTCTTGAAAGAGATTTTGGCGCACTCACATGGTGTCTTTTCATTTCCAGCAATATTTCAGCGGACCGATGTTGCATAAGGAGAGGTAGCCTCGGCTTTGAACCTTCCATAGTTGAATACCATCGGACTTACTTACTTGCGCGGTGAACGTGATATCTTGAACCGTCGTTGTTTAGTGTAAGCCAAGACAACGGTACCAACACAACAAATTCCCTTACTCTCTTCTTCGTAATGTTTTGTCCGTTTTGGCCATGGACAACGTCTTGGATTCTTAAGTGCGTTCAATTTGAGGCGGCCCGTCCTCGCACTTAAATAGGTGGTCTCCTACAAGGTATCCTGCTATACCCCACTTCACAAGTGTTAGGAACCATTAAAAGTTTCCCAAAGACCTAACCTCAACTCGTTGAGGATCATTACAGTGTTTTGAAAATTTAACCTTTACCCATACTGCAGATAGCACTTAACGTCTATCGCGGGAACGGCTTTGGATTTGGTGTTTCTTTTCGAAATCACTATCCGAAGTGCTCATGCTTCCACCGAAGCGATCAACCGAACCTTTACAACTTAGTTTTCCCATTGAACCAAATTACCGGGATCTCCGGTTCGTAAGGTTGGGTTTTCACCGTATTGATCCGTATATTTTGGGTTTTAAGCCCATTCCCCTAGACAGCGAACGCTTGATCTCCGGGTAGTCCCTTAGTTTGTAAACAAGGAAGTGACACCCGTGATGATTAATCGCCATACGGTCTTATGTCTCCGACGATCCCGACAGATATGTCCGTACGCCGTCATCCGTGTCCTTCCCGAAGCCGACCGGCTAACCACGTGTATAACTGCCGAAGGTACGGTTTCTCCCAATAAGGGACGTCCTCTAAGGAGCCGTGAAGTTACTTAACTTCTTTCATGCTTTGTATAAAGCGATAAACTCCGATTCCATCATGAATCGGCCGATGCAAGTTTGCTTAGAGGATTTTATAAGAACCACCATATACATTTACTTGTGGCTTTGGTGTTCTTCGGATCGATGTCCGCTTTGCATCACAGTGTTCTCTCAGAACCGCTGGACATCCAGAATACTATAATCCGTAGATATGCGAATAATTCAGATAACGTCATATCCGACTTAACGCCTTCTATTGATCATGTATTAAGATCATCAGTGAACCTTAGTTCAACTAATATGTTTGTAGGACGATACCAAGTCGGTTGTAGTGTGTACAATACACTGAACTACATGTGACCTGTGCATATCGCTCCTTGTCTATGGGTGCACCATGATTCCAATCGCTCTATGATTCATATCCATTGGTGGCTTCAACGAGACCGTCAACTATTGACCGATCCGTTAGATGTCTTAGAAATCTAATTCCTAAGAAGTCATCTGTGATACACATATATTTCATATCGAGACTTTGTTTCAATATGATTTTCACTCTCGACCGTTGGTTTTCCAACTGTTGGCTTTCTAACTTCGAGCCAATGTTTCGTGGTCGATTCATTGTTTCGTTTTATCTCGAAACTTTCGGGACTAAAATGTAAACATTTCAGGGACCAAACTGAAAGTTCAGGAAGAAGCCCAACAGTTCAGCAAACTAACTCTGATTCTCTTCTTCCAACTCTCCGGTTGGGAAGGCTAGTTCAACATCCATGCCACGCAAGACTACAATGGCCCTGGATGTTAAGCTACTCACAGGGGAGCACATTTTACAACCCAAAGGTTCTTTTCCCGGAAGAAGATTAACCATTACACAAGTATGGTTCTATATATAGAATATATTTCTCCCTTTAGCTTTTTTTCCAAAGCAGCGCTTTTGGAGATACAATTATTTGTTAATTGTCCATGGTTCGTTCTCAACCATACAAGCTAGAAGGACTGGAACAAGTCTTTGTCCCCTCTTTGCTCCGTCTTGGTTCAACATCTAGAATCCCTGAGTTCTGCGATCCGGAATATTAAGTTCCGGATAGACAAAGAACTTTCGAGTCTCAAGATACGGAACGTCTAGTTCCGGACAACGAGCCCTCGCGGGTTCTTGTTAACCTTGAGCGATTACTCCTTTTTCCTTTTTCAAGAAAAGTTATCTTCTAAGAATTCAGCATTCTTTGACGCGAAGAGGCGATGAACACTACTGTTATTTGCAGATCCAGTGAATATGCAATCTACAGTCTTAGGTAAGAAACCACCCTACATCACAACATTTGTATGTGAGTTCCTTTCCATGTATCACACGGAGGGTTACCCTTATCCTTATGCGGAGTTCTATTGAGAATCGCATTAGCGGTAAGGATCGACGTGCCCCACATAATTTGGGCGTACGGCTTAGCGCTTGGCTAACACCGTTAGACTGAGGTGAGAAATGAGCAGTCGTTTAATAAACGATGCTTCACTTTCTCCCCCTCTATCACTACGAATTTCTCAATCCGTAGGCTTAGTTGATTTTCAACTTCTGTTTTGTAGCGCTTATCCGCTTCAACAACTTCATTTTTGCTTTTCAATAAACAAAGGATACAATACGTTGTACCATTATCAATAAAGGTCATAACGTACTTGTCTCCCCCTTCTATTTTGTATAAACTTCAAATCACCCAAGTAGGTGTGACTAAGTTCTAGAGGAGCAGTGCTTCTTTCGCTATTCCCTTGACGGAATTTGGAAAGGTGATTTTGCCTCTTCGCCTACCTCACATTCATTTTGAGGGTTTATGTCGATGGTAGGCAACAATCTCAACATCGTTAGCTTTTGAATGACTTGCTATTTAACGTGTCTTAATCTATGATGGCATAGATGCACGGATTACAAATATATCATTCATTTGGCTACAGACATACTGTACCATTCTTAGTTATTACGGACCTGTTAGACTAATCTCAAACCAGCTTGACCAACAGCGTCCCTTAAACCAAGTTAGGAATATGTATCACCTCATCTTAGAGTGATCCCAATCCATGAAGTCCTATTGAGGACAACCTCTCCAACCCCTTCTACTTTAGAGGTGGTGTTGCTTCACATGAACAACCTCTTACCCGTGGTTAGGGCGTAACCGGATCATATGTGATCCGATATTCTGCCCACTCCGGTTGCTTTGGCGGTGAGTGTCCAATTTCTTTTCTGCCTTTTCTTTAGGCCTTCAGATCATTTAAGACCTGCAAACTGTGGCCCACCTTACTAGGTGTCCATTATTTTTCCTATGAAATGAATTTTGGCCCTACTCTAGTCGCCCGGAGGCTTCGTATGACTGAGTGTCCAATATAATCATATCAAAGGAATTTTGGCCCACTCCAGTCGTCCGGAGGCTTTTTACGACTGAGTGTCCAATATCATCCTATCAAAGGAATTTTGGCCCACTCCAGTCGCCCGGAGGCTTTGTATGACTGAGTGTCCAATATCATCCTATGAAGGATCTTCTGCCAAATAATATGACAGGCTCAACGTCATTAATTTTTAGACTCCTTCCGTTATGATTGGTGCCCAGATAATTCTTGGCGCTTACTTAAGAGTGGTAACAGTTTTCGCACAGTTAGTGGATCTCTCTCCATCGTATGTGCGAACATACTTTACACACTTTTAATCAATACACTTAAAAGAACGGATCTTTTTAAGTCGTTTACAAAATCTAATCTTTAAACGGGAAAGAAGATGAGATTAAACTTCTGATTTTTAAAGCGTGAGGAATATAAAATACTTTAATCCATTTTTAATCAGACCTCATTTAATCTTTATTCTTGACAAGTAAGAAAAATACTTATCATTTAATCTTTATTCTTGACAAGTAAGAAAAATACTTATCCCAATTTCGGATTCTGGCTCACTTCAGTCACTTCATCAGACTGAGTGTCCATTTCCTTCTCACCATTATTCGGATCTTTTGTCTGGGACAGATATAGGCCTTCTGCTGCAAGATAGAATAACATCTTTCGTCTTCTCCTCTTGTCCCAGTTGACATCCTCAGGCTCTCGTGAACGCTTGTTCCCACCAGTCTTGGTAGCGGTGACACCATGAGCACGTTCATCATCATCACTCTCTTCTACCAGAAAACCATTTCCATATCCAGATTTGGTCACACAATTTTTGACCGACATCTTTCGAACACTAATAGTAATACAATACAAAAATTGTCTTAAGTTGTTGGGAGTTTTGCTCTATGGTACTTTATAAAGCAGTACGGGAAGTATTTAACTATTACAAGTATTCGAAAGGATAAACAAAGATTTCAATAATTCAACATGGAATCTGAAATTACAATCGTTACACAAGTAAAAACTGGAAATTCCAGTTTTGTAGAAAACGGAAAAATGTAAATTGTTTTTGCTGAGTCGAGTGTAGCACTCTGTCCTTAAGACAATATTGCCCCGTATGTATCCTTTATACGTCCTGGACAATTTGTCTCCCAAGATAAAACAGCAATGGAACCCTTGAGCAAAGGAAACTCAAGAGCTACCGTGAAGAATATTGAGTAACGAAATGATGCTTGGAAGTTGTAGGAAGAAAACTATTTTGGTTGTGTATTTTCATGCACTGTTTTGCTGCCTCTCTTTACTGTTAACTCTTATGCTCAACAATGGTGTAAGGGGGTGTTTATATAGGAGATGGATGGACTGTTTTACTGCCTGAAAACTGCCTCCATAATAGCCAAATAATGGCCATTATGGAGGTAGTAAAGTCACCAACATAAATGGGAGAAAGACCAACGGATTTGGCCATTATAGGAGGAGTAATTCAGCCAAAATAAATGGCTGAATTGAGTGCTTGGCATTTCGTTTTTGACCGTCGAAATTCTTATGTTCTTGAAAACTTCAGGGATCAAACTGTACATCTGAAACTTCAGGGACCAAACTGTATTTCTGGCAAAGTTTTCTGGCCCAAAAAGATAATATCAGAAGACCCACAACCCCGCGCCCCGCGCCCCGGAACCCGGAACGATAATATTTGATTTGGTTTGTTTTATTAAAAACAAATCGAAGAAAAAACTGAATCAAACTTACATGCTTCTATACACAACTTTTATAATTGTACATATATGCAATATATTAATATTTATAAATCATTGTAAAATCTTTGTATAATTTTTTATCAAAATTTTTATTTTTACCATTGATTTTATCTCTAACAGACTAACCTTAAAAAAAAAAAAGATATGAATCAAAATCAATTTATGTAAAAAAGAATAACTATGGGATTTTTACCTAGACGTTTTAAATATTTCTTCTTTTTTTTTCGTTTTGGATTAGGTAAAAGTTTAACATTTTAAATATTTCTTATAAATATTATTCACATAATTAAAGTTTATAGATCTCAAGACATATTTTGGGTTCTAACAAATTTTCATCTAAGTTTCCTTTGAGCCTATGGAAAATGAGTGGTCTATTCCTATTTCATTGGGTAATATTTCCACTCTGCAATCTATTGATTGTGCAAACAACAGCATAGCAGGGCAAGTTCCTCCAGAATTAGGGAAGCTATCGAATTTGAGGCATTTAAACTTTGAACAGAATTCCGAAGGCTATTTTCAATATATCTTCTTTGGAAAGGATTGGTTTCGATTCCGACAACCTCTCGGGTAGAATTCCATCCACTATCAGGTCTTCATCTTCCAAACCTTATAGGACTTCTCTTGCAAGACAATCAGAAAACTTTCTCACATGCACTATTCCTAATAACTTGGGAATTCTTTGTGAGTTGCAAGATCTGTTCCTACATCATAATCAACTTACCAATGAATGGTACTTTGTCCGATACTATTGGAAATCTTTCATCTACACTTGGAAGCTTTTGAAATAGAGCTTGCACACATCAGTGGCTTCATTCCCACTAGTACAGGCAATATGAGTGGTCTTACAACCCTAGGTTTTGCAGGAAACAACTTGGCGGGAAGTATTCCTTCAGATGTTGGTAAGCTTAAACAACTCCAAGGGTTGTATCTAAATAACAATAAATTGCAGGGACATATTCCAGAGGCGGTATGCCATTTATCTAATTTGGTTATATTAACTCTAGATGGTAATGAGCTCTCTCGATTAATTACAGCATGTATAGGAAGAAATATTTTATAGAGAGATTGTGAGATTATACTAGTGAGTGTGAGAGTTTTGAATGTATTCATCAAGTATTTATCAAAATTTGAGAACATATTGTATACCATTATTATTGTTATAGTGGAAGGCTCATCCTGGTTTTTTCGCCTTATTCAGAAGGTTTCCATGTAAAAAAAATTTGGTGTCACTATTGCTTTTTATTTTTGCTAATTAATCATAAAGTATTATTTACATTGGAAGATATCCGGAAATTTTGAATATGCTCTATGATTACAGCTCTGGCTGATCTTTCACATCAGAAAATAATTTCGGGGTCGCCATTGTATCTTTCCGCAAATATTGATCCCGAAGGGGAATTGGAATTCTTTCCATTTGTTCCCAACAAGTGGTATCAGAGCGTCAAGGTCGGAAACCCTATTCCTACAGTGGCATTGGTTACATACCGCGTAAGTGGTTCTGTCTAGGAGACTGGAATTTAAGTAGTCCATTTGTGACTCCACGTCTTTCCTGGGAACTCACTTATAAGAGTATTCTGTCTAGGAGACTTCCTGAACCTATCGTCTGTTTATATGACTGCGGTTTGATAAACAGTCTTTCCTAGGAATCACCCGGCCAATATAGAGATCCGTGAGACTCAAGAAAAAAAAATGACGGGTCAAAAAGTGGAAATTAAAAGGTTCAACGGCAGCGATAATTTTTCCCTCTGGCAAAGAAGGATGAAGGATCTCCTTATTCAGTAGAAGGTTCATAAGGCGTTATTAGGCTTAGAGAAAAAGCCCAGTACGATGAAGAGAGAAGATTGGGAGGAGACAGACGAGATCGCAACCGGTACAATTCGTCTAAATCTGTCTGACAGCGTGTTGCAAAATATAGAATCGAAAGAGTGCAAGACTGCAAAAGAAATCTGGGAGACTTTAGAGAATTTGTACATGTCCAAGAATCTTTCTAACAAGTTCTACTTATGGAAAGAGTTGTACCAAATGCCGAAACCAGACAATGTGGATATGCTCCAGCATTTGAGTAATTTTAATGGTATGAGTTCTCAATTGATAAAGGTTCGAAGTAAAGTTTAACGATGATGAAAATGATGTGTTGATAATGGCAACACTTCCTCCATCGTATGATCACCTTATCACCACTCTTACTTATGGAAAGAAAAAGTTAGTGTATGAAGTCATTGCGGAGGTCTTGGTTTCATTTGAAAAACAAAACAAGGCGCCAAAATAAAGAAGACATGAATAGAAATGACAAGTTCAGAGGCAGATCAAAATCCAAAAACATAAATGATGGTTGCTTTCACGGTGGCAAGTCGGGCCATACTTAAATTGAGACAAAAAATATTATATTTACTTTGATTTGATTTTAAAAACCTATTAAATTAGTTTGATTTTAATTTTAATCAAACTGTCAATACTCCTACTGAAAATAATAAAGAAGAAAAAAGTTGCAACAAAAAGCAAAGAAAACAACTAAGACAAAAAAATAAAATAAAAAGAATAATAACAACACTGATAAATAAATTAGATAATACTCGATTACAAACTAAACTTATACCCTAACATCAAATTAAAGATATGGATATTTTTGTCTTTTCACCCAAATATCTAAATTCCTCTTTATTTTGCTCTCATATCTAAACTCCGGCGACACGCAACCCCTAATTTTTACTCCGTTCAACTTTTCCGGTGGATCCAATTTTTACTCCGTTCAAATTTCCGGTGGATCCTTATAGCTTATGAGCTTCTAGAAGTCTCTAAAATCATCTCAAATATGGGGAATAAGATCGCGAAAACGACACAAGCATCAGCGATGGAGTATTACCTCCACGACTTACCATCATCATACAATTTAGTACTTAAAGAAGTTTTAGGTCGAGGTCGATTTTTGAAATCAATTCTATGTAAACATGATGAAGGACTTGTACTTGTAAAGGTTTATTTTAAAAGAGGCGATTTCATTGATTTACGCGATTACGAGTATCATCTCGCGAAAATTCGTGATATCTTTACCTCACTTGATCATCCACATGTTTGGCCTTTCCAGGTTAAGTATAATTCACTGATTATTCACTCAATTTTTGGTTTATTTACTTTGAATTTGATATTTTTTGAAGATCTTATATTACACTATGTTTGGATGATTGTTACATATTGTTTCATAATGTATCAGTATTATATTTTGTGTTGTATCGTACTGTATTGTTTTGATGAATACAATGTTTGGATAGATTGTATTGTTTTCTGTCCGTTACATAATGTCAAACCTCAGCAATTTTTGAAGGATAAACAATTTTTGCTTTATTGACTTTGAATTTGATTTTTTTTTAAGATCTTATGTTACATTCTGTTTGGATGATTGTCTCATAGTGTATTAGTATTATATTGTGTTGTGTTGTGTTGTATCTTACAATATACGTTTGGATAGATTGTATTGTTTGTCGTTACATAATGTCACACATCGGTAATTTGAAGGATAAACCTATAAGAAAAGTAGAGTATGGGGTAGAGCTACTATAAAAAGGTAGGGCAAATGATAAAATAGCTACCATTTATGTATTAAAACACACTTCAACTATCGGTTTTTCTCTTTTCGTACCTGAATGATGGTAGGAAAAGGGAACAACTGATAGTTGAGGTGTGTGTTGGTAGGAAACATGTGTAATCATCCACATGATTGGCCTTTCCAGGTCAAGTATAGTTCACTGACTACTCAATTTTTGCCTTATTGACTTTGAATTTGATTTTTTTGAAGATCTTATATTACACTTTGTTTGGATGATTGTTACATATTGTTTCATAATGTATCAATATTATATTGTATCGTACTGTATTCTTTTGATGAATATTCATGTCGTTACATAATGTCACACGTCGACATCAACAATTTTTGAAGGATAAACCTATAAGAAACATTGAAGGTGAGCCTTGGAGTGACTGGTAAAGTTGTTGTCATGTGACCACGAGGTCACGGGTTTAAGCCGTGGAAGCAGCCTCTTGCAAATATGCAAGGTAAAACTGCGTACAATAGCCCCTTGTGGCCCGACCCTTCCTCGGACCCCGCGCATAGCGAGAGTTTAATGCACCGGGCTGCCCTTTTTTTTAAACCTATAAGAAAAGTAGAGTACAGAGTAAAGCTACTATAAAAAGGTAGGTAGGGTAAAGGATAAAATAGGTACACAAAATAAAATTCGCACTCTTCACTAAATTTTTGCCGAATTGACTTTGAATTTGCATTTTTTCCTGTGGAAAACTTTGAACATATTACTAAGATATTAGTTTAACAGGAATAGAAGTGGGCGTTTGATCATAAAAAATGTGAAATTTGAAAAAAAATAGAATTTGGAAAAAAGTTGAGAAATGATATTTGGACATTGGAGTTGTGTTTGGACATGAATACAACTTGGAAAAATGTTGAATTTATGTGAGTGGTTTGGAGTGAAAATTGTGAGAACAACTTTTTGGAGTTTTTCGAATACAGGAAAATTCAGAAATTGTAACAATTCTATGTCCAAACAGTTTTCTGGAAAAAAGTGAAAACTATTCATGGCCAAACGGACCCTAAATGTTGCAGTTTTGGCTTGAAACAAATAAGAGGGTGGGGAGGTGAAGATTAGGCTAGACGGTTAGTAGTTAGCAGAGTGGTCTCCTTATTAGTAGTATTAGTTTGTAATCGCATAGTTTATTTTCTTCAATGTGCATTACTATCTTCTTTATTAGTAGTATTAGTTAGTAATCCCGTAGTTTTTTTTCTTCAATGTGTATTACTATCCTCCTTATTAGTAGTATTAGTTAGTAATCACGCAATTTCTTTTCTTCAATATGTATCACTATTTGTTGCTTCATTTGCTTTTTATCTTGGTATTTTGTTGTCATATTTTTCTTGATACCGTGTTTCAAATTCCTTTTCATTTCTTTCGAACCAAGGGTTTATCGGAAACAACCTCTCTACCCCACAAAGCTAAGGGTAAGATCTGCGTACATTCGACCGTCCCCAAACCCCACTTGTGGGACTACACTGGTATGTTGCTGGTGCTGTTGTTGGCTTGAAACAGATAAAGCTACTTATTTGTTGAGACAAAGTAAAATTGGCAGACTCTTCACTAATTTTTTGCCTGATTGACTTTGAATTTGATTTTTTTCTGGGGTAAACTTTGAAAATACGTTAGCAGGTGGATGTAAAATATTAGTAGCATATTAGTTTTACAGGAAGCTAAATGTTGAGTTTTTGCTTGATGTTAAAATGTTGCAGTCCTGGCTTGAAACAGATAAAGCTGCTTATTTGTTGAGACAATACTTCTTTTACAATCTTCACGATCGTCTTAGTACACGACCTTTCCTCTGTCTTGTTGAGAAGAAATGGCTTGCTTTCCAGGTAACAATTCTTTGTTCTGTCATCCATTACTTTAATTCTGGTTTATCAACTTGCAAATAGTCATATAATGTACTGCTACTTTTGCAGTTGCTTTATGCAGTGAAGCAGAGTCATGAACATGGAGTGTGTCATGGTGAGATGACTCATGATATGAAATAATAAATGACTCATGACATGGAAAACCTATGACTTGCTCAGGCCTTTATCTTTTCTCTTTTTAAAGACTGGCATGAACTCGGTTGCAGGTGATATCAAGTGTGAGAATGTGCTGGTCACGTCTTGGAGCTGGCTTTATCTTGCGGACTTTGCATCATTCAAACCCACTTATATTCCACATGATGATCCTTCTGATTTCTCGTTCTTCTTTGATACCGGTGGACGAAGGCGATGCTATCTTGCACCTGAGGTTTGAATAAGTTGTTTCCTTTTGTTGTTTAGTATGAGTAAAACCAACTGTTTTTTTTGTTATGAATTATTTGTTAGCAGGGAAAATAGTAATTTCATGCAAACAAGTTGCACATCGGCATTTCGAATTCTTAAATCTCTCTTCTGTATTTATGATTGTCGGTAGTAGTGAACACTACACGTAACAGAATTTCTAGTTTCTTAGTTGTAGTACCATTATCAAGTATATTGATACCTGTGAGTTCCAATAGTGTCTAATTTTGAAAAAAGACAAATGGATATCTTGTGCATGTTTGACTGGTGAGGGCAGTCAGAGGTGCTTTTCACTTGCTCCACTGCCCAATTTCAGTCCGAGTACAGCGACCTATTCACTATTTCCCACTTTGGAGGGAAGAAACTGTGCCTTATGTCAAAGATTGACCTGTTTGTGATTCTAATCGAGTCTTAACCTTCATATTCAGTGGACAACTGTAAAGAGATTTCAAGTAGTAGTTATGTTAGTAGAAACTAAGTGCAAAGTGTGCAAGAAAAAGGGATTATTGGTGATAAGTGTGTTCAAGAGTTGTTCAGTGTTGGCATTAGAGTGAATTTTGGGAGACACCAATAAGCTTGAATAAGTTATACTCCCTCCTTTTCAAAAAGTTTGTCCTACTTTCTTTTTTAGTCCGTTTAAAAAAGAATGCCTCTTTCCTTTTTTGACAACTTTTTCATTCCAACTTTCCACAGCATGTTTAAGACCACAAGATTAAAGGTCAGTTTTGTACATTCAACACATCTTTAATTTAAGACCACAAGATTCAAAAGTCTTCTCTACTTTCTTAAACTTTGTGCCAAGTCAAGACCAGACAATCTTTTTGAAATGGAGGGAGTAGTATATTAGTATGCTAGAATGCATGTAACCTTAACAGAAAGGGGGAAAAAAAGAAAAATGAAGAAGTGCATGTTTCTTCTAGATGCATCCTTCTTGTCCCACACCATTTCCATTCTTTAATAGATACGTTGTTTTATGCACCATGATGTCAAAGTAATTTTTGCATAAATGCCACTAATTTTCAGAGATTTTATGAGCATGGAGGTGAGATGCACATTGCACAAGATGCTCTTTTGAAGCCATCTATGGATATCTTTGCTGTTGGGTGAGATTTTCTCTTGAGTCATTATTTTGGAACGGCCTCTCAAAACTTTACTGTTTCTTTTTTTTTCTCCTTTTAAATTTATTATTAAGGTACCCGAACTAAAGCTTCTTCTAGAACTTCACCAGAATTTTTATATATCAACTCTTTATGTGGTGACCTCCTTCTAGCATTATTTGTGTCGTGGCATTTACCATGGTAGCACTGGTGTCAGCATGATGGCCACTGATAAGAATCAGAGAGATTAATTGCTCATTCGACATGAGGTACCACAATCGGAAGATTTAGAAAAGTTATGACTTGCTCAATAGTTTGCCTTTTTTACTTTTTGTCATGATTTTACGTCCAACAAAAACAACCTACTGAAAATGTTTTACTTTATCAAGAAGGAAGATTAACTATTGTACAATTTATAGTTCCAACTGCATGCTATAATAACCAATTGAATCTTTCTTCTTGATCTCATTAATAGCCAAAGGGAATCAATTAAAGTAGAACAAAGAGAGTTTTCTATGCCAAGGTGTATTTGGTTGGGACCAGCGGAATGAAGAAAAACAAACATATCACTATTGAGGAAATGGTGTAGTTTCTTGTTTAATAAAGAGATTAGTTACGCTTATATTGGCTTGTGATAATTTTGTATCTAATAGGAAGGGAAGAATATCATACATGCAAGGGATGTTGTTGAATATCAATTCCCCATAAATGTAAGAAACACACGTCATTGTTATGTAATAAAGATCTGAGTATTTGAACTTTATCGACATAACCAGGTGTGTTATTGCTGAGCTTTTCCTCGAGGGCCAGCCGTTATTCGAATTATCTCAACTGCTTTCTTATCGCAGAGGACAACACGATCCCAGTCAACTTCTGGAAAAGGTATCTTTTTGTTTTTATTTTTCTTTATTAGTTTCTTAGCTTAGCATTTTTCTTCTTCATACCTTTCTTATGGTATTGTAGCACATTAGTTTGTTGATATTCTGTTCTTCAATTGGATGTTTTGGAACATGACTTGGTAATTTAATTTAAGGTTATGTATAAAAAAGTTTGCTTAAGAGTTATCGGCGTCCTATTCGTAAATTCTTGCAATTTTTCTGATAAATGCTTAATCATATATCTTTAATGCAGATTCCAGATTCAGGAATCCGGAAGATGATTCTTCATATGATTCAATTGGACCCAGAGTTACGGTATTCTGCTGAAAGCTACCTGAAGAACTATGCAGGAGTTGTGTTCCCGAGCTACTTCTCACCATTCCTTCATAATTTCTATTCCTTGTTGAATCCCCTTAATTCCGATGCAAGGGTAAGATTAGAAGCTTACATCTATTATCTCTCTTGGTCACCCGCTTCAAGATTTGTACTCAGTAGCCACATCTCTTTTGTAGGTTCTGATATGCCAGACCTCTTTTCATGAGATCCTTAAACAAATGATGAGTGATAAGCCTGGTGACAGGAATCCCCCGGCTGTGAGTCCACGTTCAGGTCCTGTCAGTCAAACACTGCAAGACTGTAATAGGAACGAAAATCTGAGTTTAGTGAAGGACTCATTGAACAACAGTGAAGAGATAGAGAAGGGCTCAGTTCATGATCGCTTTGATCTGCTTGGCAACGTGAACACTTTGCTCAGGGATGTGAAACAAAATAATCAATGTCCTGTTGTGAAGCCAGTGCTTGAGGATATAGCCAGTACAGCATATTCTCAGAAGCAAAGACAATGTGACATTCGATCTCCAGGTGAACAAGTCCCAGCCAGCTCCATTTCCTTCAAGAGAAGTCACCATCCCTTCTTAAAAAAGATCACCATGGAAGATTTGACTGTGTTGATGTCTGACTATGATAATCAGTCGGACACTTTTGGAATGCCTTTCTTACCGTTTCCTGAAGATGTAATGAGCTGTGAGGGAATGGTGCTGATAGCCTCATTGTTGTGTTCCTGCATGCGTAATGTCAAATTGCCTTTTATGAGGAGAAGTGCTGTATTACTGTTGAACTCTTGTTCCTTGTACATTGATGATGAAGATCGGTTGCAGCGAGTACTTCCACATGTGATAGCAATGCTGTCGGATCCAGCAGCAATTGTTCGTTGTGCTGCCTTAGAAACTTTATGTGATGTTCTTCCTTTAGTTAGAGATTTTCCTCCAAGTGATGCCAAAATTTTTCCTGAGTATATTTTCCCTATGCTTTCCATGCTTCCTGATGACCCAGAGGAGAGTGTTAGGATTTGTTATGCCAGCAATATATCGAAGCTTGCACTAACTGCTTATGGTTTTCTCATTCACTCAATAAGCTTGAGTGAGGCAGGTGTACTAAATGAAACAAATTCATCCCATAATTCATCAATATCGACCTCAGATCAACCAGTACGGCCACAGAGTCTAAACAGTGATACACAACTTGCTCAATTAAGGAAGTCAGTTGCTGAGGTTATTCAAGAGCTCGTGATGGGCCCAAAGCAAACTCCAAACATCAGGAGAGCACTATTGCAGGATATTGGTAATCTTTGTTGGTTTTTTGGACAGAGGCAAAGTAATGACTTCCTGTTGCCTATTCTCCCTGCTTTTCTAAATGATAGAGATGAGCAGCTCAGGGCAGTATTTTATGGGCAAATCACATATGTCTGTTTTTTTGTTGGGCAAAGAAGTGTGGAAGAATATCTTTTGCCGTACATTGAGCAGGCATTGACTGATACAACTGAGGCTGTAATCGTCAATGCACTAGATTGCTTGGCCATTCTCTGCAAAAGTGCCTTTCTGCGCAAGCGGGTCCTACTTGAAATGATAGACCGTTCTTTCCATTTGTTGTGCTACCCTAGCCAATGGGTAAGGAGGTCAGCTGTCACCTTTATTGCTGCCAGCAGTGAGAGTTTAGGAGCAGTTGATTCTTATGTTTTTCTTGTCCCAGTAATAAGGCCCTTCCTTCGCAGGCAGCCAGCATCTCTAGCTTCAGAGATATCTCTTCTCTCGTGCCTGAAGCCACCAGTTTCAAAAGAAGTGTACTGTCAGCTTGTGGAAAATGCAAAGAGTTCAGATATGCTGGAGAGACAAAGAAAGATATGGTACAATTCATCACCTCAGTCAAAACAATGGGAAACAGTAGATTTACTTGACAGAAGTAGCAGTGAGTTGGATCGAATGAAAAACTGGCCTGGTAGAAAACATGATTTTCCGGGTTATAAATCTGCTAGTGATTTAACAAAACCAATTGATTTTACTGATTGTGATGATAATCAGACCAAGGTGAAAGCTGTGGGAAGCTCAATACAAGATCCTTTGAGCATAATGGATAGTGGTGATCGCCTCCCTTCAGAAAAATTACAGCTATCTGGCTTTGTGTCTCCACAAGTCAGTGGTATGAGCAGCTTTATTGATAAATCACCTGAAGGCATTCCTTTGTACTATTTTAAGGAGGACAACAAGAGATCAGCAGGTACTGGTGCAGCAGCCTCTGATTCCTCATTTCCATATACTTCATTTGGATTTGGTTCTTCATCTTTGCCTTGGATGGATCCAGTGAACAAGTCATTTAACTTGGCAAATTCAGTTCCAGCACCTAAGCTCGTGTCAGGTTCAATAAGCATTGGAAATAGTTCCACACTGTTGCGGAGAGTTGTACATGAAGTGGAAGATAGGGAAGCTGATCAATCAGCATATGTGAATAGCAAGTTTCAGGACATTGGGTCTGGTACATCTAAAACGGGTTCCCTAACGATGGAAGACAACACAGCCGCAACAGATAGAACTGATTCAGGATGGAGGCCTCGTGGAGTATTGGTTGCTCACCTCCAAGAGCACCGTTCTGCTGTTAATGATATATCCATTTCAGCGGACCACAGCTTTTTTGTTAGTGCATCTGATGATTCTACTGTTAAGGTTTGGGATTCGAAAAAGCTGGAGAAGGATATATCATTCAGGTCAAGGTTGACTTATTCTTTAAAAGGAAGCCGAGCTTTATGTGTTACAGTGCTCCAAGGTTCTGCTCAAGTTGTCGTTGGAGCATGTGATGGAACAATACATATGTTCTCTGTTGATTATATCTCCCGAGGACTCGGTAATGTTGTCGAGAAGTATTCTGGTATTGCTGATATGAAAAAGAATGAAGTGGGAGAGGGTGCCGTTGCAAGCCTCTTGAACTATTGTTCCAATGTTGGTGCCTCAAAAATGATTTTGTACAGCACTCAGAATTGTGGGCTCCATCTGTTGGACACAAGAACAAGCTCACATACCTGGAACACCAAAGTTTATCCCAAAGAGGGCTATATATCATCTCTAGTTGCCGGTCCTTGTGGAAACTGGTTTGTATCAGGTTCCTCAAGAGGTTTACTTACACTTTGGGATTTGAGGTTCTGCATACCAGTTAACACATGGCAATATTTTCTCGCCTGCCCAATTGAGCGAATGTCTCTCTTTGTTCCTCCTCCCAGTACCTCAATGTCTGTAGCGGCAAGGCCCCTTGTTTATGTTGCAGCAGGTTGTAATGAAGTCTCTCTCTGGAATGCAGAGAATGGGAGCTGCCATCAGGTAAGGTGGGATTGTTCTTAAGAAAAGAAGGCTTAAATTAAGTGATTTTAGTTCCAAATACTAGTTGGTAACTTTGTCTTTATTTGGTCAATATTTCAGTCTATATAACTTGATATTTTCCTCTATTTGGTTTATGTGATGTATCCAGTATAGATATACTTGAAGTGGGTACCGTGTCTGGGGATTTGATATCCTTATAAGGGAAGAGTGCAGTGTCTGAATCTCTCTCTCTCTCTCTGCGCCTTCCAGCTTTCTTTCCTTTTATACTGAAAGTGTTTGGATAATGAGGTCTTTTGTCAGCACGTCGTAATTTCTTGGTGGTAACTGATAGCTGATAGATGTTCAGGAAATTGGAAATTTCATGCTAGAATTGTTTGTGTTGGATGTAACTATTGAATTTGAAATTCATTTACGTTTATGATGGTCTTGTATAAAATATGGATGCTTGACTTGTGTATCTATCATTTAATATGAACCAATGTTCTTGGGACATTCTATGAGTTACAAAATATGTCTCTACTCTTGTGAGTTTTTCCAACTTTTGCAATTTTGAATTTTTTTCTGCAGGTTTTGAGGGTAGCAAACACTGAGAATGAGGCTGAGAACTCGGACTTACCCTGGGCTTTAGCGAAGCCATCAAATAAGGCTAATCCTAAACAAGATCTAAGAAGAAATACTGGTTCAAAGTACCGAGTTGATGAATTGAGTGATCCGCCTCCTCGCCTTTCTGGCATTCGTGCATTGCTTCCATTACCTGGTGGTGATTTGTTAACAGGGGGTACTGACTTAAAAATACGTCGCTGGGACCATTGCAGGTACTAGACTGTTTCTCTAGCTCTATGTTAAATTCACCCACTTTTTGCATATATAACTCAACAAGGCTATTACATATTTCAGCCCAGAACGAAGTTATTGTGTTTGCGGACCATCTATAAAGGGGGTTGTTAATGATGACTTTTATGAGACGAAATCTAGCTTTGGCGTACAAATAGTGCAGGTATGTGAATTATTATATAAATTGAACAGGATCCACTTCTTCCTTTTACAGTTGTGACTTAAACTTAATGATGACTTTTATGAGACGAAATCTAGCTTTGGCGTACAAATAGTGCAGGCATGTGAATTATTATATAAATTGAACAGGATCCACTTCTTCCTTTTACAGTTGTGACTTAAACTTATGACTGTTGGACTAATATCTTGTGTTTGCTTGTCATAAAAGGAGGCAAAGAGGCGACCTCTGGCCACCAGACTAACGGCGAAGGCAATCCTTGGAGCCGCTGCCGTTGATTCTGCTGGGTGTCATCGTGATTGTATTCTCTCTTTGGCTTCTGTAAAATTAAATCAGAGACTTCTGATATCAGGCAGCAGAGATGGAGCTGTTAAGGTTTGGAAGTAAAGGAACCTTGAGAAGATTCTGTATATATATTATTGTACATATTCGGAGTATGTAGCCTCTTTACTGTTCAAAAAATGATAATTGGAATGTACAGAAGATAGCTTCTTTTGTGTGGAGATATATGACGGATAGATTTCTGAGCCATTTCTACAAATGTATTAATTTCTCGTAGACGCCATCTGGATTTATATAACTTGCATCATAGTTGTAAATATATGGTTATGGCCATTGTTAACAGAAATGGAAAATGCAACTACTTTTGTTTGAGCTATTGTACATATTTAGTCTCTGTAAACTATGAAAGCTAAATAGAAGGTTGAGATTTCAACCCGTGATATTGTGTACCGACAACAAACACGCTACCAAGTTGCGCCACATCACATTCACTTCCATAGTGCAATTATAGAGAATTCTTATCTCTTTTTTTAATGACAAGGGAACTTGCCGTCGTTACCCTTCGAATAAAACCTGATCCTGTGTAATAACTTCTGCAACTTCTCCAAGACGCATTTGGAACAACGGGCAGGCATTTCCATCCATTTCTATAGAGCAAGGGGGAAGCTGCACTAAACAAGCTCTGTGTGATGAGCTCGACCGGCAAATCCCCTGCTGTCGTAGGCAAGACGTTTTGAACCTGAGAAAGCTTCGTAGAAAATTCCTGTCTTATTTTATACATGGTTATTTCCGATCAATTTCCTCCAATCGATAATAGACGGTTCTAACTAGTCCAAGTATAAGGAGATCTTTACCATATAGTACAGTTGCAGCAATTTTTAAATCGTACAAAAACTTAAAGAACTCCAAAAACTAGATCAATAAACCAATGGCGTGCAAATCTTTCAATTATCTCTTGTGCCATTTGCTCTTTTTTCAAAGGACAAGATCAACGACCAATGGCGTGCATACATATCTACAAATTATTGAATATTTTAGAAATCGTGTTCACTTCACATAAAAATAATAATCAAAGTTAATAAATAATACAATTCTGTTATCAACTTCCATTAGATATTCATTCAAGTCTACATCCTGTAGGTCAACAAAACAATCATAATTTTCTATATCTTCTCCAAGAATATTCAGGAAATAGTCTATCCGGATCCTTATCAAATATCAATTCATGAGCTAAAGAGGAATGTAAAATCAATAGTGTAAAACAATTATTATGATAGAAGTTATATACTTTTAGGCACATCGTGACATCAATATATAGTGGCCATGAATTATTGAGGCCCCAGCACAATCAAATAGAAGCGAAAATCAGTAGTGTACTCAGAATTTTGTATAAACAATGTCGGCATATTATCACCATTTGACTTCTATTTGAATTAGGATATAGGATGAAGGGTGTTTTAAGGCTTTACTTCTTGTTACATATAAATATTTACTTTATATTATTTTCAAACACTGTCCGTATATCCTGTATACATATTAAATTTTAAAAATATATTATTTACATATATATTTGATGATTTATTTTTGACGAGCGAGTGTCCGATGATATCTCTATAACACCTCGTACCTCCAAACTAAGTCATGTTTATGATTCAGGGGTTTAGGAAATCAAAATGGAGAGTTTAAAGTTGAAAACCAGTTTCAGTTCTGCAGACACGATTTTACGTTGTATTATATGGACCGTAGGATTTGTTACGGTCCGTCAAAATGAACCGTCGATTTCATTTTTGAAATTGAGGGCACTCTGTAGATTCTACGGACCGTATAAATTTATACGGCCCGTCAAACCCCCTCAGGTTATACAGAACACTAAAAAATTAGAAGTTTCAAGACAGTCCAATTACACAGACCGTATAAAATTATACGGTCCAGACCATACCATAGAAAAATTCGAAAATTCGCTGAATTTAGCCATCAAATCCTTCCGACAACAAATAGTATAAATACGAGACTTAGACCTGAAAAATCAGTTTTCACTATTCCCGAACCCTAGAACGAAGGTTCTCTCTTCCCAACTTTCTTCTACATCAAGGCAAGTCTCTCTTACGCGATTCTAAGTGATTCTAACATAATTCCCATAAATTCTAAGTAAAACTCATTGTTCTTAACCAAAGGTTTTCAAGGTTCAAGTTTTGGATTACTCCTTCCAAGTTCAGATTTTTAAGATACGTTTTGGAGCGATTCAGGTATGTAGAGCTTCTATCCACATGTGGAAATATCTATTTTCTTCCCCACGCCACGTTTATCCATGAAACTATGAATTTCTATACTTAGGATTTTATTTCAAGTTCATGATAAGTTTATTTCAAGTTCATGATAACCCTAAACTACATGTACCATGATTATCCATGTTTGTGATATTAATTTGTTGTTGTATTCGCAATATTCCATTATGGTTATTGAGAAACCGTCCTTAATCCATAATACCCATAGCTTTGAATTCCATGGGTCCCAACACAAAAGTCTTGAATCAAGGTTTATAATTTCATGAAGTCTACATGTCTTCCACTATATATGCAAAATATATTATGTATTTATGTTCATGCAATATCGTATACTTATCAATCATGTTTACAAGTCATGATTTTACAAACCATGGGCTTCTATCCATTTTTGTTTCATATTCATGTTTTGGGAGTCACACATATTAATGAGAAGGCTCAGATAGCCTGAAACTACGTTTGTCATCGTAGGATAAGGGTCACTCCGCCCAGAGGACGATACCTTCATGTTCCTCTTTATGGAATTATTGGATCCATCATGTTCATGTTCATGTCTTGTACCCTGGCAAGGTACGAGATGGCTTAGCTGATGGGGCAAGGATCAAACGTCACGTTTATTCGTCGTGGTTACATATGGGTTATGCAACTGCTCTCTCCACTGATATACATATATACATATTTACAGATATACAGATAAATAGTTATACAGATTTTACACATGTTATTATACTCATGTTAGATCATGTTCATGTTTTAGTTTCAGTTCATGTTCCTGCTTTTTCTTTCAGTTGCTTTACATACAATACAATTCAAATGTACTAACGTCCCTTTTGCATGGGCCCTGCACTTCACGGTGCAGGTGCTGAGTTTCAAGGAGGCAGATCTGCTCAATAGTATTGCTTCAATATCAGTATTTGGTGAGTCCATCTCATTCGGGGGTCAATCTAGTTACTCTTATGATTATGCTTTATGATAGAGGTATACCAGGACAAGCTGGTAGACAGTTTTGCAGTCAGATTCATGTTCAGAGGTTTCATAGACTAGTTTAGTATGTCATGTCAGCATTGGTTTTCAGACTTATTATATTTTTAGATTATTTCCGCTATGATTATTTCAGACTAAAAATATAGTATTATGTTCATATGTTCTAAGTCATTACTATAGCATGTTTTGATGCTCACGTCGATCAACAAGTCATGTGGTTCGCTCGATCACATGCAGTCAAGCGCCGAGTGTCGTGTTTCGCCCAGGCCATGGTTCGTGGCGTTACAATCCCCTACTCTTGCACAATTTCAAATCCACAGCTTTTCCACCAAAATTGGAGCAAATATATAAATGATAATGGTCCTTCTGTCACAAGGATAAAGATGTAACACATAAATTAAGATACACAAAATATACAATCCCTTACCTAGCTATAAATCATATACAATCACCTACCTAGCTATAAATCATATACAATCACCTACCTAGCTATAAATCATCTCATTAGGGATAAAACAAAAGTTCAAAACTAAAATTATTTCTGAATATAAAAATGTATCATTTCTTTTTTAAAAAATAAACGGAAATGTATTACATAAATTAAGACACACGAAATACTCCGTTATTATCCTGAATGACAAGAGACTGACAGAAAATAGCCAAGTCCATGTCTCAGCTTGCAAATCCTTCCATGGAAAATGATGGTGACTTCTACAAATTAATTAACATCAAAATTTAAGAAAAAAACCTCAATCAAATCAGATACCAATGACCAGTAATGGTTAGTAATTAAACTACTTCTTTATGTTCCTTGTATTAATCAAGATCCAATACTAGGACTTCTTTATGGATTAGTTAATCTAAGCATTTAGTAATATCATCAACTTGACAAAGATCTTATATTTAATTTACATACAAACTAGTTGCACAATTTTTATTTACAATTGCAAACAAACAAACAAACAAACAAAACTATGTGGAATCCTTGGTGTTATACATGATGTACTATATTTGAATATAGTATCTTTAAAACAACCTTCAACTTCCTATCAAAATCAAGATTTATGAAACCAAAAATGAATTTAAAACACAAAAAAAGTACAACACTCTGCTATAGAATGGCCCCAAGGGCCAAGTAGAGACTAAAATAGAACTTATTTTTCATTTTATGGCTAATAAAAGTAGCACTCATAATGCACATACAAAATCATCACTTGTGTCAATTTCATCATCTAAATCAGCATCAGTATCAAAATCATCAAGCTCCATGCTATTAACAAAATAGTCACTAACTTTGGACCCTTCTGCTGGTTTTCTTGCTTCTTGAATTATAGCCAATGCTTCTTCAATACTTTGTAATGGCTTTTCTCCACCATTCATTTGTGATAAACTAGCTTCCTCTTCTTCCATAAATTCTTTAGGCAAGTTTTTTAAAAACCATGGATGCTTCTTTATTTCTTCGATCGTTATCCTCTACAAGCATAATATTCGACGATTAGTTCATCTTTCACGAGGTAAAGAAAGGATCAACGTGCAAAATTGAAACGTTTAAGAACTATAGTCCAACCTTCTCCGGATCAGCTACGAATATTCGGGATAAGAGATGATTACACTCCTTGGAGACTCGGACGTAATAAGGGATCGAGTACTGCACGCTTAATATCCTCTGTCACAAAAGAAGAATTAACCTAAATAACTTCCCATAACCGCTTAAACTAAAAAAAAAGCCGGCAGATGTATAATATGTTTATAACCTTGTAAAATCAGTCCATGTGGTTATTTGTGTAAAGATCCCGTCATAAAATGCATATTTTTGACACAAGTTAACAAGGCAAATGAAGAAGTCAACTATGAGTTTAAAGAAATGAAGCAGATGTTTACAGTTATTGTTTTCTTGAAGTTTCTTGGATCATCAGGATCTTCGAACGGATATGCGCCAACCAGCATCACATATAATGTGACCCCACAAGACCAAACATCTGCTATCTTTACATCAAAATAATAACATATAAATCTTGAAGATTAGGTCAACAGATCAATTGATTAATTGAAATTATATGTCAAAGGTCAATTATCATACTTTTCCATCATATTCTTTTCTTGATAAGACTTCTGGTGCGATATAGGCCGGAGTTCCAACTGTAGATTTGGGTTGTGAATGCAATGCTGCTGACTAAAACAATGAATAACACAAGTGAGAAACAGATTTATGAAACACATTAATGAAAGATAGAATATGGTTCTGTTTCATTGCCTTAGAATAACCAAAATCACATATTTTCAGACATTGCGTAGAGCTCCCGTCTAACAATGTGTTTTCAAGCTTAAGATCTCTGTGGCAGATTTGCTGCAATTCAAGAAAATATCTCACATCACACAAGCTAATAATCCAAGAGTAAATTAATGTACTTGAAAGAAAAAACAATTCAAAACGAACTAAGATAGGCCTTTGTGTATACCATTGAGTGACAGTAACTGACTCCTGATATAAGTTGTTGAAAGAAAAACCTTGCCTGAAGAACAATAACCACAATTTGGATAGATCATATCAACTGACAATGAGTTCAAGAAATATATTATATTTTCGAGATAATAACTACTATGCGATGGAATGAAATTGAAAGCAGCCATTTATCGCTTGATTTTCATCACAAAGAGGAACTAATTTGGTGGCCTATAGTTACATGGCATAGCAGTTATTTTCTCGAAATTATCTAAAATATTGTGTTACCTCATCTTCACTGAATCTTCCAGCATTGCATATTCGTTCAAAAAGCTCTCCTCCGGAAGCATATTCCATCACTATGGCTAGATGAACCGGGGTTAGAAATACCTGCAGAATAACGAAAACCTTTTTAGCGTCCAATCTATGCAGCTCGATCAAATTACTAGCAGAGAATTAGAAATGGAATCATTTACAAAGTCAAGAACCGGGATTTTGACCAATCGACAGGTAACATATAACTAAACTCGCATGTTAAAACATAATTTGATAAATCATCTCGTGTTCTAAAGTATTGGTAGTAAGGAGGCTATAAAATCAATGATAATATCAAATATTATGATTGAAGCACAAAAGTTGAGGCAATTTGGTTAGAAATATCTATCATACATGATTCCAAATTCCCACTTAATAGTGGAAGATAAAGAGAATGAAAATATCCAATTCCAACTTTCACTTTGTGTGGAAGAAGCAGTGGACAAAACACAAATGGAATCTGATTCAAAGAAGCCATTTTGAGAAATCTCCAACTTTAACTGGACCAAAAAGGAAACTTCACTTTCATATAAAAATAAAACCTAGAATCCTGCTTTACCTACTAGCAAATCAGCTGTCTAAAATTTCATAAAAATTGTAAGATACAATTATTGTAACTAATTGGACACTAAAACAAAGTGTATTAAGAACAATTATCAGACATATTTTCTGAAATGAAACCTCATAAAGCACAATTCTTGGCAATCTCAGGCATACTACTAATCGATTATTTGGCCTTAAATGAATAGGAAAGGTTGTCAACCTACATAACCAATTTCTCATATCAAGAAAGTCAGGTATATAAGCAATTCTTTAGTGGTCACACCGAAAGTACGGTGGAGGTTGATTGAAGATGATACTACGCGGCGTTTAGTGAATTAATTAGAAAGAAGTAAGGAAAATAAGATGACTCTTTCTTGAACTATATATCATAAACAGATCTTCCCCTCCACACCAATCACGAGTTTTCCCTATTTCATTCAATACTGAACAATTACCTCCTTAAATCTAATGATATTTGGGTGCCTCAAAGACCTGTGATTCATGATTTCCCTTTGAACATGCTCATCAATCTGCACATATAACCCAAAGAAATTTTTTAAAAATCAACGGAGTACAAAAAATGAATATTTTCAAATGAAAAAGATGAAAAACTCTGTAACAGCCTAATATGAAGAATTTGATATATCCAAATATGTACTTCTTCAGAAGAAATGTTCAAAAGAAACTTGACGAGAAGCTTCACCTATGTTTTCGGCAGAACTCAGTAGCTTTGACTTGTGTTTAAAAATTCACTTAATATGTATAAATAATTTATTAAGAATCCGTAAACTCCGTTTTCTAAAATTCAGAACTTATAAACTCAAAATAGAAGAATTGGATGAGAGATAAAACTCAAACCTTTTTGCCTCTTTCAATATACTTGATAGCAAAAAGCTCACCAGTCCATTTATCTTTCACAAGCTTAGCCACACCAAAATTCCCAGAACCAATATCTCTCTGAATTTCATACCTTTCCATGTTCTATAATATTTCAGCTTCAATTAGTACCTCAAAATAACCATGCATGAGAAGAGCTATGTCAAAGGGTGTTTGCTTAAGGTTGAAATATATATATATATATATGTTTAAAGATGTTAAGACAAAGAGCTATGTCAAAGGAAGAGCTGTAAATTGAAGAAACTGTGTAAATGTTGCTAAGTTGGAAAGAATGGAACTCTCTTGTGATTTTTGGTCTTCTCCAATAACATGCTTCCTATATTTGTAAGGGGCATAGAATGTTGGGATCGGTGGCAGAGTAAAAAATAATAAAATGTCGTAATCAGAATTTGAACGTGCACCTTAAAAGAAATTCAAAAGTATTTTTGTCATTACCCTAGAAGCTTTTCTTGAATCATGTAGCTTCATTAATTTATATATGAGTAGCGGGTATAAAAAATTCTTTATACATAACTTAAACAGTTTATATACAAAGTGTGTTTGTATTTTATTTGGACATTATAATTCTTTTGCACCATGGCAATTCAGTTGAATTCTATTGGAAACATGTAGTTAGGCCCATGAGTGGGCACCACCAATCAATGGCTTGAAATTAGAGTATGACTAAAACAAGTTGCACACATCAACGTGGTAGCTCTCACATTTTCTTTTTCACGTACTTTAAAAAATTAATAAATAAAAAATATATTTTTATTATCTTATCATTATCTCTTTTCAATAAATTGCACTTTAATTAATTTAGTAATTATTTTTATAAACATTTAATATTAAAAGTAAAATGACATAAAATAATTAATTTTATTTTGATTTTGTAAAATAATAATTTTTTTTAGTAACCTTGATAACTAATATAGGAGGGATGGAGTACAAATTTAGTTGTCAAAAACCAGAAATTGGAAAAAAGAAGATAAGCCTACAACTTGGTACCTCGGTGCTCTACATATGCTATTTCATATGTTATATGTTTGTTATTGTGAATCAACTTGTTTGTCCTTGTCTAAAGCTACTGGCCAGAAAGAGCTACTTAATAAAATCTTAGTTAGCAGATTATATGCAATAAAATCTTCAAATTTTGGGTAGAAATTTAATTCTCGAAAATTAGGATACTGTGCCTAAAGATGGCTATGTAGACCCACCGGCCACCATTAGACTATAACAAAAGACAATTAAGTTTTATTGGATTATTTTTCAGGAATTTTGAATTTACAAACGAAACTAAGGACCGCTGAGTTTTGACAATATATCCTTGTTTTTTTAGTGGAGGAAGTATGGAGGGACTTTGACACGGGAACAAGTTATTTTAGGATTATAATAATAAAATTATTTGGTAGATATATTTTATTGTTAGTTTTTGGTTTATAAGATTAAAAATAAGATATATGAGACATAATATAAAATATGTGTTTGATTTAAGTTGAATATGTTAAGATAAACTTCTCCAATTTTAATCTTGTCTATTTCAAAAACTTGGGGAGAATAGTTATAGAGAAGGACAAATGTGCATTTTGTTGTTTTATAACCCGAAATCGTAATCTCACATGCTTTGTGGTAATAGAAATAATACTATAATCACGATATAAACAATCCTGGACTAATTCCGAATAAAATTTATACCAAATATGAAATAAATTATTTTTTCAATTTATTTCGAAATCATAATTTCTTATTCCACCGTCAAACGATTCCTAAGTGTAAATAATTTTTTTCTTGCATGTACTTAATTCATATCATTGGTTGCGTGACAAGAGATGAAAAGTATGGAGGTCGTACATACTGACCCAAAAGGTCTCAATTTTGAATTATCAAGAATTAATGGCCTATATAAGTAGATTAAAATTTAGTTCTGATACAATGTGAAGAAATCTGAACCTTCAATCAAACCTATAAGATTATGGATGAAGCGGGCAAGAACATTATAAATCTGTTTGGAAACTAGTACATAGTTAATAAAGGACAAATGTATTTTTTCTAAAGCAGAGCTAGAAAATTCCATCATTTGAAGGTTTTAGTGGTAAAAATATAAATGAGAACACTACTAATGCTCTTAAAGTATAGTGGGAAAAAAAAGGTATATAGAACCTCTATTTTTTACAAAAGTCCATCAATGGTGGATATCAGGGTTTAGGCATTATCTGGACCTATATATTATCAAAAAGGATAAGTACATAGAGGAGGACATAAATCATTGCCTAGAAGTGCTATGATAAATATGAACTCTAAAAACTTAGATTGAAACAGCCGAGAAGTGCAATATATCTGAATTAAACAATTCTTTGTAATTTGCAAGTATGATTTTATAAGATCAAATCCATTGACAATCCCTTAGATTCGCCATTATTTTTCCTTTATTTGTTTTTTTTTAAAGTGATTTATTAGATATTTTACATTGTCAAAAATATCATCAATATTGTCATTTATCAATATCGATCTCATCAATGAAAAATTTTTAGCCAACTTATTATTCAGAAACTTGTTTAGAAATATCGTAATAGAAATACGTGTCATACCATGACAAAATTTAAAACTTGTTATTCTCTTGCATAACAATTAAATATTTATCTTTGTGAAAAGGATAATTCATCGTCATGATAATTCAATTACATTGCCATAATTCATATTGTAAATAAAAGACTCCTTATTTCTCTCTTGGTACACTCATCTTCAACTAATTTGATATGTTGTTCTATCCGAGCCTGATTGAGAAAAAAAATTAGGGGACATAAAACAAAAAAATACACCCTATATGTTACACCTATTAAATGTGTGAAGTCTACACGGGAATGACGTGTCCATGAAATGAGTAAAAAAGGACACATCGTATTCGATTTCTCATATGAAAAATTGTCATCAATTGTTCTTTGAATCAGCCATTCCTTTTTTTCCACATACAAATTTGCAAACTATTGGACCACCACATTGAAACGACAAACCCCGTCAAGGAGAAAACGACGCTGCCGTCACGTAAATTAACCTCAAAATTCTCATTTTTATTTTTCGAATGTGAAGTTAACGATTGGAGAGATGACAACAAACAAGGGGATAACGAAATTCATAGGAAAATGCTAGCTTTGTCCTTTTGTTCCTCTGTAGTAATAGTTTAGACAAATCATTCATCACGCGCCCATTTTCTTTTCTGACCGAGTCACTCGACCAATGAAAAGCTTTTATATTTCATCAATGACGTACGTAGAATTTTATGCAACCAATGTCGATATATTATTATAAATCAGCTTGTATACAAACAGGAGCAGAGTTATAGTTCTGCTTACGAATTCGGCAAAGCCTGAGAACTTTTGGTTTAAATTATGTATTTGTATTAAAAATCCACTTAATCAGAAACGAATTCAGACCAACTATTTTTTTTAATTTCAATACATTTTTACACATAAATTTATGTTCTCCATCAAAAGACAAAAATACTAGGTTCAGATGAACTTCCATCCATCCCTCTACTTAATATGTATAAATAGTTTATTCAGAATCTAATAATATGACGTTTTTCGAGTTTGCAGCATAGTTTTAAAGTTCACTTCTTATACTAAATTAGTGTGTACTCAGTGGCAGATTTAGTATTTTTACTTAGGGTGTTCGAAAAAAACAACAAAAGTTAAATATAAAAAATAATGTTGTCCTTGAAAATAGAACATAGGATGCTAGGGACAATTTTGAACACTCTAGACCACTTGAGATAACATTTTACATTTGTTTAAAATGTTCAAAAGTTAATATATATACATAAACACAAAAAATTTATCATATATATACACTGTAGTTTTTTGCCGAGTGTGTTCCTGGCCCCTAACTAAATCCGCCCCTCTGTGTACTTTGGGCTATATGATTTATTTTATCCACAAACCATTGTAAGATTGTCACCACCACTAATTTTGAGAAATCAACTGTATCCAAGCTGAAAAGAAAGAGAAGTGCATATATATATATATATAAAAGTTGTCAAGCCAGAGGAATTGTATCCCTACAATTTTTGGTGTTGATGAAACTGACCTCACCTCCCTTTTCACTAACTCTGTTGGATTTGGTTCCCTTTTAGCTTTCTCCTTAAATAAATTAAGGGAAAAAAAATTAATGACACGTGTTTAACACTTAGGTCACTTTTGATTGGTAGCATCCACATACAACTTAACATTGTTACTAAAATGAGAAATAAGAATACATATGTTACAAATACATGAATTTAGACAACCAAACTGACAAAACTACACTCCTATTACCTATAGTGAAAACTATACACCTATTTAAATTTTACATTATATACTAATTTTTAATACGGCGAATTAACCTTCCAAATAGAAAAAAAAAATCCCTACATTATAGTCCATGCACACTCTTGCATAGTTGCAATACATGCTTCTGTTCTCGGCCCCAATTCCGCTTTCTGTCGTTGCTTCGGCTGATGAAATCGGGAGACAAATGATTCCTTAACTTAAGCGATTTAGGCTGGAAACGAAACTCTAATCTCCACCAATGAGTTTCAGCAACTACTCCAGAAAGCGTTAGGACGATGGTTATGGTAAACTAAGAGGTAAGAAAATTGAATACAGTCGAGTAAAGAAAAGGAAAAAAGGAAAGTAATGGATAAAAGATAAAGATAGATAAAATTTTGATGTGTTTGATTGAATGTGTTCGTCTATATACAAAGAATGAATATTTATAGTACAAAAGGAAGAAAAAAATGTACAAACGTGCCCCCCCTCCCATGTCGGCCATCAAGTAACCCACTAAGCTCAACGGCTGACTATGGGGGAAGTGGTACCGATTTGCTCGCCCTCTACTCCTCTTGCTCGGATAATGGCCCTTTCTTTTAGTTGTTGTTAGCCGTTACCGCTTTTAGTGGTCTGACTTGGTCGTTGAGGCGTCTGCATCTGAGTGGTTCCCTGTCGTACCTCTAACTGACAACTTCGGCTAAGATGCCTTAGTAGCCGATGAAGTTCTTGTAGTCGAAGGCTAGGAGTAAGTTCGGCTCCACAATAGTTCGGTTGTCAGTGAATTCGGCTAAACACCTAAATTAATTTTGAGTGTTAACAACTTCTGAACGAAACTAAATTTTATATGGTCCTTTGTCCAAATTTATGTGGCACAGTTCGGATTTCGAAAGTCAAATCTGTTAATTTTGACCGTGTATTCGAACAAAAAAAAATTAAGTTTTTTGACATAAAATTTACATATTTGGACCAATTGCCATTTGAAACATTTTACTTCAAACAATTTTCAATTGATGGAATAGAAATTCTTGAGGCATGTGATGAAAAAATGCAAGAAAATTGAGAAGAAGATTGAGAAGAAGAAGAAGAAGATTGAGAAGAAGGAGAAGAATGAGAAGAAGAAGAAGGAGAAGGAGAAGGAGAAGCAGGAGGAGAAGAAGATGAAGAAGGAGAAGAAGATTGAGAAGAAGAAAGAAGAAGAAGATTCAAAATTACTATTAAAAAAAAAGAAATCTACGAGCACAAATTGCTAGAGTAAAAATTAAGGAGGAACAACTTTTCTAGATTGCAGCAACAGAAGCAAGGAGGAGTGTTGGATTTTGCATCTGTTACTGTTATATTTTTCTAGAATAATTAGCTATTTAGTTGTAGAAGATGTCTAATAGTTAATTTAGTAGGATACTCAACTTTTTAATTTTAGTAAAAGTCTAATATTTTAGTTGTAAGAGGAGTCTACTACTTTAATTATGTGCATATATAAAGGCTTATAATTAATAAATTTTATATGAGCCGTTTTCATTCATATTTTCTATCTTGGTTGCATTTCTGTCCAAAAATATCATAACAATATGTTCATCAACCATCACTTTCTAATATCTTTCAAGGACATTGGATCTTCAATATTTGAAACTTTGGAGATTGGTTGCTCACCCATTCCCATTCCAATGTTGCATTTTGGGCATAGCCTAAAACAAGTTGCGCGCACCAGCGTGTATGATGTTAGTGCATTCCCAAAACAAGAAATAAAGAGAAACAAAAGGAAAACGTGAAGACTACTACTTGGTAGTACTTCGTATTTGGCTCTATATGCATTCGCACTGTTATATGTTTGTTATGGTAAAGAAAGTGAATACTCCAGTATCTCAAAATGAAAGAGTTTCTCATTGTTCAAGTGATTTAATCATGACTTAATACCATCTTCAAAAATTTAATCTACATTCTCTGAACTTGGCAAAATAAAAAAGATGAACAATGATACATTAAGATGGATGTAGCATAAAATTAGGTGCTTGAAGTGATCAGAATAAAAAGCAGCGTCCACTCATTGAAAATGTTTGGCATAAAGTTCAATGGACCATTTCTCGTTATCCTGAACCAGCCAAGAAGGAGAAAATTCTGAGACGAATCTAGCATTTTAAATTTATAACGACTTTTTCTTCCCTCGTTACCGAGGTTATTTTAAGTGGTCCACTCAATAAGCTTAGAGCTATGACATTAGAAGGAGGGACTCAAAGCGAGTCTTGGGTCTTGCAAAATCACTCACCAATAGCTATTCTTTAGGTGCATTTCTCAATTGAGTGCTTCCATACACTGTAAACAACAACAATAACATCGGCTCAGTCCCAAACAAGTTGGTAAAGCTGATGTAAAAACTGAAATCCGTTATACCACACAACCAAATCCAATCACCAAAAAGACTTGGAGGTTTAATATCATCCACATGTGCTCGGATATAGTAACATGACCACAAAATACAGTCAAACCTCTCTATAACGTCGTTTGTTCCGACATTTTTTTACTATTATAGCGAAATGTTGTTATAGAGAACATATAATATAACATAACATGAAAGATCGGTTCCACAAAATACATGGTTGTTATAGTGAAATGTTGTTATAGAGAGGTCTGACTGTGTATCAATAAGAAGCTAGAAAATAAAAACGTGCATGTATATCCTGGTAAAGTCTCTGGAGAAGTTACTACTTAATTTCCAAAATTTATAAAAGGGCAGCCCGGTGCACTAAGCTTCCGCTATGCGCGGGGTCCGGGAAAGGGCCGGACCATACTAGTAATAAAATGGAGTGATAAAATGTAGCCCACCTCCAACAGAGATTTCAATTCTTGGCCCTGACTGAGTTGTTTTCCTTGATCCTAGCTCGGTTATCCAGCTTGACAAAGCGTTTGAGGTCTTCATAAGGGAGAGACTCAATGTCTTTCCTTCTCAGTTTGCTAAGTCCAAGACGTTTATCCAGCAGGTGCCACAGCCATTCCGAGTATTCCGAGTCCAGCAATATTTTAGTATTTGCTCCATCCTTGAGGATATTTGCTCCAACAACTGTAGTTGCCTTGATTTCCTTGCTGATTGTTGACGCCTTAGGAGCATCAGAAGCTACACCCCCTTTACCGCCCTTCTTTGATTTACTGCCCACAGCAAATGTTCTGCAGCCTCCCCTTTGAATCAACTCTTTGGGAATGTTCATGTTTCTCAATGACCTGGTACAAGTCAAAGCCGTGTCTTTTTTGTCAGCAATATTGAAATGTGTGACAATTTCATCTAAAAGTTTAAGTTGTTAGAGATAGCACACTTATTTATTTAATTATATTCTCAACATCCAACAACTATTATTTAATATAATAAAATCAGTTCCAAACGTAACAAGTCAGAAGAGGGCAGGACATTATCAAGATCGGCCATTTAACATCATAATGAAACCTTGGAATATTATCGATGATGCCTCAGCACAGAAACAAATATGGCAGAACTCCGAAGACCTTACTTATTTTTCCTCCAGAAAAATTCCACTGCATCCTATGGAGAAGTTCATATAATGTTCAAGTATCACATGCAGGTCGGATCCTCGGTGCCAAATAATCTTGACTATAAGGATTACCTACACATCTTACAGAAGAAGCACAGATTGTTGGGCAAGTTATTCATGCATCAATGAGCATCTGCAATCATTTTAGGTTCTCTTTGGATGCAGAGATCTTTCTGTATTCTTGTTTTTGCTATCCGCAAAGAAGAGATGGCAAACTAAAAAACGGCTCTATCCGACCGAAATTTAAGAAATTTTCCCTACTTGGAGTCCTCCTTGGAGCAGTGTAAGATAGTTCTGTTCAAAGAGACAATTGGGATGTATTTTCACGCGTGCATATTTTGAATCTTACTAAAAATCTATCAAGCTTATCTCCTCTAAGGCATTATACACTTTCTGTTATCAATCAGTGTCAACGGCAAGCTTCTCTAGCTGCAATCATCTAATATCATTTATACGAAGATGATAGTGAAATATTACACCATAAGTTTCCCTGAAATTCTTGAGCGAGAGTCTATCAGAAACAACCTCTCTACCCCAAGGTTTGTACCCTCTCAAGACCCCATTTGTGTGATTATATTGGGTATGTTGTTGTTGTTGTAAGTTCCCTGCAATTAAACCACCAAGTAATGGTAGGAACACCCACTTTTCACTCACAAATGTGATGGAGTAGAAGAGTGTAATTCTCCCGAAAGATTCTTTTGCATCCTTTTCAAAATACTCCTGGCAAAACAGAGAACAAACACTTACCAAACTCATTTTAATCTCTTTGTTTTATTTTAAAAGGTGCTGCTCAACCCCTTAGAAATGAGTATTTTCACAAACATGAATTAAAATCTAGGAAGAGACATAAACGAAGAAGGACCATTCACCTCTTGTGCTTTCAAAATTGTGAAACAAAAGTAAAAGTTCACTGATAAAACATGAATTACTGCATAAAAGACCAACAAGAATTAAGGAATGTATTCATTGATCAATTTAGTCAGTATTAATTCTCGCAGAATCCTATGGTCCAAAGGCAGTGTTTTCATATATCTTGGAGATGACATCTGCACCAAACTAGTTTACTAAGGAATCACTCATTTATCAGAAATTCACTTAGCACAAACGGTAAATAGATATCTAGAGACAGATTCAGGATTTGAACATTATGGGTTCGAGTTCGAGATTCTAATACAATGCATTTGAGTTATTGGGTTCGACATCTATTAGTTATACTTATTTAGTGGATCTTTTACCACATATATAGGGTCCAAGCCAAAGCTACTGGTTCCAATGAACCCATAATTTACCTTCTACATACACCAATTCACTTTCCCACTCCACTTTTGGAAATAAAGAGTCCTAATTTGAACACCAGTTTATAAATTAAAACATAAAACCAAGATTCTTTTTTACTAACATTAGCACAATTAAGTGATCAATTACTCTTCTGAAAGATAGATAAAGCCAGTCCTCTACAATGCAAAGCCAGAAGAAGAGCAAAATCTGAACACAAAAAAAATTGTGGATTCTGATGCAATATTTGATTAAACCTGTTGAGTAATGGAATACTAGTACTATCTTTGTAGCATTAATGTAGATAATAACTATGTTAATTATTAGAGACATTAACAATCAAGCATGGAGGAATAAGATATGCGTATATCTTACCCTCCCAGACCTCACTTGTGGAATTATACTGGGTTGTGGTTGTTGTTGTATTAACTAGGGCTGGCCAGTGGGCCGGGACAGCCCGACCCCGTCCGGAGCCCGCCCCGGTCCCGCCCCGACCCCGCCAAAAAAAAAAAAAAAAATTACGGGGGCGGGACTCGAACTCGGGACGGGACGATGTCTCGTCCGGCGAGACCCGAGCCCGCCCCAGGCCCGCGAGACCCGACCCCGACCCCGCCCCTTTGCAAAAATGACCGTTGGACCAACGGCCATTTTAGCCCCCCCCCCCCCCCCCCCCCTACCCCTTAATATTTATTTTTAACCCATAAGTTATTATATTTACACTTTAACCCAATTTTTCAACTATAAATAACTCATTTTCTCTTCATCTTTCTCACAAATCTTCCTACAATCTCTCTAATTTCTCAATATATCTCTCTACAAGTCTACATTGTTTGCTAAATATTCAATTTTATTTATTCATTTGGGAATTGGTAGTGAAGTTGGCAACTAGCTTGAGGATCTTCCATCGAGCAAAGTTTCAATTTTCAACCTCTCGATTACACGTCGACGTTACGTCGGCGTTTGGTACATTCGTTCCTTCATTAAATTATTATTGTCTGTTTATTTAGTTTAGATCACTTAATTTTATTGTCTTTAATTATTTATTTATTTATTTATTATCATAATTAAAATGGAAGGATTAAAAGGTATGTTTAAGGGTAAGGGTAAGGGTAAGGGTGCTTCTTCTAGTAGAGGCAACCAGGGGCAATGGTACTTCTTCTAGTCATCTTATTCCTACACGGGATGATTTTGTTGATACTCAACATTTTCCTACAATACCATTAGATTTAGACCAGGAGCTATTTTCTCGGAACTCAAGAAGACTTTAATTTAGACGATGATCTAGATGATATACCCACTAATGTTGATGACAACACACCCACTAGTGCACCTTCAACCGAAATACCTCCTATTCCCCCTAGTATGAGACGAGGTCCAAAAACGACCATTAAAATCGAGATGCATGGACATTTTTTTATAGGGACGTAGAGAATCAAGTAGCCATATGTAAAATTTGTAAAAATGTTTTAAAATTTAAAACTGGAAAAGGTCACGGTGGGACGGGGGTTTAATTAGACACGTAGTAAGTGCTCATCCAAATTAGGTATGCCCAATACCGAGGCTTCAAAACCGGGTGCGCAAACGCCGCTCCATCGGGACAAAGTTCACATACTGATACTGTCCCGGACCAAGTACAAGGTCAAATTAACCCTATGACGGGGGGAATTGTAGGCTCTAAATACAATAAACATAGAGATAGGAAAGCATTATCAAAATTAGTTGTTTGTGGAGGGTTTGCCTTTTTCATTTCCTTCATCTCCGGTTTTATTCATTACATTAGAGATATATATAATCCTGTTTTTAACGGTTTTCCTAGATCAACTTGTTAAGAGAGATGTATTTAAATTCGCGCATGAATATCAACAATATTTACGTTTTTCATTATATCATTTTAATGGCAAAGTATCCATCACGTCGATATAGGTCGTAGTACTAACGGCCATGATTATTTAACTTGTAACTTGTCATTGGATAGACTATAAATGGTCTATGCAAAAATGTATTTTAGCGTATAGATATATAGATGATAGGCACACTTGGTACTTTTATTGCGAAAAATATTTATCAAGTGTGCGATTATTACGGAATTACCGATAAAATTATGACTATTACATTAGATAACGCTTCTAATAACAATTACGCAATTACAATTTTAAAAAATAGTTTAACTCCTTCTTTTCCGGACATTTTCATATAAAATGTGCGTGCCATATATATAACTTAATTGTAAAGGATGGTCTATCACTTTTTGAAGACATTCTTAGTAAAATACAATTTGCTATAAACTTTATTTTTAAAAGTAATAAAGTACAACGTAGAAAAGAATATAAAAAAATTTGTCATGATTGTGGACTACCTTTTAGAAAAATTCCACAAGAAGTATCCACTATGTGGAATTCTTTATACGAGCAACTACTTGTTGCTTATGACTATAAATTACCTATAACTTTATTTTTTAACTCTCATAATAAAAAGCCAGCTGATATGATTTTAGATAGTGATTGGGAAAAAATCTCCGAACTTATTGTATTTTTAGAGAAATTTTTTCAAGCAACAAAAGAATTTTCCGGTATATATTATCCTACTATTTCAACTATGTTATTTTATATAACTCTAATATTTTTATTACTTAGTGAATATATGGAAAAACCAGCTTATAAGGCAGCTATTAAAAAAATATTTCTCAAAATAAAAAAATATTTTATTCCTATTCCCTATATTTATATTATTGGTTCTGTATTAAATCCTACTATTAAAATAGACGGTACTAAATCACTAATTGAAACTATTTACGATTGTATAGAAGTACTACCACCTCCAAGTCCCAAAAATCTAAATCACTCACCACCTATTGAACAAACTAAAGAAGAAGTATTGTCTAGCGTAGAACACCAATGCAAAAATATATATAGATTTTATCAACAAGAAAATGCTAGTAACTTATCAGCTTCCATACCATCTTCTTCATCTTCAACACAACCTCACAAAAGACATGTTGTTTCGCGGCTAGTATTGAAAGCCTCGAAATAGAATGTGCGGTCGTACCTCTACTACTAACCAAATTAGCGAGTTGGATATTTTTGTTTTACGGGGTTCTGTACCGTATCAAGAAGTTATCAATGAAGATGGACATGAAGACTTGCCGAAATCTTGGAGGGGAATGAGAAGACCTTTTCGACACTTTCATTGATGGCTCGAGATGTTTTGAACATTCAAGCGTCGTCAACGCGCGTACGAAAGCGCTTTTACGCGAGCGAGATATCAAATAGGAGACCACGAGACACTCATTAGCGGAGACGACTTGGAAATTGCGGTATTATTCGAGAGATTGGATACGAGCGGAGCGGAGAAGGTGCGGTCAACCGGAGATCAACGAAGAAGATGATGAAAACTACAACGAAATCTTAACCGAAGGTAGTGGAAGCGACGTGGATCAATTTGACCAACAAATACCAATTCCAACCGAAGAACCACATGAAATCATCAAGCAATTAGAACGGGTTTTTTTTGAGAATGTAATTTTTTTAATTGTAATTTTATTATGTAATTTGTAACTTTTGGACAACACCACAAAGTTGCAATTTAGATTTTAGACAATTGTATTTGTATTACAAAAAAATCATATGTCTATTAAATAATATAAGAGGCACAAAAACAGACTTGGGATGTTTTTATTACACTATCTTATTTTGTTTATTGAGTTTTTTTTTATACATATGTTATTTTTTTTTTTAAAAAAAAATGAAAACCCGCCGTATCCCGCCCCAAGCCCGACCCCGCCCCGAGCCCGACGAGATCGGGATCGGGACGGGACTTGCTCCAGTCCCGCCAGACCCGACCCCGCCAGAGCCCGCCAGACCCGACCCCGCCCCTTCTCCCGTCCCGCCCCGACCCCGACCCCACCAGACCCGGCCCGTCAGACCCGAGCCCGGCCCACTGGCCACTCTTAGTATTAACAATTAAGTTCTCCTAAGAATAACCTTAACTCAAGGCCTGTTTGGATGGAAAGATTGCTATTTTAAATTCAACCAGATCTAAACCCTTAATTAATTGGGGTTGACTATATAAATACTCTGTATCCATCTTGCTGTTTTCATGTCCATTTCTTATCATTAGAATGATTTGGTATTAACTTACAAATTATAACTTTCTCATGTGTTGAAAACTAATACTCTCTCTCCCAAAAACATTATCCTACTTTTCTTGTTAGTTTATCCCAAAAATATTGATATATTTTTATATTTAGAAACAATTAATATGATTTACAGCCATGCAAATATCTAAGATTTGTTTTGGACCATACATTTCAAAAATCTTTCGAATATGAAGTTATACTTTGGCAAAACTGAAGATTTGAAACAGAAGAAGCAACAATAATTAAAATTTGTTAAAACTAACCAAATTTTAAAAATTAATTATATTTTAAATAAAAGTAAGTACTTAAAACAGCTATTTTGTGCTTTTTTTTAAAAAGTGAGTAGTGTAATCACCCTTAGTGAATCACTAGTTCTAGTTTTATCGGTCCAGTTAGAAGGGGGTGATTTATAAGAATAACCTTGTAGATAGGTGTTCTTGAACTTTTGATCTCATTTTCTCCATGAAAAAACTTTTAAATTAACAAGTGTACTGATTAACTTTTAACCTTGAAGATTTGCTCGTAGAACAAGCGGAGGTCAAAAGTTAGATCAATATCACCCTTTTTCAAGGCCAGTGAGTGTAATTTCCTGAGTTAGAAGGCCCAAAAGAGAGCAAACATCTAGTCCATAATAATGGTCAACCTAACCAGCAGTCCGGCCCACGAAGCCCAAATCTCCCCATTTGCACACACTAAAAACCAAAACGAAAGGAGTAGAGAATCCCAAAACCCGCTCATTCAACATTCTCAACTTTCTCTCTCTAAAACACTCTCTCTAACCGTCAATGGTGTCCCCACGCGAAGAGAACGTCTACATGGCAAAGCTTGCCGAGCAAGCCGAACGTTACGAAGAAATGGTAGAATTCATGGAAAAAGTCGTCGGCGCCGCAGGCACCGACGATGAACTAACCGTCGAAGAACGGAACCTTCTCTCCGTCGCTTATAAAAACGTGATCGGAGCAAGACGAGCATCGTGGCGTATAATATCATCGATCGAGCAGAAAGAGGAAAGTCGTGGTAACGAAGATCATGTTACTTCGATTAAAACTTATAGATCTCAGATCGAAACGGAATTAACTTCGATCTGTAACGGTATACTTAAATTGCTTGATTCTAAGCTTATTAACACTGCTGCTAACGGTGATTCGAAGGTTTTTTATTTGAAAATGAAAGGAGATTATTATAGGTATTTAGCTGAGTTTAAAACTGGAAGTGAACGTAAAGAAGCTGCTGAGAATACTCTTTCGGCTTATAAGGCTGCTCAGGTGATGTGATGTGATGTGATGTTCTTCGTGTATCACTTTTGGTCCTTCAATTATTCGTAAATTCTAGTTTTGATCCTTGTCTTTGATTTCTGTTACTGTTTGTTGTCGCTTGTACTTCGAGTAGCGTATTAGTTTGTGGTAGTTAAGGCTCTTATACTGCTTTTATTAGTATTCTGTCATGCCTTTTATACTGCTTTAAATTGCTGGTTCTTGTGATGAATGTCTACCGGAAACAGTCTCTCTACCTCCCAAGGTAGGTGTAAGGTCGGCCTACACTCTACCCTCCTCATACCCCACTTCTTGAGATTTCACTGGGTATGATGTTGTTGTTAGTTTTGATCCTTGTGATATTTGACATAGCACATTTAACCTTCAATTAATTTGGAATGTGCACTTTTGATCCTTATGCTTGTGTGAATATTGACAAATTTACCATAATTATTAGTAATTCCATGTGTTATATTAAGCTTGTGTTGTTACTCCATATTTGATTGAAATATAGTTCAAATACAACATACTTCTTGCATACAAGGACTAAAAACACACATTTAATCTTCCATTAATTGAAATGTGCACTTTTGATACCTTTGCTTGTGAATATTCACGAACTTACCATAATTATTAGTCGTTCCGTTACTTAATTACTCATGTGTTATGTTAAGCTTGTATTGTTACTCCGTGTTGATGGAAATTGGATATATAGTTCAAATATAACATACTTCTTACGTAAAAGGACTAAAAACATACATTTCGATTAATTAAAGGTTAAATGTGCTTCGTCAGATATCACAAAGAACAAAATAAGAATATACTTATAATTGGGACTAAAAATGGTATTATCTCAATTTGGAAATTGCATAAGCAGTATTGCAAATCACACTACAACTAATATACATTAAAAGTTATTATCAAGGAAAAAAAAGGTTTTCTTGTGTTGAACAATGTGGTATTAGTTTGTCCATGTATGAAGCTGACGTCTTGTTCTTGTTTCCAGGATATTGCTAATGGCGAATTAGCCCCTACCCACCCAATCCGATTGGGGCTAGCTCTCAATTTCTCAGTGTTTTACTATGAGATATTGAATTCTCCTGACCGTGCTTGTAATCTCGCGAAACAGGTAACAAATTTATTGTATCTCTTATTTCCCAAATGAGCATCCAGAGTATCTCTTATTTCCCAAGTGAGCATCCAGAGTAATTCTGGAAAGAAAATTAGATGTTTGGATCTATTTAATGATATTTATGGTTTGTATGGTTGTGTAAAAGGCCTTTGATGAGGCAATTGCGGAGCTTGACACCCTGGGAGAGGAGTCCTACAAGGATAGCACTTTGATTATGCAACTTCTCCGTGATAACCTCACTTTGTGGACCTCGGATATGCAGGTAAATTCTTGTGTTATCTTGCTTATTGGATTGTTTTGTTTGTCTTTTGTGATAGTTTGGCTAACCCATCTCTTGTTGATATTTCGTCTTCAGGATGATGGAACCGATGAGATCAAAGAACCATCTAAAGCAGATGAGCAGCAGTAATGTGAGTGAAACCTCTTTGCGTAGGATTGAAAACCGATGATGTAACTTTGCTCATTGATCAAAATTGGCTGTTTGTAGACCTAAATCCCGTGATTTGGAATACCGAAAGGCATTGTTTCTTTGCTATTTGTTGTTTTCAGCAAACTTACTTTTTGTCTTGGTATTTCTCTTGTTTTTGGATGCTCTGATGAAGCACTCTTATTTTGTGGAAATGAATTCTTATTTTTTCGAAGCAAATAGCACTTTGTATTTCCCTTTTCTCAAAGAAATGGGATTCTGCATTTTAATTGCCTACTCCATCTTTTGTTTACATGGATATGCGTCTAATAACTTTGTATCAAGTCAAGATTGAATTTTTCGGAGACACATCTTTTGTGTTGCGTTTACTTATTCTCTCAAGTTGTATGGAAAAATCTCTATCGAAGGCAGTAAGTTCATATGCATCCATTACCTTCAGCTTGGATCTTTTTTGAAGAATATATTTACTCTGCCTTTACTTGATATCCCATCTGTTCAAATAGTCCCTTTTCTTTTCTTTTCTTTTCTTTTTGGTAGGTATTCACAATTAGTGTATGATAGATCTATGTGACAATCGTTGGGAGTAACATTTTTCTTTGTTTCTGGGTTGGCAAATAACTGGTTGTTGACTTCTGGTTTCATTTGTCCCATTTTAAAATGTCTCGCCAAGCATGATGTGCACACTAGTACTGTCATTTTTTTTTTCAATTAAAGGAGGGCCAGCAAGGTTCTTGCCTTGTTCATTAAAGGGCGGCAGCATCTCATTGGCTAGCTGTCTAGTTTAGTCAAGATTCTCTAATTGAAGTTTGGGTTTGAAATTTGAAAAATTCAAATGCTGTATATATTGGTTACAGAATTTTGAGTGCTAAACTCTGATAGAGTGCTCTTTACCCTTTAGTAATTATGAAAGTGTTTCCAGCATCAGTACTCAGAAACTTTGACTGGCGAAAGGCAAAATAATGCCTGATACTTGCCATTACTTTAACTGATATGCTAAAGCATTTTCTTGATGAATAAAGCTGGCACTGTACTCTTTTTGTTCTGCTTTTTCAAACTTTATAGTTTGATTCACGAGCCTTACAAAATTGTTGGTTCTTGGTGTACGTCGTTCAAGTCTTACTTATTGCTTGCGATGAAGTCCGATTTGGAGTGGGAGAAAAACTCTGATTATGCAACCTACCGTAGTCCGCAAGTGTTCGGGTTCTCAACTGAACAGATTGATGGCAAGTTGCACAGGCGCTCTCACTATCTCTTTCAATGTTATCAAAAGCTATGGTGCCCTTGTTTGAAGTGATGTAGCGATGTGAAGCTCCATTTAAGTGTGCGCTTTAAACTATGATTCCAACGAGAAGCGGTCTCTTTTTAAATTTCAACTCTGATGGTTATTGTGCACCTCTTTGTTTTTTGCTTCAATCCTAGTGGAGGTTTCTACTTTTTTGCGCTTTCACTATTATAAACAATGCTCCCTTCTCTCGTTGTGTGTTGTGGATGCCTCCACCAATATGCATACATGTGTGAATACAGAATTTTGCAACACCTTTGAATGTGAACTTGTGTCTGGTTGACTTGCATAGTTGCAGTTATCTGAAGCTACTAATATGTTTGAATGTGAACTTGTGTCTGGTTGACTTGCATAGTTGCAGTTATCTGAAGCTACTAATATGTTTGAATGTGAACTTGTGTCTGGTTGGCTTGCACAGTTGCAGTTATCTGAAGCTACTAATATGTCCTTTGACCCTTACAAAAGGGCATTAAATGGGGTTGACACAATGTAAACGTTCTTTGGGGTTTTAAATGTCAAGTGGGTTTACATTTCCATCCATACTGTGCAGCAGGTTAGTTCTTCCTCAAACATATATGAACATGGGCAACTTGAACAAATAAAAACATCAACTTAAGTTTATGCAAAAGATTTATCACAACTAGGTCACCTAAAGGCAATAATACGTATTAAATTGTTTCTAAATATAACAATGTGTTAATTTTTTTGAGACAAACTTGTAAGGAAAGTGAGGTGATTTTTTTGGAGCCACTAGTAAATAATGATGACAAATAGGAAATTTCTAGGATCCTTTCAACTATTTGTACTTTATTTGCAGCTCAACCCAGCTCAGCTTTGTGCTGTACAGCATTTAAAAAATTAGCTACAAGTTAGAATGATGTTTTCAAATTTTGAGCTGTTTGACTTTGATAGCACCCATGTGAACAACACATTCACACAACAGTGTTGCAGAGAAAGTTGCTATTCAGCTGGAAATTTGGAACCTATTATTTAACTTTAATCTTCTATTAAAAAGTATGTAGTCTTGAAAAACAAAATTCCATTTTAGCTTCAATAGTCACAAACTCAAAAAAAAAATTAGCTACTAATATGTGATTTAAATATATTTGAATTAACACCTACATCCCATCGTTTCTATCTGAAATATTTGAGTTCCAAATGTTAGAAAGTCCCACCTCGATAGTGGGATAGGTAATTGATCTCCACTTGTGCAATTCTCCCCTCATAAGTTCGATTTTGAGGTTGAGTTAGACACAAGATCCATTATTTACATAGTATTAGAGTCATGCTCATCCCGATTCTTTATTCATCGATGTTGGGTTCCCATATTATATTGTCCACGCTCTAGTTAACTAGCTCTGGTAAAGTCCCACATCTCAATTTATATGATATAATCTGACTGGGCACGAAGTTTAAGAAAAATAAAAAAAGACTTTTGAATTTTGTGATCTAAAATAAATCAAAGATAATTGTATGGTTATAGATTATTTCGTTAAGCGTGAAATAAAAAATTTAAAGTTAAATTGTTATCAAATAAGAGAATGTGTCAATCTTTTTAGGACCGACTAAAAAAAGTGTGTCATGTAAACTAGGACGGAGGGAGTACTTTTATTCTTCCTCTACGATTCGTACCCGGTTTCCCAGGACTTGATTCTAATTTTATTGACTATTAAAATCTGGGAAAGATTAGATAATATTCTTCTAAAAAGATGTTGCTATATACTTCTCTTTTTCCTTTCTCTAATTAATAACTGTCGTGAACATATTCTAGGAAAACTTTTATATGTAATATGTAACTTAAGAGATATATTACTAATAACATTCATATTAAAGTGAATTGGTTAATAAACCACTTAATCATCACCGTATTTCAAGTTTTATACATAAATTATCGGGGGTTGACAGAATCCCACTGAACTATCATAAATTCATATTAAAAGGAATATGACATGCAACGTGAACATGGTGCTCCAAAAACTCCTGCAAAGAGTTTCAAGTGGCAGTAAAAGTGTGAATAGTAATAGAAGAAATATTTTCCTTGATATATTCTTTCATAAAGGGGAAAATATATACACTATATAATTCAATGAGAAGAGAAAATCAAGCCTCTAATCTTCCTAATCAATATCATTCCCTAATAATTTTCCTAATCAATAATCTCTAATAATCTTCATAATCAATAATCTAATACTAGCACACCATACGAGGATCCCACCTACTATCGCAGTCTTGCAGGGGCTCTTCAGTATCTTACCTTCACGAGACCAGATACTACTTATGCAGTTCAGCATGTGTATTTATTTATGCATGATCCGAGGGTTGAGCACATGCATACGCTCAAACCATTATACGATACATACAGGGCACACTTGATTATGGTTTGCATTTATATCCATCCTCCGTCTCTACTCTCGTGTCTTATACATATGTTGATTGGGGTGGATGTCCAGATACCATGCGTTCGACCTCTGGTTATTGTTTCTTGGTCAGTAAAATGCTAGGCTATTTTATCGCGATCCAGTGCGGAGGCCGAGTATCGAGGGGTAGCCAATGTGGTGTCTAAGTCATGTTGGCTGCGTAATATTCTATTAGAGCTACAATTTCCTATTCAGAAAGCTACATTGGTCTACTGTGATAATGTTAGTGCAGTCTATCTCTATGGGAATCCGGTCCAACATCAACGCACTAAACATATCGAGATGGATATTCACTTTGTTCACGAAAAGGTAGCTCATGGACAAGTACATGTCTTACATGTCCCTTCACGGTACCAAATTGCTGACATCTTTACTAAGGGTCTTCTCTTGGTTCTGTTTGAAGATTTTAGGAACAGTCTCAGCGTACGACAACCGTCTGCTATGACTGCGGGGTGTGATAGACAGTGGTATACACACGGTATACCACATGGTCCGAAAAGTCAATAATTAATATACCATGTTTGTAGAATTATTGTACAAGTGTAATTATGATATTAGTATTATAGTAGAAAATGTATTAGTCTTGTATTAGGAAAAGGTAGATTTATTTTTCATATTTAGATATTGTGTATTTGTATATATACCTCTTCATTAATAAAAATAATCAAGGAATTATTCTCTTTCAATTTAATTAATGTACTCCCTCTGTTCTAGTTTGTATGACATGATTCGATATGAAATTGGAAAAGGAATTTAATTTTTATGAAATGTTTAGTCTTAAGTATCTTATAACATATGTATGACTATAAAATTTTCTCATTAGAGATAAAATAAAATGTTTAAAATTAAATTATTTTTCTGATATACAAAAAGAAAAATTATGAACGGACTAACAAAGTTAAATGCCTAGTTGTCATCTCACATTGAGGAATACATTGGCAAGCTTTATAAAGACAAGAAGACAAGTGAATTGCGTAAGCTGAGGGGTAAGGGAAATTGATTGAGAAAAGTCAGTCAACTTACCTTATTAAGAAAGAAAAAAAAACATTATATATTTATATGGTCCAGAAGACCAGAACCAAGTCAATGGGAGTCCATGCAGTCTAAGACAAGTTTAGAAAAAAAACATGTTGCTCGACCTCTTACCAACCATATACGGAGTGATCCAAGATTTGAAATTTATAAAAAATTTATGACGACTTCAAATCAATATACAATAATTAATGAGTTTATAGTCAAATTTTATAAATATTTTGTAAATTTAATATAAATACAGAATTTGAATAAAATTTATTGTGTTCACGTACTTAAAGAGATGATATTACCTCTTTCATACTACATATTGTGTTCACGTACTTAAAGAGATGATATTACCTCTTTCATACTACAACAACATTTAGATTCTCTGATGGTAGAAGTTTTTTATATTTTCTACTGACATGCAAACCACTAACAAAATTGGCAGAAATACCATCGGCTTTCTTCGTCTCTTAACTAGGACGTTTGATCCCAACCAACTGGTTATTACGTAGTAATATGAATCTTTTTCTCCTATATATCGCGCTTGATTTTTTGTTAAGTCGACACAGATTCTAAGAAAGTTTGAACATAAGTTATTGGATTCCTATGAACCCGCACAAAGAATTCTGAATCCACCACTATCTACACGTATCTTTAGAATTTACTTCACAGAGCAATTGGTAAAATTGCCCAAGTCTTCACGGCTAATGCAACAATAGCTGGCCAACGGGGCGGGATCGGTACCCGGCGGGACTGGTGGGCCATGACTGGCGAGGTTCTGCCGATGTCCCGTCCCGTCGGAAAAGGGGACCGGTATTATCGGGGCGGGGTGGGGTCGGGTTTTTCCGATTTTTTTTTGCACTTAATTTTTTTAAAAATAACATATATAAGTACCTCAATAATTGAACAAGATAGTTTAATAAAAACATCACAAGGTTGTTTTTGTGCCTCTTATATTATTTAATAGAAATATGATTTTTTTTGTAATACAATTGTCAAAATTGCAACTTTGTGGTGTTGAAAGTTGCAAATAACATAGTAAAATTGCAATTAAAAAAATTAAATTTTTAAAAACACCTTTTCTAGTTTCTTTATAATTTCTTGTGGTTCTTCGGTTTGAATTGGTATTTGTTGGTCAAATTGCTCCACGTCGCTTCCACCTCCATCGGATAAGATTTCGTTGTAGTTTTCGTCTTCTTCTTCGTTGATCTCCGATTGACCGCACCTTCTCCACTCTGATCGTATCCAATCTCTGAATAATAATGTAATCTCCAAGATGTCTCCCGCTAATGAGTGTCTGTGCTCTTCTATTTGAAATTTGTCGGCAGAAAAAACGCTTTCAGACACTGTTGATGGCGCTCTAATGTTCAACACATCTCGGAAAATAGTAGGATAATATATACCGGAAAATTCTTTTGTTGCTTGAAAAAATTTCTCTAGAAATACAATAAGTTCTGAAATTTTTTTCCAATCGCTATCTACAACCATATAGTTGAATTTCGATTATGGGCGTTAAAAAAATAAAGTTATATGTCTTCTATAGTCATAACTCATAAGCAACAAGTAGTTGCTCATATAAAGAATTCCACCTAGTGGCTACTTCTTCGGATTTTTTTTATAAGGTAATCCGCAATCGTGGCAAGTTTTTTTATATTCTTTTTTCCATTGTATTTATTACTTCTAAAAATAAAGTTTATAGCAAATTGTATTTTATCAAGAATGTCTTCAAAAAGTGATAGACCATCCTTTACAACTAAGTTATATATATGACACGCACATTTTATAAGAAAATGATTTTGAAAAGATGGAGTTAAAAGATCTTTTAAAATTCTAATAGCATAATTATTAGAAGAAGCGTTATATAATGTAATAGTCATAATTTTATCAGTTATTCCGTAATAATCGCAAACTTGATGAATATTTTATGCAATAAAAGTACCAGTGTGCCCATCATCTATATATCTATACGATAAAATATATTTTTGCATAGACCATTTATAATCTATCCAATGACAGGTTACCATTAAATAATCATGGTCGTTAACACTACAAAAAATATATTTTAATGTTAAACTCCTTTTTATTTTAACCAACTCCCCATTTTTCATTTTTTCAACCCAATGCAATTTCTACCCAACCTAAACTAAAACCCATTTTTCGTCCAAGCCCAATCCCCAAATTAAATTCCCACAAGCCCAATCCCAAAATAAATTCCCAATTAAATACCCATTTCCCCCAAGCCAATTCTCATTCCCTTATAAATCCAACCCAATCGCCGGCCCAGCCAACCCAGCCCACCACTTCGTCCAAACCGGCCCACACCCAAATACCCATCCCCCTTAATTCCCTTCAAACCCCCCAAATTCCCAAGCCCAACCGGACCAGCCCACCACATCGTCCAACCCGACCCAGCCCAATTCCCATACCCATTCCCCCATTTTTAATCCCCCAAACCAAACAAAACCCCAAAAATCAGAAAATCAAAAAAAAATACCCCAAATCCCTACCAAACGAAAACCCTAAACCCTTCTCTCTTTCAACCAAACCCGCACGCCACCCACACCCTGCCTCTCCAGTCACCTCCCCACCAAACCCTGACACCACCACACCCCTCCCATCACTTCACTATACCCATACCCCTAAAATCCGCTTCCAAAATTCAGATTTTTTTGCCTTTAATTCAAATTTCAAACTCGATTCTTGGGGGGGAATCCACCTATAAATACCCCATGTTGTTCTTCATTTTTAAAAGAAGATTTTCGGGGGAGAAAAAAATAGATTTTCAGAAGGATTTTCGGAAGGATTTTCGGAAGATTATTCCATATATACATAAATATTTTGTTGTGTTCTTGAGTTTAAAGCATTTTGGCTTCTTTGTTGTTCAAGAATCAAGTCCGAAAAGGTTTGTCATCCCCTTTGATTCTCTGATTTTTCTTCACTGATTTCGGGTCGGGTCGACCCGACCCGGGTCGACCCGGTTCGGGTAACATTTTCAGAATTCTTGCATTTCATATTTATGTATGTTGGTTATCTGAATTTGGTGTTAAGATTTGATTTGGATCACTGATTTTTGGGTCGGGTCGACCCGATTTAAATTTCCAATTTTCTTACATTGCTGCTGTTGTTATCATTGGTTATCTGAAATTGATGAAATTATTTGATTCCGGGTTGAAACTCCAATTCGGGTCGGGTCACTGACCTGGGTCGGGTCGACCCGATTTGAACATTTTCAGAATTCTTGCATTTCATATTCTTGTTATTGGTTATCTGAATTTGGTGTTGAAATTTGATTCGGACCGGGTCACTGACCCGGGTCGGGTCGACCCGGTTTGGGTAATATTTTTCAGAATTCTTGCATTTTCATATTCATGTATGTTGGTTATCTGAATTTGGTGAACATTTGATTTCGGATTTGATACCTGATTCGGGTCGGGTCACTGACCCGGGTCGGGTCGACCCGGTTTGGGTTTTCCAAATTTTCTTGCATTTCATATTCTTGTTATTGGTTATCTGAATTTGGTGTAAAAATGTGATTCGGGTTTGGATCACTGATTCGGGTCGGGTCACGGACCCCAGGTCTGGTCACTGACCCCATCTGGATATTTCCAGAATTTTAGAACTTGGGTCGGATACTTAAATTGCTCACTGCTCGTTGCTTTTACTGTTTTATTGTTTTATTAATATTGCACTGGCCGATGAAATTAAATTCGAGGCCGCGCTCTGTTTCTCTGTTTTTCAGTTTACTGTTTTAAGTATCCGTGCAACGGATATTTACTGTTTTACTGTTTTTAAACTAAACGTCACGTCTTTTCGGAAATTACCTCTCTGTTACTGCTTACTGCTTACTGCTTACTGCTACTGCTACCGCTACCGCTACTGCCTCGCTTACTGCTACTGCTACTGCTACCGCTACCGCTACTGCTACTGCTACCGCTACCGCTACTGCCACTGCTACTGCTACTGCTTACTGACTGCTTACTGCTTACTGCTTTAAACATCCATGCAACGGATATTTAATGTTTTATTGTTTTAAACTAAACACCGCGTCTTTTCGGAATTTGTCTCTGTTTTTCTGCTTTCTGATTACTGCCTCCAGCTTACTGTTTGCTGCCTTATTTTAAAATTTTGCTGATTTGAACACGATACTACACTGGCCGATGAAAAATATCCGTCGTTTTTGAGGCTTCCACAGTTGCAAAGACGGAAATATAACTTCTGGGCAATGATGAAGACTTAAACCTTTTTATCCGAGATCAACATGTTTAGTAGGCGAGGTGACTAAAATAACCAACAAGTTATATATTCGCAGCCACGACATGATTATAGTGATCCTTTCTATTTCACCCGAGAGACCAACACGTTTAGTAGGCGAGGCAATCAAAATAAACCACATTAGTCATATGTTTGCAGCCACGACGTGATTGGAATGTTCTTTTCAAAATTTAAGTCTGAGCCCTCCGTGATCAAAACATTCACTGTTTTGAATACGGATATGAAGTTATTTGTATTTAATTGTTTCTAACCGTTTGTTTTTGCAAACATCTTTAAATCTGTTATACTTGTAAAAACATATTTTTTTCTAGTAATAATTAACCTGAGTTTGACCGGATAACCGCAAGTTAGCGGATCTTAAAGGATGCCTAACCCCTTCCCTTTAGGATAATAAAAAATCCTTACCTAGAATCTCACTAGTTTCGCAGACCTTAAAATTGGAGTTACATTGCAGCATTTAGTTTAAATATTTAGGTGTCCTAATTCAACATAAAAAATAATTAGGTGGCGACTCCTCAATTCTTTACCCAGGAATCACCGAATAAGTCTGTGCTCCGCTTCCGACCTCCCGCGGGGTCAAAGGTAAAAAACGGGCGACAAGCACTATGGCATATATCATACGTGATAGATACTTTACTAGGAAAATAATATAAGGAATAACGTAAATACTGTTGATATTCATGTGCAAATTTAAATACATCTCTCTTAACGGTTGATCTAGAAAAACCGTTAAAAGCAAGATTATACATATCTCTAATGTAATGAATAAAACCAGGGGAGGAAGGAAATGAAAAAGGCAAATCCTCCACCGCAACTAATTTTGCTATTACTTTCCTATCTCTATGTTTATCGTATTTAGGGCCTACAATTCCCTCCGTCATATGGTTAATTTGTCCACGTACTTAGTCCGGGACGGTATGTGAACCTTGTCCTGACTGAGAGGGCATTGGCCCACCCAATTTTTCAGCCAAGTATTGGGCCCACCTAGCTTGGTGAAAGTTTTGTACGTGTCTCAATAAACTCCCCGTCCCACCCTGACTTTTTCTCATTTTAAATTTATAAATATTTTTACAAATTTGACATCTAACTACTTGATTCTCTTTGTCCCTATCAAAAACAAATCCATGCATCTGATTTTAATTTTTATTTTATTGGGCCTCATCTCATACTAGGGGGAATGGGAGGCGTTCCAGTTGGAGGTGCACTAATGGGAGTGTCATCTACATTAGTCGGTGTGTCATCTAGATTGGTGGGTATGTCATCTAGATTATATTCTAAATTAAAGTCTTATTGAGTTGCTGAAAATATCTCCTTGTCTAAATCTAATGGTATTTCAGGAAAAAATTCAGTATCAACCAAATCATCATGTCTAGGAATAAGATGACTAAAAGAAGTACACATGCCCTTGTTACCCCTACTAGAAGAAGTCTTACACTTAAACATACCTCTTATTCCTTCCATTTTAATTATGCTAATAAATAGTTAAATATAATGAAACAAAGTGCGCTAATTAAAATAAAGAAACAATAATAATTTAATGAATAAACGAATGTACCAAACGCCGATGTAACGTCGACGTGTAATCGAGAGGTTGAAAATTGAAACTTTGCTCGATGGATGATCCTCAAGCTAGTTGCCAACTTCACTCTCAAATGAATAAATAAAATTGAATATTTAGTAGACAATGTAGACTTTAGAGAGATAGATTGAGAGATTATAGAGATTGTAGGAAGATTTGTGAGAAAGATGAAATAAAATGAGGTATTTATAGTTGGGAAATTGGGTTAAAATGTAAATATAATAATTTAGGGGTTAAAATAAATATTAAGGGGGTAGGGGGGTTGGGGGAGGGGGAGGCCAAAAATGGTCGTTGCACAACGACCAAAATATAAAATGGTCGTTGTGCAATGGTTATTTTGTGCAAAGATGAGGGGGTCGGGCGGGACAGGTGGCGGGATCGGGGCGGGTCGGCCTTAGCGATACTGTGGTGGGACGAGCCCAAGTCCCGTCCCGGTTCGAGTCCTGTTACCATTTATTATTATTTTTTGTAGCAGTGTAGGGGCGGGGTCAGGTCGGGAGCGGGCCTACCCAACCCGTTGGCCAGCCTTTTTCATCATAACCAAGACATATTTGCAAAGTCGAGATTAGACCAAAATATCTAGGGGCAAGTATCATGATAATCGATTTTGAGATCACCATTTAAATTATCTCTGCGGTGCGTAAAATTTATAAGAGCTCGTTTGGATGGACTTATTATTTTTGCTTTTGGCTTATTTTGTTATTTAGCTTAAAAATAAGTGCTTAAAAATACTTTCTTATTTCACTCAAACACTACCAAAAATATTTATAAGTTATTTTGGCCTAAAAACACTTACAAGAAGCCAATCCAAACAGGCTCTAAGTTTAGCCGGTTGAAACCAACTTCAAGCATACGGTATCTAAAGTGACGTTAGAGAACCAACTTCAAACATATACTGTTTGAAGTTCTTTTTGTGGGTTACAATAATTGCAGGAAACGGGAAGTTAGTAAATATTACAAATTGCTAGAAAGGATAAAGTAAAGATTACAATAAACTGGAATCAAGAACGATACAAACTCCTTGTGATTTGCTGAGTCGAGTGATGGCACACTGTCTTTAAGACAAGATTGCCCCGTATATATCATTTTACGTTGTCGGGCAATAGTCTCCCAAGATACAACAACAACTTAACAAATGAGAAAAAGAAACTCAAGTGTTACTCTTGAAGAACTTTGAGTATAGCAAACTTGCTAGAGAGGAAGAAGAAGATTTCAGAAAATTCTGTGAATATTTCTAAGTGTTTAACAATTGAGCCAAATGCCTCAATTTATAGTGTAAGGAGATGACCCCTCAACTAGCCAACTAATGGCATTCAATAGCCATGTAATGAACTTATTGAGGGGTTACATTTAGCCAAATAATGAACTTATTGAGGGGTTAAATTTAGCCAAATAATGGCTGAATTCATGTGCCAAATAATGGAGATTCAATGCTCCAAAACCAGCCCAAAAGTAAAAACTTTCCATCTTCCCGTCGTAGCATTCTGCCTCCGAAGCGCCACGACTCTGCGAATTAGCGCCGCAGCGCCGCGGCTCCAGTGGCTGAACACCCAATTAGCGTCACGGCACTCCGGCGCCTCGGCTCCGACGGGGCTGCGCCGCAGCGATTTCCGACTTGTTTCATCTTACACTTCTTCCTTCGTTTACCAACATGGAATACTTTGTCATTTGGCCAATAACCGTCCATCATTCTATGTCTCAAACGTCTCACTTACGTACCAATATCTCTTTCACCGGATTAGGATTTGATCTTGGGCCTGGCCCAAAATTCGAGACAGATTAGGGCATGGCGCCGCGGCCCTATGGTGTGGGCGCTGACATGGCCCTACACTGTCTCATTTTATTTTTCGCATATTCTTAATTAAATCCAAAATCCAATTTTGACTTAATTAAAACAATCATTATTCATTTAACTATCTCGATTCTAAATCGAATATTTAATACTCTCTCAATACATCCTTAGATCGAAAAGACAATCGACATAGTGTGACCCTATAGGACTTCACATATCGACATTAATCAAATTAAGGTCTACGCAGAACTCCTAGACGGCGCCGCAAAATGAACTCAATATGTGAAGTACGTTTACACGAATCCAGTAAACTTAACCTCTATGTGGTAATATAAAATCCTTTCATTCACGACACACCCGATCAAGCTTAGACTTTGTCAAGTGTCTATCCAGATGGCTTAATCATTGTATCACATCTATATTAGTTGACAACTAGACCATATTTTAAATATGTCTATTGCGTTGGCCAACGACTTAGTCAACCTAATATCACTGAGAAGCTGAGTGTTCTCTCGAATATACATTCGAGGAATGAATCCTAATCTTGGCTCAACTACCACCTTTAATCCACATCGTAATGTACCCAATACAAGCCGTATCTCAACCTATAAGGCATTTGAGCTTAGGACAGGATCAAAGTATATTACTTTGTAGACAAGGTGCGCATTGACCTCAAGTCTAAGGACTTCTATCTCCCACACGCTGATCATACTTTAGACAAGTATAACAAACGGTATATCAGCATGGTATATCAATACTTCCAAAGTATCCATGTGTCCATCACGAGTAGCCATTACTCATAGCAGGTGAGACATATTACATCCTCTAAGGATGTGATGCAGACCACATGTCGACTTATCACATATCATCGATATCCCATTCTCGATGATCAATAGTCGAGGCTATTTTAAGAGTTATGTTATAATATTAATATCTCACATTATTAATAACAACGTAACCTCTAGGAATACATATTATAGAATATTATAAACAATCAACTAATAATTCAATAATTGCAAATATCAAAATATTAATCTCCATTAATAATAATACTAATGTGTATAAAATACATTTGTCATAATACATATGATCTCTAGGACATAAATATACTTTCATCAACTGATTATGCATTCCAAGAATTATAAGAAAGAGAGTACATTTTACTCAAATTGGCACACCATAATCAAGAGAGTAACAACAGATAGTGGAACATAAGGTGTAGGGCTCAATTTGTCTTGTATATGAGATGAAATTTTAGCAAAGCATGTGTCTAACAAATTGAAAGCTAATGGAAAATTGGAGGACGTGACCCACTAAACTAAAAGAATAGGCATATGGAGTAAAGTTAGTTAAAGTTGCACGGACCTTTAAATTATAATTAGTTAAGGTCAACAATATTAATTTCTATCATATATTTCACTCCATTTGAATCCCCACAATCCAATATTGAATAATTTAATGTAAAGTTTTTTTAAAGTTTTCTGATGAGATGACCCTCTAACCATTTTCCAACCCACCTAAGTAGCTATTAAAACATGCCTAGATAAATAAGCTTCAATATATTTTTATATGGTGATGATCATAATAAATAAAGACCAAATCAGAAAGCAAATCTCTTTTTGGGCATTGTTAAATTACTTTTGCATCTCACTATAGTGATTTTTGTCAATATAATGGTGCTCACCAGTCACCACCCATGATACGTAACCAACTTTTTGCTTTCAATAATGTCACGAATGGTTTCTTTCGAACCTAGTAATTTTATATTTTATTATAATTTAGTTTCTTTCCAATATTAGGAATGTGATAACTTCAAACATTATTAGAGGTAGAAAGAGTATTATATGACATGATTTTGGGAAGCCATGGACTAGATAGATCATTGATTTTTCTGCTTTCTTGGGATTATATTTCAAGTATACTTCCGTTGAGAGTATTTTAATTAAGCGTTAACTTTCAAAGAAGTAAAACAAGTCTAAAATTCAAAGACATACTTTTCTTTCTTTCTTTTACGTTGCCTTATAACTTTTACTTTTTTGGTTGTTGATTCAATGTTTCTCCAAGGGTCGTTTTCAATTGTTTTCTACACCCTTACTCACGTTGACTTCTTTGAAGATATATATTGATAGTAAAAAATGTTGGATATAAAGCCGTAAGGAAATAGTAAATAACTATTACAAAGATTACAACAATAAGTTGTCAATCTTTTAATCTTGAACTAGAACTTCAAATCTGGATCTTGTATTCAAAAATACAAGAACATGAACTGCTACACTTGCGGCTTGTAGAACCTCTGAGAATCTGAACGCTTAGAGTCCTTCGCGATTCAAGTTCACAACACCACCAATTGAGTCAAGAGATTGCTCTTTGTCTTTAAGACAAGATTGCTCCCGTATATAGGCTTTACGAAAGTGTGGGTAATAGTCTCCCAAAATAAAACAACAAACTATCAAATGTGCAAAGCCTACACAAATGATCCCAGCGAAGAACACAAATAAAGAAGATTGCTAAGAGAAGGATTGCTATCAGATAAATCTGATCTCTTTGTGGTGTTGTTAACTTGTGTGTTTTTCTATAGAATTGAGCCAAAGACCTCAATTTATAGGTGTACAAGATGAATCTTCATATGCCTATGTAATGGCCCTTCAATAGACAAGTAATGGCCATTGAATCCCCATGATGACCAGCCAAGTAATGGCACAAGTAATGTCCAATTAGTGGTGGAATCAATGACATTAAAGCCACCCCAACAACCAAAACTTTTGGCCTTCAGTCGCATAGTCACTGCATGGGAAGCGCTGCGGCGCTGCAACATTAGCGCCGTGTCTCCAGTAAGCAACATTTGAAATTAGCATCGGCGCTGCCTGGGAGGATCCGTGGCCCTCCGGCGCCGCGGCCCTGACGGGGTTGGCTCCGCGGCCCTTTTCGACCCATTCCATCTTACACTTTGCACAATCCTTCCTTCGTTTACCTACGTGGAACACATGTTATCTATCAAATAACCGTCCATCATTCTATGTCTCAAACATTTACATTCGTACCAATATCTCTTTCACTAACGAAATTTATGATACTTGCCACTACGAGTGCACGTGTGTGGAAACGATGTTTCCAACGTGCGGGCCCCAATTGTTCGAGTCATAAATAATGGGATAAACTTAATTCCACATTAGTAAATTTCCAAAAAAAAAAAAACTCAAGACATTTTTAGTGTGCCAGCTGGTTAAGCACGAGAGATCAAATCCTTAAAATCAATTCGGATATTAGTATCATTGCTAAAAAATAGGAATTAGTGACAGACGGATTTTGTAGCTAAACATCAAACTTTGTCGTAAATCCTATTTAGGGACCGATTATCAAAAAAAATTGTTAGGTACAAGTAAAAGCAACGGATTGACGACGAAGTCCGTAGCTAATTCTAACTTTTTTGTAGTAGCCACATAGGATTAGATAGCCATGGACCAAATTTTTTCTTGTACATATATGAAAGCGATAACATGATACTCCTTTATTATCTCGTTCACCTTAGTCCGTCTAGCGCCTTTTTGTTGGGTCCACCTTGGTAGTTAGGTTGGACAACATGGATCTATTTTTATAATATTGAAGTCTGTCAACGTTTATCAATCATTAATTCTTCCCCCATAAACTTGTCAATCTTTTGCTCTTTTATCCTTCCGTCTTCCGGTTCTCCCCCTGTACGTTATTTGACAAGAGCGGATAGCACAACTCTATCAATAACAAGAAAACTAGGAAGTCATGAAGCAAGATAGACATGAAATCAAATAATATAACTTATCTTCTTGTCATTTTCTTCTCTCTGCTATCATTCAACATCTCAGCCTCAGTTAGAACAGAAGGAGAATCACTTACTATATGGAAAAATAGCTTATTATCATCATGTTCTTCTTCTGTTCTCCATTCATGGTCCGTTGATCATATTGACGACCTTTGTCATTGGACAGGGATCGTCTAACGAACGAAGAAGGAATAGAACAATTCCTGAAGAAATCGGAAATCTAAAACATCTCCGATCCCTTTCCCTAGCGTCTAACATGCTTCAAGGAAGTATTCCAATATTTCTAGGGAACTTGGAGTTTCTTAATGATTTGCTCGTCTCAGGAAACCAACTCTCAAGCCTAATGAAAGACACATCAGCAGAGACGTCGATTTGTAAGTTGCATTATCTTCAAGTTCTTGATCTTTCTAACAACAGCTTTGGAGGTGTGATTCCAGAGTGTTTAGGCAACTTCAGTGAACACCTGCTAGTAATGAATTTGGCAATGAATCGATTCGAAGGAACTATCCCTGGAACGTTCAAGAAAGGGAACGTTATACAATCTCTGCACTTGGAAAACAACCGATTAACAGGACCATTGCCAAAAAGTTTGGCCAATTGTAGGAGGCTCGAAGTTATGGATATCGGGAATAACAACATCACAGACTCGTTCCCTCGTTGGCTAGATACTTTTTCGGAGTTACAAGTTCTTGTGCTAAGATCAAATAGCTTCAACGGCGATATCAATGCTTCTGATACGAAACGTCCATTTCCAAAACTAAGAGTTCTTGATATCTCTTGCAATAAGTTCACTGGCTCTTTCCCAACTAATTATTTGGACCATTTTGAAGCACTAATGAACGTTGAACGTGTAGGTAGAGCATATAAAATGAGATTTCCAGTGAACCTTGATTCCAGGAGACCAAATTATTATGAGGATTATGTGAGTCTTGTTCTGAAAAGGAATGAAATTCGAGTAGTACGCATATTGGAGATGTACTCGGTGATTGATTTCTCTAACAACTATTTCCATGGTAATATTCCTAGTACCATTGGAAAACTTTGTACTGTTCGATTTCTAAATTTGTCACACAACTACCTAAGTGGCCAAATTCCATCCTCGCTAGGGAATCTATCCATGCTCGAATCATTAGATCTCTCATCAAATAAACTCGTCGAAAAAATACCCTGGCAGCTAACAGTGCTGACATCTCTTAGTGTACTCAATCTTTCTTGCAATTTTCTTGTAGGATCGATTCCTCGAAGCACACAGTTTGATACATTTGGAAACGATTCGTATCTAGGCAACATAGGATTGTGCGGATTTCCTTTGACGTTGGACTGCAATAACATGAATGGAACTCCACAGCTAGGAACACTAGTACAAGAAGAGAAGCAATCAGATTTTTTTGCTGAGTTTGATTGGCAAACTGCTCTTGTAGGATTCATTTGTGGAATACCATTTGGATTTCTTGCTTTTTATTATGGAAGATCAATAAGCTTGTACAAAATACTCCCTAGGTGGTGAACTCTATATCCAGCTTTGTTTATATCATGTATTGTACTTCACTTTTTTCTTTACTTAAAATATTTTTAAGTACTCAGTATGTGTGACCTCGTTCACACTGTCAGTCCCAAGCCCGGATAAAGAAGGAGGGTTGCCGAGAGTTAATAGGAAACAGACTCTCAAAGGTAGGGATAAGGTTGTGTACATCTTGTTGGATATTGTAAAGCAGTACGGGAAGTAAATAAACAATACAAGTGTTCGAAATGATAAACAAATAGACAATATTCAGAACTGCCGCAAAGTTGTTGAATCTTGAATCTTGATAACCTGAAATCAAGAAACACTAAATCTGGATTGTTACAACTGTGTGCTGAGTCGAGAGATGGCTCTCTGTCTTTAAGACAAGATTGCCCCGTATATATACTTTTACGTTAACGGACAATAGTCTTCCAAGATAAAACATCAACTAATCAACACTACAAAGCAAATAGGTTGATTCTGACGAAGAAAACAAACACGAAACGACTTGTTGAAGAATAGAAAAGGAAGGAAGATTTTTCTGTTTTCGTCCCAACGTTTCTGCCCACGTTTTAGACTTTCTGTTTCTCTTCTGTTTTGTCTCTGTGTATATAGTGTGTCTCATTTTTTCTGTGTATATATCTGTGTCACAATTGAGCCAAAAGGCATCAATATATAGCATAAGGGAGATTGCTCAACTGCCCAAGACATGGCTATTAATGGCCATTGAAGGAGAGGGAATTAAACATCCAAGTAATGGTTGTTTATGGCCATTGAAGGAGGGTGTAATTCAGCCAAGTAATGGCTGTTAATGGAGGGAGTTAATCAACCAAGTAATGGTTGGTTAATGCACAATAACGCCCCCAAAAATCAACTTCAACGGTAAGCAAAAACTTTCTGCCTTCCGTCGTTTCCAAATTCAACATTCCAGAAACTCCAGGGACCAAACTGTAAATATTAAACAATTTGGGGTCTATCAGAAGAAGCCAAGTCCCAAGTCCCACGACCCGGACGGGACGGGCGGGCGGCGGCGCGCGTGTGGGCTTAACCTTGAACCCAAGCACATCTAGGTCCTTCCTTCTTTAAACACATGGGTTACCCCTTAGGGTCCCAAACCCTTAGCCAATTTAGAGACTTATAAAGAGAGCAATTCTTCATTTTCCCACCGATGTGGTAGATTTGTCCCACACCATATTTCCATGCCTCAAACACCTTACTTCGTGAACCAATATCTCTTTCATTTCTCAATGAAATTTGACGATTGTTGGCCCTCACACCATATTTTCATGCCTCAAACACCTTACTTCGTGAACCAATATCTCTTTCATTTCTCAATGAAATTTGACGATTCTTGGTCCTACGGTCATCTACTTACTTAGTAGATTATGCACGTGTGAAGAGACAAAGCCTACAACATGCGAAACCCTAGTGTTTAATTCATTAAATATGGGTGGACGCACCTCCCCACCAAAAGCAAATTTCCAACACGTCTTACCCTCCCAGACCCCACTTGTGGGATTATAATGAGTTTATTGTTGTTGTTAAAATACTTTTAAGAGAACTGATAGAACCTATTTTCACAAACATTCAATCCCTTGGAACAAAACAGTTTTAAAAGCAAAATAATGCTATAGAGATACTCAAGTCACTTGGAATTAACCATATCCAGTTGGTTTTTCATTAATTACACGAATAGATACTAACAAAGGCAATCAAGGTGAGGCGTAGTGATTAATGAAGTGAGTTGAAAATTATGATCAGGTCTTAGGTACAAATCTCAATTTGCAAATATACTAGTAGATGATTTTTTCATATATATATTAAAGCTTTGGTGAACCGATTTATCTGATATATGTGCCAGTGAGAAGCAGTAAGTACTTCATGAAGTTAGTACGAATGCACATAAATTAGTATGAACACCACGATTATAAAAAAAAATACTAACAAAGAAATCTTCCTAACTTGAATTATTGACTTACAGCTTAAATTATTGACGGCTTTTCTCTATTCTTTTTGTTATGCTTTATCCTAAGTCGCATCTAATACGTAATATGTTTTGTACATTTCTATACTCCTTTAAAAAAACGACATATGTACCATTGGAATTAATTGAGCCAAAAGTGCATCTTTTGGAAAACATCCTAATAATTAAGTATTGCTCTCCTATTCTAATAATTACAAGCATCACTATAAGGAGAAATAAAGTTGTCTTCACGTGATTTATAGGTCACATGTTCGAGTTATCATTATATTTGCATTAGGGTAGATTGTATACATCATGCTCCTTGGAGTGTGGTCCTTTTCCGAACTCTACTAACACGTGTTAAGAGTCTCACATAAAAAATGAAATGAAAACATGGACTCCTTATATGGATTTGGACAATTCTCACCCTACAAGTTAGTTTTTGGAATGAGTTAGGTCGAAGATCCATTATTTACATGATATTAGAGTCAGACTCATTCCAATTCTTTGTTCGTCAATGTTGGGGCCCCAAATTATATTGTCCACGCTCCAATTAACGAGGTATGTACGTGCGGGGAGTGTTAAGAGTCCACATCGAAAATGGAATGAGAATATGGACTTGGACAATCATTGTGGGATACAACAATTGCAGGGAACGAGAAGTAAGTAAATATTACAATTGCTAGAAAGGATAAACTAAAGATTACAACTAAACTGGAAATCAAGAACAAAACAAACTCCTTGAGTGATTTGCTGAGTCGAGTGATGACACTCTGTCTTTAAGACAAGATTGTCCCGTATATCTCCTTTTACGTTGTCTGGCAATAGTCTCCCAAGACACAACAACAACTTAACAATTGAGCAAAGAAAACTCAAGTGTTACTTTTGAAGAACTTTGAGTATAGTAAACTTGCTAGAGAGGAAGAAGATGAATTCATAAATTCTGTAGTATATTCTAAGTGTAGTCAACAATTGAGTCAAAGGCCTCAATTTATAGTGTAATGAGATGACCCTTCAACTAGCCAACTAATGGCCTTTAATAACCCTGTAATGGCACTTGATGGAGGGGTTATATTCAGCCAAATAATGGCTGAATTCATGTGCCAAGTAATGGAGATTCAATGCTCCAAAACCAGCCCAAATGTCAGAACTTTCCAACTTCCCGTCGCAGCATTCTGCCTCCGAAGCGCCGCGGCTCCATTGGCTGAAGACCCAATTAGCGCCGCTGCGTTCCGGCGCCTCGGCTCCGACGAGGCTGCTCCGCGGCGACTTCCGACTCGTTTCATCTTACACATCGTACACTTCTTCCTTCGTTTACCAACATGGAATATTTTATCATTTGGCCAATAATCGTCCATCATTCTATGTCTCAAACGTATTACATACGTACCAATATCTCTTTCACTAATGAAATTTGCGATACTTGGCACTGAGTGTGTACGTGTGTGGAAATGGCGTTTCCGACGTGTGGGGCCCCAATTGTTCGAGTCATAAATAATGGAATAAACTTAATTCCACATTAGTAAATTTCCAACAATCTCCTCTTGAAAGAGATTTTGGCGCACTCACATGGTGCCTTTTCTAGCAATCTTTCAGCGGACCGATGTTGCATCAGGAGAGGTAGCTTTAGCTTTGAACCTTCCATAGTTGAACACCATCGGACTTACTTACTGCGCGGTGAACGTGATGTCTTGAATCGTCAGTGTTTTAGTGTAAGCCAAGTCAACGGTACCAACACAACAACTTCCCTTACTCTGTTCTTCGTAATGTTTTGTCCGTTGTGGCTGTGGATACTTCTTGGATTCTTAAGTGCGTTTATTTGAGGTGGCATGTCCTCGCACTTAAATAGGTGGTCTCCTATAAGGTATCCTGTTATACCCCACTTTACAAGTGTTAGGAACCATAAAAAGCTTCCCCAAACCTAACCTCAACCGTGAGGATCATTAAAGGTTTTTGGAAACTTAACCTTTACCCACGCTGCAGATAGCACTTAACGTCTATCGCGGAAACTACTTTGGATTGATGTTTCTTTACAGAAATCACTATCCGAAGTGCTCATGCTTCCGCCGAAACTCTCAACTGAACCTTTACAACTTAGTTTTCCCATTGAACCTAATTTCTGGGATCTCCAGTCAGTAATGTTGGGTTACCTCCGTATTGGTCCTTATAGCTTGGGTTTTAAGCCCGTTCCCCTAGACAGACAGAACATCTGATCTTTGGGTAAGACCTTTGTCAGTGGATCCGCTATATTATCCTTTGATTTTATGTTATCAATGAATATTATACCCGTGGTGATCAGCTGCCTAATAGTCTTATGTCTCCGTCGAATATGAGTCTTATACATCTCCCTAGTCGTAGTGGATCATTACGAGACTTTGTCCCAACAAGGAACATCCTCTAAGAAGTCGTGAAGCCACTATCGCGCCCTGTTTTCGACCCGCTCGGGTCAAAAAGGAGCATGACGTGTTCAGGTGATTCCTGGGTAAAAAGGGTTAAGGAGTCGCCACCTAATTATTTTTACGGTGAATTAGGACACCTAAATATTAACTAAATGCTGCAAAGTAAACTCCGATTTTAAAGTCTGCGAAACTAATGAGATTCTAGGTAAGGGTTCTTTATTATCCTAAAGGAAAGGGGTTAGGCATACTTTAAGATCCGCTAACTTGCGGTTATCCGATCAAACTCAGGTTAATATTATAGTAAGAAAAATGCATGTTTAAAGTATGAAGTTAAAAAAATGTTTGCAAATAATTAATGAAAGAGATGTATTTTATACATGTATGCATTTGTGACAATAATAAGGAGAAAAACAATTAATTTGTAATGCCAAAGGAGTAATTTTTGAAAATCATTTTTTAGTTGTGCAATGAATAGAAGATGATCAAAGTTTGTTTTAAAAATCTTAAATATGCATAACGAGCCTAAAAAATAAATAAACTAGCGAGGGATTTCTAAGTTTTGAATTAACCGAGCCTACAAGTAAATAAGATAGCGACGGATTTCCAATCTTAGACTATCCTATGAATTAATTCTAAGTTTGCCTATTTCTAAGCATTTCAATAATTACATAAGTGCAGTAAATAATATTACAATACAAGCGGTGTAAAATCTGAATTAAAGAAAAATAAATAAAATAAATAAACTCCGAGGAATATCTGTCTTCATTGACTTTGTTTCTTGCAAGCTGTCAAGAACAAACGGTTAGAAACAGTTAAAAAAACAAATAACTTCGGATCCGTAACCAAAACAGTGAGCGTTTTGGTCACGGAGGGCTCAAACTTAAAATTTGAAAAGACCATTCCAATCACGTCGTGGCTGCAAACATATGAATAAGTGGTTATTTTGATTGTCTCGCCTACTAAACGTGTTGGTCTCTCGGATGAAAAGAAAGGATCACTATAATCACGTCGTGGCTGAGAATATATAACTTGTTGGTTATTTTAGTCACCTCGCCTACTAAACATGTTGATCTCGGATAAAATAAAGGTTTAAGCCTCATCCTTGCCCGGAAGTTATATTTCTGTATTTACAACTGTGGAGGCCTCAAAATCGACGGATATTTTTCATCGGCCAGTGTAGTATCGTGTTCAAATCAGCAAAATTTTAAAACAAGGTAGCAAACAGTAAGCAGGAAGCAGTAATCAGAAAGCAGAAAAACAGAGAAACAAATTCTGAAAAGACGCGGTGTTTAGTTTAAAACAGTAAAAAATAGCAAAACAGTAATATGAAACCGAGAAGCGTCTTCCGAAGATAGACGCAATATTGGTTTGAATCAATAAAATAACAAAGAGAATGTGGTATTAATTCCATCAATAACATAATAACAATGCCAAAGAAACAGACAGTAGCGATTAAACTATCTGACCCGAATTCTGAAGTTTCGGAACCAAAACAGGACTAAGAAGCATTTATGAAAAAAATAAACAGACCCGGATTATGAACGGTGACCCGAATGAAATCAGAAATTCAGATTTTTTGATAACCAGCAAGAGATATGAAAAACGCAAAAATCTGGAAATTTATCCAAACCGCCGACCCGGAACAGTGACCCGACCCGAATCGGATTTTTTCAACCCGGATGGATTTCTTTCCAAATTTCAGATAACCAACAACAAGATATAAAAATACAAAATCTGAAACATTATCCGAACCGGGTCGACCCGACCCGGAACAGTGACCGACCCGAATCGGATTTTTCAACCAGGATCGATTTCTTTCCAAATTTCAGATAACCAACAACAAGATATAAAAATACAAAATCTGAAAAATTATCCGAACCGGGTCGAGCCGACCCGGAACAATGACCGACCCGAATCGGATTTTTCAACCCAGATCGATTTCTTTCCAAACCAACAACAAGATATAAAAAATACAAAATTTGGAAAATTATCCGAACAGGGTCGACCTGACCAGGAACAGTGACCGATCCGAATCGGATTTTTCAACCCGGATCGATTTCTTTCCAAATTTCAGATAACCAACAACAAGATATAAAAAATACAAAATTTGGAAAATTATCCGAACCGGGTCGACCCGACCCGAAACAGTTACCCGACCCGGAATCCGAAAACAGTGAAGAATAGCAAAATTTCAGATTATTCACTACCAAAACCCCAATAATTTTAACTTATATTTTCGGACTCTTTAAGATGATGAACAAAAAAAAAAGGAAGCAATACCAACCTTAGGAGAATCTTAGATTTTAAATTTCGAATTTCAAAACTTGAACTCGATTTTCGGACCTCCAAAATTCCCCCCTAAAATGAAGAACAAAGTGGGGGTTTTATAGATGAAATTCCCCCTAAAAATCGAGCTTGAATTTCAAAATAAAGGAGCTAACAATTACGGATTTTAGGGGTATGGGTCGCGGATTTTTGGGGTATGGGTGAAATGATGGGTTGGTGGCAGGGTATGGGGTGTCGGGTGGGGGTAGGGGTGTAGGGTGGCGGCTGGTTGAAGGAGAGAAGGGTTTTTTTCGTTTGGTAGGGGGGTTTGTTAAAATGGGGTAAGGGGACGGGTTGGTTAAAGATAAGGAGAGGGGGCTCGGGTTTGGGCCGACGAGTGGGCTTGGTTGTGCAAAATGGGGAGTTTGGGCTCGGGTGTTTGTTGGGCTGGGCGAATTGGTTTTTGGGCTGGTGGGTGTTTTGAATAAAAGGGGAAGGGATGTTGGGCCAGCCGAGTTGGGCTTTGATTTTTGGGTGAGGGGGAATAAATGGGGAGTTGGTTAGAAAATGAAGAAAGGGGAGTTTGGGCTGTTGCAGGTGGGCCGAAAATAAAGAGGGGGAGTTGTTGGGTTGAGATTATTTTTGGGTTGGGAAATAAAATGAGTTATGGGTTTAAAAATATAAAAAGGGGTTTAACATTAAAAATATTTTTTTTTTGTAAAAGATGTGAATTATTTAAAATAATATAACGATGTGATAATAATAAATATAATATTTGCGAAATGTTTAATGCTTAATAAAAAATGGAAATGCGATGCAATTTTGCGAGAATAAAATAACATAAAATTTTCGGATAAAACTTATGATTATGATAAAAATGCAAATGATAGTAAAAAAATGCGAATAATAATAATAATAAGAGAATAATAATATATATATATACGCATGTATGTATATAGATTAAAATTGTTTTGAGGTGTTAAAAATATTTAAAATTGCAAATAAATTGGAAAAGACGGGACAAAATTGGGTGTCAACAGCCACTCAGCTTCTTCTCCTGCTTTGTCTAAATTGATAAACTCCGATTCCATCGTGGATCGGGCGATGCAAGTTTACTTAGAGGTTTCCAAGACACAGCCCCACCACCAACTGTAAATATATACCTACTGGTGGACTTGGTGTTCTCTATATCAGATATTCAGTTTGCATCACTGTACCCCTTTAGTACAGCTGTATATCTAGAATAATGCAACATGTAAGTTAGCGTGTATTTCAGGTATCGTAGTACCCGATTCAACGTCTTCCAATGATCATTACTTGGATTACGGCTAAACCTAGTCAACTTGTTGACTGTATAAGCAATATCAGGTCGGGTGCAATTTGTTATTTACATCAAACTCTCAATCACCTGTGCATAGTGCTCCTGGCATACGGGTGCACCACGATTTTTATCAAGCTTTTGATTTCTATCCAGTGGTGACTTCATAGGTGAACTGTCAAACATCTTGAACTTTCTCAACACATCCTCGATGTAGTGAGACTGAGATAAGACCAGTCTGTCAAACGTCGTAAAGATCTTTATCCCTAAGATGACATATGTGATACCCATATCCTTCATGTTGAAGCATTGTTTCAACATGTTCTTAGTCTCTAGGATCAAGCTAGGACTGCTCCATGTGATCAACATCGTCTACGTACATGCATATCATGACGAACGAGTTAGACTTACCTTTCGTGTCGACACATTTGTCACATTCATTAATGGAGAAACCCTTCGATGTTAAAGTACTATCAATTAAGGTAATACCCATTTTTGTCCAAGCCCAACCCATCACCCATTTTATTTCCCCAACCCAAAAAACAAATACCCAGGCCCAACGGAAAGCCCATCCGGATCGGCCCACTTCCCTTTTAACTCCCAATATCCTTTATTTCCCCCCTTAAACCAAAACCCTACAACATCTAACTCCACAAACACAACAAAAAAGAAAACAACTCTCACTCTCCCTTTTTTCACTCGGTAGCCGCACACCCCCACACCCGTCACCTCGCCAACACCACCACACCACCAGCCACTCTACCCCACCTACGCCGGTCACCACACCCTCACCACTACCATACCCACAGTCGACAGCCCCCCATACCCGTGACCCCTACACGCCGGTCACCTCACCCATTGCCGCCACCAGTCGCCGTACACACCACCACGACCCCACACCGTCGGTCACCCATACGCCACACCCATACCTACACCCCCCAAAATCCGAAACCCATCTATAAATACCCCCATTTTCGTTCACTGTTTTGGGGGGGGGTCGATTTTGTGGATTTTTTGTCCGAAAAGAGGGAGTTTTGGTCGGAGCTTATGTCGGAAATCGGGTATTATTTTGCCTTTTTTGCTCACTGTCGGGCCGGGTCGGGTCAACCCGATTTAGGTAAGTTTTCCATATTTTTTATGCTTTTATATCTCCTTGTTGGTTATCTGAAGATTTGGAAAAAAAAAAAGTTGTTCCGGGTGGGGTCACTGTTCGGTCGGGTCACTGACCCGTGTCGGGTCGACCCGGTTCGGTTAAATTCCAGATTTTTGTTGTGTTTATAGTGTTGTTGGTTACCTGAAAATTTGGAAAGAATTTGATTCGGATTGAAGTATCCGAGGCTCGGGTCGGAGTCCTTTGTTAGGGTCGGGTCGATTCGACCGGTTCGAATGAATTTCCAGATTTTTGTTTTAATATCTTGTTGTTTATTATCGAAAAATAAAAAATATATTTGAATCGGGTCGTCAACCCGAAATCCGGGACGATCACTTTCAGGGATCCGGGTCGGGTCAAATTTCGAAATTCGGGTCGGACATTTTTTTTTGCGAATCGTGCTTTTTTTTTGGCATTTAAACATCCGTGCAACGGATATTTTGTTGTTTTACTTGTTTTGAATTAAATACTACACTTAGGCCGATGAAATTAAATTCGAGGCCACACTTTTTTTCTTCTTTCGTTTCGTTTCTCTGTTTACTTGTTTTCTTTAACATCCGTGCAATGGATTAATGTTTTATTTGTTTTAACTAACACTACACTTAGGCCGATGAAATTGAATTTGAGGTCACGCTTTTTTTTTATTTTTCGTTCCTCTGTTTTTTTTTCGCCTTGTTTAAGTATCCGGCAACGGATATCTTACTTGTTCTATTGTTTTATTGCCTTATTTATATCGCATTATGGCCGATGAAAAAATATCCGTCGATTTTTGAGGCCTCCACATTTGTAAAGACGGAAAATAAAACTTCGGGCAAGGATGAAACTTAAATCTTTTTCACCCAAGAGACCAACATGTTCGGTAGGCAAGGCAACTAAAATGACCAACGAGTCATACGTTCGCAGCCACGACGTGATTGGAATGATCTTTTCAAAATTTGAGTCTGAGCCCTCCGTAATCAGAACATCTATTGTTTTGGATACGGATCCGAAGTTATATATATTCAATTGTTTCTAACCTTTTATTTTTGACAAATTGCAAAGATAAAGTCAAAGAAGGCAAATACCCCTCGGAGATTATTTATTTTTGTTGTTGTCTTTTACTTTCTTTAATTCACTTTATTTTCATCCGTATTGTAATATTATTGTACTCATGAAATTATTGAAATATTTAGAATAGATAGATAGAATTAATTGATAGGGTAGTCTAAAATTGGAAACCCATCGCTAGGTTATCTATTTTTAGGCTCGTCACCCATACAATTTACATTGCATATATTTTTATCAATTTTCATACAAATGCATATTTATACTTTTTTTCAGCTTTACATGTAAATTAATGCCATACAAATGCATACTTGTACAAAATGCATCATTTTATTAACATCTTGTAACATTATTTTTATATTTGTAAAAACATGTATTTTTCTTAGCATAACAATTAACCTGAATTTGATCGGATAACCGCGAGTTAGCGGATCTTAAAGGATGCCTAACCCCTTCCCTTTAGGATAATAAAGAACCCTTACCCAGAATTTCATTAGTTTCGTAGACCACAAAATGGAGTTATTCTCCAGCATTTAGTTAACATTCAGGTGCCCTAATTCACCTTAGAATAATTAGGTGGCGACTCCTCAAGCAAGCATTTTTAATCCATCCGGAGGGAATTGACGCCATCGCGTCGCGAAGCCTGCAGGTCAAAATCGGGCGCGACAGCATGGCGACTCCGCTGGGGATACTTTCAGGTTCTTAACCATAGCAAATTCAGGTTAATTATTATTATGCTTTATATCGCTCCTTATTTGATTTATTGTTTTTAATTGTATTCTTTTTGAAATTTTGTATGTTTAACTGCTTTAATTGCTATATTCTTTTACTGCTTTCCTTAAATTGGCATTCCGCTCATATTTCTTCCATTATGGAAAGTTGACACTATCACACATTACACGCGAGGTGTGTTTTGCGCACCCGCAAATTCTTTCAAATTACCAAATTTTAGGAGAGTTGGCGTATGCGCGGAGTGATCGGACCAACCGGTGGCCGCGTAGCCTTCTCACTCGAGTAGTCCGCTCGGGAACCTTGAGTCAAGTAAGCCAAATCTTAGAAAATTTAGGATAGAGCTATACCACATTTTATTTTTAAGTCATGCATACATACACATTAGGTGGGTCGATCCTTGGCATCGACTCCACAATTAAGAAATCCACCAAAATTGTCGACGGGTCTCGCTCCCCCAACGACCATCAACATATTATTTGTAGCGTGATAATGATGGACTAATCCAAGCCTAATCATGACATGCCGATATTGGAAAATGTACATACATTTTGTCTTCATTTCCAACAAAAGCATTGTAGTTTGACAGCTTGGATTATTCTGTTATAATCTCTCATATTTGGCATTTAGGCTCACCTCTGGCATAAGAGAGGCTCCATGCATGTTAGGACGCACATTTAATTCTCGCACAATTTGTTTGCTATTTTTCTTCTTTTAACTTTGTACATATTATTTAATGTAATAAATACCTGCTTCAATTCTTTACATATCATACCATGTCGCTTGCAACAAAGGGACAGAAATTGAGTCACTTCCCTATGATAAAGTGTTCTTGAACATCCAAGACTCGGACCTCGTGCAGCAATCAGGGGAGTTTTTGACTATACTGTCACTTTCCTACATTTTATTATTATTTTAGTGACTTTCCTCCTTTCACCTGGTGCTCTTATTTTTGCAGGAAGATCGTCCTCGCGAACAGTTAGGGGCGGTCGTTCTAAAACATTATTCCTGTATATACTCCAGGAAAGAACAAATCCAAAGGCTTTCACAAAGATGACCGGAAGATGTTTTGACTGGAAAAAGTCAGCCAACACCAGAGTCAACGAGGCGTCACTTTAGTTGTCTATACTTGTTTTTTATATATATTTTGCATATTCAGTTGAGATGCTTAATTTTGTTACATAATTTTTTTTTATATCATGCATTTTTTTAACATATCCTTACGAACTACGAGTGTCTGATTCTCACCATACGGTGTGATACGTAGGTAACCCTTCTCGGGTGCGACACCCCTAAAAAAAAAAACCCTAAAAAAAAAAAATGAAAAAAAATGATTATGGTTTATCAATCTTTTTTTTTTCTCATTATATCGTGATGGATAATTTTTTTTCATTACATCCTATTGTGATAATTATTTTTCCATTGCATTCGTCCCATAATGGACAATCATTTGTTTTATGCAGTTTTTACTTACTATCGTGGATAAATCATTTTTCAATCATACATTTTTTATAACCTATCCTTACGAACTACGAGTGTCTGATTCTCACCATACGGTGTGATACGTAGATAACCCCTTTCGGGTGCGACACCCCTAAAAAAAAAAATCAAAAAAAAAAAAAAAAAAAAAAAAAAATAAAAAAATTATTCTGGTTTATCAATCTTTATTTTTTTTTTCATTACATCCTAATGGACAATCTTTTTTCATTACATCCTATTGTGGACAATCATTTTTTTTCATTGCATTCATTCTAATTTGTCAATCACTTTTCATTGCATACGAGCTTTTACTTACTATCCTATCGTGGATAAGTTCTTTTTCAATCATACATTTTTATAACCTATCTGCACGAACTACGCACACCTGATTCTCGTCAAAGATGAGATACGTAGGCAGCCCTATTTGGGGTTCGGTACCCTTTATTCAAAAACAAAAAAAAAAAAACAAAAAAAAAATACAAAATATATATATATTTTCTAAGAATCATTGATGGACTTGGTTGATACCAACACAGTTAAGAGTGTGCATAGGAAAGAACAAGCGGAGAAGACTGACTTCGTGGTAAACCATAGATTCTTCTGGTACCTCTTATTCACGCCTGTGTTGACGCTTAAAAATTATTTTGCATGCTTCCAAGGTATGAACGAAGCCAACCTCATCGTTTCATATGCATTGTGTGGTGAGTTTTAGAATAAGTTCAATTGCATTGCATTGTGATCTAGAACTTGGCTCGAATGTTTGTTGAGGCGAAATCCTGAGTAACACTTGGTATAGGAAAGGATCGTAGGCTTTCTTTGATCCGTTTGAGCCTTTTCAGCTTACCAAATAACATTATCCATAGTACTCCCCCTTTGAGCCTGAAGCCTATTTTTTTTTAACAACCACATATTATGCCTATACCCTTTCTGAGTGCGTGCACGCACTATCCCTCTCTTGGCCCGACTTCCTTGAGCGCATCAGAAATGTGCAAATTGCTGAAAATGATCCGAGTTGAAGTTGCAATGTTCCCAAAAGAGGAAATGAAACAAAACAAAGGGACGACTTCACAAAAAATGAAGTAAAAAGCCCCGACAATATCAAAATCAAAAAAAAAAACACTGAAAAAGGGGAAAAAACTCCAAACGAAATATTCAAAAGAAGTCGGTACAAAATAAAGGGGGCAAAAAGAAGCAAATCGGTATCAAGGCACACAAATACAAAGCGCGGACATATTCCAACGCTCAAGGAATGATTAGTCACTCCTTACCCAAATGATATCCTTTCCTTTCCCCAAGCCTACATTACAAACCCATAACAAGCCCTACATGATCCTATACCAAGGGTTCTCACATTAGTGGATACTTACATGACGACCAAGCCTATGGTATCACGATTGAATGCATTGAACATCTTTCTGAGGGTGAGTGTACTTCTCTAGACGTCCCAAAGTTCAAAATACTGAAATACATTTGAGAAAGGGACTTTCTTTCAGTGAGGGCATTTGAAACATGAGGTTGCATATGTCAAAACCTTGGCTTGAAGCAAGTGTTGATCCTCAAGTATGTCTGAGGTAGCATATGAAGCTGTAGGAATTACCCTGAAGTCAGCCTCGGTTATACAGAGAGCAGTAACGGGAACCCTAAGCACATTACTAATTGTTGGTACCAACTGAAGTCAAAATATGATTTTGTCTTTTTCATATTTTCAAAAAACAAAAGAAAAACCTTGCAAAATATATTGCATCATTTTCCAAACTCTACTCACTCTTTTACAAAAAAAAAAAAAACATTCTACAAATATAAATCTCTTTTGCCGCATGAACTACGTTATGACCTGATTCCCTCGGCGGGATACGTAGGCGGTCACATCAGCTTCGGTCTCATTTTTTGAAAACCCTTACAAAATCCTTTTGTCATGAACAACGTTATGACCGGATTCCCTTGGCGGGATACGTAGGCGGCCACATCGGCTTCGGTCCCATTTTCAGAAAATCCTTACAATCCTTTTGTCATGAACTACGTTATTACCTGATTCCCTTGGCGGGATACGTAGGCGGCCACATCGGCTTCGGTCCCATTTTTAGAAAATCCTTACAATCCCTTTTTGCTTGCAGCGAACTACGTTATGACCTGATTCCCTTGGCGGGATACGTAGGCGGCCACATCGGCTTCGGTCCCATTTTCAGAAAATCCTTACAATCCCCTTTTGCTTGCATGAACTACGTTATGACCTGATTCCCCGGCGGGATACGTAGGCGGCCACATCGGCTTCGGTCCCATTTTGGAAAAGTTCACAATCTCTTTTGCCGCATGAACTACGTTATGACCTGATTCCCTCGGCGGGATACGTAGGCGGCCACATCAGCTTCGGTCTCATTTTTTGAAAACCCTTACAAAATCCTTTTGTCATGAACTACGTTATGACCTGATTCCCTTGGCGGGATACGTAGGCGGCCACATCGGCTTCGGTCCCATTTTCAGAAAATCCTTACAATCCTTTTGTCATGAACTACGTTATGACCTGATTCCCTTGGCGGGATACGTAGGCGGCCACATCGGCTTCGGTCCCATTTTTAGAAAATCCTTACAATCCCTTTTTGCTTGCAGCGAACTACGTTATGACTTGATTCCCTTGGCGGGATACGTAGGCGGCCACATCGGCTTCGGTCCCATTTTCAGAAAATCCTTACAATCCCCTTTTGCTTGCATGAACTACGTTATGACCTGATTCCCCGGCGGGATACGTAGGCGGCCACATCGGCTTCGGTCCCATTTTGGAAAAGTTCACAATCTCTTTTGCCGCATGAACTACGTTATGACCTGATTCCCTCGGCGGGATACGTAGGCAGCCACATCAGCTTCGGTCTCATTTTTAGAAAACCCTTACATAATTCTTTTTACTTACATGAACTACGTTATGACCTGATTCCCCGGCGGGATACGTAGGCAGCCACATCGGCTTCGGTCTCATTTTTAGAAAATCCTTACAATCCCTTTTTGCTTTCATGAACTACGTTATGACCTGATTCCCTTGGCGGGATACGTAGGCGGCCACATCGGCTTCGGTCCCATTTTTAGAAAATCCTTACAATCTCTTTTGCCACATGAACTACGTTATGGCCTGATTCCCACCGCGGGATACGTAGGCAGCCACATCGGCATCGGCCCCATTTTTGAAAAAAAATAATAAAAAATTCTTCACAATCCCTTTTGCTTACAACGAACTACGTTATGACCTGATTTCCTTTGTCGGAATACGTAGGCGGCCTATATCGGCTTCGGTCACACCATTGGAATTTTTCTTTCATTATCTTGCAGACAACGCAATGTGCTTACATGATTGCCTTAACAGGACAAGCAAGTGGCCCGCACAAACTCGGCTTTATCCAGTTGGAAGTTCATCATCTTCATATATACCAGAAACTGGGGCATTTTTTAAAGGGTTCACTGCAAGCATATGCCAATAGACACCGGAAAATGCCGGACAACTAAGTCTTCAATCTAAACCAGTCTGAGCTTGCAAGCGTCAAGGGCAAAAACTACAAAGTCAATGCGAATCAACCGCCCCTGCCCCCCCAAACTCACAAATTTCTTTCAGTGCAGGTCTTCAGGTTGACAAAGGCGGAAAGTCGCGACATGAGGCTTAATTTCGCAAAGAATTCCCGCATCCCCGCTCACCACAAGGATCACGTTCCTATTGGACGTCTGCACAAAAAAAAAAAAAAAAAAAAAAAAAACATCATCTTGACTTACAGGGTCCCAGCTGCTATGTCCGTACAAGGACGATATTTCGACTCACAGGGTCATATTTCTCATCCTTATCCATTCCTTTTACATCGCTTATGTCTGCGCATTAACTTTTAATCTAGATTGATGACATATCAATTCGACTTTAGGGTCACACTTTGCATCACGTCTAAACAACGACGTCATTTTACATTTCGTCTATGCAACGACGTCATTTCAGGCGCCCACCTTCTAATGCGGGTATTTTAATTTTTGTCAGGCGCCCACCTCCTAATGCGGGTATTTTAATTTCAGTCAGGCGCCCACCTCCTAATGCGGGTATTTTAATTTCTGTCAGGCGCCCACCTCCTAATGCGGGTATTTCAATTTCAGTCAGGCGCCCACCTCCTAATGCGGGTATTTTATTTTCAGTCAGGCGCCCACCTCATAATGCGGGTATTTTATTTCAGTCAGGCGCCCACCTCCTAATGCGGGTATTTCAATTTACGTCGGCGCCCACCTCCTAATGCGGGTATTTTAATTTACGTCGGCGCCCACCTCCTAATGCGGGTATTTCAATTTCGGTCGGCGCCCACCTCCTAATGCGGGTATTTTAATTCCGCCGGCGCCCACCTTCTAATGCGGGTATTTTAATTTCAGTCAGGCGCCCACCTCCTAATGCGGGTATTTAAATTTCTGTCAGGCGCCCACCTCCTAATGCGGGTATTTTAATTTCGGTCGGCGCCCACCTCATAATGCGGGTATTTTAATTTACGTCGGGCGCCCACCTCCTAATGCGGGTATTTTAATTTACGCCGGCGCCCACCTCCTAATGCGGGTATTTCAATTTCGGTCGGGCGCCCACCTCTAATGCGAGTATTTCATTTTCGGTCGGCGCCCACCTCCTAATGCGGGTATTTCAATTTCGGTCGAGCACCCACCTCCTAATGCGGGTATTTCATTTTCAGTCAGGCGCCCACCTCCTAATGCGGGTATTTTAATTTCAGTCAGGCGCCCACCTCATAATGCGGGTATTTTAATTTCAGTCAGGCGCCCACCTCCTAATGTGGGTATTTATATTTCTGTCAGGCGCCCACCTCCTAATGCGGGTATTTTAATTTCTGTCAGGCGCCCACCTCCTAATGCGGGTATTTTAATTTCAGTCAGGCGCCCACCTCCTAATGCGGGTATTTAATTTCAGTCAGGCATCCACCTTCTAATGCGGGTATTTCATTTTCAGTCAGGCGCCCACCTCCTAATGCGGGTATTTTATTTTCAGTCAGGCACCCACCTCCTAATGCGGGTATTTTATTTTCAGTCAGGCGCCCACCTTCTAATGCGGGTATTTCATTTTCAGTCAGGCGCCCACCTCCTAATGCGGGTATTTCATTTTCAGTCAGGCACCCACCTCCTAATGCGGGTATTTCAATTTCAGTCAGGCGCCCACCTCCTAATGCGGGTATTTCAATTTCTGTCAGGCGCCCACCTTCTAATGCGGGTATTTTAATTTCTGTCACACCTATGCAACTACGTCATCTGCATAACGTCTAAGCAACGACGTCACCTCATCACGCCTGTGCTACATCATCATCTACATTGGGAAGTACTTCGAACATCGTTCAGCCTTTCCCCCAGTATCTTGGCACATCTGCAACCAGTGTCATCATAAGTCGACACTGGGGCATTGTTTCTTGAATCTGCACCATCTTTTACAACTTTTCTCTTCCCTCGGGATTTTATTTCTTCCCATTCATCTCTAATCTTTCCTCGAGTCCCGATGATCAGGACAAAATTGGCTACTTAGTCAACTTCTTTGGCCGAAAACTCTTTCATCGCCTCCGGCCAAAGAGGGGCATCTGTTGACACCCAATTTTGTCCCATCTTTTTTGATTTTATTTGCAATTTTTAATATTTTTGACACTTTACGACAATTTTAAAATATAGACATATATATGTATATATTATTATTATTATTATTATTTGTATTTTTTATTTGTCATTTGCATTTTTATATCACAATCATTCTTTATCCTAATATTATATGTTATTTTATTTTCGCAAAACGACATTGCATTTTTATTTTTATTTAAGCATTAAGCATTTCACAAATATTATATTTTTATCATATTGTCATCTTTACAATTTATAAATTTTGCAAAGCTTTCTTTTTATATAATAAAACCTCTTTTTTATATTCTAAACCCATAACCCATTTCATTTCCCCCAAAACAACTTCTACTCAATCCAAAACAATTCCTACCCAACCCAAACTAAAACCCATTTTCGTCCAAGCCCAACCCATCACCCATTTTATTTCCCCAACCCAAAAAACAAATACCCAGGCCCAACGGAAAGCCCATCCGGATCGGCCCACTTCCCTTTTAACTCCCAATATCCTTTATTTCCCCCCTTAAACCAAAACCCTACAACATCTAACTCCACAAACACAACAAAAAAGAAAACAACTCTCACTCTCCCTTTTTTTCAGCTCAGCCGCCGCACACCCCCACACCCGGTCACCTCGCCAACACCACCACACCACCAACCACTCTACCCCACCTACGCCGGTCACCACACCCTCACCACTACCATACCCACAGTCGACAGCCCCCCATACCCGTGACCCCTACACGCCGGTCACCTCACCCATTGCCGCCACCAGTCGCCGTACACACCACCACGACCCCACACCGTCGGTCACCCATACGCCACACCCATACCTACACCCCCCAAAATCCGAAACCCATCTATAAATACCCCCATTTTCGTTCACTGTTTTGGGGGGGGGGTCGATTTTGTGGATTTTTTGTCCGAAAAGAGGGAGTTTTGGTCGGAGCTTATGTCGGAAATCGGGTATTATTTTGCCTTTTTTGCTCACTGTCGGGCCGGGTCGGGTCACCCGATTTAGGTAAGTTTTCCATATTTTTTATGCTTTTATATCTCCTTGTTGGTTATCTGAAGATTTGGAAAAAAAAAAGTTGTTCCGGGTGGGGTCACTTTATTAGGTCGGGTCACGACCGTGTCGGGTCGACCGGTTCGGTTAAATTCCGATTTTTGTTGTGTTTATAGTGTTGTTGGTTACCCGAAAATTTGGAAAGAATTTGATTCGGATTGAAGTATCCGACTCGGGTCGGGTCATTGTTCGGGTCGGGTCGATTCGACCGGTTCGAATGAATTTCCGATTTTTGTTTTAATATCTTGTTGTTTATTATCTGAAAAATAAAAAAAAATATTTGAATCGGGTCGGGTCAACCCGAAATCCGGGACGATCACTGTTCGGGATCCGGGTCGGGTCAAATTTCGAATTCGGGTCGGACATTTTTTTTTGCGAACTGCTGCTTTGTTTTTTTTGGCATTTAAACATCCGTGCAACGGATATTTTGTTGATTTACTTGTTTTGAATTAAATACTACACTTAGGCCGATGAAATTAAATTTGAGGCCACACTTTTTTTCTTCTTTCGTTTCGTTTCTCTCTTTCTTTTGTTTTCTTTAACATCCGTGCAATGGATTAATGTTTTATTTGTTTTAACTAACACTACACTTAGGCCGATGAAATTGAATTTGAGGTCGCGCTTTTTTTATTTTTCGTTCCTCTGTTTTTTTTCGATTCTTGTTTAAGTATCCGGCAACGGATATCTTACCGTTCTATTTGTTTTATTGCCTTATTTATATCGCATTATGGCCGATGAAAAAATATCCGTCGATTTTTGAGGCCTCCACATTTGTAAAGACGAAAAATAAAACTTCTGGGCAAGGATGAAACTTAAATCTTTTTCACCCAAGAGACCAACATGTTCGGTAGGCAAGGCAACTAAAATGACCAACGAGTCATACGTTCGCAGCCACGACGTGATTGGAATGATCTTTTCAAAATTTGAGTCTGAGCCCTCCGTAATCAGAACATCTATTGTTTTGGATACGGATCCGAAGTTATATATATTCAATTGTTTCTAACCTTTTATTTTTGACAGCTTGCAAAGATAAAGTCAAAGAAGGCAAATACCCCTCGGAGATTATTTATTTTTGTTGTTGTCTTTTACTTTCTTTAATTCAGCTTTATTTTCATCCTGTATTGTAATATTATTGTACTCATGAAATTATTGAAATATTTAGAATAGATAGATAGAATTAATTGATAGGGTAGTCTAAAATTGGAAACCCATCGCTAGGTTATCTATTTTTAGGCTCGTCACCCATACAATTTACATTGCATATATTTTTATCAATTTTCATACAAATGCATATTTATACTTTTTTTCAGCTTTACATGTAAATTAATGCCATACAAATGCATACTTGTACAAAATGCATCATTTTATTAACATCTTGTAACATTATTTTTATATTTGTAAAAACATGTATTTTTCTTAGCATAACAATTAACCTGAATTTGATCGGATAACCGCGAGTTAGCGGATCTTAAAGGATGCCTAACCCCTTCCCTTTAGGATAATAAAGAACCCTTACCCAGAATTTCATTAGTTTCGTAGACCACAAAATGGAGTTATTCTGCAGCATTTAGTTAACATTCAGGTGCCCTAATTCACCTTAGAATAATTAGGTGGCGACTCCTCAAGCAAGCATTTTTAATCCATCCGATGGGAATTGACGCCATCGCGTCGCGAAGCCTGCAGGTCAAAATCGGGCGCGACAATACCCGTATGGACGTCATCCAAGACATCGGGGAGTAAGATTGGCCAGTGGGCCAGGACGACCCGACCCCGTCCCTAGCCTGACCCGAGCCCGCCCCGACCCCGATTAATAAAATAAATAAAAAATGGTAGCGGGACTCGAACCGGGACGGGACAATGTCTCATCCCGACCCGTCCTGAGCCCGCCCCAGGCCCGCCCGTCCCGAGCCCGCCCCGAGCTCGCCCCTTGTCCCCCCTTTGTAAAAATAGTCGTTGCACCAACGACCAATTTATATTTTGGCCGTTGGGCAACGGCCATTTTTGGCCCCCCCTCCCCCAACCCCCTACCCCTTAATATTTATTTTTAACACATAAGTTATTATATTTACACTTTAACCCAAATTTTCAACTATAAATAACTCAATTTCTCTTCATCTTTCTCACAAATCTTCCTACAATCTCTCTAATCTCTCAATATATCTCTCTACAAGTCTACATTGTTTACTAAAGACTCAACTTTATTTATTCATTTGGGAATTGGGAGTGAAGTTGGCAACTAGCTTGAGGATCTTCTATTGAGCAAAATTTCAATTTTCAACCACTCGATTACACGTCGACGTTACGTCGGGGTTTGGTACATTCGTTCTTTCATTAAATTATTATTGTCTGTTTATTTTATTTAGCGCACTTATTTTTATTATCTTTAATTATTTATTATCATAATTAAAATGAAATTTTTAAGAGGTATGTTTAAGGATAAGGGTGCTTCTTCTAGTAGGGGCAACGGGGGCAAGGATACTTCTTCTAGTCATCTTATTCCTTCACAGGATGATTTTGTTGATACTCAACATTTTCCTACAATACCATTAGATTTAGACGAGGAGCTATTTTCTGGAACTCAAGAAGACTTTAATTTAGATGATGATACACCCACTAATGTTGATGACAACACACCCACTAGTGCACCTTCAACTGAGATGCCTCATATTCCCCCTAGTATGAGACGAGGTCCAGCAAACCGACCATTAAAATCAGATGCATGGATATTTTTTTATAGGGACGTAGAGAATCAAGTAGCTAGATGTAAAATTTGTAAAAATGTTTTAAAATTTAAAACTGGAAAAGGTCACGGTGGGACGGGGTTTTTAATTAGACACGTAGTAAGTGCTCATCCAGCTAGGTATGCCCAATATCAGGCTTTAAAACCGGGTGCGCAAACGCCTGCTCGATCGGGACAAGGTCCACATACTGATACTGTCCCGGACCAAGTACATGGTCAAATTAACCCTATGACGGGGGAAATTGTAGGCCCTAAATACAATAAACATAGAGATATGGAAGCAATATCAAAATTAGTTGATGTGGAGGGTTTGCCTTTTTCATTTCCTTCATCTCCTGGTTTTATTCATTACATTAGAGATATATATAATCTTGCTTTTAACGGTTTTCCTAGATCAACTGTTAAGAGAGATGTATTTAAATTCGCACATGAATATCAATAATATTTACGTTATTCATTATATCATTTTAATGGCAAAGTATCTATCACGTCTGATATAGGTCGTAATACTAACGGCCATGATTATTTAACTGTAACTTGTCATTGGATAGATTATAAATGGTCTATGCAAAAACGTATCTTAGCGTATAGATATATAGATGATAGGCACACTTTGGTACTTTTATTGCGTATAATATTTATCAAGTGTGCCATTATTATGGAATAACCGATAAAATTATGACTATTACATTAGATAACGCTTCTTCTAAGAATTACGCTATTACAATTTTAAAAAATAGTTTAACTCCATCTTTTCCATATCATTTTCATATAAAATGCGCGTGCCATATATATAACTTAATTGTAAAGGATGGTCTATCACTTTTTGAAGACATTCTTAGTAAAATACAATTTGCTATAAACTTTATTTTTAAAAGTAATAGAGTACAACGAAGAAAAGAATATAAAAAAATTTGTCACGATTGTGGACTACCTTATAGAAAAATTCCAGAAGAAGTATCCACTATGTGGAATTCTTTATACGAGCAACTACTTTTTGCTTATGACTATAGAAAACCTATAACTTTATTTTTTAACTCTCATAATCAAAATCCAGCTTATATGGTTGTAGATAGTGATTGGGTAAAAATTCACGAACTTATTGTATTTTTAGAGAAATTTTTTCAAGCAACAAAAGAATTTTCCGGTATATATTATCATACTATATCAACTATGTTGTTTTATATAACTCTAATATTTTTATTACTTAGTGAATATATGGAAAAACCAGCGTATATGACAGTTATTAAAAAAATATTTTATTCTTATTCCCACTATTTATATTATTGGTGTTGTATTAAATCCGACTATTAAAATAGACGGTACTAAATCACTAATTGAAACTATTTACGATTGTATAGAAGTACTACCACCTCCAAGTCCCAAAAATCTAAACCACTCACTACCTATTGAACAAACTAAAGAAGAAGTGTTGTCTAGCGTAGAAGACCAATGCAAAAAAATATATAGGTTTTACCAACAAGAAACTGCTAGTAACTTACAGGCTTCCATACCATCTTCTTCATCTTCAACACAACCTCACAAAAGACATGTTGTTTCTGCGGCTAGTATTGAAAGCCTTAGAAATAGAATGTGCGGCCGTACCACTACTAACCAAATTAATGAGTTGGATATTTTTGTTTTGTAGAGTTCTGTACCGTACCAAGAAGTTATCAATGAAGATGGACATGAAGACTTGCTGAAATACTGGAGGGGGAATGAGAAGACCTTTCCGACACTTTCAATTATGGTCCGAGATGTTTTGAACATTCAAGCGTCATCGACTGCGTCTGAAAGCGCCTTTTCTGCCGGCAGATATCAAATAGGAGACCATAGACACTCATTAGCCGGAGACAGCTTGGAAATTGAAGTATTATTCAGAAATTGGATACGAGCGGAGCGGAGAAGGTGCGGTCAACCGGAGATCAACGAAGAAGAAGACGAAAACTACAACGAAATCTTATCCGAAGGTAGTGGAAGCGACATGGACCAATTTGACCAACAAAATACCAATTCCAACCGAAGAACCACAAGAAATTATCAAGCAATTAGAACATGTTTTTTGAGAATGTAATTTTTTTAATTGCAATTTTATTATGTAATTTGCAACTTTTGGACAACACCACAAAATTGCAATTTAGATTTTAGACAATTGTATTTGTATTAAAAAAAACCATATGTCTATTAAATAATATAAGAGGCACAAAAACAGCCTTGGGATGTTTTTATTACACTATCTTGTCTTGTTTATTGAGTTTTTTAATACATATGTTATTAAAAAAAATATTAAAAATAGGAAAACCCGCCTCGACCCCGACCCCGCCCCGACCTTATTCCGACGGGATCGAGATCGGGATGGGACTGGAGCAAGTCCCGCCAGACCCGACCCCGCCAGAACCGACCCCGCCCCCTTCGCCCATCCCGCCACGACCCCGACCCCGCCAGACCCGAGCCCGGCCACTGGCCAGGCCTATCGGGGAGTACGTGTCAAAATAGTCAAGGCCTTCCTTCTACCAATAGCCCTTGACTACCAACATGGCCTTGTACTTATCTATAGACCCATCTGTTTTAAACTTTTGTTTGAGTATCCATTTACAACCCAACAGTTTGTTTCCCGGAGGAAGATCAACCAACTCCCAAGTATGGTTATGCAGGATGGAGTCTATTTCACTCTCAATAACTTCTTTCCAGAGTTGTGACTCTGGAGTTGACAATGCTTCAACAACTGTCCTTGGTTCGTCATCAACCATATAAGCTACAAAGTCAGGACCGAAGGATTTATCCTTCCTGGCCCTTTTACTTCGCTTTGTTTCCATCTCTGGAGTCTCCAAGTTCTGAGAATCTGGAACACTAGTTTCCGGATATTCAGCCACTTCGAAGTCCACTAGATCTTAAACATCTAGATCCGGGCAGTAAATGACTCCTAGTTCCTGAGAGATTTGTTCATAACTTCGTTTGCGAGAGGTTATGTCTTTTTCCTTTCTAGGAAAAGTATCCTCAAATAATTGAGCATTCCTTAATTCCATGATTGTACCACCGTGGATATCTGGAATATTTTACTTATGCACTAAGAATCGATAAGCACTACTGTTATTTGCATATTCGATAAAAATGCAATCTACAGTCTTAGGCCCAATCTTGACCTGCTTTGGCTTGAGCACTTCGACATTTGTCAAACAACCCCACACCTTTAAATATATATAGGTGGGTTTCTTTTCTTTCCATGATTCATATGGAGTTTTGTCCTTACCCTTATGTGGGACTCTGTTAAGAATCGTATTAGCGGTAAGGATGACTTTTTCCCACATGTTTTGGGGAAGACCGGAATTGATGAGCAAGGCATTCATCATTTCCTTCAATGTGCGGTTCTTGCGTTCCGCAACACCGTTCGACTGAGGTGAGTATGGAGCCGTCATTTGATGAACAATGCCCGATTCGGCACAATATTCCTCAAATAGCGCTACGTATTCTCCCCCTCTATCGCTACGAATGGATTTAATCCACATGCTAAGTTGGTTTTCAACTTCTGCTTTGTAACGTCGAAACGCTTCAAAGGCTTCATCTTTACTTTTCCACAAGTAAAGGTAACGATACCTTGTGCTATCATCAATGAATGTCATAAAGTACTTGTTCCCTCTCCTAGTTTGTGCAAACTTTAAATCACATATATCTGTGTGAATAAGTTCTAGAGGAGCGATATTCCTTTCGACGGATCGAAAATAAAGCTTTGTGAGTTTTGCCTTTACGCACATCTCACACTTATGTTGAGGGTTTACGTCGATAGACGGCAACAACTCCAACTTAACCAACCTTTGGATTGACTTGTAGTTAACATGTCCTAATCTATGATGTCATAAATTAGAGGACTCAAACAAGTAAGATTACTGCTTGCACATATTACAGACATAGCATTAACTTTGAAGAGGCCTTCACAGACGAAGCCTCTTCCCACAAAAGTTCCATTCTTGGTGATTACAAACTTATTGGACTCAAATACTATCCTAAAACCAGCATTAACCAATAAATGACCTGAAATTAAATTTCTCCTAGCAGGGACATACATCACCTCCTTTAGAGTGAGCTCCTTTCCAGAAGTCATCTTCAGTACTACCTTTCCTACTTCCATCACGTTAGAGGAAGCGTTGTCACCCATGGACAACTTCTTATTTGTAACTGGTGTATAAGTGGATAAGGCATCTCTATTGGAACAGATGTGTCTGGTAGCACCCGTGTCCATCCACCATTGTGTGGGATTCTCAACAAGGTTTACTTCAAGCACCACCACCGAGAACTCCTCAATCATGTCGTCAAGAAGTGTCTTTAACGACGTTAGCCTGTGCCTTACCTTTGGCCTTGGCCTTCTCTTGTTGCTCAGTCTTGAGCTTGCGGTAGTCCTTGATCATGTGACCAGGTTTCCCACAGTGGTGACCGTTTCCTTTGAACTTCTCCGCCGCTTGGGTCTTACCGTCTTTCTGGAACTTGCGCTTCTTGCTTGGGTTCCCTTTGGCCTCAGCCAAATTTGCCTTTGCCTCAGCCAGATGTGCCTTTGCCTCAGCGGGTTGTTTGCCCCTAGGCAAGACCTTCTTATTATCTTCTTGAATATGGAGTTTGATAATAAGTTATTCAAAGGTCATCTCATTTGTCTTGAGTTTTAAGTAACTCATAAACTCATTCCACGAGGATGGTAACTTTTTAATCAGTGATGCATCCAAAAAATGCTCATTTGGTTTCATACCTTTCAAATCTAGGTGATGTAGAATCATTTGAAATTCTTGGACTTGGGACATCACAGTTTTGCTATCCACCATTTGAAATTTCAGGAATTTTCCAATGATGAATTTCTTAGTACCAATATTTTGTGCGTTGTACTTCTTCTGCATCTTTTCCCATAACTATTTGGTTGTGCCTACGGTGCAATAAACCATGTACAGTGGGTCTGGCAGACAATTTAGAATATAGTTCTTATAGATGAAGTCACTATGACTCCAAGCATCACGAACCATCTTCATACCATTAATGACATGGATACCTTGGCCCCCTCCAGTCGTTTCATTAGGCCGATGGCCCACTTCATCTCCATCTTGTGGAGGATTTTCTGTTAGAAAACGAGTCATTCCCATAACAGTTTGATAAAATAACATATTCTGCTGACATCTCTTGAAGTTGGAGCCCATGAATTTTTCTGGGCGTTCATGATGGAACCCGGAGGGTGGGGGAACTGTAACGTTCCCTTGAGCAACAAGAAAGGCGTTGGATGAGCCTTGAGCAGTGGTGAAGGCATTTGGTGTGCCTTAAGCAGCAGTAAGGAAGGCAGAGGGGTTGCCTTGAGTAGCAGCTGCAGAATCAGAAACGAGTTGTTCTCTTCCAGTTATCTCTTCTAAGCACTTGCAACAATCTTGTCTTAAAATTGTGGGTTACAACAATTGCAGGAAACATGACGTAAGTAAATATTACAAATTGCTAGAAAGAATAAACTAAAGATTACAATAAACTGGAATCAAGAACGATAGAAACTCCTTGTAATTTGCTGAGTCGAGTGATGACACTCTGTCTTTAAGACAAGATTTTCCCGTATATATCCTTTTACGTTGTCGGACAATAGTCTCCCAAGATACAACAACAACTTAACAAATGAGCAAAGGAAACTCAAATGTTACTCTTGAAGAACTTTGAGTATAGTAAACTTGCTAGAGAGGAAGAAGAAGATTTCAGAAAATTCTGTGAATATTTCTAAGTGTTTAACAATTGAGCCAAATGCCTCAAATTATAGTGTAAGGAGATGACCCCTCAACTAGCCAACTAATGGCCTTCAATAGCCATATAATGACACTTATTGATGGGTTATATTCATCCAAATAATGGCTGAATTCATGTACCAAATAATGGAGATTCAATGCTCCAAAACCAGCCCAAAAGTCAGAACTTTCCATCTTTCCGTCGCAACATTCTGCCTCCGAAGCTCCGCGGCTCTGCGAATTAGTGCCGCGGCTCTAGTGACTGAACACCCAATTAGCGCCGCGGCGCTGCCAGGGAGGCTCTCCGGCGCCTTGGCTCCGACGGGGCTGCGTCGCGGCCCTTCGCGGCTCCGCAGCGATTTCCGACTTGTTTCATCTTACACTTCGTACACTTCTTCCTTCGTTTACTAACGTGGAATACTTTGTCATTTGGCCAATAACCATCCATCATTCTATGTCTCAAACGTCTCACTTACGTACCAATATCTCTTTCCAACACTTTTTGTGAAAGTGGAACTTCAAACGGTATTTGCACGCAAACTTCAAATATTTTGGCTTGATCAGGCCCAAACTTCATATATTTTTATGTAGTTTACCTTAGCAGTCCATACTTCAACCAAAATATTTAGGAGTCGTTTGATATGACAGATCAACAAAATTAATCCTGAAATAAAAATTTAATATCTCCTTATCTCATGTTTGGTTGGAATAATCCGGGATTATAGTATTATTTTATTCCACATTGAGAGTGGAATAACTAATCCCGAAATTAGTTATTGCGAAATAACTTGTTTTCAATCAAACGAGCTCTTAAAAGTCTAGTTAAATCCCAAATTGTGACATTTTGATCACCTAAATTATAAGAAAATGCTTATCCGAAAAAGAAAGAGAAAAGAACACATCCTTTTGTGAAGCATGCTGAAGTGAATTCAAAATTCAAACTTTTGAATTAAGATTAAAAAGAAAATTTGAAATGAAATTTAAATTTGCGAATATGTTGACTTTCAATACAAATTTCGAGTTTGGATCCCAACCAAAAAAGAAAAGAAAAAGATAAACAGTACTCAATGGTCCAAACTCCAGATTCCAAACTTGTAATGAAAGCTAACCTATTCATCATATTAATTGGTCCCTGCCTAACACACCAAAATTTATAAAAGTTGGCGGCAAAACTAAAATTATAAAATGAGCATTAAAATTGATATTTATAATTTTAAAATAATATTTAAAAGTTAAGTGGACATATATATTTAATTTTGGTTATTTTAAAATATTTTTATTATGTGAAATTTCCGTTAAGACGAATATTATGTTTAATAATAATATGCACGCACTCTTACTACTTAAATATGAAGTCGTTGCTATAGAAAATGTATGATAATGTGCGCTTGATCAGTTACTATCATTTTATATCCTTAATAACTCAGTAAAATCATAATAAAAACATTTAAATTTTGTTACTACTCTTGCTAGAATAATTTTTATGTTGTTTCTAAACTTTACAAATATATTTCTAGAATCTAAATCACAAAATATCAACTATTTCTTTTTACAATTATCTCAAATTTTTATTAGTTCCCACAAAAATCCTTGCAAGTGGGCCCCACATCCAACTTCTCCTACACTTTTCCTCTCATTTCCAGCCATATTTACCCGCCAACCCGCTCTTTCATTTGGCGGGAAAATTTCAAAACCCTAATTTTGTACTTAAAAAAGAAGAAAAGGAAATTCAATTACAACAAAAATTAAAAAACCTAATGTTATATATATACACATATATATCACTGAGATTATATCAATCCCTATAGATCCATTTTGTCTGACAAGTGTTCGACGAAATTCCTCAGTGAAAAAAAGAGCGTCGAGATGTATGTGGTAAAGAGAGATGGGCGTCAAGAAGCAGTTCATTTTGATAAGATTACTGCTAGGCTTAAGAAATTGAGTTATGGACTTAGTCCTGAACATTGTGACCCGGTACTCGTGTCTCAGAAAGTTTGTGCTGGTGTTTATAAAGGCGTTACGACGAGTCAGCTTGATGAATTGGCTGCTGAGACGGCTGCTGCTTTGACTGCGAATCACCCTGATTACGCATGTGTGAGTCTCCAATTTCCGATATTTTTGTTGATTTGTGTTGAATTTGGAAATGATAATTAGGGGGCGTTTGGATATAAAAATGTGATTTAAAAAAAAAAAATAGTATTTGGAAAAAAGTTGAAAAATGGTATTTGGAAATTGGGGTTGTGTTTGGATATTAAACCGCCTCTCTACTTTCCAAGTTGTTAAGGTCTGTGTGCACTCTACTCTTGAGACCCCACATTGTGGGATTTTATTGGGTATGTTGTTGTTGGGTTGTGTTTGGATGTGAATATAACTTGGAAAAATGTTGATTTTTTGTTAGTGATTTGAAGTGAAAAATGTGAACATGTAATATTTGGTTGAATTTTTTAAAATGGTAACAATTCTATGTTCAAATATGATTATGGAATAAATTAGTATGAAAAAAGTGAAAAATATCCATGGTCAAATGGGTCCTTAGTTTTGGAATTTGGGTTAATCTGAGGTAAAAGTACTTTGTGATCTGATGAATGGGACTAACAGTGGGGAATTGTTATAGAAGATTCATAAAGATGACCCCAATTAGTTTGAAATTAAGGTGTATGTGATTGATTTTAAGCTTGATTATGCATGTGTGAGTCTCTGATTTGCTATACTATTATTGATTTTTGTTTTGAGCATGATGAAGTTGGAAATGATAATTAGTTTTGGAATTTGTGTTAATTTGAGGTAAAAGTACTTTGTGATCTAATGAAATGGGTGGGTAACTGATATAGAAGATTTGTAGAGTATAGACAACCCCAATTAGTTTGAAATTAAGGTGTATGCGATTGATACTAAGGCTGATTATGCCTGCGTGAGTCTCCGATTTGCTCTACTATTATTGACTTGTTTATTGGTTTGTGTTGTGAGCATGTTGAAGCTGAAAATGGTAGATTTGGATTATGTGATAATTTGAGGTAAACCCAATTAGTTTGAAATTAAGGTGTATGTGATTGATATAAGGTGTATGTAGAGTACTAATATTGGGTTCATATGATCCTAGTCTTTTTAATCGCGGAGCATAAGTTTGTGTAAAAATTCATGAAAAATGCAATAAATAGTAGATATAAACCCATAATTTTAAAAATATAATGGGTTAACACTAAGAATCTAAAGGTTGAACCCATAAAGCAAAAATTTTGGACGGTCTCTAGTTGATATTGGCTGATCTATTTGTTGCAGTTTCAATTTTTTCTTTTGCACTTTGGGAAATGATATGGTTATACTTAGGATTTGCTTGTTTCTCTTTTGTGTTCTTTTTAAAATAGTTTTATTATTTTATTTTATTTGACAATGTTTGATTGGACATGTAAAACCATTGATTGAGAAATTAGTTTGATAGAGAAGAACATTATGTCAAAGTTTATAAAGTATTAAATGAATTTGAATAGTTGAAAGTTGTGTAGAATAATATAGTTAGTGGAATTCTGTCAAACATTTTTGAATGTTCTAAAATGGAAAAAGTGTTATGTAAATTGTTTCTCTCCCTCTGTTGTTTAGATAGAGTAAAACATATGTTGAGATTACATCTAAAGATGAGTTTTTTTAATTTCTGATGAAGGTGTATTTGTTTAAATGTATTTATATTGCAGCTGGCTGCAAGGATTGCTGTTTCCAATCTGCACAAGAACACAAAGAAAATATTTTCTGAGACGTAAGTGCTTTGAATTATTATTTATTATCAGTGTTTTTTGTTCTATGGATACTAAAGGATGGTCTAATGATTGAGAATAGAAAGGTGTTGTTTACAATATTTGTGATTTTCACAGGGTTAAGGACATGTACAACCATGTCAGTGAGAGATCTGGACTTAAGGCACCTCTGATTTCCGATGAAGTGTATGAGATTATAATGAAGGTATTATGAGCAACACCTCATTTAAATCATGTTATTATCAGATGATGATTGTTGCTTCACTGATACTTTTGAATTTTAGAGGTCAGTTATTAACTACTTGCCTTTTTATGCCACAGAATGCAGCTCGATTGGACAGTGAGATCATATATGACAGGGACTTTGACTATGATTACTTTGGTTTCAAAACCTTGGAGCGGTCTTACCTCTTAAAGATTGACGGAAAAGTTGTAGAAAGGCCACAACATATGCTGATGAGAGTTTCTGTTGGGATTCACAAGGATGACATTGAATCTGCCATCAGGACTTATCATTTGATGTCTCAAAGATGGTTCACTCATGCTTCTCCAACTCTTTTTAATGCTGGAACTCCAAGGCCTCAAGTATGTCAAATTTAATTAGAAAATCGTTCCATAGCATAACTTTCCTGATGTCTAATAATATTGTCTTCCTTGACTTGCAGTTAAGTAGCTGCTTCCTGGTATGCATGAAAGAAGATAGTATTGAGGGCATTTATGACACTCTTAAGGAGTGTGCTGTTATTAGCAAATCTGCTGGAGGAATTGGAGTATCTGTGCACAATATTCGTGGTACTGGGAGTTATATCCGTGGAACAAATGGGACATCAAATGGAATTATTCCGATGCTACGTGTGTTTAATGACACTGCTCGATATGTTGACCAAGGAGGTGGCAAAAGAAAGGGTATGCCTATACCTCTGTGTCTGTATTAGATATAGTTATAATGGGCCAGGGCCTTGATTTGATTTTATTTGACAATTTTATGTTGTATAGGTGCTTTTGCTATCTATCTTGAGCCCTGGCATTCTGATATATTTGAATTTCTGGATTTGAGGAAGAACCACGGAAAGGTATAGTTACTATTCTTGATCTAATCAATTCCCTATATGTATTATAGCATGTTTGGCCAAGCTTCTTGGAAGTCAAAAGCGTTTTCTCACAAAAGTGCTTATTTTTTAGAATTGAAGTGTTTGGCTAAGCTTAATTGACACAAGATGTCTCTCTGCAGGAAGAGCATCGTGCACGAGATCTTTTCTATGCTCTTTGGGTGCCTGATCTTTTTATGGAAAGAGTCCAAAGCAATGGGCAATGGTCTTTATTTTGTCCAAGTGAGTCTCCTGGATTGGCAGATTGTTGGGGTGAAGATTTTGAGAAGCTATATACAAAGTATGAAAGAGAGGTAAAAACAAGTCTACTATTGTGATTAATTGCTTGCCAAGCTTGGATTAGTTGATGATTATCAGCATATGATCTTAAATGATCCCATTTTGTCAATTCAGGGTAAGGCAAAGAAGGTTGTGCAAGCACAAAATCTCTGGTTTGAGATCTTGAAGTCTCAGATAGAAACCGGGACCCCATACATGCTGTATAAGGTGACCTTAATATTGTTTATCTTAATTGTTTATGTTGCTTGGATGCATTAAATGTTTGTCAATCCTTTCTTCCGTTTGTTATCATAGGATACTTGTAACAGAAAAAGCAACCAGCAGAATCTTGGCACAATCAAATCTTCTAACTTATGTACTGAAATTATTGAATACACAAGTCCTACTGAAACTGCCGTGTGCAATCTTGCATCAATTGCTCTTCCACGATATGTTAGAGAAAAGGTAGTTGCAAATGCCATACACTTGAAAACATTGCTTGGTTTTAAGTTTTCCTGTCCTGTTATTTTAGCATTTTCCTTTGTATCTTTTAGGAGGTCCCAAGTGAATCACAACCATCTAAGCTTGTTGGGAGCAGAGGCTCTAAAAACCGGTACTTTGATTTTGACAAACTGGCAGAGGTTAGATTTTTTCTATCAAATTGGATTTTGTCTACTTCTGATGTGTCTTAAGTCATTTATCTTGAATATCCATCTTATCTTGTTCTATTTTCATGTGAGACAGGTCACTGCGTTGGTGACTAAAAACCTGAACAAAATTATTGATGTCAATTACTACCCTGTTGAAACTGCAAAAAGGTCTAATTTACGACATAGACCTATAGGACTTGGGGTCCAGGGTCTTGCAGATACATTCATATTGCTTGGCATGACATTTGATTCACCAGAGGTAATGCACCCTTCATCCAACTTTTGTTGTTTAATTGGTTCAGTGTGACTGATATTGTATTTTGTCTATGTATAGGCTCAGCAGCTAAACAAAGACATATTTGAGACAATATACTACCATGCTTTAAAAGCGTCTTCTGAATTAGCTGCCAAGGAAGGCACATATGAGACATATGCAGGAAGTCCAGTAAGCAAGGTATATAGTGGAGCTTTTGCTTTAGCTGATGATTTACTATGTGGATCGCTTGCTTGGCTGTCCAGGACTTTTGTAAATTGAGCTAGGCTTATTTGGTGGGCTGGGCTGGGCTGGCCTGGCCTGAGGGGCCTTAAGATGACTAGCCCAGCCTCACGTGGGCTGTGGCTGGGCTTAAAAATGTGATTGTGCTTTAAATATGAAGATGACATCCAAGTCAAGATAATTTATGAAAATGGGATATTAGTTTAATGATTTGTCAGATTGTGTTTGATTCACTATTACCAGTTTCTTTCTGATTTTTGCATTGTACTCAATTAAGATTGAACTATTCTGTTCAGGGTATTATCCAGCCAGACATGTGGGGAGTAACACCATCAGATCGATGGGATTGGGGTGTTCTCCGTGAAATGATTGCAAAGAATGGTGTAAGAAATTCACTTCTTGTTGCTCCAATGCCCACTGCTTCAACAAGCCAAATTCTTGGAAATAATGAATGCTTTGAGCCATATACATCCAATATCTACAGTAGAAGAGTTCTAAGGTTACTTTGCAGTCTTATCCTTTAGATCAACGCTAATTGAGTTAATTTTGCTGTCTTCAGATTTTAACTTATGGATGTTCTTTTGCAGTGGTGAATTTGTTGTGGTGAACAAACATCTTCTTCATGATTTAACTGAGATGGGGCTTTGGTCTCCTACCCTCAAGAATAGGATAATTTATGATGATGGTTCTGTGCAGAAAATCCCAGAAATTCCACAAGAGCTTAAACTCATATACAAGTATAAATTTCTTTTTCGTGTTGCTTGTTTTTTCTGTTTGCATGTTCATTTTATTTCCAATGCGATGCTTATACTATTTATTGATGTTAGGACTGTTTGGGAGATCAAGCAACGGAACTTGGTTGATATGGCTGTTGACCGTGGATGCTATATTGATCAGAGTCAGAGTCTCAACATCCATATGGACCAACCCAATTTTGGAAAGCTTACATCCCTGCATTTTCATACTTGGTCCAGGGTATGCTTTTCATTTCACATAACAGTTTGTTGCTTCAATTGTAAGATTATTGTGATTTATCATTTGTACTAGTTGGGATATATTCTAAATATCTTGCTGGCATATCCTAATATTTTTTACTAGACCTAGTAGTCGATCTAGGAGACAATACAGTCAGGGGCTGAGCCAGTGTAGGAGTTATGTGTTTGGCAATTGGCATAACCCAGTAAATTTGGCTCAACCCTTTATTTGTGTAAAAATATTATTCAATATGTACAAATAATCCATTCAGAACCCAGTAAGCAAAAAGAATTGTGGTTCAGAACTTGTAAACTAAAAATCCTGGCTCTTCCTTTGAATACAGTTTCTTGGAATTCCAATGTAAAGATGGTCTTGTTGGGTTTAGTTTACACAGGTTGCTTAGGTGTCATTGACCTTTGAACTTGTTACTGGCAGGGTTTAAAGACAGGAATGTACTATCTAAGATCACGAGCTGCAGCTGATGCGATCAAGTTCACAGTTGACACTTCCATGCTGAAGGTAGTAACAATTACATCTTGTTTTACTCATTATAAAATCAATATGTTCATTGTTACAGAATGCGTTTGGGTCTTGAATGCAGGAAAAGCCAGAGGCTGCAGTTGATGAAGAAACTAAAATGGCCCAGATGGTGTGCTCTTTGAGTAACCGTGACGAGTGTATGGCATGTGGGAGTTAGTGCTCTATGCAGATAACCAGAAGCATTTTTAAAATTTGGCTTTTGTTATGTATTTCGTTCCTGCCTGCTGGGAAAGCTTAGTATCTATAGGCCAAATAGGCTCCTATTGGGATGTGGCTTCTATTGATGTCCCTGGTTGAATCTTGTTAAACTCTTTGTACATATATTAGGTTATAAATAGTATCTGCTGTTACAACAAGCTAGTAGTATTTGCTGTAATGCATGTCTTAATGTATCAGTGATGAAATTATGTTAATGCCAAGATTGATAGTTCTTGAATGACTGAATTCCAATTCTGTTTGGAGGCTGCAAAATCTGATTAACATAAAGGCACGATAAAGGCAAGATTGGGAAATAGGTAGTTATTTCTTTGTAATGCTTCTATGAATACAAGTTTCCCTATTGTTGATGCCCTCTGAGATGGAAGGCTAAAATATATTAGGAGTGTAGTGTAATTATGGATGTATAAAATACTCAGTAGTAGGCTTCAGATTCATTCACTAAAAGCTTGATAGTGAAAGTGAACACATGTGGTTTACAAATATTGTATATGTGCTTGTCAGTTTTGTTAATGTTGGTATTTTAATGGAGAAATATGGTCATTGAGAATTGGCATTCTTCCTTCCTATGTGTGTTATAGCTCATATCTAAGCCCCAATTCCTTGGTGAAAAGAGTTGTCGCCTTTAAATCATAACGAAAAAGAAGAGATTGGGAGTAGCTAATTCAAACCTTGCGGTAAAATAAGAATAGTTAGCAAGAACTTGTTCTAATTGCATATCACAATGAATTCATACATGATACAACCAACTTTAATTGGATTAAGGCGTAAAATTGTTGTGTTTATCTATTCTGAATATATATATATATTGATTTGTAAAGTAAACCATTAATGTGTGTTTTTCTCCCTTAGACAATTGCTCTGACATTGCAAATTTTTAGCTCCTAGTTCAACATTTCCACCGGTCAAATATTTGAAGGAATTTCATTGAGGAACCTCTTATAGTTATAACCATATTTTCCCCATCTCTGATCATGAAATGTATAGTTTAGCTAATTAAGGTGTCGCCCTCTTACAATTGAGCATCAACACTCAATTAGAAACTTCAAAAGAAGAAATTAGAGTTTTAATATCATCTACAATGTATTTAACGCTAGGTTCGAGTTATGTCCACATCTATTCAGTTTTGCTAGTCAACTGAAATTTAGTTAAAAATTACTACATGATTTATTCCTTCTCTCTTGATCATCTCATATTTCACAGATTTAGTAAAATATTTTTTTAAGAGAAGAAATAAAGAAAAAGGACACTACCTAGCCCATTAGGAATTTGTTTGGCCTATCTTTGGACTTAATACCGCGATATGGCCTTTCGGCCCAAACTATTTTCAGGCGCTAGCCCACCAGCTCATTCACTACAAAAAATTCAGACAATTTAATCGCTACAAAAGATCAAAAAGTCGCCACTAAAGATTTACTACAAAAAGATTAGACATATTGAGCCTTCAAAAATATCCCAAAATGTGTATAATATGTGTATAATTAGTTAGTATACGTTGATTGAGCCTTCAAGGAATATCCCAAAACATGTATAATATGTGTATAATTAGTAAGTATACGTTAATTATACATTTATTGAACTGAAATTATACAACAATGACACATTTCTAAACATATAATGTAGGGATACCCATTCTATACAATAATGATACAATTTTTATATATATATATATTATATTTTCTATACAACAATGATACAATTTCAATACGTATGCTGAAATTAATTGAAAAAAGACTAAAAATAAAATTATTTTAAAAATAGTAAAAATATTTTTTAAGCTACTTGGGCCATTCGTTGTCAATAGTTTGGGCAGGATGGCCATTTCTATTTCCCCCCAAGAAATAAGTCAAATTTTAAGAAGAAATCATAACATTTGGTTCAGTAAAATACCATTATATATTATACTGAAAAATCGCCAGTCTTTTAAACTAGTAATGTTTATAGTTGATATTTTCGCACTATTCTTTTCAACAGTAAAAGAATTACAAAACTCAAGTCAACAGTAACAATAAATGATGCCCATAATTTTATAACCAATAAAGAAGTCAAAAGCTACGAATTATTAGTTATTTGCTGACTTAATATAAGAAAGCATTCAAGAAAGCGACATTACTGTCCCTTCTATTATCCCATGAATATAGACAAATTATAATGAATCAACGTATTTAAGAAGAGGATATTAAGTTATAGTAGTAGAATTTAAGTTCGTTACTCTCTGTTGGGAAAAACTCGTATTTTTCCTTTTTGTGTAATTAGGATGAAATTAAAATTGCGAACAAAAATTATGAGATTAATAGACAAAGAAACACGAGTTGGTACGCGGAAAATCCAAAAATGAGGGGAAAAACCGCGGGACTAGTAGTTCAATCCTTCCACTATAAGATGATAGTAGGATTACAAGATCTCACCCAAATTGGATGGATAACAATAATTCTCTCTTAATACTAATTTGAGAAAAATGGAGAATTTTGCTTAAGCACCCTCACTATGAATGTGACTCTCTCTCTCTTACTCTTAGAGTGGATACTCTCACTTGTGTTGTAGATGCTCTTCACAACTTTTGGATGTTTATACCCAAGCCTTCTCCAAGTACCCGAATGAACATGCTAGAAGACTCTCAAGATTGTCTAAATTCAACTCCCAACAAACTAGTAATTAATGCATGAGTCATTTTAGAGAAATCCAACTCTAGAGACTTACAACTCTAGAGAAATCAATTTCTAGAGAAATCCAATTATATGTGGGCATCCCATAATTAAGTAGGATAACCCAACAAATCTCCCCCTTCTTGACTTAATTGGGGGGCACCATCACACCGGCACCATCACAACAATCATCAATTTTCTTAGTCGGTATAGCCTTGGTCATCATGTCCGACCAATTATCATCAGTGTGAACTTTATCAAGTTGTAGCAACTTTTCTTCTCGCACATTCCGGATCCAATGATATCGAACATCAATATGTTTCGATCGGGAATGATAGTCTGAGGTTTTAGCTAAGTGAATAGCACTCTGATTATCACAAAGTAGAACATATTTTTCTTGCTTTTGACCCAATTCTAGCATAAAAATTTTCAACCACAACATCTCCTTGCAATCTTCCGTGACTGCAATGTATTCCTCCTCGGTGGTAGACAAGGCAACACATTTTTGGAGCTTAGATTGCCAATATACAGCTCCCCCTACAAATGTAGTCAAATATCCTGATGTCAATTTTCTAGAGTCGACATCTCCTGCCATATCTGCGTCTGTGTAGCCCTTTAACATAGGTTTTCCTTTTCCAAAGCACAAACATTTCTTGGTTGTTCCCCGGAGATACCGAAATATCCACTTGACTGCGGCCCAATGTTCCTTTCCAGGATTTGACAAATGTCGACTCACGTCACCGACTGTGTAAGCAATGTCGGGTCGTGTACATATCATGGCGTACATGAGACTGCCAACCGCGGAAGAATATGGGACACTCTTCATTTCATCCCTTTCTTTCTCACTTTTTGGACTTTGCTTCTTACTCAACTTGAAATGTCTAGCAAGTGGTACACTAACCGTCTTGGCTTTGTGCATGTTAAATCTTTCAAGAACTTTCTCAATGTATCTTTCTTGGGATAGGGACAATAGTCTCTTAGATCGATCTCGAGTGACTTTCATCCCAAGGATCTGCTTTTCTGGTCCCAAGTCTTTCATAGCAAAAAACTTGCTCAAAGCCTTCTTGAGAGCTGCAATTTGCTTCTTGTCTTGCCCAACAATTAACATATCATCAACATATAGCAAAAGTATAATAAAGTCACCACTAGCATACCTCTTCATGAATACACAATGGTCGGTGAGAGTCTTCTTAAATCCATATTGCGTCATGAAAGAGTCGAACTTCTTATACCATTGACGTGGTGCATGTTTTAGACCATAGAGACTCTTTTTGAGACGACACACTAGATGCTCTTTTTCCGAAACTATGAACCTCTCGGGTTGCTCCATATAGATCTCTTCTTCTAGCTCTCTATGTAAGAATGCAGTCTTGACGTCGAGTTGTTCAACTTCCAAGTCTAGGCTGGCAGCTAGACCCATTACAACTCGGATAGATGACATCTTCATCACAGGGGAAAATATTTCATCGAAATCAATACCTTTCTTCTGATTGCATCCCTTTACAACAATTCGATCTTTATACCTCGGTCTAGGATTGTTCTCCTATGTGTTGAGCTTGTACACCCATTTGCATCTCAAATCTCGTTTCCCTTTAGGCAGCTCTACTAGATCATATGTATAGTTGTCATGCAAGGATTTCATTTCCTCTTGCATAGATTTTTCCCATTCTCCTTTGTGGTTGCTGCTCATGGCTTCTTCATAATGTTGAGGCTCCCCCTCATCAGTGAAGACCACATACTCATCTCGAGAATATCTGGTGGAGGGACGTCTTTCTCTAGTAGAGTGTCGTAGCTAAGGTTGTGCTGGAGCATTTGTTTCCCCTGTCGCTTCTTCATTTGACTGAGATTATTCATTTGTAGATTAGTCTTCTATTTGTTGCTCAGTATTATCATTTAGTTATACAGGTGCATCATGATTAGCCTCTAACTCTTCTCCCCCTGTATCATCTCGCACCGTAGGGAATGGTGTAGAGTCAGAATGGATTATGATCTTGGGATGTGACTTCTCGAATTACTTGAAATCTTCGATAGTCTGATCCTCAAAGAAAACAACATCTCGACTTTTCACAATTTTCCTTTTAGTTGGATCCCACAATCGGTAGCCGAACTCATCCTTTGGTGAACTAAGATAAATGCACTGCTTGGTCTTTGAGTCAAGTTTGGCTCGTTCGTCCTTAGGGATGTAGACGAACGCGCGACAACCAAACACCTTAAAGTGACCATAAGACACTGTCTTTTCAGTCCAAACTTCATATGGAATAACTCTATCCAAAGGACCTGATGGTGAGATATTGATGATATCAACAACAGTCTTCACGACTTCTCCCCAGAATGACTTAGAGAGCTTAGCGTGAGATAGCATACGTTGAACTCTTTATTCAATGGTTCGGTTCATTCTCTCAGCAACACAATTTAACTGAGGTGTCTTTGGAGGTGTTTTCTCAAGTCGGATGCCGAATGCCTTGCAATAATCTTCAAATGGACCACGGTATTCACCACAATTATCAGCTCGGACACACTTCAATTTCTTTCCCATCTGACGTTCCACCAGGGCATGGAACTCATTGAATGCCTCAAGTACACGGTCTTTGGTTTTCAACAAATACACCCAAGCCTTTCTCGAATGATCATCAATAAAGGTCACAATATAATGCACCTCCAAGAGATTTTTCAGTCATGGAGCAAACATCAGTATGTACCAAATCAAGAACATGCTTTCTTTTAAATGGACGGTTTGATCTATGGAATGAAACTCTATGTTGCTTGCCAACTAAACAATCAGTGCAAGGATCAAGTGTTTTACCTTTCACCTCGGGTAGGAGCTCCTTTTGGACGAGGATTTGCAATCCCTTTTCGCTCATGTGCCCTAGCCTCTTGTGCCATAGCTCCAAAACTGAATTATCATGGGCATCATTAGATTCCCCTTGCATAGGCGTCCATGTGTAAAATACAAGGAACCTTCCTTTTTGCCTCGAGTAATGACCATGTTTCAGTTGGTGAGCTTCCATTTTCCAACGCCAAAATGATTCACCAAACCAGCATCATCGAGCTTACCAACAGATATAAGACTAAGACGCATATCTGGGACATGCCTTACATCCTTCAACATGAGCTTACAGCCAATACTGGTTATCAGTTAAACATCTCCTAAGCCAACAATCTTGCTTGTGACTTGATTTCCCATTTTCACGGTACCAAAATCACCTTTTTAATATGACGAAAATAACCATTCATGTGGAGTAAATGTGAAAGGAAGCACATGAGTCGACAATCCATATGCTATCATCATAAACGAGATTGAGATAATTGTCTTCTCCAATTAGAAATACGTCCGATTCATCCTTGACTGCGACTGCGGTAGTGTTGTACTCTTCCTTCTTCTTCATATCAACTTGGTTTGGTTTAACAATACCGTTCTTCTGATCATTCTTGAGATTACGACATTCGGATTTCTTATGACCCGGTTTGCCACAATAATAACAAGTGACTCTTGAGCGGGACTTGGATCGTCCTCTTGACTTATCATGTATCTTGTTTCTGTTCCTTCCACGACTTCCACTTCTTCCTCGATTCTCCACTATATTAGCCTCATTTTGTGTTGATATGCCACACTCCTTTCTCCTTGCTTCTTCATTTGGAAGGTTGTCGGCGATACCATCCATAGTGATCTTTCCTTCCGAGTAGAGTTACTGAGAGTGACAACCAACGTATCCCAGCTCTCAGGTAAATAGCTTAAAAGTAGCAAGGCTTGCAACTCATCATCGATCTTCATCTCAATCTTGGTTAGCCGGTTTACTAGTCCCTTGAAAGTGTTCAAGTGCTCAATCATGCCTTGACCATCTTTGTATTCCAACTTCACCAACCGTATTACTAGATGAACTTTGTTTCGGGGGATCTTCTTTTGAATCATGGACTCAAGTTTTGTCCATAATTCATGGGCATTAGTGTAAGTGGATACATGCTCAAATAAACTTCGATCAATATACTTACGGATCATGGAAACCACTTTTCGGTTTAAGAGCTCCCATTCTTTGTCAGATTTCTCCTCCAGTTTATTTGCATTTGTGATTGACTCGTACAAATCCTTGCAATATAAGTGATCCTCCATCATCGGCTTCTAGTAAGAAAAATTATTCGCTGTGAGTTTGAACATGTCGCCATCATGAGTGACAGTAGACTCCATCGTAATTAGAGCATATCGTTGAACCTTGCTATGATACCCCTGTTGAGAAAAACTCGTATTTTCCCTCTTTGTGTAATTAGGATGGAAATTAAAATTGCAAACAAAAAATATGAGAATAATAGACAAAGAAACACGAGAATTTTTTGTTACACGAAAAACCCAAAAATGAGGGAAAAACCGCGGGACTAGTAGTCCAATCCTTCCACTATAGGATGATAGTAGGATTATAAGATCTCACCCAAATTGGATGAATAACAATATTTCTCTCTCAATACTAACTTGAGAAAAATAGAGAATTTTTTCTTAAGCACCCTCACTATGAAAGTGGCCCCCCCTCTCTCTCTCACTCTTAGAGTGGATGCTCTCACTTGTGTTGTAGATTCTCTTCACAACTTGTGTATGTTTATACCCAAGCCTTCTCCAAGTACCCGTAATTATAGTGTCAAAATGAACATGCTAGAAGACTCTTAAGGTTGTCTAAATTCAACTCCCAACAAATAAGTAATTAATGCATGAGTCATTCTAGAGAAATCCAACTCTAGAGAAATCTCATTCTAGAGAAATCCAATTATAAGTGGGCATCCATAATTAAGTATGGATAACCCAACACTCTCATGGTGTAATGATGTTTTGTATTGTAAGATCATATAAAGGTCAATATAATTATAGAGAACATTCTATGACAAACACTTCTTAACAAGCAAAATATAGTAAGGCCTCGTTTGGATATACAAAATTTTTGCTTAATCTTTTTTGAAAAAGATATATTTGGCTATACATCATAGTCAATTTTTCACTCTAACTTGAAGTTGAGTTTTTAAAGATTGGTTTTAACCACTAACAAGTAAAAAAATTCTCCCACACAAAAGTTCTCTAACATTTTTAAAAATAAAATGCACTTCTAAACATAACTTTAATTTTTAAATATTCTTTGTCAAATTAACTTCAAATGTCGTATTCTGTTTTCAAATATCACCTAAATCATATCCAAACGCCTACGAAGTTACTTATTACAACACGTAAAATTACAGTAATATTAATGTAAAACCCTTTCACATTGCTAGTGTTTATAAGTTAAATTCAATGTTAAAACATTAATAAGTTGTACATATACGTTCATACTTCCTACGAGTTGCAATCATGTATGTATAACAAGATCATCTTGTATGGTTTTTAAAAATAAATAAATTTGTGTTACCTTATTTAATTAATTTGTTATGTTTAGGAACTCTCAGATCTGGATCATGAAATCAAATTTGGACAATGCTTTGCAGTCTAAATAGTAAAGCTTTAGTTTATTTAAATTAAATTATTCTATTGCTAAAAAAATCATAAAGTCGGCCTAGGAGTGTTCATGGTCCGGTTTGACTCGGTTTTGAGTTAAAACCAAACTAATTAAGTCATTTTTTAATATTCAAACCAAACCAAATCAAACCATTATAGTATAAATTTTATCGGTCCTTTGATCATGATCAATTCAAATCTAAGAATCCTTTTAATTAATTTATTAACTTTATTCATGTATAGGCCTAGGACTATGGGTATAATATGAATTACAGAAACATAACATCTACTTTTCATGATTCCAGTTCCTTCCCTACATATCGCCTTTTGATATTATGCAACCTCTTCGAAGTTTTTGTAATCTAGACTCATCGTGTTTTAAAGCATTGCGAAGAAAACGCATAAGTTAAAACTGAAAACGATAAATAAAAAGACAAAGTCATCAACCAAATCTTTTTTAATTCCAATTGCCATTTTCTTTTCTTTTATTTGTTGCAGATAAAATGCTAACTTAGTAATTCAGATGACATGTTTTAATAGAAAAGGAAAAATACTAGTAGCAGATAGGAGCTTGTGCTATCAAAATTTGCCTTCAACAATTTTTTATCTTTAGCAATTCTTTTATTTTATCTTAAACTTAAATGGACTAGGGAGAATGGGCCAACCATTTCTTTCATTATTTAAATTTGTATTGGACTTGGAATAACCCAATATATATATATATATATATATATATATATATACTTATCGGTTTGGTTCGATTTGGATTGGAGTTTTTTAGGTTTAATATCAAACTAAATTAAATATTATCAATTTTTTAAAACTTAAAACCAAACCAAACCAAACCAAACCACTTCAAATCAAGTTGGTTTTCAATTTATTAAATCGATTTGATTCGATTTATTAAATCGATTTGATTCGATTTACCGGTTCGGATCGGTTTTTAGGTGTTATTAGAACACCCCTAGTTGGGCCTAAACTAGTTAATGCATACGCAACAATTCATATCTCATGAGCCATGGCCGTTACTTAAAAAGTCAATTCAAATTTGTGGACAAAATTGATTTTGGTTTTGAAATATGTGTATGCATTATTGTGTATATTTATTTTTCTTTTTACTAAATACAATATTATGTTTTGAATTATTTGTAAGCATTAAACTTTTGTCATTTTCTCGTAGGTATATTATACCTTTTTAGGGTTGAGGAAGAATAAGTCTGATGCATGCACATTTAATACAAGTTGACTTAGGTTTATTCGTATCAATAAACACTTGGTTGATTCAATATGAGAAAATAAAGTTGTAAATCAAAAGTTAAGCTCATCCAATTAATATTGTGAATTATTTGGTCTTATCAACTTTTTCCATGTCAGCTGGAAGAAGGAAAAATTTGTTGATTTTGTGATGTATCTTGACATGGTTAATTATCCTTAAAAAATGAAGTGGAAAAGAACAAAACAAAAGTATTGGCCTTGGTGAAAGGGAGATGAGAGGAATTTATGCACGCCCGCTCTTCCTTTTTTATTTCTTTTCGTTTTTTATCTGGTGTTCAATATCTGTATTGAAGCCCAACTATATCTAAATTCGCATCGGATAGAGCTCAATTCTGAGGAAAGCTCTTCCACTTTACTTGGTATTATTTACTATACTGATCAACTAAAAAATATACAGTATATATTTTCTTAATGAGTAATCTTTATAGCCACATAAATGTTATGACATATTTAAACCAACAAGCTTCAAAGGTTTTATAAACAAACAAGTGTTGTCATAACATATTTAAATTTTAATACTACAGACTTCAAAGTATTACTTATTTTCTTAAACTTTATGTTGAGTTGTCAAATTATCCCAAACGAGTTAAAACCGAGGATATTACTTCCTAGAGTGGTTTACTCGCAATATATGTAGGATTTTTTTGTTTTCTCACCGGCGTTCGCTATCAACTATGGAGCTCAATTAATTTGGATTCACATTAAAAAATCTCGTTGTGGAGATTAAAATATTCCCTATCAAAGGGTATCTTCATTGCCGAAACCAAATTTCTTGTTAAAAAGAGTTAAAATATAAATAATTAAACACATTAATATTACTAATTACTTGCACTAATTACGGGTTAGTTATGAGAAAATTTATGTATTATTTTATGCAAGGTTTAATTATTCATGTATTAGTTATTTCATTTTTTATCCTGCATAAAATAATACATAAATTCTCTCATAAGTTATAGACATGTTAGTTAGGCGGGTTTCTAAATTACAAACCATTCTTTTTTTTTTTCAATTCATTTTATACAAGTATTTATTAGAGTTGAGATAACTTTGCTTGACAATTAGGATTTCTTTACAAAGAAAAAATAGGAATAACAATCATGCCAAAGATAATATTACTAATTACTTGCACAAAATTTAATACATACATAATTTAACTACTAACGAGCTACCAACCAACAAATCCCTTAGTGTTATATGCAGGATATACAGTATAGTTATATACTAGAGCAAAAAAAAAAGTTTGCTTCCGTTACATCATGCATGCAATTGTGACAGTGACAAAACGGCGTTATATTTCAGACTTTGACTGAAATCAGAGTTGACCAATCACTTTTGGCGTCACCACCGCCGACCTTCGTCGCCAACAAAAAAGACACTGCAAAACGTTACAGATTTCCCACTCTTTTGGTTTATCCAAAATATTGTTTCTATTTATCTACGGAGTACTTTTTATTAAAAAGATTTAAAAAAAAGACTTCAATGTGTAATTTTAAAACCACTAACTACATTGCCGTTAATTTAGTATGTCGATACAAAAACGCTTGACATTATATATCAACAACTACAACATATCCGGTATAATCCACAAAATAGAATTTGGGAAGGATATGATGTACGCAGATTTTATCTCTATCTTTGTGAGATAGAGAAGTTTTCGATTAGACTCGATTATATCATTGGCTCAAAAAATATAGTCAATACCTTGACATTATATATCAATTCCTTAAATTTTTTAAGTAAATGTAAGTATTTTGAATATTATAAGAAGGTGCAGAGCTAGAAGTCTATATATATAACGTTAGGCCGAATTTAATAACTTTTGCTCAAAAAATATATTTGTGTTAAGAAACTCAATAAATATTAAATTTAAAACTTTGTTATTATCATTTGAAATCGTTATTCTAAAATTTCAAACTTATAAGACTGCAATCTTTACTCCGCCTGTAATTATAAGGTACTACAATCACAAATTTTTCATGATTAAAAAGATATGGAAAGTTCTTTTGGGGAAGTCATAGTAAAAGAAGAATACTATCAGCACCCCCTCATCATAGTAGGAGTAATATATAAGCGTGATATAAAATGAAATAGAGGAAGAATATGTCTAGCTCCTTTAATAGAATATTTAGATAATTTCGTTTGCGACTAAAGTGCACAAAATATACATGCCTTGCGTTTCTTAATTTCATGCAAACAATATTGGAAATGTGTAAGTTTTTTATACTGTTCAAACATATAAGAATTCCTTGAATGAAATATTATCATATAAATTGGAATTGATAGAGTATATAATTTATAGTTAAAATATTCTAAGAAATATATTTAGAAAACAAATTTGACAAATTTCTTTAAAAATATTTATAGCAGCTGGTCCAATCTGACATCACTATCTTTATTTAGAGTTTATCTTGGTCATGGTCTTCCAGAATAAAACTTATAAGATTGTATTAATCTTCTTTGGGGAGCCTTTCTCGTAAATATAAATATATATAGGTATATAATGTTGAATCGTTCTATAATAAGGATCTCAGTCCTACCATAATTATACAATACAAAATATGGTAAATATGTAACCTAGTACAACACTCATTACACGTCCTAATACACCCCCTCAGTCGGAGCGGGAGGAGGCCGAACGCTAAGACTGGATCTGAAGTCGAGGAATAGCTGTCTAGGAAGGCCCTTTGTGAATATGTCCGCATATTGATATGAAGAAGGCACATGCAATACCCTGATATGACCAAGATCAACCTTCTCACGAACAAAGTGAATGTCCATCTCAATGTATTTGGTTCGCTGATGCTGAACCGAATTATGAGATATATAGATGACGGATATATTATCACAATAAACCAAAGACGTCTTACGCAACGGACACTGAAGCTCAGCAAGGCTAAATGATATATTCCTATCCTCAGTAGCGAAACATATAAATATGAACAAGGCCTATTTATTCTTATTATGTATGCAGATTCTCTATCCCTAGTCCAATTCAGACGCCACATATAGTGTTTAATTATTGGCTAGATAATCAAACAATTAAGACCAAGAATAAATAAATAACCCAAAGATGAAAAATCAATGGATAAAAATGATAATCAAACGTCAACTTTCATGATAGCGTCAAAACTCTAGAATTATAAAGTTTAGCTCCACACAGACATGGAGGAAAAACAACAAATCATCTGAATAAAAATGTAAAAACAAGTATTACAGAGAAAAAAAGGTAAAATTCTGTAACTCCGGCCTCCACGACGGCTCCAAGCTCTCTCTAGGTTCAAAATTCTGAACAGGGTCAAAAGTAATCACAAAGTTATGTTAAATCATGTAAAATATATATTTATAGGATACCAAAAGGCCTAAACTTTTAAAAACCAAATTCAGCGCAAACCGGAAAAAACAGCGGGCACGCGTTTCTCCCGCGTCGCGCAAGAAGCGCGGACAACAAAGGAAAATTCAGAGAACAGTTTTCTTCGCGATCTGTATGCGATGCAAACTGATGCAGGTGGTGCCACGTTAATTATTCAAAAGTCATCAATTGAAATTTATCAATTCTCCCAATCATTTTACAATAATTTTGCCTCCCACCTGTCTCCTTCCTTCTTCTCCTTTCTTTTTCTTCCTTTATTTATTCAATTTTGTTCCGAATCTCTTTAATTTCACATTGTTTTATTCCTACATAATAAAATATAATATTAAGCACATATCACTATAGTAGTAACTCAAAAGGTGATTAAAATACTAAAATGTGAGACAACAATGACTAAATATATGTAATTTTAGACCGAACATCAATGGACTTATTAACCTACTATATATGACTAACTAATTTTACTATATTGTTTAAAAGTTTATACTAGCATCGTACAAAATTTAAATCCTTTTCCAAATTATAAGAACCAAAAGGAAAACTATATTCCGCGTCATCCATGTCGGCCTTTAGCTATAGGACAACGCCGACTGACAAAACAAACTCAATATATGATTCTTATATATCCTCAATTAATACTATAATACCACTCTACTCCTTTTCACACTTAGCTTGTCCAATAATAATAATAATGACAAGTAAACAAAAAAGCTAAAAAAACAAAAAAGAATGTTTCATCGAGAGTAATTTTCCTTTAATCTATTTATTCAACTTGATAGAACAATACAAATTAAGGAATATCTAGCTAAGCTCATGAGCTGACCAGCGGACTCTTCTTGTGGCTTTGGTTTAATTTATTTATACATCTATTTTATTTATTTTTAAGTGTTCAGTTTACTTTTTTATTCTTGTTTTTTTAGTAAATTTTCAACTCCCAACTTGAGCGGTCAAAAATTTCTATCTCTCTATATATAACGGTCTGTTCAAGAAAGCTTAAAAAAGAAGATTAGTTTGCTACCTCTTGTCAACTTTCTTGAAACTCTAAAATATTTTTTCTTTCACTTTGAATTTTGAAGTTTAATTCAAACTTCTCATTTTATATATAATAGTAATTGTTAGGACTTTTTTTAGCTAGTAGATATATATACTATTGTATATTTTCTTTATTGTTACATGTGTATGTTTGTGTATTTTCGTGTATGTTAAGTACTCCTCAACAATGGTATAAGGGGTGTTTATATAGGTGAGGGAGGGTGTTTAACTCGCCCCCATAACACCATTATTGGCCAAATAATGGCCATTATGGAGGTAGTTAATCCACCAAAATAAATGGTGAAAAATGCCAACGGATTGGCCATTATAGGAGGTGTAATTCAGCCAAAATAAATGGCTGAATTGAGTGCTTTAGACGTTTCTGTTCCGGACCGTCGAAATTCGATTTTCTCGAAAAACTTCGGGGACCAAACTGTACATCTTGAAACTTCGGGGACCAAACTGTACATCCGAAACTTCGGGATCAAACTGTACTTCGGCAAAGTTCTCGGCCCAAAAAGATAATATCGAAGGCCCACGACCACACACCGGAACCGGACGGGCGGGCGGCGGCGCGCGCGTGTGGTCTTTACTTGAACCGAAGCACATCTAGGTCCTCCCTCCTTTAAACACATGGGATACCCCTTGGGGTCCCAATTGGTCGGTCGCAACTCCCGCTCAAGGTGCTCAAGGTGGCGAATTTTAGAAACAAAGATAATTGTAAGCCAATTATAAGAGATGAAGAAGGTGAGATTAATGTGATGTTTCCTGGGATTAATAGAGAAGAAGAGACGTCTGTGATGGTTTCTGCACTGACACGTGTCGTAACCTGTGAAGATAGAATACTAAATCAAGGAGAAAATAATATTATTGGTTCATCATCTGGGGTTAATTCTTCTTTGTATGAATTTTCTATAGGTGTTGGAGAAAAGAGAGGACGTGAAGAGCAACATCACTTCTTGTCTGATATTAGTTCATCATCAGGTATGCAAAATATTCTCTAGTTTGGTTGTTCTTTTCTATTTATAGGACTAAATCTGTAATCTGCTATAATCGGTTAAACTAACTTGATAGTATAAAAATATGTGTATTGTCGGTATATATAATTTAAATCCATATCCAAGAGCCTATAATTTAAGAACTTCAAATCTTAGTACAACATTAATGAAAGACAATCAATTGATTATTTGGATGCGATCATATCAACACTAATCACCGGGTAAAGGAAGGAGAGCCTTGGTGTAACTGATAAAGTTGTTGTCATGACTCATGTGATCAAGAGGTCATGGGTTCGAGCCGTAGAAACAGTCACTTGCAGAAATGCAGGGTAAGACTGCGTACAATAAATCCTTGTGGTTTGATCCTTCTCTGAACCCCGCGTATAGCGGAAGCTTAGTGCACCGAGTTGGCCTTTTAACCAATTAGATATTTACATGCTTTGTTAGCAAGATAATTTAATTGATATATGAGCTTTTGTTAGCATTCTACTACAGCAACAACTAGGATTCAATTCTAAACTAGTAGAGTTTGCTATATAAATTCTTAATTTCCATTTTGTTGCATTTGGAATTGTTAATTCGAAACCCCAATAATTCGTCTCTTTCAAGACGAGCTAGGAATTCTGTAAACTTAAAAGTTCTCTACATTTTCTTCTGACATATATATATATATATATATCTAATCTAAACAAAAAAACTCTTAATAAACAACCATACCAATGTTAGTGTGGTAATATAACTAGGCTTAATCCCAATTAGTTGGTATCATTTGTATGAATCTATTATTTTATTGTGTTCCAATTCGTTAAGTTTTGCATGGATTGTGAGAGATTGTAGGTCTTTTCATGAGATAACTTCCTTCTCCTAATCATTTTGTTTTCTTGGAATGCATTATGTATACAGGTGGAGAAATTTCAAATATTAGGACTATTGCAAGCAACACACCAACAACAGAAGCAACATTCTGTTGGTTACAAAGGTGCAGGAAACGGGAATTACAAATAATTGCTAAGTAATACAAGAACTGAAATTACAATTCAACAACAAACTGAAATTACAATTATGTTGAACAAGAAACTGAAACTGTTTTTGTGTATGCTGAGTCGAGTGTTGCACTCTGTCTTTAAGACAATATTGCCCCGTATGTATCCTTTATACGTCATGGACAATTGTCTCCCAAGATAAAACAACAATGGAACAATTGAGTAAAGGAAACTCAAGTGCTACCGTAAAGAATTTTGAGTAATGAAATGATGCTCGGAAGGTTGTAGGAAGAACTCTTTGTTTCTGTTTTTCGTCTGTTTTGTGTGTACCTCAACAATGGTGACAAGGGGGTCTTTATATAGGTGAATGAGAGACTCAAAGGGCGAGTTCCTTTCTTGTCTTGCCCAAAAACTTTCTTGATTCTCATTGGAGAAAGACTCTCCCGCGGCAAGGCACTCATGAACTGCCTTCATAAGTGCCATTACTGGCCAAGTAATGGCCATTATGGAGGTAATAATTCCTCCAAAATAAATGGAGAAGATGTGCAATGGATTGGCCATTTAGGAAGAGTAATTCAGCCAAAATAAATGGCTGAATTGAGTGTTGTGGACGTTTCTGATCTCTCCGCCCAATTCTGACTTTCTTGAAACTTCAGGGACCAAACTGTACATATGAAAGAATTCTGGTCCAAACTGTATATATGAAACTTCAGGGATCAAACTGTACATCTGACAAAGTTCTCTGGTCCAAAAAGATAATATCAGAAGAAGCACAGCGTGAACCCGGAACCGGACGGGCGGCGGCGACGCGCGTGTGGGCTTTCCTCGAACCGAAGCACATCTAGGTCCTCCCTCCTTTAAACACATAGGATACCCCTTGGGGTCCCAAACCCCAAGCCAACTTTGAGTCTTATAAACAAAACAATTCTTTCTTCCTCCACCGATGAGGGAGAATTGATCTCATACCACACTTTTCCATGCTTCAAACACCTCACTTCGTGGATCAATATATCTTTCATTTCTCAACGAAATTTGAAGATTCTTGGCCCTACGGTTATCTACGTACTTAGTAGATCATGCACGTGTGAAGAACCGGATTCTCCAACATGCGTAACACTAGTGTTTAAGCCGTTAAAGTTGGTCGGTCGCAACTCCCGCCGAAGGCAAATTTCCAACACATTCATATATGCTACTCCTACATACGATCATAATAACACCATTGTTGATCATAATCAACCAAGAAGAAGATATAGAGGAGTGAGACAAAAGCCATGGGGAAAATGGGCTGCTGAAATTAGAGATCCATACAAAGCTGCTAGGGTTTGGCTCGGAACTTTCGACACTGCTGAAGATGCTGCTAGAGCTTATGATGAAGCTGCACTAAAATTTAGAGGCAGCAAAGCCAAACTCAACTTCCGAGAAAATGTTAAACTCTTGCCTACTTCTTCAATCCCATGTCAGAACGCCTTCGGTAATATGAGATTTACAACGGAAAACGGTTTCCCTACGAGCACATTTCCCACAGATTGGAAAATAATTTGGAGTTTTCTACGGAAAAACAGTTTCTGAAGAGCACATTTCCCATGAATTCCGTGGAAAGTAATCTGGAATTTTCGACGGAAAAACAATATCTGACGAGCACATTTCACACGAATTCCATGGGAAATACACGTGTTTCTCGTACTCTTTCTCATGATAATTCTCCAAATACTCTTTCAACAATCACTTCCTTTCCTAATGATAATCCTATGGTTCACACTCAATTACCTAATAGTAATTGTAACATAAACCCTCTATTTTTCTTGAATGATGATTTTCAAATGGTGCATTCATCTTCAAGTTTGTTAAACCAATCCATGTTTTTAACTACATTACGGTACTCTTCTTCTTCATTATCGTCTTCTTCTTTTCCTCCTCAAGTGCCTTTTGTTCCATTTATGTTTTTCGAGTACTCAAAAGCCACCGGTCAGAGTAGTGGAAGTGATTTTCGAGCTACTTCGTCAGATTCAACTCATCAGTGCCCTTCTCCTTCTTCTTCTAGATAATCTAGCAGAAGTTACTAGTTAGAGTTTTTGTTTATCACTTCAATGTGATTTTAGAATGGATTGTGAACCAGAATCGATATGCATAATGACCAATGTAGGTGGACAAAGTCCTCTTTTCCTTTTTGCTATTTTGTTGGGATGTATATCTTGAGTGGGAACTTATAAAATGGGAGTTATTTTTGAAAATTTCTTGTTTTAACGAGATTAACATAAAATAAGCGATGATTATAACATCATATTTGTCTGTCTTATTTTATATGTCGGTATTTGACTGGATATTGAATCCAAGAATCAAAAGATATTAAAGCCATTCAGTACACAAGCTTAATATATGAAGGTACTAAAATTGCGCTCATTTCCAACAAATCATTGCATTACAACAACAACATACCCAGTGTAATTCCACACGTTGGGTCTGGAGAGGATGAAGTGTACGCAAATCTTACCCTTGCCTTAGGAGGTAGGAATGTTATTTCCGAAAGACAAACAAATCATGTCACGGAGGGTACCTGCCAGAGATTCGCCGCTTTTGCAGTAAAATGATCCCAATCGGCCAATTGCTTGTTCTGGAAAAGCCATGGTACCACGACAAAGCTGCTCCGTCGAGATAGGACGAGGTGAGAGACAACTTGTGACTTTCTGCAATATCATAGAATTCAAAGTAGCATTCAGCCTGAGAAATCCATAACACTGGAGTAGGTTTACTCGTTGCAAGGTTTCCAACCAACTCCTGTAACAGTAAAAGAATTTCAGCGAGATCCTTCACGCCCTTAATTGAATCTTCGATAGTTCGAGATATTTGGTCCTCCATTGAAAAAGAGTTGTAACAACTGTTTTAATTTTCTCCTATTTATACTTCCCACTAAAAAGTCACACAAAATCCTAATTAAAAAAAATCTTTCGAAATTAGCAAGTTTTTAAATACCAAATTTTTTTTTTGTTACTTGTTTAAAATCCTGATTGAATATCACTAGATTTGGACACCATCTTTAAAAAAATCTTAATAGTCTTAATTAAATACCACAAGACTTGTTTAGATTATTTAAAAGTCTTAATTGAATACCACGAGTTATATATCTCAAAATAGTATTTTAAAATCCTAATTGAATACACCTCTAAAGTTGGTGATAACTTTGACCAGCTAAGGTCAAAGCTCACTTAAATCTGATTAAATTAAATAAGGTCTAAATTATAATTTTTAAAACTTGTTAAACCTTTATAATTTATTTTTTTAAAAAAACACAACCCCAATCAATTTATTTCAAAATCAAAATAAAAAAACGCTCTTCTCTACCTTCTCTCTCGTGTTCTTCAATCAACCGTCCCTTTTCTCAGCTCTTCACTGCTCCGGCAACTTGTTCTTCATCTTTACTGTAATTCCGATGACTTTGCTTCTTGGTCTCTCATTTTTCTCTCTTCGCTGCTTGGTTTCTCGTTTCTCTCTACTTCTCAGGTAAATCTCTTTCACTTGGTTCACAAATTAGGATTTTGAAATTATGGACTGCAAATGATGATTTCGGTTAAAGAAGAAGAAACATAATATGGGGTTCTCTTCAATGTTGTTTATTTTAGTTTCATGCTTGAGAAACCCTGATTTGAGTATTTGTTTCACTTGTTGTTGTTGTTGTTATGTGTTTGTAAATAGTGTAAGTAATTGTGAAATTATGATTTTTGCTAGTGTTTTTGTTCTTGTTTTACTATAGGGTTAGGAAATATGGCTTGCACTTTTGTTGATTTTTTCCAATAGTTGCAGCGGTTGTTGCAACAATTTCAGCACTTGTTTGAAAAAAAGCAAACATTTGCTGAGGTTGCATGCTTAAAAAACCTTATTTGATGTATTCTGTTTATGTTTTGATGGTTGTGTGTTTGTAAATATCGCACACTGTAGTGAAAGAGATGTTCTTGTTTTCCTTGTAAGGTTTAGGAAAAAGAGTCTTGCCTTTATTTTGTTTTTCTCCAGCAACTGAGCAAGTTGTTGCAACAGATTTCTTATATGTTGGTAAAAATCAAAATAGTTGATGAGGTTGTTGGTGCAACTAAATTAGTTGTTGCAACATATTCACAATATGTTGGAGAAAATTAAAACAGTTGTTGAGGTTGATGCTGAGGAAGTTGTTGCAACTATTTTATTTTTTCCAACAGCTTAGGAATTTACTGCAACAACTTCCTCATATGTTTCAACAACTTTTTCACCTGTTACAACAACTTCATCAGTTGTTACAACAACTTTCTAAGTTGTTGAAAAAATTATATTACTTGTTGCATTTGTTTGATCAACTGATTTCCTTTTCTTACTCAGTTTACTTTGAATGATGCACATATCATTGGAACCTTTTCTGTTTATCTCTTCTGTGTAGATAAAATGGCTCTACCTAAAAGAAAATGACAAAAATGAGCTGCGGCATCAGGTAGAGAGAGTAAGACTCTAAAGATGGTCAAGAAGGAGGTGAAGATACACAATCTAAAAAGAGAGAATGCAGTGGAGATGAATGTTGAGTGTGACTGATAAGATGTTAGAGCCATAAGGTGGGCTGATGAATTGTTTCTTTAAATTATGTTGTTCGGGGTCGTAAGACAATTATATTTATTATAATTTTTGGGTTGATGAACAATTATTTTTAAGTCGTCGTATTTTATGTTCTTTGTGGATTTTGGTGATTTTTGTTACATACATACATATATATATCTGTCCCAGTATATTATATGTTTCCGTATGTATTTTAGTTATTGAAATTATGTTCAGTAATTTCTATAAGTCACAGAGTTATTGCAATAAATTCCTCACCTATTGAAAAAAAATCAAACAATTGCTAAAACTATTGCAACAGATGAGGAAGTTGTTGCAATAGATTCCTCACGTGTTTTTAAAATCAAACAATTGTTAAAGGTGTTGAAATATATGAGAAATTTGTTGCAACAGATGAGGAAGTTGTTGCAACTTATGAGGAAGTTGTTGCAATAGATTTATAACCTGATGGAAAAAATAAAACAGTTGCTTTTAGAATTTGTTGCAACATCTTCCTCATCTGTTGCAACAGAATTCTCACCGTGTTGGAAAAAATTAAACAGTTGCTAAGGTTGTTGCAACAAGTGAGGAATATGTTGCAACAATCTCCTCACTTGTTGAAAAAAAAACAAATTGTTGAAAGTGTTGCAACAAGTGAAGAATCTGTTGCAACATTTTACTTTATTGATCACTAAATATCATTGAGTCACTTTGTTGACCACTAAATATGGTTGCTTCAAGTAGTTCACATCAATTTACTCTAATGATCACTCGATTTAGCTCGACTATACTTGGTTAATCATTTATAGTGATCAAATTACTATCTAATTGATTAAGGATGTCATTATATATATATATATATATAATACCATTGAAATACTTTGTTAACCACTAAATATTATTAATTCAAGTAGTTCACATTATATTACTCTAACGATCACTCAATTTAGCTTGACTACACTTAGTTGATTATCTATCGTGATCAAATTACTACCGAATTGATTAATGATGTCAATTGATATATATATATATATATATATATATATATATATATATATATATATATTGATCACTAGATATCATTGAATCACTTTGTTGACCATTAAATATGGTTGATTCAAGTAGTTCACATCAAATCACTCTAATTATCATTCGATTTAGCTCGACTATACTTGATTGATCATCTATCGTAATCAAATTACTATCAATTGATTAAGGATGTCATTAGATATATATATATTGATCACTAGATATTATTGATTCAAGTAGTTCACATCAAATCACTCTAATGATCATTTGATTTAGCTCGACTACATATAGAATTGCTCGATTTGTCGCAACAATTGCAGTATCTGTTGCAACAAGTAACACAATTGTTGAACAAGTCATATTATTTGTTGGAAAAAACATAACAAGTTACCTAGCTGTTACAACAAGTCTTTCCATTTCTGGGAACAACAAATCGTAAATGTTGTAACAAGTCGTGTCACTTGTTAGATAAATTTCAACAAGTAACTTAGTTGATGCAACAGATTTGTTACTTGTTAGAGATTGTTTCTCGGATTTGAACATGACAGGAGTTATTAGTTGTTGCAACAAGCTGTGACACTTGTTGAAAATATCCAACACATACATAATTGTTGCAACAAGTCCCGTCACTCATTGAAAAACCTCAACAAGTAACTAGTTGCTACAACAAGTCCTGTCACTTGTTGAAAATATCCAATAAGTTACAAAGTTGTTGCAATAGATTTCTTACTTGTTGAAAAATTTTCAGCAATTTCTTACTACGTACATTCGTGATTTGAACAAGATCAACATATCATATAAACCAAGTTCACAAACACCAATAACATAATTTACTATTACCAGAAAGAACAACATTAAAATGTCATACAACCTAAGTTCGCAAACATCTGTTGGAAATTAGCCTTTGGCGGGAGTTGCGACCGACCAACTTTAACGGCTTAAACACTAGTGTTACGTATGTTGGAGAATCCGGTTCTTCACACATGCATGATGTACTAAGTACGTAGATAACCGTAGGGCCAAGAATCGTCAAATTTCATTGAGAAATGAAAGAGATATTGGTTCACGAAGTAAGGTGTTTGAAGCATGGAAAAGTGTGGTGTGTGATCAATTCTCCCTCATCGGTAGAGGAAGAAAGAATTGTTGTGTATATAATACTCGAAATTGGTTTGGGGTTTGGGACCCCAAGGGGTATTCCATGTGTTTAAAGGAGGGAAGACCTAGATGTGCTTCGGTTCAAGGAAAGACCACACGCGCGCCGCCGCCGCCCGCCCGTCCGGTCCGGTTCCGGTTCCGAGTTCCGAGTTCCGAGTTCCGTGTTCCGAGTTCCGTGTTCCGTGTTCCGTGTTCCGTGTTCCGTGTTCTCGGGTTCTCGGGTCGCGGGTCGCGGTCGCGTGTCGCGGGCTGTGGGCCTTCTGATATTATCTTTTTTGGGCCAGAAAACTTTGTCAGAAGTACAGTTTGATCCCAGAAGTTTCGGATGTGCGCTTTGGACCGAAATTCTTTCGGATGTACGAGTTCGATCCCCGAAGTTTCAAGATGTACGCTTTGGTCCCCGAAGTTTCAAGATGTACGCTTTGGTCCCCGAAATTTTCGAAAAGGCGAATTTCGACGGTCCCGAACGAAAACGTCCGGCACTCAATTCGGCCATTTATTTTGGCTGAATTACACCTCCTATAATGGCCAATCCGTTGGCAATTTTCTCCATTTATGTGGTGGCTTTACTACCTCCATAATGGTCATTATTTGGCCAATAATGGTGTTATGGAGGCAGTCAAACAAATCCCTCTTCCTCCTATATAAACACCCCTACACCATTGTTGAGGCACATTAGACATACACGAAAATACACAAAGCGTAAAGCAAAGCAAAGCGCTTTTCTTCCTAATCTTCCAAGCATCATTTCGTTATTCAATATTCTTCACGGTAGCTTTTGAGTTTCCTTTGCTCAATAGTTCCATTGCTTTGTTTTATCTTGGGAGACGAATTGTCCAGGACGTATAAAGGATACATACGGGGCAATATTGTCTTAAGGACAGAGTGCCACACTCGACTCAGCAAAAACAACTTTCCAGTTTTCTTGTTCAATTAAAATAGTAATTTCAGTTTTGTTGTTATATTGTAATTTTCAGTTTTATAGTTGAATTGTAATTTCAACTCTTACATACGCAGTTACTTGTAATTTCCGTTCCTGCAATCCTTTGTAATAACCAACAACTTAAGACAATATTTTGCTTACGGTAACTGCAATAACATGGCTGAAAATATGACCGATGTTGCTGCTACTGCTGCTGCCTCTCGAGGCAATGTTGCTGCCTTCCCCGCCACTGCCGCTACTGCCCAAGGCAGTAACTCCGCCGGTTTCACTACTGCTGCTGCTGCTCCTGTTCAAGGCAGTAACACTGCTGCCTTCCCGACTGTTGGAGCTCCACCCTCTTCATCACACCACCATGATCGCCTTGAAAAATTCATGGGATCGAATTCAAAAGATGGCGACAAAAGATCTTGTTTTTACTTAACAGATTATGGGCATGGCCCGGTTCCTTACGGAAGATCCTCCATAAGCTGGAGATGAAATGGACTCTTCGCCCAATGAAACGGGTGAAGGGGGCCTTGGTATCCATGTCATTAATGGCATGAAGATGGTTCGTGACGCATGGAATCATAGCGATTTCATGTACAAGAACTATATACTTGAAGCTTAGCAGGACCCTCTCTACACGGTCTATTGCACCGTTGGCACCGCCAAAGAGCCGTGGGAAAAAGCGCAAAAGAAGTACAACGCACAAGATGCGGGTACTAAGAAGTTCATCGTTGGGAAATTTCTAAAATTCCAAATGGTGGACAAGAAGACAATGATGTCCCAAGTCCAGGGAATTCCAAATGATTTTACATCACCTGGATTTGGAAGGACCGAAACCAAACGAGCAGCTTTTGGTTGCATCGTCGATTGAAAAGTTACCTCCTTCATGGAATGAGTTTATGAGTTACTTGAAACTCAAGACAAAGGAGATGACCTTTGAAGAGCTTGTTATCAAACTGCAAATCCAGGAAGATAATAAGAAGATCTTGCCAAAGGGTAGACAACATGCTGAGGCAAAGGCGAATCTGGCTGAGGCCAAAGGGAACTCAAGCAAGAAGCGGAAGTTCCAGAAAGACGACAAAGCCCCTGCAGCAGAGATGTTCAGAGGTAATTGTCATCACTGTGGGAAACTTGGTCATAGGATCAAGGAATGCCGCAAGCTCAAGACTGAGCAACAACAGAAAGCCAAGTCAAAAGGCAAGGCTCAAGCAAACGTCGTCAAGGACACGCTCCTGGATGACATGATCGAGGAATTCTCTGCAGTGGTGCTAGAAGCCAACTTGGTGGAGAATCCGATGCAGTGGTGGGTGGACACAGGTGCAACAAGACACATCTGTTCCAACAAAGATGCCTTCTCCACGTACACTCCGGTCTCCGACAAGAAGCTGTTCATAGGCAACAACGCTTCCTCGGACGTGCTAGGGGTTGGAAAGGTGGTCCTGAAGATGACTTCCGGCAAGGAACTCACTCTGAAGGAAGTGATGCACGTCCCGTTATTAGAAGAAATCTAGTTTCTGGACCTTTATTGGTTAATGCTGGTTTTAGGCTAGTGTTTGAATCAAATAAATTTGTACTCACTAAAAATGGCACATTTGTGGGGAGGGGCTTCGTCTGTGAAGGCCTCTTCAAAGTGAATGCCATGTCTGTATTGCGTCAAGGAAATAAAGTTGAGTCTTCTTCTTATTTGCTTGAGTCTTCTAATTTATGGCATCATAGATTAGGACACGTAAACTACAAGTCTATTCAAAGGCTGGTAAAGATGGAGTTGTTGCCTTCTATCGACATAAACCCTCAACATAAGTGTGAGGTGTGCGTAGAGGCAAAACTCACCAAGCTTCCTTTTCGATCCGTCGAAAGGAATACCGCTCCTCTAGAACTTATTCGCACAGGGGGGAACAAGTACTTTGTGACATTTATAGATGATAGCACAAGGTATTGTTACCTTTACTTGTTGAAAAGTAAGGATGAAGCCTTTGAAGCGTTCCGACGTTACAAAGCAGAAGTTGAGAATCAACTTAGCCTACGGATTAAATCCATTCGTAGCGATAGAGGGGGAGAATATGTAGCGCCTTTTGAGGAATATTGTGCCCAAGAAGGCATTATTCATCAAACGACGGCTCCATACTCACCTCAATCAAACGGTGTGGCGGAACGTAAGAACCGCACATTAAAGGAAATGATGAATGCCTTGCTTATCAATTCCGACTTCCCCAAAACATGTGGGGAGAAGCCGTCCTTACCGCTAATACGATTCTCGAACAGAGTCCCACATAAGGGTAAGGACAAAACTCCATATGAATCATGGAAATGAAAGAAACCCACCTACAAGTATTTTAAGGTGTGGGGTTGTCGGCAAAGGTTGAAGTACCTAAGCCAAAGCGAGGTCAAGATTGGGCCTAAGACCGTAGATTGCATATTCATCGGATATGCAAATAACGATAGTGCTTATCGCTTCTTAGTGCATAAGTCGGATATTCCGATATCCACCAGGGTACAATAATGGAATCAAGGAATGCTCTATTCTTTGAAAGTACCTTTCCTAGAAAGGAGAAAGACATAACCTCTCGCAAGCGAAGTTATGCACAAAGCTCTCAAGAACCGGGAGTCCTTGACCGTCCGGATCTAAATGGTTCGAATCTAGCGAATCTCGAGGTGGCTGAACATCCGGAATCTAGTGTTCCGGATTCTCGAACTTGGAGACTCCGAGATGGATCTAAGGCGAAGTAAAAGGGCCGGGAAGGATAAATCCTTCGGTCCGACTTTGTAGCTTATATGGTTAATGATGAACCAAGGACAATTGCTCGGGCGTTGTCAACTCCGGAAGCACCGCTCCGGAAAGAAGCTATTGAGAGTGAAATAAGCTCCATTCTCGCATAACCATACTTGGGAGTTGGTTGATCTTCCTCCGGAAATAAACCGTTGGGTTGTAAATGGATACTCAAACGGAAATACAAGGCGGATGGGTCTATAGACAAGTACAAGGCCAGTTGGTAGTCAAGGGCTATCGACGGACGAAGGCTTTGACTACTTTGACACATACTCTCCGGTATCCCGGATGACATCCATACGGGTATTTATTGCGATCGCGACTTTGCGTGACCTTGAGATACACCGGATGAATGTTAAGACAGCCTTTCTAAACGGTGATTTGGAAGAAGAAATTTATATGGACCAACCCGAGGGGTACGTGGTTCAAGGGCAAGAGAAGAAAGTCTGTCGACTTATCAAATCTCTGTACGGGCTGAAACAAGCCCCGAAACAATGGCACGAAAAATTTGATAGTACTCTACTATCGAAGGGGTTCGCCATTAATGAGTGTGATAAATGTGTTTACACGAAGGGTAACTCTGACTCATTTGTTATGATATGCCTGTATGTAGACGACATGTTGATCACAGGAAGCAGTCCTAGGGTAATCCTAGAGACTAAGAACATGTTGAAACAATGCTTCGACATGAAAGATATGGGTATCGCAGATGTCATCCTAGGGATTAAAATCTCTAAGACGTCCGACGGATTTGGTCTTATCTCGGTCTCACTACATCGAGGATGTTTTGAGAAAGTTCAAGATGTTAGACAGTTCTCCGATAGCGTCACCAATGGATACAAATCAAAAGCTTGATAAAAATCTTGGTGCACCTGTATACCAGGAGCGATATGCACAGGTGATCGGTAGTTTGATGTATATCACAAACCGCACCCGACCCGATATTGCTTATGCGGTCAATAAGTTGGCTAGGTTCACCCGTAATCCAAGTGATAATCACTTGGAAGGCGTTGAATCGGGTATTACAATACCGAAATACACGTTAAATTTCGGGTTGCACTATTCGAGATATCCACCGTACTAGAGGGGTACAAAGATGCAAACCGGATATCGATATAGAGAACACCAAGTCCACCAAAGGGTATATATTTACAATTGGTGGTGGGGCGTGTCTTGGAAATCCTCTAAGCAAACTTGCATCGCCCGGTCCACGATGGAATCGGAGTTTATCGCTTTAGACAAAGCGGGAGAAGAAGCCGAGTGGCTTCATGACTTCTTAGAGGATGTTCCGTGTTGGAACAAACCCGTACCTTCGGTAATGATCCACCGCGACGATCGGTCGGCTCTAGGAAGGGCACGGAATGCTATGTACAACGGCAAGTCTCGTCATATTCGACGGAGGCATAAGACCGTTAGGCAACTGATCACCACGGGTATAATATCCATTGATTTCATTAAGTCAAAGGATAATATAGCAGACCCATTGACAAAGGGCTTACCCAAAGATCAGATGGCTTGCATGTCTAGGGGAATGGGCTTAAAACCCAAAATATAAGGACCAATACAAAGTGGTAACCCAACCTTACGAACCGGAGATCCCGGTAATTTGGTTCAATGGGAAAACGAAGTTGTAAAGGTTCGATTGATCGCTTCGGTGGAAGTATGAGCACTTCGGATAGTGATTTCTGAAAAGAAACACTAAATCCAAAGTCGTTCCCGCGATAGACGTTAAGTGCTATCTGCAGTATGGGTAAAGGTTAAGTTTTCAAAACCTATAATGATCCTTAACAGTTGAGGTTAGGTTCTTGGGAAACTTTTAATGGTTCCTAACACTTGTGAAGTGGGGTATAGCAGGATACCTTGTAGGAGACCACCTATTTAAGTGCGAGGACAGGCCGCCTCAAAATGAACGCACTTAAGAATCCAAGACGTTGTCCATGGCCAAAACGGACAAAACATTACGAAGAAGAGAGTAAGGGAATTTGTTGTGTTGGTATCATTGTCTTGGCTTACACTAAACACTGACGGTTCAAGACATCACGTTCACCGCGCAGTAAGTAAGTCCGATGGAATTCAACTATGGAAGGTTCAAAGCTGAGGCTACCTCTCCTTATGCAACATCGGTCCGCCGAAATATTGCTTTGAAATGAAAAGACACCATGTGAGTGCGCCAAAATCTCTTTCAAGAGGGGATTGTTGGAAATTAGCCTTTGGCGGGAGTTGCGACCGACCAACTTTAACGGCTTAAACACTAGTGTTACGTATGTTGGAGAATCCGGTTCTTCACATATGCATGATGTACTAAGTACGTAGATAACCGTAGGGCCAAGAATCGTCAAATTTCATTGAGAAATGAAAGAGATATTGGTTCACGAAGTAAGGTGTTTGAAGCATGGAAAAGTGTGGTGTGTGATCAATTCTCCCTCATCGGTAGAGGAAGAAAGAATTGTTGTGTATATAATACTCGAAATTGGTTTGGGGTTTGGGACCCCAAGGGGTATCCCATGTGTTTAAAGGAGGGAAGACCTAGATGTGCTTCGGTTCAAGGAAAGACCACACGCGCGCCGCCGCCGCCCGCCCATCCGGTCCGGTTCCGGTTCCGAGTTCCGTGTTCCGTGTTCCGTGTTCTCGGGTTCACGGGTTCACGGGTCGCGGCGTGGGCCTTCGATATTATCTTTTTTGGGCCGAGAAAACTTTGTCGAAGTACGGTTTGATCCCGAAGTTTCGGATGTGCGCTTTGGACCGAAATTCTTTCGGATGTACGGTTTGGTCCCCGAAGTTTCAAGATGTACGGTTTGGTCCCCGAAATTTTCAAGATGTACGAGGTCCCCGAAATTTTCGAAAGGCGAAATTTCGACGGTCCGGAACGAGAAACGTCCGGCACTCAATTCACCATTTATTTTGGCCGAATTACACCTCCTATAATGGCCAATCCGTTGGCAATTTTCTCCATTTATGTGGTGGCTTTACTACCTCCATAATGGTCATTATTTGGCCAATAATGGTCACATTATGGAGGCAGTCAAACAGTCCCTCTTCCTCCTATATAAACACCCCTTACACCATTGTTGAGGCACATTAGACATACACGAAAATACACAAAGCAGAAAGCAAAGCAAAGCAGTTTTCTTCCTAATCTTCCAAGCATCATTTCGTTATTCAATATTCTTCACGGTAGCTTTTGAGTTTCCTTTGCTCAATAGTTCCATTGCTGTTTTATCTTGGGAGACGAATTGTCCAGGACGTATAAAGGATACATACGGGGCAATATTGTCTTAAGGACAGAGTGCCACACTCGACTCAGCAAAAACAACTTTCCAGTTTTCTTGTTCAATTAAAATAGTAATTTCAGTTTTGTTGTTATATTGTAATTTTCAGTTTTATAGTTGAATTGTAATTTCAATTCTTACATACGCAGTTACTTGTAATTTCCGTTCCTGCAATCCTTTGTAATAACCAACAACATCAACTACAATACTTATTATTACAAGACAATGCAATATTAACAACTACAAAGCATTTCAGTCTGAGTATGTAGTTCTTTTGTGGTCAATTGTTTTTCATATGGAACATTTATTTTTCCTCATTGAAAATGATTCCCCGACTCCGCACCTCCTCTTTGTCCGCCTTCTTCTTGGTTTACCTGACTCAACATGTTGTTCACTCTCTTTGGACAGTCATCGCTATCGTCTCTACCATGGCACCAGTCTTCGAATGCCAAATAAATCGATGGTTGTTCTCGACCCATTCACCATGGCAATCAACCCCTATTGTTATTGAGTCCCCATTAATGGTGTTCGATACTTGAAGATATTTTGTTTAAAAAAAATTGGTCATGACAGCACATACCAAACGGTAACAAAATGAAATAAATGCAGTACTTGTAGCAACAACTTAGTAAGTTATTTATACAACATAGCAACATCTGCATAAATCGTTGTAATTGTTGCAACAACTATAGCAGTTGTTGCAACTTCTTTATTAGTTGTTGCAACAAATGCATGAACTCTTATACAACATCTTTAGCACTTGTTGCAACAACTGTAACTGTTACTGTAAGTTGTTAGAAAATCAGCAACTACACTCAGATGAATAATTGACACAAAATGATATTGTTTTACTTACCAAATGAGCGAAAATCACCTATGAAGTAATGCCAAATGCTACACGAACGAAATCCAATCCAGAAATTATCAAATGGATTCTTTTTTTTTTCTTGAGCAATTTTTTTTTAAATGAAGAAACAAGAGAGAATGGAATGAAGAAGAAGAAGAAATGTCTAAAGAAGAAAAAGATGATGAAGATGAAAAAGAAGAAGAAATGGCAAAGAGAAATTACCCCTTTTAGGTAATTTAGGATTTTATATAAGTTGGGTTAAAGTGTACAAGACAAAACTTGGGGCAAGTCTAAAATTTGCTCAAAATTCATTAATCACTAATCTAACTTCAGTCACCCACTCAATAAAAAAAACTTAAGTTGCTCTCACTCAATTTGAAAACTTTTTTGTCACCTATAATTAATTGTCCCGAGTTAGGAGATAATGTTACACAGACTTTTTTTTTACTTAGGTAGTATGTGAATTCATAAATCAAATTTTATGAATGTATTTTTTTACTATTGTTATTACATAGGGGTACGGGAAGGAAAAATAGAGAGGAAATTACAACATGATAATTCAAACCCTCACCAATAAGGTGAAAGTTCAGATAACCAATCAATTGAGCTACTAGATCTCTATAATTTTATGGATTCGATCCTTAATTAAGTTCTTTTCATTAAATTTATTATGTACTTTTTAAATTATGGGTGTAAATTTATTTCTAGTCTTAGTGATATTTTGTATAGATTTATATTCCGTATCGGAAGAATTGAGTTCGGTTAAGCCCTCTATCAATATTCTAAACTTGTCATTGAATAAAGGTAGATTTTTTTATATATATAATTGTTATATCCAAATTAATTTGTGCACAATTTAACTAATTTATTCGTACTTGTCACTTTTTACGTGTCTCTTTCTACTTAGAATTGTTTACCTAAACTTTTAAGACGCCAAAGGTGTTTATTTTAAAAAGTGCTTATTTTAAAGATTTAGATATGTTTAGCATAACTTTTAGAAAAAAATTAAGTGTATTTAAATAGTAGCATAAACTGTAACTTTGTATTATAATTTATAAATGGACACATTTCATTATGCCTCACACATATGTCAAACATCTTAAGCAATCAATAACTTAATAATGTTCTTTTTGGAAATTGAAAGAAGCCATGCTCCATTTGGATTGATTGAATATGCAAAATTGATGTTAGAAAAAATGTATAATATTATTTTGTCCCACTTCCCCTACATTTTTCCTGCAATCCTGCATCAACTATTTTCCTTTTGAGCCGGGGGCCTATAGGAAACAATCTATCTATCCCATAAAGGTAAATGTAAGGTCTGCATACATCCTACCCCAGACCCCACCTTGTGGGATTACACTGAGTTTGTTGTTGTTGTATCTTCTCTTCCCTAGTTGCCAAACAATATGTAAATGGTTGTCAAAACATGATTTAATTTCCTTAAACACTTTTCCATTCTAAACAAGTTTAGCTAGAAACAGTGCTGAATTTCCAGTGTAATCCATATAGGAAGAAGGGTAATAGGAAAGAATGACTAGATGTATACATTTTCAAATTCCTTTGACATATGTCCACAGTTCTTTCAAGATATAATAACCAGCAAAAAAATATAATAGAAGTCAACAAATTATCTATGTTTTGTGACAAAGCTGTTCTGTGCCCGCTTCTTGTCCACGGAAACAGGTTGAGCAAGAATGGCACCCGGAATGAGCACTCGAGAGGCACTTTCATGGCTAGCCACCATAATGTGTCACATTTCAAATCTCAGAACTGACTGCAAATAGTTGCAGTAGATGGCTTTGGCAAGATGGTAATATCGGATCAGTTTCCTTCACTTCAGTTTTACCAACCAGAATGGCGAGCCTCGGATCTGGAGGAAAACTGTGACTCCAGACCAAACCCAAAGTCAAGCTCAGAACGACTTATAGGTGACCTGTCACTTCCTCTACCTCTAATATCCCCAATGTCTTGAGAGTTACGTCGTTGGGATATTTTCATCAGATCATCTCCAATTTCAAGATCGTCTTCTACCTTGACTCTTCTATCCTCGTCAGAGATGTCTACTTCTGTTACTTGAATGTTGCTGCCCTTGCTACGCTTTGATGCCTCTTCATATACATATCCGCGAAAATTGTTCTTAGAAGGTTCTATCTTCGAGCAGAATACTTCAACAAAACTGTTCATGCAACCTTGGTCATACACATTTATCCTGTTGTCTCCTCTTAGTCCTCTATGACGAAAGTTCTCATAAGTGGTCTGGAGTTCAACATAACTAAAACAAATCAATATTATGCATGAGAAAAAAGAAAGAAAAAAGAACATTCATATCAAATCAATTTTATAAGGCTTAATATATCAACATCCCCTTAGGGTCTGTTTGGAAAGCCGCCTGGTAATTGGACTTGGTGTAATTACTAGGGTAGTAATTACACAGCCTAGTAGTTACATAGTATAGTAATTACGATGACATGTTTGTTTGTCATAAGGTAATTACAAGCGTACTGTTTGGTTACACAAGTGTAATTACACCGTTACATATTTTAAAATTTAAAAATAAAAGTTAATTATGAAAAATTAAACGTTCATTTTGACAAATATATGTTCATAGAAGAAATATTACTTAATTTTATCTATTGTCGTGCTGCGAGATCTAGAGCAATCAGGTAGGTACCGGGATTTTGGGTATTGTAGAAGCATTAAGATCGAGGAGGTTAAGGCTGTTGCTCGCAGGTGCGGGGGACGAGCGACCGGACCTGATGAGATCCCAGTTGAATTTTGGAAGAGCACAGAAAGAGCAGGCTTGGAGTGGCTGACGGAGTTGTTGAACGTCATTTTTAAGACGGCAATAATGCCCGAAGAATGGAGGTGGAGTACAATGGTTCCTTTGTACAAGAACAAATATGATATCCAGAGTTGCAACAACTATAAAGGTATCAAGCTGATGAGCCACACTATGAAAGTGTGGAAAGGGTCGTAGAGATGAGGGTGAGAAGAGGTGTGTCTATTTTCGAGAACCAGTTTGGATTCATGCCGGAACGTTCGACTACAGAAGTCATTCATCTTATTAGAGGTTGGTGGAGCTTTATAGGGAGAGGAAGAGAGACTTACATATGGTTTTCATTGACCTCGAGAAGGCATACGATAAAGTCCCTAGGGAGGTTCTTTGGAGATGTTTGGAAGCTAAAGGTGTACCTGTGGCGTACACTAGGGCAATCAAGGATATGTATGATGGAGCCAAGACCAGAGTACGGATTGTGGGAGGAGACTCGGAGCACTTCCCGGTGACGATGGGGCTGCACCAGGGTTCAGCTCTTAGCCCATTCTTAATCCCCTTGGTGATGGATGGACTGACGCGACAAATTCAAGGAGAGGTGCCATGGAGTATGTTATTCGCAGACGACATAATTTTGATTGATGAGACTCGCAGCGGGGTGAACGCTAAGTTAGAGGTTTGGAGACAGACTCTGGAGTCTAAAGGGTTCAGGCTGAGTAAGACCAAGATATAATACTTGGAATGTAAGTTCAGCAATGGGAGTGACCGTGAGATAGGCGTGGAGGTAAGGCTTGAGACTCAGGTCATTCCAGAAAAAGAAGATTCAAGTATCGGGTCTATTATTCAAGGAAATAGAGAGATTGATGACGATGTCGCACATCGTATTGGAGCAGGGTGGAAGAAATGAAGGCTTGCATCTGGAGTCTTGTGCGACAAAAAGGTGCCATCAAAACTTAAAGGCAAGTTCTATAGGGTGGTGGTTATGTCGACTATGTTGTATGGGGCGGAGTGTTGGCCAGTCAAGACTTCACACATACAAAAGATGAAAGTTGCGGAGATGAGGATGCTGAGATGGATGTGTGGGCATAAAAGGAGAGATATGATTATAAATGATGATATCCGAGAGAAAGTGGGAGTGGCCTCGGTGGATGATAAGATGCGGGAAGCGAGGTTGAGATGGTTCGGGCATGTGCAGTGGAGAGACACAGATGCCCCAGTGCGGAGGTGTGAGAGGTTGGCTATGGACGGGTTCGGGAGGGGTAGAGGTAGGCCGAAGAAGTACTGGGAGAGGTGATTAGACGGGATATGGCGTAGGTGCAACTTACTGAGGACATGACCTTAGATAGGGGGTTGTGGAGGACACGGATTATGGTAGAAGAGTAGTAGGTACTCGAACGTAGTCCTACTTATGCTTAGAAGATAGTAGTTGTAGTGTCCTTACTGTAGGTCCACTTAGCATACCATACGAATAAGTGTAGTATTGCCTTATAGTTCTCTGTAGTTTTATTTCTTCTGCTATGCATTCTTTAATGTACTTGGTTTATCTCTTTTATCTGCGATAGTCACTGCTCATTTTTATACTGTTTTAACTTGTTAACCGGGTGTGACTGTTTTTTCCTCTACTTTGCCTGTACTGAGCCGAGGGTCTCGCGGAAACAACCGCTCTACCTATCAAGGTATAGGTAAAGTCTGTGTACACTCTACCCTCCCCAGATCCCACGTGGTGGGACTGCACTGGGTACGTTGTTGTTGTGTATTCAAGATACATATTAATCGAAAATATAGAACTAAATAATTATAAATTTGTACCTAGTATTGTAAAAAAGTTGATATATATAAATGAATAATACTTTAATTTAATCAATTAATAAGAACTTCTTGCGAAGACTACATTTTGCAATAACATCACAGACAACATGTTTGACAAAAAAATTAATACAACCATAATTTCATAATATTATTTAAATGTTAAAAAGTAATCTATCAATGTTAACATCACTCAATATAAGCTAAGTTTGCATATAACTTCATCCAACAACGAAATTCAACTTTAATGACATCACTAGCTCGCAATAAGTCAAGTTTGTGAATGACTTATCCTTTCTAAGATTAGGTGTAACTTTTTTTTTTAAAAAATAGAATAATAACATAGCTATCTAAAATTTAAAAAAAACAAATAAGAAAGTTAACATAGCTAAGTGAAATTAAAAAAAAATTGTAAGAAAGAAGCACAATATGAGAAATTATGTAGAAAAACGTGAAGTAAAGGTTGTGAAATAAGAAATAAAAAAAATAAAAGATAATAATATAAAAAGAATAGTATTTGAAAAAAAAAGAATTTAGAAAGTTAAAATAAAAAATGAATTAAAAAGAAAAAAAGAATAGAAATAAAAAATTAATTAAAAAGAAAAAAAATCAGAAAATAACCTTGTAATTACATCATGTAATTACCTGCAATTCTCAACCCCCTTGAGAATTGGAGAGTGTAATTACACCCCTTCAATTACACCCAATTACATGTTGACCAAGTAATTACATGGTCAAACAAACATGCAAATCTGTGTAATTACACCCAATTACACCCAAATCCAATTACATGATGGCTTTTCAAACATGCCCTTAAACTTATCAGTAAATTGCATTTAGACATTCGTACTACAGTTTGTTTCAATTGAACACATGATAAAGTTAACCACATAAAATGATCAAGATATAGGAACTAAAGCAGTGTTACGATTATTATGTTGTAAACTAAAGCAAATGAGAATTAAATTATGTAGTGACAAAAGAGGTGTAAAAGACTAACCTGATTTCTACTTGTGAGATACAAATGAAATCCAGTGAGACCTCCAACAAACCACAGCGAAACAAAACAATATGCCATCAGCGCTACTGATGCTGGCGATACTTTGATAGCCTTCCAAACAGTTCCATAATCATCCACAAGAAGCTTAAGATATAATGCCGACATGGAAAAGACGTAAACACAGAGGAGAGCAGTTGAAGAAACAAATAGGAAGAAGCAACGATAGTTGCGCTGTACACCAAAAAAGAAAGAAATGAGTCTCAAAGAGGCAGTGAAGGCGCAGCTACTATTAATCAACTAAAAAGCAGCTGAATTATTTCAGCAAAGCAGCAAAACTTGAAGCTGAAGTGAATCTCTTAAGAAAAATAGCAAAGGTAGCAGGTTTCATCTTTATGATGAGCCCAAGGAACCACAAAGGTAGTAATAGAAAGAAAAGGAATATAAAGTGGAATCACAAAGGAACCTTGAGAAAAGAACAGGCTGTAGAAGGAAGATTCATTACCTTTCCAATGCATTGACCCACCCAAGGGCAATGGTGATCAAACCGCTCCACACAGTTATCACATACTGAGCAATGAGAGCATCTCGGTGGACGATACAACATGCATGTTTCACAATATTTAACTCTCACTGGCAGACCATTGACAATGATTTCTTTGGTGCGAGGCAAAGGTTTCCCAACGTCGATGGAAGCTGAAGAATCATAACCACTAACCTCCTCTGGAGGATGAGAATTGCGTGGAACAATGCCAGGATCCTTAGTTGATGTTGAAAGTAGAAGAAACAAGACCTATTGCAACAAGCACGATATCAAGACTGTGAAGTACAAACAAAACAATAGAAGAAATGAAAAGCTGGCTTAGATCCCCCCCCCCCCCCCCCCCCCAAACCCCTCTCTGCTTGTGCCCATCTTAAGTTCTGATTTTTCACCTTAATCACAGAAAAATGGACAAAAATTCTCGACAGTTATCAGGTGCAAGGAAAATCAAAGGCAGCTGAAAAAATAAACAAAAAAGGTGGACACCCTGGGGATGTTTGCAAAAACATAAATAGAAAGTTACAGACAGATTTCTGCTAGAAGAAAGTATGAAGGAAATAAAGTATGCATATGATAAATTATTACAGGCCAAATAAAGGAAAGTGAGGAAACTAACATAGATTGTGAAGACAATTGCTAAGACCAAAATTGCATATCCTGTACTTCCAGTTGTGAATTGGTGAGTAAGATTCGTCGCAACAAATACACAAAATATAACAATAGGGACAAGGATAAGCATAAAGGTGATGATCAATGACTTAGCATCTGGACCGAATATCAGCCTCCCGTCAAGCAAGAATTTCTGCAGATAACAAAACATTAGCAAAAAAGAAAGTTAAATGCGAACACAATGTCAGAGAAGGAAAAATTCCTAGAATAGCATCTCATGTCAATAATAACATCAACAAGCTAGCAAGGGACAATATGCAATTAAAATCCAAACAAAGGAGACCACGATGCTTAAGCTTCAAAAAGTAATAAAACCAATACAACTAATCCAGCAACCAAGAGGTCCAAATTTTCTTTTCTTGTCCAGGGCAGGCAAGTAAAGCAAAAAACCCAGATCAAATCAGATATTTCATTACCGTTAAATTAATACTATATGCATACCCAGTTAATAATACCCTTCAAACATACATGATCCTTAAGCTAATACAAATAATCAAGTAATACAACTAAATCCAGCAACCCAACAAGACCAAATCTTTTTACCTTTTTGAAGTCAGGAATGCAAAGCAACAAAACCCCGGATCAAATTCTCTCTAAGGTACAAAAAAACGAGTTTTAAACATAATATATGCACATAAAATACCCATTCCCTAAAAAACACTAGCTTTCTGAAAATCAAAGAATAATCTTTCTACATTAGCATAATCCTTAAGCTCAAAAGTAACATGCAACTAATACAACTCAATCCAGCAACCCATCAAGACCAAATATTTTTTCCTTGTTCAAGACAGGAGAAGTAAACAAAAGAACAAGTTTTAAACACAATATACGCACACCAAATACCCATAAAAATAAAAATAAAAAGGGCAGCCCGGTGCACTAAGCTCCCGCTATGCGCGGGGTCCGGGGAAGGGCCGGACCACAAGGGTCTATTGTACACAGCCTTACCTCACATTTCTTCAAGAGACTGTTTCCACGGCTTGAACCCATGACCTACTGATCACATGACAGCAACTTTACAAGTTACTCCAAGACTCCCCTCCAAGGCACACCAAATACTCATATCCCTAAAAAACATTAGCTTTACCAAAAACAAAAAAACACTCCAAATTTGCATTATCCGTCAGCTCAAAAGTAACATTCAACTAATACAACTCAATCTAGCAACCCCAACACGCCAAATCTTCTTTTCTTGTTGAAACCAAACAAGTAAAGCAACAAAAACCCAGATCAAATTCTTCTAAAAGTACAAAAAACGAGTTTTAACACAATATAGGCACACCAAAATACCTATAACCCTAAAAACCATTAGCTTTGTAAAAATCAAAGAATACTCTCTCCAAATTTGCATAATCCTTAAGCTCAAAAGTAACATTCAACTAATACAAGTCAATCAAGCAACCCCAACACGCCAAATCTTCTTTTCTTGTTGAAGCCAAGCAAGTAAAGCAACAAAACCCCAGATAAAAATTCCTCTAAAGTATACAAAAAAACTGAGTTTTAACACAATATATACACACCAAAATACCCATAAAAAGGCAGCCCGGTAGCCCGGTGCACTAAGCTCCCGCTATGCGCGGAGTCTGGTGAAGGGCCGGACCATAAGGGTCTTGCATTTCTGTAAGAGGCTGTTTCTACGGCTTGAACCCGTGACCTTCTGGTCACATAACAACAACTTTATCAGTTACTCCAACACACCAAAATACCCCGGCCATATTCCTAAAAAATATTATCTTTCTAAAAATCAAAAGAACACTCTCCAAATTTGCATAATCCTTAAGCTCAAAAGTAATAATTCAACTAATACAACTCTATCTAGCAACCCCAACACGTCAAATCTTCATTTCTTGTACAAAAACCCAGATCATCCACAAAAAGACGAGTTTTTATAACACAATATATGCACACAAAAATCCCCATATCCTTGAAAAAACCATTAGCTTTCTAAAAATCAAAGAAAACGGTCTCCAAATTTCCATCATCCTTAAGCTCAAAAGGAACATTCAAGTGATTCAACTAATACAACTCAATATAGCAACCCCAACACGCCAAATCTTCTTTTCTTGTTGAAGCCAAGCAAGTAAAGCAACAAAAACCCACATGAAGTTCCTCTAAAGTACATTTAAAACAAACAAAAAAAACTAGTTTTAACACAATATATGCAACACCAAAATACCCATATCCCTAAAAACCCTTAGCTTACTAAAATTATGCATAATCCTTAAGCTCAAAAGTAACATTCAACCAATACAACTCAATATAGCAACCCCAACACAGCCAAGCAAGTAAAAGCAACAAAACCCTAGATCAAATTCGACTAAAATAAACCAACCCATTGAGTTTTAACACATTATATGCACACCCCTTTAGTCATATTTTTCAAAACCACTAGCTTACTTAGAAAGAAAAATACAAAAAAAAAACTATACACAAGCTTGCTTAATGTATAACATAATGTATGGACTAGAAAGAAGCTTACATTGTTCCCCTTCCAAGACTGGTACACCCTCTTGGGTTTGGCCATGAAATAATAACTCTTGATTTGTCACTTTGCTAAATTCCTCTAAAGTACACACATTAAACAAGTTTTAAACACAATATATACACACCAAAATACCCATATCCCTAAAAAAACATTAGCTTTACCGAAAACAAAAGACACTCTCTCCCAAGTTTCAATAATCCTTAAGCTCAAAAGTAACATTCAAATAATACAACTCAATCTAGCAACCCCAACACAGCCAAGCAAGAAAAAGCAACAAAACCCCAGATCAAATTCCACTAAAATAAACATTATACACACACCCATTTAGTCATATTTATAAACCACTAACTCACTTAGAAATAAAATAAAAAATTACACTATACACAATTTCTTTGGTTTCCCACCGGTGTCTGATACCACATTAGAACCCGGCTATATTCAGGTTCGCGCCGGTTAGAGCCCATTTCTGGGGAGAAGTACTCCCTACCCAGGATTTTTCGTATCCAAGCCCTAAATACGAGAATTCTGGTTAAGGATCTAATTAAGGAAGTAACAGCTTCCACCATATGGTCACTATACACAAGCTTGCTTAATATATAACATAATAAATGGACTCGAAAGAAGCTTACATTGTTACCCTTCCAAGACTGATACACCCTCTTGGGTTTGGCCATGAAATAATGATTCTTGATTTGTTGTCACTTTGCTAAAGCTGGAAGAATAATAGTAGTAGAAGAAGTGGGAAAAAATATGAACATAATTTGGAATTCTTTTGCTTCCATTTTTATTTTATGTTATTTTTGTTGTTTTTTTCAACTTCAGTACATACAAATTCGTGTCAAAATGGCGGTATATGGTTCAAATGCGGTGGTTGTAAATTGTAATCATTTGTTTATGGCTTTTCCTTTCTCTCTTTTTTTCTTCTTCTGTCGGCCCTTCCTTTTTTCTTTTTTTTTAAAAGAATATTTAGATGTTTATAGACTTACGTGATCCAATTCTTCTTCGGACATTATGTTTAGCGGAGATTAATATATCAAGCTGTAAAATAAGATAAAATTTGTGTACACTATACCTTTTTCAAATATTACTTTGTGAGATTTCATTAAATATGTTATTATTATTGTAATAAAAGAAATTATAATACACAATACCTAATGTATTAGCTTTTCATAGTTAACAATATTTATTAATAAATAATGTTGTTTGCTTTGTATTTTTCGATAAAAGAGATTTGTTTTCTAAATAAGTTTAACTATTAAACATTTAGAAATTACATCTATGAGATATAAGTAAATAAAATTACTTGCATATATCTGATTTGATCATTTAGCAAGTATTCACTAACAACGAATTGATAAGGTTAGAGTAAATTTGATAAGTGTTTGAATATGAATGGAGTGGTATTTGAAGAAAAATATATATTTAAAATTGAAGTTGAAAAATAATATTTAGACTACATTTCACTTGAAAGAAAGTTGAAATCTAATCAAATCAATTTTTAAATTTTAAAAATCCGACTTCAAAGACTAATCAAAAAATCATTTCAATGTATAACCAAACAGTGTTTTTGCATATATTTTTTGGAAAAGAGGGGAAAATTCATGTTCAAAAAGGGATCTAACTAATTGTGCAAAAATAAGGTACAATAAATTACTAGTACAACTTATTGTATAAACACATTTTTTGCTTTTTGGCAATAGGAAAGTAGTCAACAATATCAGTGGCACAATTTACGTTGTGATTTGCATAGTGTTAATTTGACCCAAAAAGAAAAGTAAAAGTAACGTATAATATATATTATACCGTGTGGGACAATTTATCCCTATTATATCTTATTTTATTGTAATAAGTTTTATCTTTTTCCATTAAAATTAACTAAATACTTATTACGTGTACAAACGTTTCATTTTATATGCCTTTTATGTTGATTTTTAAAAATTGAAATTTATTTTAAAAAAAGTATACGCAGATATTTATGAGTCACTTTGAAAATTGGTCAGCTAAAGCCGTAATATCTAATCGGAAACTGGAATACTTTGGGTATTTTCAAATGACGGTGGGATAAAAAATAACTAAATAAAATAAATTAAAAGTAACTAAAATAAGAATAACAAAAAATGAGATCACTTTTTATCGACTCATTGAAAATGATTCTGATCTAATTCATGATTTATTAGAAGTAAAAAGTGCTTTGGTGAAATTGTTATGTATACAACAACAACATATTCAATGAAATCCCACAACGTGGATCTGGAGAAGGTAGAGCGTACGCAAACTTTATTTCTATCTTGATAGGTAGAACGATTATTTTCGAAAGACCCTCGGTTCAAGACAAAGTACAGGCACAAACAATGCAAGAGAAACGGTCAGATCCGGATAAGAAATTTAAAGAAATTATTATGTATATTCGAAAATATTATTTTAATTTTTTTCATTCGAAATGAATTCTTATCCTATTTTTGTATAATACTAATCATAAAGACGCTTTAAAAAAAAATCTACATTCATCCTGATAGGCTAACTCGAGTTTACCTCATTGTTGATTCTATCTTTCTTGATGTCATTTTTTTTATTGTAGATAGAGAGAAAACTAGTATCGATAAATAAAGAATTTTTGGGGATTGCTTAAAGGAATATTAAGGAGTAGGGAGTAGCTAGGGAGAATAAAAAAAAAATACTATAGTATATTTAAGGAGTAGGGAGTAGATTATGAAATCCTTCTTCATTAAAAAAAATTAATTTTCTCGTGACAAAACAGTTGGAAAAGAATCTGCCTTCAATTGAAGAACACTACTCAACACTTAAAAAATAATTCAGATTTTCTGATTTCATCTTCTTCCTCTCTAGCAAAGTCACTATACTCAAAGTTCTTCAAAAGTAACACTTGAATTTTCTTTGCTCATTTGTTAAGTTGATGTTGTATCTTGGGAGACTATTGCTCAACACCGTAAAAGGAGATATATGGGGCAATCTTGTCTTAAAGACAGAGTGTCATCACTCGACTCAGCAAATCACACAAGCAGTTTCATAAGTTCTTGATTTTCAGTTTTATTGTAATAGTTAGTTTATCCTTTCTACTATTGTAATAGTTACTTACTTCCCGTTCCCTACAACAATTGTATCCCAACAATTTTAAGATAAGATTTTTGTTGTAAGTACCTAAGAAAGATAACTGGAAGAGATCAAACTGCTTCTGATTCTGTTGCTGCTGCTCAAGGCAATCCCTCCGATTTCCCCACTCCTCAAGGCACTCCTAATGCCTTTGCGGTTGCTCAAGGCTCATCCAACGCCTTTACTGCCGCTCAAGGAAATGTTGTCGTTCTTCTACCCGCTGGATTTCACCATGAACGCCCTGAAAAGTTCATGGGGTCAAACTTCAAGAGATTGCAACAGAAGATGCTATTCTATCTGACTGTTATGGGAATGACACGTTTCCTAACAGAAGATCCTCCACAAGCTGGAGATGAAATGGACCCTTCGCCTTCTGAAACGGGTGAATGGGGCCTAGGTATCCATGTCATTAATGGCATGAAGATGGATCTTGATGCATAGAGTCATAGTGATTTCATGTGTAAGAATTACATATTGAACTGCTTGTCAGACCCTCTCTACACGGTGTATTGCACCGTTGGCACTGCCAAAGAGTTGTGGGAGAAACTGCAAAAGAAGTACAACACACACGATGCAGGTACTAAGAAATTCATCGTTGGGAAATTTCTGAAATTTCAAATGGTGGATAGTAAAACAGTGATGTCCCAAGTCCAGGAATTCCAAATGATTTTACATTACCTGGATTTGGAAGGTATGAAGCCAAATGAGCAGTTTTTGGTTGCATCACTGATTGAAAAGTTACATCCTTCGTGGATGAGTTTATGAGTTACTTAAAACTCAAGATAAATGAGATGACATTTGAAGAACTTATTATCAAACTCCAAATTCATGAAGATAATAAAAAGACCTTGCCTAGGGGTAAACAACCCGCTGAGGCAAAGACAAATCTGGCTGATGCCAAAGGGAACCCAAGCAAGAAGCTCAAGTTCCAGAAAGACGGCAAGACCCAAGCAGTTGAGAAGTTCAAAGGAAACTGTCACCATTGTGGGAAACCTGGTCACATGATCAAGGATTGCCACAAGCTCAAGACTGAGCAACAAGAAAAGGCCAGGGCTAAGGGCAAGGCACAAGTTAACGTCGTCAAGGACCAGTTTCTGGATGACATGATTGAGGAGTTCGCAGCGGTGGTGCAAGAAGAAAACCTTGATGAGAATCTCATGCAATGGTGGATAGACACATGTGCTACAAGACACATCTGTTCCAATAGAGATGCCTTCTCCACTTATACACCGGTTACAAACAAGAAGTTGTTCATGGGAAATAACGCTTCCTCTGACGTGTTGGGGGTAGAAAAGGTAGTCCTGAAGATGACTTCTAGAAATGAGCTCACTCTGAAGTAAGTGATGCATGTTCATGAGATTAGAAGAAATTTAATTTCAGGTCCTTTATTGGTTAATGCTGGTTTTAGGCTAGTGTTTGAGTCTAATAAATTTGTATTCACTAAGAATGGAACGTTTGTCGGAAGAGGATTCGTCTGTAAAGACCTCTTCAAAGTTAACGCCATGTTTGTATTACGTACAAGCAATAATATTGAAGCCTCTTCTTCTTACTTGTTTGAGTCCTCTAATTTATGGCATCATAGATTAGGACATGTCAACTATAAGTCCATCCAAAGGTTGGTAAATATGAAGTTATTGCCGTCTATCGATGTAAGCCCTCAATATAAGTGTGAGGTGTGCGTAGAGGCAAAACTCACAAATCTTCCTTTTCGATCCGTCGAAAGAAATACCGCTCCTCTAGAACTTATTCACACAGATATATGTGATTTGAAGTTTGCACAAACTAGAGGGGGGAACAAGTACTTTGTGACATTCATTGATGATAGCACAAGGTATTGTTACCTTTACTTGTTGAAAAGTAAGGATGAAGCCTTTGAAGCGTTCCGACGTTACAAAGCAGAAGTTGAGAACCAACTAAGCATGTGGATTAAATCTATTCGTAGCGATAGAGGGGGAGAATATGTAGCGCCATTTGAGGAATATTGTGCCCAATCAGGCATTGTTCATCAAACGAGGCTCCATACTCACCTCAATCGAATGGTGTGGCGGAACGTAAGAACCGCACATTGAAGGAAATGATGAATGCCTTGCTAATCAATCCCGGTCTTCTCCAAAACATGTGGGGAGAAACCGTCCTTACCGCTAATACGATTCTTAACAAAGTCCCACATAAGGGTAAGGACAAAACTCCATATGAATCATGGAAGGTAAAGAAACCCACCTATAAATATTTAAAGGTGTGGGGTTGTCTGACAAATGTTGAAGTACCCAAGCCAAAACAGGTCAAGATTGGGCCTAAGACTGTAGATTGCATATTCATCGGGTATGCAAATAACAGTAGTGCTTATCGCTTCTTAGTGCATAAGTCAGATATTCCAGATATCCACGGGGGTACAATCATGGAATCAAGGAATGCTCAATTCTTTGAAGGTACCTTTCCTAGAAAGGAAAAAGACATAACGTCTCGCAAATGAAGTTATAAACAAAGCTCTCAGGAACCGGGAGTTGTTGACGGCCCAGATCTAGATGGTTCAGATCTAGTGGATCTCGAAGTGGTTGAATATCCGGAATCTAGTGTTCCAGATTCTCAAAACTTTGAGACTCCAGAGATAGAACTAAGGCGAAGTAAAAGGGCCAGGAAGGATAAATCCTTCGGTCCTGACTTTGTAGCTTATATGGTTGATGATGAACCAAGGACAATTGATGAAACATTGTCAACTCCAGAGGCACCGCTCTGGAAAGAAGCTATTGAGAGTGAAATATGCTACATTCTGCATAACCATACTTGGGAGTTGGTTGATCTTTCTCCGAGAAATAAATCGTTGGGTTGTAAATGGATACTCAAACAGAAGTATAAAGCAGACGGGTCTATAGATAAGTACAAGGCCAGGTTGGTAGTCAAGGGCTATCGACAGAAAGAAGGCCTTGACTACTTTGACACGTACTCCCCGGTATCTCGGATGACGTCCATACGGGTATTCACTGCGATCGCAGCATTGCGTGACCTTGAGATACATCAAATGGATGTCAAGACAGGCTTCCTAAATGATGATTTGGAAGAAGAAATCTATATGGAACAACCCGAGGGGTATGTAGTTCCAGGGCAAGAGAAGAAAGTCTGTCGGCTTGTCAAATCTCTGTACGGGCTGAAACAAGCCCCGAAGCAATGGCACGAAAAATTTGATAGTACTCTACTATCGAAGGGTTTCACCATTAATGAGTGTGACAAATGTGTCTACATGAAAGGTAACTCTGACTCGTTTGTTATGATATGCCTGTATGTAGATGACATGTTGATCACAGGGAGCAGTCCTAGCATAATTCTAGAGACTATGAACATGTTGAAACAATGATTCGACATGAAGGATATGGGTATCGCAGATGTCATCTTTGGGATAAAAATATCTAAGACGTCTGACGGACTAGTCTTATCTCAGTCTCACTACATCGAGGATGTTTTGAGAAAGTTCGAGATGTATGACAGTTCGCCTATAAAGTCACCAATGGATAGAAATCAAAAGCTTGATAAAAATTGTGGTACACCCATATGCCAGGAGCAATATGCACAGGTGATTGGTAGTTTGATGTACATAACAAACTGAACCTGACCTGATATTTCTTATGCAGTCAACAAGTTGGCTAGGTTTACCCGTAATCCGAATAATGATCACTGAAAGGCGTTGAATCGGGTACTTCAATACCTGAAATACAAGCTAACTTACGGGTTGCATTATTCGAGATATCCAACTGTACTAGAGGGGTATAGTGATGCAAACTGGATATCTGATATAGAGAACACCAAGTCCACGAGTAGGTATGTATTTGCAATTGGTGGTGGGGCTATGTCTTGGAAATCCTCTAAGCAAACTTGCATCGGTTGTGTCTTGGAAATCCTCTAAGCAAACTTGCATCGCCCGATCCACGATGGAATCAGAGTTTATCGCTTTAGATAAAGTAGGAGAAGAAGCTGAGTGACTTCATGACTTCTTAGAGGATGTTCCTTGTTGGAACAAACCCGTACCTTCTGTAATGATCCACTGCGACAACCAGTCGGCTCTAGGAAGGGCACATAATTCTATGTACAACGGCAAGTCTCGTCATATTTGACGGAGACATAAGACCGTTAGGCAACTGATCACCACGGGTATAATATCCATTGATTACATAAAATCAAAGGATATCATAGCTGACCCACTGACAAAAGGCTTACCCAAGGATCATATGTTCTTCCTGTCTAGGGGAATGGGCTTAAAACCCAAAGTATAAGGACCAATACGGTGGTAACCCAACCTTACTGACTGGAGATCCCAGGAATTAGGTTCAATGGGAAAACTAAGCTGTAAAGGTTCAGTTGATCGCTTCGGTGGAAGCATAAGCACTTCAGATAGTGATTTCTGTAAAGAAACGCCAAATCCAAAGTCGTTCCCGCGATAGACTATAAGTGCTATCTGCAGTGTAGGTGAAGGTTAAGTTTGCAAAACCTTTAATGATCCTCACCGGTTGAGGTTAGGTTTGAGAAAAATTTTAATGGTTCCTAACACCTGTAAAGTGGGGTATAGCAGGATACCTTGTAGGAGACCACCTATTTAAGTGCGAGGACAAGCCACCTCAAATGAACGCACTTAAGAATCCAAGAAGTGTCCACGGCCACAACGGACAAAACATTACGAAGAACTGAATAGAGAAAGTTGTTGTGTTGGTACCATTGACTTGGCTTACACTAAAAACTGACGGTTCAAGACATCACGTTCACCGCGCAGTAAGTAAGTCCAATGATATCCAACTATGGAAGGTTCAAAGCGTATGCTACCTATCCAGATGCAACATCGGTGCGCTGAAAGATTGCTAGAAAAGGCACCATGTGTGCGCGCCAAAATCTCTTTCAAGAGGGGATTGTTGGAAATTTACTAAATGTGAAAATAAGTATATCCCATTAATTTATGACTCGAACAATTGGGCTCGCACGTCGAAAACGTCGTTTCCACACACGTGCACACGTAGTGCCAAGTATCACAAATTTCATTAGTGAAAGAGATATTGGTATGTATGTAATACGTTTGAGACATAGAATTATGAACGGTTATTGGCCAAATGACAAAGTATTCCACGTTGGTAAAAGAAGGAAGAAGTGTACGAAGTGTAAGATTAAACGAGTCGGAAATCGCCGCGGAGCCGTGAAGGGCCGCAACGCCTCCCAGCCAGCGCCGCGTCGCTAATTGGTTGGGCAGTCACTGGAGCCGCGGCGCTAAGTTCGGAGGCAGAATGCTTTGCGACGGAAAGTTGGAAAAATCGGACCTTTGGGTTGGTTTTGGAGCATTGATTCTCCATTACTTGCCACATGAATTCAACCATTATTTGGTTGAATGTAACCCCTCAATCAAGTGCCATTATATGGCTATTGAAGGCCATTAGTTGGCTAGTTGAGGGGTCTTCTCCTTACACTATAAATTGAGGCCTTTGGCTCAATTGAAGAACACTACTCAACACTTAGAAATACTCCAGATTTTCTGCTTTCATCATCTTCCTATCTAGCAAAGTCACTATACTCAAAGTTCTTCAAGAGTAACACTTGAGTTTCCTTTGCTCATTTGTTAAGTTGCTATTGTATCTTGGGAGACTATTGCTCAACACCGTAAAAGGAGATATACGGGGCAATCTTGTCTTAAAGACAGAGTGTTATCACTCGACTCAACAAATCACACAAGCAGTTTGATAAGTTCTTGATTTCCAATTTTATTGTAATAGTTAGTTTATCCTTTCTACCATTATAATAGTTACTTACTTCCCGTTCCCTACAACAATTGTATCCCAACAAACATAGTGATAACTTGAACATGTGACCTATAAATCACATGAAGACAACTTTATTTCTCCTTGTAGTGATGCTTTTAATTATTAGAATAAGAGAGCAGTACTTAATTATTAGGATGTTTTCCAAAAGATGCACTTTTGGCTCAATTAATGCCATTATCATTAAGAACAATGGGTGAAGGATATGGATAACTCCCATCAATGAAACCATAAACTCCATGACTTTTGAACACGGGTAAAAAGAGTTCCCTCCATAGCATATAATTTGTGTAATCAAGAATAGTGGGGACTAGATTCTTAATGTTAAAGAGAGAGATAGCAGAAGAACAAGAAACTGGAAGGGATGAAGAAACTGGAAGGGATGAAGAATCTGCCATCACACTAGAGGTCGAAGAGCTAGATGTTGATGAAGAGGTTGCCGAGGTTGTCATGAGTCTTAGAAGAGACGTGGGTAGAGAAAAAACCTAAGCAATCTGATACCACGTAACAAGTATATTTCTTAATGATATTGTAAACAACGTACAAAATATATATAGATTGTACAATGATGTTTAAAGACTACTCTACCATTACAATTTATACAGATATATTTATCATGTACTAAACCAGGCTGTGAACCTACGACCTCCATGCCCAAAAAACACTATGGGAAACATTGGTTCTTTCTTTGTTAAACTAACAAAAGAAGAAAAATAAATGGATCTACAAAGAGTGGTTGGTAAACTTCAAAAGGCGAAAGAAGAACTTCGACAAATATACAAACATGCTAAAATAGTGGAACATTTGCCTATAACGATTGAACTACTCGGAGATGCAAATGATTTGCTTGTCGAAGAATGTTATGATCTCTATAGGTTTAGCAGTGTCACTAAATTCCCCTTATATGATATAGACTTTGGACAGGGAAAACCTGAAAAAAAAAGTTTATCAAGTAAAGGACCAGTTAAAAACTATTTTCTCCTGGTGGATGCTAGAAACAGGGATGGAGTGGAAGTGATAAGCTAGAATGAATGAACGAGACATGTCAGCACTCGAGAGGGATGAAGAGCTCCAAGAATTTGCTTCTCCAAGCAGTTATTTTCTTATATTTAATAATTATGTTGTGCTCACGTCCCTTCTAGCAGCTAAGTTACTTAATCAATCTTTTCCTCCATTGATTTCAGGTTACATAATAAAAATATCCTCCTTCCTTTAACGTTCTGATGCAATAAATTACAACAACAATAACATACCCAGTGTAATTCCATAAGTGAGGTCTGGAGAGAGTAAGATGTACCCTGACCTTACCTCTACCTTTGGAGGGTAGAGAGACTGTTTCCGATAGACCCTCAGCTCAAAAGGAACGTAAGTCATTGCAAGATTATGGGGAACTAGGACAGCAAAAAATAAGATACAAAATAAATGACACAACATGGTAACACAGTTGATGTTGGACCTTATTGGGAACCTCCAAGAAAATTGGTGGATGAAAAGTACAAAACTATTGATTTCCCATTTGAGGCTGTAGATAGTTGTGATCATAATGGACCATTTGAGTTCAAGATTGAGAAAGTTATGGACTTGGATTCTTATTTCACATACTTGAAGTCATGGTCAGCTTATCAAACTGCAAAAGAAAAGGGTGTTGAGCTGTTACCTGATGATGTTGTTGACAAATTCACAAGTGCATGGAATGAAGATGGAAAGAGTCAGAAAACTGTGACTTACCCAATTTACTTGAGGATTGGAAAAGTTGGAAATTTATATTGAAGTTGTTTGTCATAACTACACAAGAGATATTAAATAAATGCTGCACGTTTTCAACATTATAACAAGGTGATATCATCTAGCATTGTTTATTAGCTTTAGTTCTTCTTTTTCAGATGAAGAATCAATAGCATACTGAGAATATCATAAAGTTTGATTTCCACAGGATAAATTATCAGATCCTGCTAGCTGCTCATCATGTATACATGGTGTCACCAACAATGTACATTTTAAAGGCACCAATAGTATATCACCAACACTTCTAATTAACTTGGTACTGCCTATATATACATACATGTCATTTTAGCAGAGCAAGTGTATCTTGACTTGAATAATTTTACAATGGAAAAATTATGCCTAAACTACAACTCAGTGTAATGTTTCATTCTTGTGGTCTCTCCAGAAAAAAATATTTCCCAGTAACAAGAACCAAGCGCAACAGTGCGCGTTAGCGCCGTGGTTGCGCAACTGCGCCCTGTGCCTGTCCGCCTTGCGCGCGAATGTGCACTAGCGCTGGCCTCCCTTCTGTGCGTTGGCGCACCTCAGGCACGATAGTGCTGACCAACGTTTTTCCTTCAGCGCGATTGTGCTCGCACCAAAAAAATAATAAAGTCCTGCATAGTCCAGATCTGGTTTTTACTTCCCGAACCTCTCAGGTCCCAACCAAAACCACCCAAACAAGTCCTAAATGGTCAATATGACCTGTACGAAGTTCTCAAACATGAAATTGGGCGATTTAATCCAAATTAAGGGGTTGGGTCATTACAATAGTACTCGAGTCCACTAATAAAATGAGGAGCAATACCCAACACCATGAAAATGACTATTTTTTTCTTGCCAACTGAGCATATATAAAAGGGAACAACGATTTCAGATCTTCATCATATCAGAGAGTGAAAAGGAGGAGACTAAAAACGAATAGCAGAATTATTGTACAATAAGCAGGCACAATAGTATTCAAAGGTTGGGCCAAGTTACCCTGAAGAATTGCTCAATTTCATTCCATCAAAGAACATATACCACTGTAATTAAAAACTGGAAAAAAAAAAAACAAGAAAAATACTTAACTAATAGGCTAGTGTCCAATTAATCTAGTGATTTGTAGGAGTAAACTGTAGAATAGTGTAAATCTCTTTGATTTGAGTTCTCTTATTAATGTATATATATATATATATATATATATATATATATATATATATATATATATATATATATATATATATATATATAGTGTATTGTAGTCCTAATAGAATTAAGATATCTACTTTATATAATTACACTAAAATATTAATTACAGAATATATTGTGAATATATGAAATGTATTCACTATCACACCCCTTCAGTCGGAGCGGGAGGACGCCGGACGCTGAGACTGGATCTGAAGTCAATGAACAGCTGATGAGGAAGTCCGTTAGTGAATATATTTGTGTAGGAAGAGGGAACATGCAACACCCTAACATGACCCATGGCAACCTTCTCACGTACAAAGTGAATATCCATCTCAATATGTTTGGTTCGCTGATGCTGAACTGGGTTATGAGACAAGTAGACGACAGATATGTTGTCACGGTAGACCAAAGATGCCTTACGTAAGGGACACTGAAGCTCAAGAAGTAGGTTTCGAAACCAACACAGCTCGGCAACGATGTTCGCAACGCCTCTATATTCTGCTTCTGCACTCGAACGAGAGAGAGTGGCTTGTCGTTCAGTAGACCACGAAAAAATGTTATTCCAAAAAAATACACAATATCCGGAAGTGGAGCGACATGTGTCCGGACAGCCTGCCCAATCGGCGTCCGTGTATGATAACAACCGAGTCGGTGCGGATAGGTAGAGATGGAGCCCATAGTCAAGAGTACCCTTAACGTACCGAATGATACACTTAAGAGGAGTAAAGTGAGGCTCACTGGGAGAGTGCATGAATAAGCACACATGCTGCACGATATAGGTGATGTCCGGTCTGGTGAATGTAAAGTACTAAAGAGCACCGGCAATACTTCTATAAAGAGAGGGATCGAGGTCCGGATCCCCGTCATCTGCACTGAGTTTCGATTTAGAGCTGACATGAGTGGGCATGATCTTGCAGTTCACCATTTTGCTCCTGTAAATAATTTCTTTTGCATACTTACGCTAACACAAGAACATGGCCTGCAGTGATCGGGTCACTGATATCCCCAAAAAATAACTCAACTTACCCAAGTCAGTCATAGCAAATTTGGACTTGACTAGAGCAATGATCTCGTGCTTCAGTCCATCTGAAGAAGTTGTCGTAAGTTGTGTCAGTACCTCGATGAAATATAAAAAATGAATGATGATGTAAGTAGCAAACCGCTCATACCAAGCCACGGGGTCTTGTTTCAACCCATATAGCGACTTACGAAGATGACAAACATGTTGGGGGGCCTCCGGATGCACAAATCCTAGCGGTTGATGCATATAAACGATTTCTTTCAAATCCCCATATAAGAAAGCATTCTTGACATCAAGCTGGTGAATAGGCCAATTCTTCCCCACAGTTATGCTCAAAACCGTGTAGATGGTAGCTGACTTAACCACCAGACTGAAAGTCTCACCACAATTAACACTCTCATATTGCCTTATGCCATTTGCCACAAGTTTGGCCTTGTGACGTTCTAGGGCACCATTATCTCTGAACTTATGACGAAATAGCCACATACAACAGATTACATTCACCCCCTCAAGTCACGGAATAAGATCCCAAGTGCGTTGTGAAGTAAGCGCATTAAACTCCTCACGCATGGCCGCATTCTAATTCGGGTCAAGTTTGGCTAAGGTTGGGTTTTTAGGTAGCGGTGAGATGGTTTGAGTGGACAAATTAAAGGTGACATTTGATTTGAAAATCTCGTATTGTGCCCGAGTTTCCATACGGTGGGTTGGGGGCTGGATCGGGGGTAGTATGGTAGTAGGTGGGGGCTACAGGTTGGTCTAGGTAGTATCGGTATTGAGCAGTGACGGGTTGGGTTGGGCAGTGGAGGGACTGGGTTGGGCAGTGGCGGTACTAGGCTGGGCAGTGGTGGTACTGGGCGACGGGACAATGTTGGTCATTCTAGGGGCAGTGGGTGGGGCCAACGGGATGAGTGACATGGCAGCGGGTCCTAACTGGGGCAGTGGGTGACAGGTTGGTATTTGGCCAATATAGTATGTTTTGAAGTAGAGGGGAATGTCGCGCCCGTTTTTTACCCGACCCCCGCGGGAGTGGTCGGAGCGGAGCACAACGTGTTCGATGATTCCTGGGTATTGAAGGGTTGAGGAGTCGCCACCTAATTATTTTTACAGTGAATTAGGACACCTAAATATTCAAACTAAATGCTGCAATGTAAACTCCGTTTTTAAGGTCTGCGAAACTAGTTAGATTCTAGGTAAAGGTTCTTTATTATCCTAAAGGGAAGGGGTTAGGCATCCTTTAAGATCCGCTAACTTACGGTTATCCGATCAAACTCAGATTAATTATTATACTAAAAATGCATATATGTTAAGAATAATGTTTAAAGAGAATGCTTTAAAGTAATGATTTTCTTTTATTGCAAAGATAGTTGCGAGAATAATTCACGGTATGAAATCTGAAAGAGTATGCATGACATTGTAAAGTATGATTTATAAAACACATATAAAGTTGATTTTTTTGGATAAGAATACATTTGTATGAAAGTTTAATAAAATACTTAATTTGCAATTGATAATAAAAAGGAAAAAGTAATTTATTAGTAATATAAAGAAATAATTTTTAGCAAGTCATTTTAAATCATAAGATTGTATAAAACAAAGCCTTATACATATGTTTAAGATGCAAATACAAGATGACTGTTTTTGAAAGTTTGAACATGCATGGCGCGCCTAAAATAAACAAACTAGCAACGGATTTCCAATTTTTGAAACTAACGAGCCTAATGTAAATAACTAGCGATGGGTTTGAACTACCCTATTCATTCATCTATTCGCGGCCTAATTATTCTAAGCATTCTAATGACAGTACATAATTAAATAATTATTACAACCCAAATAATAATGAAAGACAAATTAGACAATAAATAGAAGCAACGGCTAGGACGGATGACGATATCATCGGCACCCTATTTGTTTTGAAGTTCCGAGACGGAGAATGCAATGAACACAGATGTGGTTCTTCATTTTGGATAAAGTCATGATGAGTCTCATAACGAGACTCTTCGTCGCTCCCGATGCATTTCATGTAAATGAAAGAAAAAAAGGATTAGTAGACGGAACGAAAATATAAACTCATGAATATTCCTAATATATATATACACGAAATATACAACATTAAATATACATAGGAATGAATACTCATGGTCATATATTTTACATATCCTTAAAACATTTTTTTTTTAGATTTGGCACATTAAAGTAGCCGAAGAAAGAATGTATGCTAACACAACCGGCTCTAAATTTAAACAAGAATAAAAGAGGCAAGGAAGACCAATATATAAATTATGTAAACATACATGATAAAATCCGTTGAACTCATCTTAATCTTAAAGAACATGACATTCATAAACTTAAACCAAACGCACATACTATTATATTAAACGTGGATAACATACTCCTTTTAAAATTGCACATATTAATCTAGAATATAACATGTAAATATCGTCATTTTAATCAATTAGAGTATGCTCGTTTTTTGATTTATTAGGCAGCCACCAAACTAACAACTTACACAACATACAATAATTTGAATATCAACAATCCGCTAGGTGTCCTAAGAGTATTTAATCAAGCCATAGCTCTTCCAAACACATATTAATCTTACATTATCCGTATTGTATTTAACAATGAACCCAAGATACCTTACTAAAGCTAATGACAATAATTAGTTAACCAAAACATCGAGGCAATATCATCTATCACGTATCAACTCCAAATAAGAAATATCCCAACAACATAAATACAATTATTTAAGCAAAATCGTCTCATTATCATATTAATTAATCAAGACTACATTACTTAGCAAAATATCATACTAAATCAAGCATAAACAACACAATCAAATAAGCTTAAAGAAATATAGAAGAATTGGAACGAGTCTAACCTTTTCCGGGTAGCGAACCGAGGCGTGTTTTGAATCGTCGAATCCGCTCGGAAATGTTAGAATTCTGATTTGTTGCAGATTTTTTGAATTCTGATTTTTTTTTTGAAATAGGATGATGCTTTCTGATTTTTTGGATGTTTGACCCGACCCGGATGACCCGATCCGATCCGGCAGTGACCCGACCCGGATTCGAACCAAAAAATGAAAAAATCAGATATTTTTGAGGGTGAATTTAGGGAAAAGAAAAGTAGTATTTTCGGATTTTCTTTAGGTTGAAGAACACATGCAAGAACAAAGAAATGTTCTTAATAAGATTTCGGATTTTTTGAAATCCTAATGAAGAATACAAACAAAAATACAAAGCAAACCCTTTAAAAAAATTCGGACTCATAAACATAAATTTTCGGACTTAAAGTCGACCCAAAAACTCTAAAAATCGACCCCAAAGACAGATTTTTTCGGACCCTCAAAGACGGATTTTCGAACCTCTTTAAATGAAGAACAAGGGGGATATTTATAGATGGGTTTCCCCCCCAACGTTCACCTCGTCGAAGTGAGTTTGAAATTTGAATTAAAGGTAAAGATCTGAATTTTGGAAGCAGATTTTAGGGGTATGGGTATGGTGAAGTGATGGGAGGGGTGTGGTGGTGTCAGGGTTTGGTGGCAGGGAGTTGGTGGTGGCAGGGAGTTGGTGGTGGCAGGGGCAGGGGTGTAGGGTGGCGGCCGATGGGAGGCTTTTTTAGGTTTAGGTTTTTTCGATTTTGGGGGGTTTGTTTTGGTTTAAAGGGGTAAGGGGAATGGGTCGGGTAAGGAGTTGGGCGGACGGGTTGGTCGAGTGGGCTGCGGGTTGGGGGGGATTGTTTAGGGACTTTGGGCTTGTGGGAATTGTTTTTGGGTTTTGTTGGTCGGTTGGGCTTGGGAATTGGGGGAAATAAAGGGGAAGGGAATAAGGGGAATTTGGTTTGGGCTTGTGGGTCGGCCGGTTGGGCCTGAGAATTGGGGGAAATAAAGGGGAATGGAATAAGGGGAATGGGTTTGGGCTTGTGAATTTTGGTTGGGTAGAATTTGTATTGGGTTGGAAAAATGAAATGGGTTAGAAATTGTTTTGGGTTTAAAAAAAAAATATAAAAGGGGTTTAACATTAAAAATATTATTTTTGTAAAAGATGTGAATTATTTAAAATAACGATGTGATAATAATAAATTATAATATTTGCGAAATGTTTAATGCTTAATAAAAAATGGAAATGCGATGCAATTTTGCGAGAATAAAATAACATAGAATTTTCGGATAAAACTTATGATTATGATAAAAATGCAAATGATAGTAAAAAATGCGAATAATAATAATAATAAGAGAATAATAATATATATATACGCATGTATGTATATAGATTAAAATTGTTTTTGAGGTGTTAAAAAAAATATAAAAAATTGCAAATAAATTGGAAAAGACGGGACAAAATTGGGTGTCAACAGGGAAGTGTCCGAGTCATCAAGGAAACTGTAAGTAGTGACTCAAAATTTGCGGATGTTTGCAAATAGGAAAACGTTCTTATCAAACGTGACACGACGGGAGACTAGGATTTTGCATGTAGATAACTCATAGCACAAGTACTCCCTATGGTTCGACGGGAAATCTAGGAATATGCAGGGAGTGGAGAGAGGTGCTAATTTGTGAGGGACCGTGGAGGCAAGATTTGGGTACCAAAGACAATCGAAAATTCAAAAGTGATTATAGGAAGGGATTCGACGGAAAATGATTTCAGTGGGAGTCCTATTTTGGATCGTACGGGTAGGTAAGATGTTAAGAATGTATTCTACCATTTTTAACGCATATAACCAAAAGGTAGGGGGAGAGACACATGAAAAAGAAAGGTACGAATCATATTGTTAATGGTGCAGAGAATTCATTCAGCTTTATCATTTTGAGGGTAAGTATGGGGGCAGGAGAAATGAAAAACCATGTCATTAGCTGCACAAAAATTAAGAAAAAGGAAGTTATTGAACTCACAATTATTATCACATTGAAATGTTTTGATGTCTTTTTCAAATTTTGTTTTAACAAATGTACGAAATTCAAGAAATTTGGAGAAAATTTGAGACTTAAGTTTAAGCGGATAAACCCAAAGGAAGTGAGAAAAGTCATTCAATAATACCAAATAATATTTATGACCTAGGTTGCTTGTTATAGGAGATGTCCATAAATCTACATGAATAATATCAAAGGGAGAGAAAGTAATGCTTAAAGAAGACGTAAATGGAAGTCTAACATGTTTTCCTCGATGACAAGAGGAGCAACTATGGAAAAGTTTTCCTTTATTACATTGAATTAAATTGCGGTTTCTAAGAAAATAAAAAATATGAGCTCCCGAATGACCAAGTCTACTATGCCACGTTGATGGAGAGATTACAGCTATAGCGGTGGGTGGAGTGACACGGGCAACGAATGTGGATAGGAAAGGATAGAGGTCTCCCACACTATTGCATCGCGTAAGAAGTCTCCCCGTACCTAGGTCCTTCACAGAAAAATTAAACGGTTCAAAATCAATAGATACAGAATTATCAGCGGCAAATTTTCTAACAGAGATTAGGTTCTAGATAATATTAGGGGCATATAGGACGTGTTTAAGGGAGTAGTGGGGGTGCGGTGGTGGTGTTAGTGTATGGCCAATAATAGATTGAGGAGTATTTAAATTGCGCAGTTGAAGAAGATTATCAGAATTGTTGGTGAGATGACACGTGACGCCCGCATCCATATACCATGCATCATCGGACTGCTGAATATTTAAAGAACCGAAAGCCTGGCCCAAATCCGTTGGCGTAGGGCCCGTCGTCGGCTTCTGGGATAATGTGTAATGGGCCTGATGGCTTGGGCCTGCCTGGTGAGCCGCTGGATGGGCTCCTAGGATGCTGGGCCTCGGCTCTGATACCATGTAGAATAATATAAATCTCTTTGATTGAAGTTTTCTTATTAATGCAATATATATATAGTGTACAATTCTAGTCCTAATAGAATTATGATCTCTACTTTATATAATTATACTAAAATATTAATTACAGAATATATGGAATATATTCACTATCAACATGAATGGCCCCATGCACCGGCCTTGTTGGAACTAATTTCATCCATCATAAAATCTTGATATCTCATGCCAAATCTTCTCCAATTAAAATCATTGCCAACTATTGATGCATTTTTCCTCAAGAACATTTCTACATCCAACTTTCCCTTTGAGATATTATCATCAATAATATTCCATATGTCAAGACTTGTCCAAACCTTACACTCTTCATCATATCCTTTAATAAAATTGAAATGATACAGACAAGATCCTTCGAATAGATTGCAATCCACTTGGAATTCAGCAACACCTACTAAGGAGTAGTAGGTGGTAAAAACTTATTCGTTGCCTAAAAATTTCGAAACGAAGACTAGAGTTTTCACTCGATGGAACAAGAAAAACAAACTTTTGTTGTGTCCATTGCATGGTAGCGCGCATATTAATAGGAGTTGTTTTGAGCTCGTTGTGTTTATGTGTGGGAATTTTCACGTAGCATCTGCCATTGATCTTTTTATCATCAAATTTAGCAGATTTTACTTGTACAATCAGCAGTCTATATTTTTCGTCCGCCACGAATAACAATTTCCCTAAATCAAGGAAAGATTTGTTGTAACTGTTACATGCTTCATGTGTATAACATAACAGTATTATATAAAGGTAGATGATTTTCCTTATCCTTTTTTTATTAGGGTTTAATATTGATGTTTTTGACATTCATTGTTTCTCAAAGTCAGTAGGATTTGGAAACTTCTTTAGTTTGACTCGTATACAAATAATAGTTACGTTTCTTGAGGAAAAATATTTCCTAAGTAAGAAATAAGTAGGATAAAGTTTCACGAATTAATTCCACGGTAGAATATTTGAACTATATATGTTATGGTACATAAAATCGTCCAACCCTTTAATATATAATATATAAAATCCCACGGATACAAATATTGTTATCTTTTAGCTCAAGAGATGGATAGGATGATATAATAACTGACAGCAAGGAGTGGTCATTTAACATCCCTCATTGAGAAATTATGTGTATTGTATATATAGGCTAAATATTAATTGTTATATATATATAAAAAGAAAATTTTTAAATGACATTTGATCTTTTTTTCTCATCACATATCTTGATCCTGATTGCCCTCCTGTCTGTACCCACTTGTTTGGGATTAAAGGTATTGAGTAAAACATTATTCACATGAAGTTGCATTATTTTGTCCGATCGGAGGTAAAGTATTTCTACTTACGGGTTTTAATGAACTCGATAGTTTTTATTTAGATTTTATATTTATATAAAGTTTTAATATATATAAATATTTAATTATGAATATAATAATTAAGATGAATTATTAATTGAATGACAGTTGAGGAATCATAAATTTTAAAGAATGATACAGTGTAAATGATAATTACTATCCACGAGTCACTTTCCAGGATTCGTGGCCTCTCTCAGGCCTTGCACTTGAGTGGCCAAAATATATGCACCCATTTTGCTTTATTAAAAAAGAAATATTTGTGATTGAAAAGCTGCCGCAACGTAATGCAATAATTAAGCGTGTGGCCTACAAGAAGAGCACATTTTAAGAATGTTTAAAACATTAAAGTGCTAGAGCATTTGCTTCTGACATTTAAAAAAACATTAATGTCTTATCGCTTCAATGAATCACTTATTTTCAGGTGAATAAGGGATTAAAAACTTTTCTTCCTCTGTTTCATTTTAATTTTGAATGGTACTATCTTTTTTTAAGTCTATTTTAAATGACATATTTTTATATTTTAAAAATTAACTATAAAATTTTTATTTTATCTGTAATTGACATGTTTAAGATAAAAATTTCTAAAAACAAATTATTATTTTAAAAAAAAACTACATGATCAATCAACAACGCCATAAAATATAATTAAGGAAGTAATACTTTGAAAATCAAGAATAAATATTTAAAAATAGACGTTATTTTCTCAAAAGGTAATATAAACACACATGTTATCTCACAAAGTATGAACTTTTAACATATAAGTTTATAAGACTTACTGTTCAAAACTTACAATCAACTATAATTTTTGTTTTAAAAGAAAAAACTACTCCTATTTGTTGTTATATTTCCTCAGTCTCAATTTTGGGTTTATCTTCTTTTTTAATCTGTTCAAAAAGAATTTCAACTTTCAAACATTTAGTAAGTTCTTAATTTAAAAATATTTATTTTACCCTTAATAACACGTTTTTATAATCTTAATGTGTTTAATGCTACAAAATTCAATGGACATTTTTTATATGATATACACCCTTTTAATTTAAATCAAATATTCAAAATGTCATGCTCTCAATCATGATATGGGCGTAACACGGCACTCGGTGTACGGTTGCATATGACCGAGCGAACCACATGGCTTGCTGAATCAACACAGATATCAAAAGCATGAAATAATAATTTAAAAACTTGTAAAACTGAATACTGTAAATAATAGTTTGAAAATATAAATGCAGAAATAATCTGAAAATGTATAAACCTAAATAACCGACATGATATGCTAGACTAGTATATGAAACCTCTGAATATGAGTCTGAAAACTAACTGTTTACCTGGACAAGACCCCTGACATACCTCTACTTCATGACATGACATGAATGTAAAATAAAGATAACACTCCGAATGAAATAGGGCTCACCAACAGCTGATACGATGAGAATTCTAGCGAGCAGATATGTCGTCCTGAAAATCCGTACCTGCACCGTGAAGTGTAGGCCCTGGACAAAAGTGATGTAAGTACATTTGAATTGTACCCGTATGTAAAGCAACCGAATAAAAGAATAGTAAGTGGGGTGCTCGGGGAATGGGCGTACTAAATCAATAATATGGATATATGAAGTAATACAAAATCGAAACTCGTAAATGTAGACTATAATCGAAGTCCGTAAACTCAGTAATCGAATACTATAAACTTTAATATGAACTGAAACATGGACATGATCAAGTTGTAACATGAGTAAAAAATATTTTTAAGTGGGAGAGCGTTAGTATAACCGACTACATGAAATCACCACGTAAGTACGTGGAGTCTGGTACCCGACCCGATCAACAGAGCAATCCCATACGTTGTCGGGGTATAAACATGAAAATGACATGAATGGTCCAATCAATAGTCTGAAGGTATCATCCTAATCTTGGTAGAGCGATCCTTACCCTGTGCTAGCATACGTAATTTTAGGTTATATGAACCTTCTCGGCAAACCTATGTTACTCCCAAAAATATGAACATAAATATAAGTGACATCTGCGCCCATGATTTCCAAAACATGATTCATAATATAATTTATAACATGTATACATAACATAACTTTTCATGAAAATACTTATAGGTATATGTATATAATTCTTGAGACATAAAAACATGTAAAAATCCCTAGAGTGGAACAATCTGAGTTCATAGCTGATATCTGAGAGCTCATGGAAAAGATAACACGAGCATACATGGATTACAGACAGATTCATGACAATCGTAATGATATACATAAATAAAACTAACGAATTGGTAATATACATGACATATAATAATACATGTAGTTATAGTTAACATGAGAGCAGCCCGGTGCACTAAGCTCCCGCTATGCGCGGGGTCCGGGAAAGGACCGGATCACAAGGGTCTATTGTACGCAGCCTTACCTCACATTTCTGTAAGAGGCTGTTTCCACGAATAAATATGGATAAATGTGGCGTGAGAAAACATAATGATGTTCCCACACGTGGATAGAAGCTCTACATACCTTAGTCGCTCCACAACTTGAAAAAAGGTCTAAACTTTTGAAGAAGAAACCCAAAACTCTGAACTTGAAATCTTGAGAAGGATTTTCTTGAAAAATCCTAGGATTGTAGAGTAGGATCTTGTTAATAATCCGTATATGGGTGATAATCATTGCTAATATGATGGAATAATACTTGAGATTCGAGGAATAACTTAACTTAGGAGGTTTGGAGAAGTTCTAGGATCTTTTCTCCTTAAAAGTTGGAAAAAACAAAGTGGAATGAATAATTTTTGAAAATTTCACGATCTGTACTTTTATAGCAGCGCGTGACCTGCGAACCGTAGGTGCGACCTACTGGACGCAGACCGAACGCAGGTCGTGACATTAAAAATGATTTCCGGTGCTCAGCCTACGGCGCCACAGATTTGGAGAAGTTCTAGGATCTTTTCTCCTAAAAAAGTCGGTAAAAAACAAAGTGGAATGAATAATTTTTGAAAATTTCACGATCTGTACTTTTATAGCAGTGCGTGACCCGCAAACCGTAGGTGCAACCTGCTGGACGCAGACCGAACTCAGATCGTGAAAGTAAAACATGATTTTCGGTGCTCATCCTGCGAATCGCAGGTTGCGCCACAGACTAAACCTTCCAAATGTAGGTTGCGCCATAGACTGTTGCAGATTAATAAAACGGTCATAACTCTTTACTCACATGTCCGTTTGAGCTACACTTTATATTGTTGGAAAGGTATTTCAAAGGGATACAACTTTATTGCCTATCCGTGCTGATGAGATCAGACATTGTAAGCGTAGCTACGCCCCCCACTTTTGAAGTTTTCCAAAATCACAACTTATAATGGTGTTATGTTTGTTTGAAGTGAGGCCTCGTGAAAACTCACTTGAAAACATGCTTCGTTGGGTAGCTTCCAACTATACTTTGCCCAAAGACTCTTCTTATGCCTTGATTAGTTTTCAAAACACTTCCTATAATCCTCATATTGATTTCGTTATGATCCCATCGTACATGTCAAACCTTATCTTGAAGGTACGAGGTGTTATACAAAAGTCCTATTTACATTCTCAAATTCCGTGTGCGATGAAACTGAAAAACATAAAATGATACAAAGTATTCATTTGTGGATCCAGAGAGTAACATGCGGGTTCATAGGAACTTAGTAGCTTTTGTCTAGATTCTATATCACTACTAAAAAAATCCATTTTCCCACTGAATTTCACACTGAAAAATGTTCAGTGGTTATTTCCCACTGAATGTCGGTGGAAAAAACTTAAATAGTATTTGTTCCGTTTCAAAATGTTTGTCTTACTTTTCTTTTTAGTCTATTTAAAAAAGAATGTATCTTTCCTTTTTTTGACAACTCTTTAATTTCAACTTTCCACATGATATGTTTAAGACCATAATTAAAGGACATTTTTACATTCTATAGTCTTTAATTTAAAACCACAAAATTCAAAAGTCTTCTCTACTTTCTTAAACTTTGTATCAATTCAAAATCAGACAAACATTTTGAAACAGAGAGAGTAGTATTTTCACATGAAAAAATTAAGAAATTTCTCAACGTTTTTATGAGAATCCGTTTCCCACCATAAGTTTTTCCAGTGAGCTGGTTCGGTGGGAATAAGGTGGAAAAATCATGTTTATAACACAAATTTCTCACTGAATGACGATGGAAAAAGCCTCTATTTTTAGTAATGTATATGTGTTAAAATATCCATAAAATGCTTATAAATATTTAACTGTATTTATTAACTTGTGGCCGCTATAGACAATGGCAAAGCCAAATTTTTCACTAAAGAGTATTAAAATTAAAAAAAAAAAGTAAAATAGAAGCCAAGGAGAGTTGACAAAACATGCCATGGTAGATAATTGTCATTACGTGAAAATTTGCAACGACCGCATATATTAATTCTTGTAGAGCAGCCAACATCCTTATTTATGTTTTACTTAGTAACAAAAGAAATATGTAACTTCAGTGAATAAATTAAGTAATGGGAAATTTTAAAAATATACAATTTATTCACTTATATCGTAAAAATATAGTTTAAAATTTACATTGCAAAGTTCTAGCCCAAAAATACTTTTATATAGTATTATACATTTATATATAAAATACAAATACATTATGTATATAGGTGCTTGAAGGTGTATACACCCATTTATACATCCATATACATTTATACCCATATACCACCATATACACTCATATACACTATTGCACAATATTATAAAAAAAATAACTTCAACACCACCAACTCCCATATACACCACCAAAATCTAAATATTTAGCTCCATATACACTTGCGACCAATCATCGTCGGAGATCACGTCGGAGCTCCGACTCACCACCAATATAGATGTTTGAAGGTGTATACATATTTATACACCTATATACAGAAACACTCATATATATATAAACATATACATTTATATACACACATATACACTTATATACACCCCTTATATAATATTATACACCACTACCCCTATGCCCTCCCGATTTCTTCATCGTAAACCTCAACCACCTCCAGCGACCCCCACCGCCGGTAATTTATTGCCTCCACCTGCGCTTTACCACCACCACGATGAGTTTTTCGATAGATCTAGATCTAGGTAATTTCTCGTCGGATCTGAGCCACCGCAGCGGAGGAGGCGGCTAGATATAAGCCATCGAAAAGTCATCGTCGCCGGAGAAAGAGAGAGGAAGTGCGGTAGAGAGAAGAAGCGCGGTAGAGAGAGCGCGAGAGAGGAGGAGGAGAGAGAAGGCCAGCAAACTCTCTCTTTGATCCTTTCCGATGGTGCCGACAGAGAGAGGAGAGGGGGGGGGGGGGGGAGTGAGTGGAGAGAGAGAAAGGAAGAGAGAGTGGGTTATTTTTGTAAGATTTTAAAAAGTGGGTTAATTTTGATAGTATTAGTACCCTAATTAATATAGGGTGTAATTATCTCTTAAGCAATAAATTGGCAGGCAAGGACAGAGAGTTTAAATTCTTTCTGACCAACGAAAAAACGAGGAAGTGGTGTTAATTCTAAGATTTAAAACAATATTATGGCATGGCAGCTTATTTTGCGCTGTCAATTAATTCTTGTAAACAACATAAAATGTGTCTTCTGTTGTTATATTTGTTCTGCGTTTGACCTTTTTTATTAACTTGAATTTATTGTGTTTGGATGCTTAATTAGTGTTTTATTGAATTGTACAAAAACTTATGTATTATTCCTGTTCATATTTTTTGGCTTCATAGCCCCAAGATAGAAGGATCCTATAGTTGAGGGAAGGGTTGGTTCCGTTTATTTAATATTTTAAGTTTTGCGTATGTATTATGGATTGGATTGGATTGGATCGGATCGATTCGGTTCTTTTCATTTGGGTTTGTATTTATTAAAAGATAAAAAAGAGAAAAAATATTATTCATCGGAAGTTGAATTTTCTGGTAGGTACGATTTATGTGTTAGTAAGTTTAAAGTTATGTAATTTTTGTGTTAGAAAATATTATTAGACTTTGATGAAACAAAGTAATAGTTATGTGATCATCTATAAAATTTTACCCTATATATACATTAACAAAAATGTCTAGGTACACAATATAATTTTACGATGACATGTGGCTCCACCATTGACCGCAGGAATCCATAAATTTTAAATTTTGAATTCACATTTGAGAGTTATTATTACTTAACATACTGCTTTGTATGACACTATCTTGCAAGTTCACGCAGAGCTATAAATAGTGGAAGCATGCAATTATATCTGTGAAACTCAGACTATGATTTAGCAATCGCAAGGAAAAAAATGATGAAATTTTTGAAAATTTCAAACCTTGTTGATCTTCTTCATATGATCTTCAATTACTTCCTCTCCACTTTCTTAAAATCCATTAATAGTACTACTCTATGGAACTTCATTTCTACTATTCTTAATATCACAAGCAAATGGAGTAATGTAAGGAACAATAAAACCAATAAGCCACTCCCTCCAGGTCCAAAACCATGGCCTATAATTGGCAACCTTCCTGAAATGCTCCTACAAAACAAGCCCGCATTTCATTGGGTGCATAGAATTATGGAGGAAATGGACACCGAAATCGCTTGCATTCGTCTTGGTTCCATCCATGTCATTCCCGTAACCTCTCCCGAGCTTGCTTGCGAGTTCTTGAAGAGTCAAGACTCTGTTTTCTCGTCGAGGCCTATTTGCATGTCTGCGAGCCTTGTTAGCAATGGCTACTTGACCTCAGTTTTTCTCCCGACTGGTGATCAATGGATGAAAATGAGAAGAATTCTTGCCTCCCATGTGCTATCACCAACATCGTTTCAATGGTTTCGTCATAAAAGGGATGAAGAGGCTGACCACCTTCTTCGATTCGTGTACGATCAATGCATGAGCAATCAACCTGTTATTAACTTGAGGAAAGTAACAAGATATTATTGTCTGAATGTTATTAGGAATATAATTTTCAGCAAGAGATTATATGGAAAAGAAGCTGAGGAGCAAGTTGATGCACTTTTTACACTTCTTGGATATCTTCATTCTTTTGGTATATCTGATTACTTACCATGGTTAAGTGTGTTTGACTTGGATGGTCACAAGGCAATTATTAAGAAAGCCTATGCAATAGCAACAAAACACATCGATCCTGAAGTTGATCAGAGGATTCAGATACAGAAAGATGGCAAGAAAACTGTGGAAGAGGACATCCTTGATGTTCTTATCATGCTCAAAGATATCAATGGAAATCCATTGATGAATGTTAAAGAGATTAAAGCACAAGTCCTTGTAAGTATACATTCAATTGCTAAACCATGTGAACAAAGATGTTTTGTGTGATCACCTCGCTTTTATGATTGATCGCTTGTTTGGCCAAATTTTTAAAATATGCTTATTTCGAAATGTGTTTTTTTGTTAGAAGTGCTTTCAGATAAAGTGCTTTTGGAAAGTACAGTTTGTGTTTGGCTAAGGTTCCAAAAGTACTACTACTAGTCAGAAACACTTTCTTTTTTTCTAAAAGCTTGACTAAACACCTCAACTTTAAAGAAAATAAGCATGTTTGGCTTCACAGAAGCTTAGCCAAACAAGCTATGAGTCACAAGTCGAACCCATAAATAGATATCCATATTTCTATAAAAATTAGTAACTCATTCCCTTCTACCTATCCTATGTAATAACTAAGAAAAGTAAAAAATAAACATAAATTAAATGTTCTGCTTGTCAGATAGTGACATGACGTGGTTGGTTACAAAAAATTAATGTTCAGGAACTCATGTTGGCAACAGTGGATAATCCCTCAAATGCAGTTGAATGGACACTGGCAGAAATATTGAACCAACCAAAGTTAATGCAAAGGGCCATAGAAGAACTCAACACTGTTGTTGGGATCAATAGATTGGTCCAAGAATCAGACTTGCCAAGGCTAAATTATGTCAAAGCTTGCATAAAAGAGGCCTTTCGACTCCACCCCATAATGCCTTTTAACGTTCCTCATGTGTCAGTCTCTGATACCATTGTCGGTGAAAAATACTTTATCCCTAAGGGGAGTGTAGTGCTATTAAGTCGTCTTGCACTTGGCCGGAATCCCACAGTTTGGGAGGAGCCATTGAAGTTCAAGCCGGAGCGCCATATCAAAGAGCAAGATGCTGGTGAAGTAGTTCTCACTGATTCAGAGTTATGTTTGTTGTCATTTAGTATTGGAATGCGAGGTTGTCCAGCTGTGAAACTTGGTTCTACAATTACTATTATGTTACTTGCTAGGCTTCTTCAAGGGTTTACTTGGAGTTTACCACCAAATTCACCATGTAATGACTTAATTGAGTCATCTAAGAGTGATCTCTTTTGTACCTTACCACTTCTTGCTCAGGCAAAACCAAGATTAGCTAAGGCCATGTATCCTTAACGCGATTTTTGCAATATGAATGAAGTTGCATAATCTCCAAACAACTTCGGAGGCAGCTTTTGTACTAAAATTGCAGGTCATTTTAAATCAAGCCTTTTAAACTCGTTGTTTATACATAATCATGGAACATACAGAAAAAAGAAACAAAGATAAAATGGTATAAGCATCAAGGGTAAATCAAAACCGCTAGGTGATTTCTTTCTATCTGCCTAGCCCTAGTGATATGGTACCTACTTAATTCAGTATCCCTAATATTTAACAAATTTGTAAGGACATGTGAAGATGAAATCACATTAGTTGGTAAACTTTCTTGCCCCAATCCTACACTCTCTAGTATCTCTCTTATCCTTGCAGCTGCAGCCACAAATACTCGGTCATTTCAATTCTTGGTCAAATTTTAGATGAACAAATGAAAACAGAATAATAATGACCTTGTGATCTGTACTCAGCTGCTTTTTCACGAAAATCATTGACGAGAATTGTGGCAGCTTGAGTTTTGGCATTAGACAGGGTGGCGATTTTGTGTAGTTCGACAATACTTCGTGGAGTGTACTCAAAATGAGGGACATCTTTACCAACAACATCAAATTGATAAGCCAGCCAGGTTTTTACTTCAGAAATTCGATTAGCATCCAAACGAGTAGTTTCTGTTGGAGATTTACTAATGTGGAATAAAGTATATCCCATGAATGTATGACTCGAACAATTGGAGCCCGCATGTCGAAAAAGTCGTTTCCACACACGTGCACACGTAGTGCCAAGTTTCGCAAATTTCATTAGTGAAAGAGATATTGGTACGTATGTAATACGTTTGAGACATAGAATTATGGACGGTTATTGGTCAAATGACAATGTATACGTTGGTAAAAGAAGGAAGAAGTGTACGAAGTGTAAGATGAAACGAGTTGGAAATCGCCGCGGAGCCGCGAAGGGCCGCGGCACAGCCCCGTCAGAGCCGAGGCGCCGGAGCGCCGCGATGCTAATTTGGTGGCCAGTCACTGGAGTCACGACGCTAATTCACAGAGCCGCGGCGCTTCGGAGGTAGAATGCTTTGCGACGGGAAGTTGGAAAGTTCGACCTTTGGGGGTTTGGGTTTGGAGCATTGATTCTCCATTACTTGGCACATGAATTCAACCATTATTTGGTGAATGTAACCCCTCAATTAAGTGTCATTACATGGCTATTGAAGGTCATTAGTTGGCTAGTTGAGGGGTCTTCTCCTCACACTATAAATTGAGACCTTTGGCTCAATTGAAGTAGGACACACAACACTTAGAAAATACTCCAGAATTTTCTGAATTCATCTTCTTCCTCTCTAGCAAAGTTACTATACTCAAAGTTCTTCAAGAGTAACACTTGAGTTTTCTTTTCTCAATTGTTAAGTTGCTGTTGTATCTTGGGAGACTATTGCCCGACAACGTAAAAGGAGATATACGGGGCAATCTTGTCTTAAAGACATAGTGACATCACTCGACTCAGCAAATCACACAAGCAGTTTGTTAAGTTCTTGATTTCCAGTTTATTGTAATATTTAGTTTATCCTTTCTTACCATTGTAATAGTTACTTACTTCCGTTCCCTGCAACAATTGTATCCCAACAGTTTCTTGTGCTTCTACACCTAATAACTCACCCATCTCTTTTATTCAAACATGAAACTTAAGCAATCATAATCTGAAGGGAAACAGGAAACGTAGAATCAACTACCTCAATCAAAATTTCCTGGGGGGGGGGGGGGGGGGGGGGTCGATTACTCTCTGTATTACAGCTCTTTGATAACTTAAAATTCTTGTTAGTCAAAATTAGACCTGTCCAAAGGTCGGGTCGGGCCGGGTCGGGTGGCTTTTTTTTTCCTCCTTGCCCGACCCTGACCCTATATTTTTTTAAAAATTCCGACCACCCCGGCCCCGACCCTTCGGGGACCCTACGGTCACGGGTCGGCCCCGACCCGACGAATTTTTTTTGGCAGGCAGGGTCAGTTCGGGTAGGGTCGGGTCGGGTCGGGTCGGGTTGGGGCGAGTTTTTTTTTTTTTTTTTAAATTGAATTTTCAAAACTGAAATTGGTATTCACCCCTACATTACCACGAAATTTCGACGTTGAAATGTATTGTATATCGTGAAATCTTGACTAAAGAAAAAGAAAATTAGAAATCGATTTGGGGAAAAACACAAATTGATTGGCAAAATTGACGTTTTTCTAAAAATTGGCTGCGACAAATAATAGTTACGTTTCTTGAGGAAAAATATTTCCTAAGTAAGAAATAAGTAGGATAAAGTTTCACGAATTAATTCCACGGTAGAATATTTGAACTATATATGTTATGGTACATAAAATCGTCCAACCCTTTAATATATAATATATAAAATCCCACGGATACAAATATTGTTATCTTTTAGCTCAAGAGATGGATAGGATGATATAATAACTGACAGCAAGGAGTGGTCATTTAACATCCCTCATTGAGAAATTATGTGTATTGTATATATAGGCTAAATATTAATTGTTATATATATATAAAAAGAAAATTTTTAAATGACATTTGATCTTTTTTTCTCATCACATATCTTGATCCTGATTGCCCTCCTGTCTGTACCCACTTGTTTGGGATTAAAGGTATTGAGTAAAACATTATTCACATGAAGTTGCATTATTTTGTCCGATCGGAGGTAAAGTATTTCTACTTACGGGTTTTAATGAACTCGATAGTTTTTATTTAGATTTTATATTTATATAAAGTTTTAATATATATAAATATTTAATTATGAATATAATAATTAAGATGAATTATTAATTGAATGACAGTTGAGGAATCATAAATTTTAAAGAATGATACAGTGTAAATGATAATTACTATCCACGAGTCACTTTCCAGGATTCGTGGCCTCTCTCAGGCCTTGCACTTGAGTGGCCAAAATATATGCACCCATTTTGCTTTATTAAAAAAGAAATATTTGTGATTGAAAAGCTGCCGCAACGTAATGCAATAATTAAGCGTGTGGCCTACAAGAAGAGCACATTTTAAGAATGTTTAAAACATTAAAGTGCTAGAGCATTTGCTTCTGACATTTAAAAAAACATTAATGTCTTATCGCTTCAATGAATCACTTATTTTCAGGTGAATAAGGGATTAAAAACTTTTCTTCCTCTGTTTCATTTTAATTTTGAATGGTACTATCTTTTTTTAAGTCTATTTTAAATGACATATTTTTATATTTTAAAAATTAACTATAAAATTTTTATTTTATCTGTAATTGACATGTTTAAGATAAAAATTTCTAAAAACAAATTATTATTTTAAAAAAAAACTACATGATCAATCAACAACGCCATAAAATATAATTAAGGAAGTAATACTTTGAAAATCAAGAATAAATATTTAAAAATAGACGTTATTTTCTCAAAAGGTAATATAAACACACATGTTATCTCACAAAGTATGAACTTTTAACATATAAGTTTATAAGACTTACTGTTCAAAACTTACAATCAACTATAATTTTTGTTTTAAAAGAAAAAACTACTCCTATTTGTTGTTATATTTCCTCAGTCTCAATTTTGGGTTTATCTTCTTTTTTAATCTGTTCAAAAAGAATTTCAACTTTCAAACATTTAGTAAGTTCTTAATTTAAAAATATTTATTTTACCCTTAATAACACGTTTTTATAATCTTAATGTGTTTAATGCTACAAAATTCAATGGACATTTTTTATATGATATACACCCTTTTAATTTAAATCAAATATTCAAAATGTCATGCTCTCAATCATGATATGGGCGTAACACGGCACTCGGTGTACGGTTGCATATGACCGAGCGAACCACATGGCTTGCTGAATCAACACAGATATCAAAAGCATGAAATAATAATTTAAAAACTTGTAAAACTGAATACTGTAAATAATAGTTTGAAAATATAATTGCAGAAATAATCTGAAAATGTATAAACCTAAATAACCGACATGATATGCTAGACTAGTATATGAAACCTCTGAATATGAGTCTGAAAACTAACTGTTTACCTGGACAAGACCCCTGACATACCTCTACTTCATGACATGACATGAATGTAAAATAAAGATAACACTCCGAATGAAATAGGGCTCACCAACAGCTGATACGATGAGAATTCTAGCGAGCAGATATGTCGTCCTGAAAATCCGTACCTGCACCGTGAAGTGTAGGCCCTGGACAAAAGTGATGTAAGTACATTTGAATTGTACCCGTATGTAAAGCAACTGAATAAAAGAATAGTAAGTGGGGTGCTCGGGGAATGGGCAGACTAAATCAATAATATGGATATATGAAGTAATACAAAACTGAAACTGTAAATGTAGACTATAACTGAAGCTGTAAACTGTAACTGAATACTATAAACTTTAATATGAACTGAAACATGGACATGATCAAGTTGTAACATGAGTAAAAAATATTTTTAAGTGGGAGAGCGTTAGTATAACCGACTACATGAAATCACCACGTAAGTACGTGGAGTCTGGTACCCGACCCGATCAACAGAGCAATCCCATACGTTGTCGGGGTATAAACATGAAAATGACATGAATGGTCCAATCAATAGTCTGAAGGTATCATCCTAATCTTGGTAGAGCGATCCTTACCCTGTGCTAGCATACGTAATTTTAGGTTATATGAACCTTCTCGGCAAACCTATGTTACTCCCAAAAATATGAACATAAATATAAGTGGCATCTGCGCCCATGATTTCCAAAACATGATTCATAATATAATTTATAACATGTATACATAACATAACTTTTCATGAAAATACTTATAGGTATATGTATATAATTCTTGAGACATAAAAACATGTAAAAATCCCTAGAGTGGAACAATCTGAGTTCATAGCTGATATCTGAGAGCTCATGGAAAAGATAACACGAGCATACATGGATTACAGACAGATTCATGACAATCGTAATGATATACATAAATAAAACTAACGAATTGGTAATATACATGACATATAATAATACATGTAGTTATAGTTAACATGAGAGCAGCCCGGTGCACTAAGCTCCCGCTATGCGCGGGGTCCGGGAAAGGACCGGATCACAAGGGTCTATTGTACGCACCTTACCTCACATTTCGTAAGAGGTTTGTTTCCACGAATAAATATGGATAAATGTGGCGTGAGAAAACATAATGATGTTCCCACACGTGGATAGAAGCTCTACATACCTTAGTCGCTCCACAACTTGAAAAAAGGTCTAAACTTTTGAAGAAGAAACCCAAAACTCTGAACTTGAAATCTTGAGAAGGATTTTCTTGAAAAATCCTAGGATTGTAGAGTAGGATCTTGTTAATAATCCGTATATGGGTGATAATCATTGCTAATATGATGGAATAATACTTGAGATTCGAGGAATAACTTAACTTAGGAGGTTTGGAGAAGTTCTAGGATCTTTTCTCCTTAAAAGTTGGAAAAAACAAAGTGGAATGAATAGTTTTTGAAAATTTCACGATCTGTACTTTTATAGCAGCGCGTGACCTGCGAACCGTAGGTGCGACCTACTGGACGCAGACCGAACGCAGGTCGTGACATTAAAAATGATTTCCGGTGCTCAGCCTACGGCGCCACAGATTTGGAGAAGTTCTAGGATCTTTTCTCCTAAAAAAGTCGGTAAAAAACAAAGTGGAATGAATAATTTTTGAAAATTTCACGATCTGTACTTTTATAGCAGTGCGTGACCTGCAAACCGTAGGTGCAACCTGCTGGACGCAGACCGAACTCAGATCGTGAAAGTAAAACATGATTTTCGGTGCTCATCCTGCGAATCGCAGGTTGCGCCACAGACTAAACCTTCCAAATGTAGGTTGCGCCATAGACTGTTGCAGATTAATAAAACGGTCATAACTCTTTACTCACATGTCCGTTTGAGCTACACTTTATATTGTTGGAAAGGTATTTCAAAGGGATACAACTTTATTGCCTATCCGTGCTTTGATGAGATCGTACATTGTAAGCGTAGCTACGCCCCCCACTTTTGAAGTTTTCCAAAATCACAACTTATAATGGTGTTATGTTTGTTTGAAGTGAGGCCTCGTGAAAACTCACTTGAAAACATGCTTCGTTGGGTAGCTTCCAACTATACTTTGCCCAAAGACTCTTTTTATGCCTTGATTAGTTTTCAAAACACTTCCTATAATCCTCATATTGATTTCGTTATGATCCCATCGTACATGTCAAACCTTATCTTGAAGGTACGAGGTGTTATACAAAAGTCCTATTTACATTCTCAAATTCCGTGTGCGATGAAACTGAAAAACATAAAATGATACAAAGTATTCATTTGTGGATCCAGAGAGTAACATGCGGGTTCATAGGAACTTAGTAGCTTTTGTCTAGATTCTATATCACTACTAAAAAAATCCATTTTCCCACTGAATTTCACACTGAAAAATGTTCAGTGGTTATTTCCCACTGAATGTCGGTGGAAAAAACTTAAATAGTATTCGTTCCGTTTCAAAATGTTTGTCTTACTTTTCTTTTTAGTCTATTTAAAAAAGAATGTATCTTTCCTTTTTTTGACAACTCTTTAATTTCAACTTTCCACATGATATGTTTAAGACCATAATTAAAGGACATTTTTACATTCTATAGTCTTTAATTTAAAACCACAAAATTCAAAAGTCTTCTCTACTTTCTTAAACTTTGTATCAATTCAAAATCAGACAAACATTTTGAAACAGAGAGAGTAGTATTTTCACATGAAAAAATTAAGAAATTTCTCAACGTTTTTATGAGAATCCGTTTCCCACCATAAGTTTTTCCAGGTGAGAATTCTTGGTTCGGTGGGAATAAGGTGGAAAAATCATGTTTATAACACAAATTTCTCACTGAATGACGATGGAAAAAGCCTCTATTTTTAGTAATGTATATGTGTTAAAATATCCATAAAATGCTTATAAATATTTAACTGTATTTATTAACTTGTGGCCGCTATAGACAATGGCAAAGCCAAATTTTTCACTAAAGAGTATTAAAATTTAAAAAAAAAAAGTAAAATAGAAGCCAAGGAGAGTTGACAAAACATGCCATGGTAGATAATTGTCATTACGTGAAAATTTGCAACGACCGCATATATTAATTCTTGTAGAGCAGCCAACATCCTTATTTATGTTTTACTTAGTAACAAAAGAAATATGTAACTTCAGTGAATAAATTAAGTAATGGGAAATTTTAAAAATATACAATTTATTCACTTATATCGTAAAAATATAGTTTAAAATTTACATTGCAAAGTTCTAGCCCAAAAATACTTTTATATAGTATTATACATTTATATATAAAATACAAATACATTATGTATATAGGTGCTTGAAGGTGTATACACCCATTTATACATCCATATACATTTATACCCATATACCACCATATACACTCATATACACTATTGCACAATATTATAAAAAAAATAACTTCAACACCACCAACTCCCATATACACCACCAAAATCTAAATATTTAGCTCCATATACACTTGCGACCAATCATCGTCGGAGATCACGTCGGAGCTCCGACTCACCACCAATATAGATGTTTGAAGGTGTATACATATTTATACACCTATATACAGAAACACTCATATATATATAAACATATACATTTATATACACACATATACACTTATATACACCCCTTATATAATATTATACACCACTACCCCTATGCCCTCCCGATTTCTTCATCGTAAACCTCAACCACCTCCAGCGACCCCCACCGCCGGTAATTTATTGCCTCCACCTGCGCTTTACCACCACCACGATGAGTTTTTCGATAGATCTAGATCTAGGTAATTTCTCGTCGGATCTGAGCCACCGCAGCGGAGGAGGCGGCTAGATATAAGCCATCGAAAAGTCATCGTCGCCGGAGAAAGAGAGAGGAAGTGCGGTAGAGAGAAGAAGCGCAGTAGAGAGAGCGCGAGAGAGGAGGAGGAGAGAGAAGGCCAGCAAACTCTCTCTTTGATCCTTTCCGATGGTGCCGACAGAGAGAGGAGAGGGGGGGGGGGGGGGGGAGTGAGTGGAGAGAGAGAAAGGAAGAGAGAGTGGGTTATTTTTGTAAGATTTTAAAAAGTGGGTTAATTTTGATAGTATTAGTACCCTAATTAATATAGGGTGTAATTATCTCTTAAGCAATAAATTGGCAGGCAAGGACAGAGAGTTTAAATTCTTTCTGACCAACGAAAAAACGAAGAAGTGGTGTTAATTCTAAGATTTGAAACAATATTATGGCATGGCAGCTTATTTTGCGCTGTCAATTAATTCTTGTAAACAACATAAAATGTGTCTTCTGTTGTTATATTTGTTCTGCGTTTGACCTTTTTTATTAACTTGAATTTATTGTGTTTGGATGCTTAATTAGTGTTTTATTGAATTGTACAAAAACTTATGTATTATTCCTGTTCATATTTTTTGGCTTCATAGCCCCAAGATAGAAGGATCCTATAGTTGAGGGAAGGGTTGGTTCCGTTTATTTAATATTTTAAGTTTTGCGTATGTATTATGGATTGGATTGGATTGGATCGATTCGGTTCTTTTCATTTGGGTTTGTATTTATTAAAAGATAAAAAAGAGAAAAAATATTATTCATCGGAAGTTGAATTTTCTGGTAGGTACGATTTATGTGTTAGTAAGTTTAAAGTTATGTAATTTTTGTGTTAGAAAATATTATTAGACTTTGATGAAACAAAGTAATAGTTATGTGATCATCTATAAAATTTTACCCTATATATACATTAACAAAAATGTCTAGGTACACAATATAATTTTACGATGACATGTGGCTCCACCATTGACCGCAGGAATCCATAAATTTTAAATTTTGAATTCACATTTGAGAGTTATTATTACTTAACATACTGCTTTGTATGACACTATCTTGCAAGTTCACGCAGAGCTATAAATAGTGGAAGCATGCAATTATATCTGTGAAACTCAGACTATGATTTAGCAATCGCAAGGAAAAAAATGATGAAATTTTTGAAAATTTCAAACCTTGTTGATCTTCTTCATATGATCTTCAATTACTTCCTCTCCACTTTCTTAAAATCCATTAATAGTACTACTCTATGGAACTTCATTTCTACTATTCTTAATATCACAAGCAAATGGAGTAATGTAAGGAACAATAAAACCAATAAGCCACTCCCTCCAGGTCCAAAACCATGGCCTATAATTGGCAACCTTCCTGAAATGCTCCTACAAAACAAGCCCGCATTTCATTGGGTGCATAGAATTATGGAGGAAATGGACACCGAAATCGCTTGCATTCGTCTTGGTTCCATCCATGTCATTCCCGTAACCTCTCCCGAGCTTGCTTGCGAGTTCTTGAAGAGTCAAGACTCTGTTTTCTCGTCGAGGCCTATTTGCATGTCTGCGAGCCTTGTTAGCAATGGCTACTTGACCTCTGTTTTTCTCCCGACTGGTGATCAATGGATGAAAATGAGAAGAATTCTTGCCTCCCATGTGCTATCACCAACATCGTTTCAATGGTTTCGTCATAAAAGGGATGAAGAGGCTGACCACCTTCTTCGATTCGTGTACGATCAATGCATGAGCAATCAACTCGTTATTAACTTGAGGAAAGTAACAAGATATTATTGTCTGAATGTTATTAGGAATATAATTTTCAGCAAGAGATTATATGGAAAAGAAGCTGAGGAGCAAGTTGATGCACTTTTTACACTTCTTGGATATCTTCATTCTTTTGGTATATCTGATTACTTACCATGGTTAAGTGTGTTTGACTTGGATGGTCACAAGGCAATTATTAAGAAAGCCTATGCAATAGCAACAAAACACATCGATCCTGAAGTTGATCAGAGGATTCAGATACAGAAAGATGGCAAGAAAACTGTGGAAGAGGACATCCTTGATGTTCTTATCATGCTCAAAGATATCAATGGAAATCCATTGATGAATGTTAAAGAGATTAAAGCACAAGTCCTTGTAAGTATACATTCAATTGCTAAACCATGTGAACAAAGATGTTTTGTGTGATCACCTCGCTTTTATGATTGATCGCTTGTTTGGCCAAATTTTTTAAAATATGCTTATTTCGAAATGTGTTTTTTTGTTAGAAGTGCTTTCAGATAAAGTGCTTTTGGAAAGTACAGTTTGTGTTTGGCTAAGGTTCCAAAAGTACTACTACTAGTCAGAAACACTTTCTTTTTTTCTAAAAGCTTGACTAAACACCTCAACTTTAAAGAAAATAAGCATGTTTGGCTTCACAGAAGCTTAGCCAAACAAGCTATGAGTCACAAGTCGAACCCATAAATAGATATCCATATTTCTATAAAAATTAGTAACTCATTCCCTTCTACCTATCCTATGTAATAACTAAGAAAAGTAAAAAATAAACATAAATTAAATGTTCTGCTTGTCAGATAGTGACATGACGTGGTTGGTTACAAAAAATTAATGTTCGGAACTCATGTTGGCAACAAAGTGGATAATCCCTCAAATGCAGTTGAATGGACACTGGCAGAAATATTGAACCAACCAAAGTTAATGCAAAGGGCCATAGAAGAACTCAACACTGTTGTTGGGATCAATAGATTGGTCCAAGAATCAGACTTGCCAAGGCTAAATTATGTCAAAGCTTGCATAAAAGAGGCCTTTCGACTCCACCCCATAATGCCTTTTAACGTTCCTCATGTGTCAGTCTCTGATACCATTGTCGGTGAAAAATACTTTATCCCTAAGGGGAGTGTAGTGCTATTAAGTCGTCTTGCACTTGGCCGGAATCCCACAGTTTGGGAGGAGCCATTGAAGTTCAAGCCGGAGCGCCATATCAAAGAGCAAGATGCTGGTGAAGTAGTTCTCACTGATTCAGAGTTATGTTTGTTGTCATTTAGTATTGGAATGCGAGGTTGTCCAGCTGTGAAACTTGGTTCTACAATTACTATTATGTTACTTGCTAGGCTTCTTCAAGGGTTTACTTGGAGTTTACCACCAAATTCACCATGTAATGACTTAATTGAGTCATCTAAGAGTGATCTCTTTTGTACCTTACCACTTCTTGCTCAGGCAAAACCAAGATTAGCTAAGGCCATGTATCCTTAACGCGATTTTTGCAATATGAATGAAGTTGCATAATCTCCAAACAACTTCGGAGGCAGCTTTTGTACTAAAATTGCAGGTCATTTTAAATCAAGCCTTTTAAACTCGTTGTTTATACATAATCATGGAACATACAGAAAAAAGAAACAAAGATAAAATGGTATAAGCATCAAGGGTAAATCAAAACCGCTAGGTGATTTCTTTCTATCTGCCTAGCCCTAGTGATATGGTACCTACTTAATTCAAAAGATCCCTAATATTTAACAAATTTGTAAGGACATGTGAAGATGAAATCACATTAGTTGGTAAACTTTCTTGCCCCAATCCTACACTCTCTAGTATCTCTCTTATCCTTGCAGCTGCAGCCACAAATACTCGGTCATTTCAATTCTTGGTCAAATTTTAGATGAACAAATGAAAACAGAATAATAATGACCTTGTGATCTGTACTCAGCTGCTTTTTTTCACGAAAATCATTGACGAGAATTGTGGCAGCTTGAGTTTTGGCATTAGACAGGGTGGCGATTTTGTGTAGTTCGACAATACTTCGTGGAGTGTACTCAAAATGAGGGACATCTTTACCAACAACATCAAATTGATAAGCCAGCCAGGTTTTTACTTCAGAAATTCGATTAGCATCCAAACGAGTAGTTTCTTTGGAGATTTACTAATGTGGAATTAAGTATATCCCATGAATGTATGACTCGAACAATTGGAGCCCGCATGTCGAAAAAGTCGTTTCCACACACGTGCACACGTAGTGCCAAGTTTCGCAAATTTCATTAGTGAAAGAGATATTGGTACGTATGTAATACGTTTGAGACATAGAATTATGGACGGTTATTGGTCAAATGACAATGTATACGTTGGTAAAAGAAGGAAGAAGTGTACGAAGTGTAAGATGAAACGAGTTGGAAATCGCCGCGGAGCCGCGAAGGGCCGCGGCACAGCCCCGTCAGAGCCGAGGCGCCGGAGCGCCGCGATGCTAATTTGGTGGCCAGTCACTGGAGTCACGACGCTAATTCACAGAGCCGCGGCGCTTCGGAGGTAGAATGCTGCGACGGGAAGTTGGAAAGTTCTGACCTTTGGGCTGGGTTTGGAGCATTGATTCTCCATTACTTGGCACATGAATTCAACCATTATTTGGCTGAATGTAACCCCTCAATTAAGTGTCATTACATGGCTATTGAAGGTCATTAGTTGGCTAGTTGAGGGGTCTTCTCCTCACACTATAAATTGAGACCTTTGGCTCAATTGAAGTAGGACACACAACACTTAGAAAATACTCCAGAATTTTCTGAATTCATCTTCTTCCTCTCTAGCAAAGTTACTATACTCAAAGTTCTTCAAGAGTAACACTTGAGTTTTCTTTTCTCAATTGTTAAGTTGCTGTTGTATCTTGGGAGACTATTGCCCGACAACGTAAAAGGAGATATACGGGGCAATCTTGTCTTAAAGACATAGTGACATCACTCGACTCAGCAAATCACACAAGCAGTTTGTTAAGTTCTTGATTTCCAGTTTATTGTAATATTTAGTTTATCCTTTCTTACCATTGTAATAGTTACTTACTTCCGTTCCCTGCAACAATTGTATCCCAACAGTTTCTTGTGCTTCTACACCTAATAACTCACCCATCTCTTTTATTCAAACATGAAACTTAAGCAATCATAATCTGAAGGGAAACAGGAAACGTAGAATCAACTACCTCAATCAAAATTTCCTGGGGGGGGGTCGATTACTCTCTGTATTACATCTCTTTGATAACTTAAAATTCTTGTTAGTCAAAAACTCAAAATTGTACGTTATTCGAGCTGGATTTAAGTTATATGCATTGACAGTATACAAGTCTTTTACACTATAAGTACAATTTAACTGTTATAACAAGTTCCACTCAATTGTCTAAGATACCATATTAGGCTCTGATTATATGACAATTTTACCGGATGTAAAAAACTTGTACGCTGTTAGTGCACAAAACTTAATCTCGTTGGAGCTAAAGAAGAACAATAACTCAATGGTCACTCATGAATAAACTGAAAAATGAATAGTAAATTATCATTAAAATTTATGACTTTCCATTACAACAACTTAAAAATGCCATCTTTTAGGACCTCTTCTACCTTCTTTTAGTTGTTTTTTGGGTAGTAAACAGAAATGTTGTTAATACTGCTACTCAAAAGGCAAATTAAGACATAATTGAATTCTGAGGAGCATTATTCATCATGGAAGGCAAATAAAAATGATACTATCTCCGCTCCAATTTGTTTGAAGTTTGACCAGTTTGGACAACAACTTTTTCTTTAACTTAATTTTAAACATAGATTTTTTGAGTATTTTATAATAAAATTTACATATTTAAAAACTAATGAAAAGTATTATAAATCTGCATAATTAATAATTCACAATATATGAAAAGAGTTAGAGAAAATAGTAGTCAAATAAAGAGCTATTTGACTCCCACAACTGATCAACCTTCAAACAATTTGGGACGGAGGGAGTAGTATAATTAACTTGTAAATAATTTTTTTAAATGAAAGTCGTCGTAAAAAGTACAGGAAAAACCGAAAAAGGGGAAACTTACCGGAATGTTTTTTTCACCGGAGAAAGTGATCGGAGGCTAGTGTGTGGTTATAAATTATCTCGTTAAGCGTAAAAAGTAAAGATTAAAGTTAAATTGTTACAAAATAAGGAAATGTATCATTCTTTTTTAAACGGACTCAAAAGAAAATTGTATCACAGAAATTGGGACAGAAGGAGTACTATATTACTTTGCTTTGCTATTTAAGAATTTGCAGTAGTTTTGTTAATTTGTTTAATATTTTTTAAAAATTTCTTTTTAGTGTCATCCTTAGTTGACAAGCTTTTATAATATTAAAAATTAAGGTTATTTCCACCGACATTCAGTGAGAAATTTGTGCTATAAAACATGATTTTTTCATCTTATTCCCATTAAACCAGGTTACTAGGAAAAAGCATCATGGAAAACATGTTCCCAATGAAACAGTGGGAAACTTGATAAGTTTTTCGTGTGAAAACACTACTATTTAGGTATTTTCCATCGATATTCAGTGGGAAATAATCACTAAACATTTTTAGCGAAAATAGAGATTTTTTAGTAGTGTTATGGCTACAAAATATCATAAAATGTTTAAGATTACAAAGTTCAAAAACTTTCTCCCCCTTAAATTATATGATCAGTCAAATAATGTCACCCAAAATAAAAAGAAGAGGGTAATACTTTGAGAATTAAGAATAATATTTTCTTAAAAATAGATGTTATTTTCTCAAAAGTAATATAAACACACAAGTTATCTCAAAAAGTATGAACCATTAGTATTCGAGTTTGTAATTGTAACTACTATATTTTTTGTTAAAAGAGAAAAAAAGTATATGTTATATTCCTCTGTTTCAATTTGGGTTTCACTTTTTTTAATCCATTCCAACAAAAAAAGTGTCTATCTTTCAATATTTAGTAAATTTTAATTTTTAGTGTTTTCACTTTAAACTTAATGACACTTCTTTATAGAAATGACTTGACATGTTTAAAACTACAATATTCGAAGAGTATTTTTGATATCATATACCTCATTTAGTTTAGAACCAAATTTTAAAAAATATTATTTATATTCTTATATTTCGTACACAATCAAACCAAGAAACATAAAATGATACAAAGCATTCTTTGGCGGATCCAGAGAGAACTTACAGGTTTATAGGAATCCAGTAATTTTTGTTTAAACACTGTATTTATATTAAAATATCTATAAATATTTAACTATGAACTCAATTATTATTGTACATTAACTGGAGATATATGCAGGAATTCATTGACTTCATATTATGGATCCAACTCCGAGAGTATTACCACTTATTATACTGCTTTATATGACACTACCTTGCACGTTCATGAGCTATAAATAGTGAAAATCATGCAATTAAATTTTTGAACCTCAGCCCATGATTTAACAATCACAAGGAAAATGATGAAAATTGCAAACCTTGTTGAGCTTCTTCATATGGTGATCTCCAATTACTTCCTCTCCACTTTCTTAAAATCCATTAATTGTTCTACCCTATGGAGAATCTTGATTTTTACTATTGTTAAGATCATAAGCAAATGGAGTAGTGTAAGGAACAATCAAACCAATAAGCCATTCCCTCCAGGTCCAAAACCATGGCCTATATTTGGCAGCCTCCCTGAAATGCTCCTAAAAAACAAGCCAGCATTTCATTGGATGCACAAAATTATGGAGGAAATGGACACTGAAATCGCTTGCATTCGTCTCGATACTGTCCATGTCATTCCCCTAACCTCTCATGAGCTTGCTCGCGAGTTCTTGAAGATTCAGGACTCTGTTTTCTCGTCCAGGCCTATTTGCATGTCCGCGGGCCTCGTTAGCAATGGCTACTTGACCTCCGTTTTCCTCCCCATTGGTGATCAATGGATGAAAATGAGAAGAATTCTTGCTTCCCATGTGCTATCACCAACATCATTTCAATGGCTTCGTCGTAAAAGGGATGAACAGGCTGACCACCTTCTCCGATTCGTGTACAATCAATGCATGAGCAACCAACCTGTTATTAACTTGAGAAAAGTAACAAGATATTATTGTGGCAATGTTATTAGGAATATAATTTTCAGCAAGAGATTATTTGGAAAAGAAGCTGAGGAGCAAGTTGATGCACTTTTTACACTTCTTGAATATCTTCACTCTTTCGGTATATCAGATTACTTACCATGGTTAAGTGTGTTTGATTTGGATTGTCACAAGGCAATTATCAAGAAAGCCTATGCCACAGCAACAAAACACATTGATGCTGAAGTTGATCAGAGGATTAAGATATGGAAAGATGGCAAGAAAACTGTGGAAGAAGACTTGCTTGATGTTCTTATCATTCTCGAAGATACCAATGGAAATCCATCGATGAATGTTAACGAGATTAAAGCACAAGTCCTTGTAAGTATACATTCAATTACTAAACCATGTGAACAAAGATGTTGTGTTTTGTGATCACCTCTGGCTTTTATGATTGATAGCCTGTTTGGTCAAATTTTCAAAATCTGCTTATTTTGAAATGTGTTTTCCTGGTAGAAGTGATTTTCGATAACGTGCTTTTGAAGAATAACAGTTTGTGTTTGACTAATCAAATTGAAAAGTACTTTAGCCAATATTAGAACTGTAGTACAATTAATTCCTTGAGTATTGCATTCCAATGATAGCAAATATATATAATATAATGTAGTACTAATTTAAGTTACTAATACAAGATGCTAATCATCCTAACTAAATGATGACAAATTGATTTACACTCCTAATTACAATATTACAATATTCTTAATTAGTGATGATTGGAGATAATTATTGGATTGCCCCATAATTATTCTTACAGTCTCCCGCAGTCTTAGCGGGAGATTCTCGTATGCTAAGATTGTCCCTGAAATCATCAAAAAGTACGCGCGAAAGACCTTTAGTGAATATGTCTGCAATCTGATAACATGATGGTGGTACATGGAGAACATAGATTTGTCCACGAGCAACCTTTTCTCGGACGAATAAAATATCCATTTCGATATGTTAAATGCATTGATGCTGAACAGGATTACCGAATAAGTATATCGCACTCACATTATCACAATAAACAACGGTTGCCTTCTCAATCGGACAATGGAGCTCTAAGAGAAGATTACGGAGCCAACACGATTCAACGACCACATTGGCCACCCCCGGTATTCTGCCTCAGCGCTCGACCGAGACAAAGTTGATTGGCATTTGGATGACCATGAAATCAGATTATCTCCCAAAAACACACAATAACCCGAGGTGGAACGTCGTGTGTTCGGGCAGCCACCCCAATCCGCATATGTATAAGATGAGAGAGTCGAGATAGAGGATTGATACAAATGCAGTCTAAAATGAATAGTACCTTTGATGTACCGCATAATCATTTTGAGAGCCCCCATATGTTCCTCTTTTGGATCATGCATATGTAAACACACCTGCTGAACGGCGTAGGAGATATCAGGTCTCGTGGAAGTGAGGTACTGCAAGGATTCTACGAGACTGCAGTAGTTTGTAGGATCACTGTACGAAATCCCTGCAGTGGTACTCAATTTGGATTTTGTATCCACGGGAGTGTGTGATGGCTTGCAGGAGGACATACCGGCTTTTTCAAGGATCTCCTCGGCGTATTTCTTTTGAATTAGAAACAGACCACCTGTATATTAAGTGACATCAATGCCCAAAAAATAATTCAAAGGACCCAAATCCTTTATCGCAAATTCTGTTGCGAGAAGGGACATAATAGACCGTCGAAGTGAGGTAGATGATGCAGTGAGAATGATGTCATCTACATATAAGAGGATATACGATATTTCACTTCCATTCTTATAAATGAATAATGATTGATCATACTTGATGTGTGAGAAACCAAGAGTGGATACAAAGCCTGCAAACCTGTTATACCAAGCTCGTAGAACCTGTTTCAAGCTATATAGGGACTTTTTCAGCAGACAAACATAATATGGATGTGTAGAGTCTTGGAAACCCAATGGTTGGTGCATGTAAATTATCTCCTGCAGATGGTCATGCAAGAAAGTATTTTTGATACCTAACTGATGAATGGTTCAGGATTTTGACATTGTCAGGCTAAGAACAGTCCTGATAGTTGCTAGCTTAACCACCGGATTAAAAGTTTTACCACAATCTACTCCAACTTGCTGAGACCTGCCATCACCAACAAGACGAGCTTTGTATCTCGTAAAAGAGTCATCAAAATTCTTTTTATGGCAGAAAAACTACATAGACCTAATAATGTTCACAGTAGATGGACGGGGCACTAATTCCCACGTCTTATTTTCAATAAAAGCATTAATTTCATCTAACATGACACCTTTCCAATTCGGGTCTGATAAGGCTGCTTTGGAATTTTTTGGTATAGGTGATGGTTGAACCGAAGATAGTAAGTTAAACTGATGTTTGGGCCGAAAAATCCCGTGCATGGCACGGGTTTCAATGGCCTGAGGCTGTACCATCATCAGTTGGGTAGTGGGGGTCTCAGGTATGGCAGTGGGTGGAGTGGAGGTATTGCGGCCTAAGTTCAAAGGTTTGTGGAAGTGGGTTACTATTTGGTTATTGGGCCGGGGTAGTGGGCTGTCTTGGTTTATAGGTGAGAGAGCAGTGGGCTCCCCCATATGGGCCTGGTTGTCACGGGAACTCAACTGAGACGAGACCACTGGTCCAGTCCCGTGTAGTGGTGGGGCTGGGGTAATTTGGTTATTCGGTTGTGTCGGTCCAACTGGTGTTTGAGTATTGAGATGGTGGTGTAAAATGGGATGTATTTCGTTGTCCAAAAAATCATATGAATGTGAGGATGCCATATGAGACTTAGCAAACGGGAATTAAGACTCATCAAAAATTATGTGACGAGAAATAATAATTTTTCCAGTCGTCATATCATAACATTTATATCCCCTATGATTTAGTAGGTATCCCAAAAATACACAAGGAGTTGACCGAGCCTGCAACTTGTTAATGGAAGTAGATGGAAACAAAGGATAACACAAACACTCTCAAATGTGTAAAAGATGGAAGACGATGATACAACATTTGTGTAGGGGACACATTGGAGAGCAGTTTACTAGGAAGAATATTTAAAAGATATGTTGCCATTTGAAGTGCATGGTGCCAAAAATTTGGTGGTGTGGAAGAATGCACAAGGATAGTGTGAATCATATTGTTAATTGTTCACATTTTTCTTTCGGCTTTCCCATTTTTTGGTAATGTATGTGGACACGAAACACGCAAAGACATCCCATTTTGGTGATAAAAATCCTTAAATTGGGTATTTATGAATCCCCCCCCCCCCCGCAATTGAAAACATTTAATGAATTTGTCAAATTGAGTTTTGATAAAAATATTAAATTGTTTTTAAATGGTGTAGGTTTGTGATTTATGTCCTAAGGGAAAAATCCACAAAAAAACTGAATAATCATCTATAATTAGCATATAGTACTTATGACCTGCAGAACTCAAAATAGGGGATGTCCACAAATCACAATGAAAAATATCAAATGGCATAAAAGTATGAGAAGTAGAGGACGCAAAATGGAGTTTAACATGTTTACCAAACACACAAGATCGGCAAACAGAAGAGTCCAAAATTTGGTTACAAGAAAACAAATTATTCTTCCTAAGATTATTAAAAACTGGTGCTCCTGGGTGTCCCAACCGATTGTGCCATACTGTAACATCCCATACTTTCGGGTTAAGGTTTAAATCGCTAAGCGTATATAAAATCGCTAGACGTGTGTAAATAGACCCGAGCATTGAGAAACTTTATGATATATTTACTTATGCTAATAAAGAGATTAGTATATAAAAGGATTAAACCCCGAAATAATTTTGGACGTAACAAGTGTGACGACGGGGATCGAAAATAAATTTGGTGTGTGCATGAAGAGGTTATGGACTAGTATCATATCACACAAATTATGACATTGAGGATATGAAGGTTTTATAAATTACCAAGATTTAAGTGAATTGGAATCACAAAATTAATTATGTGTGTGATTGATTAATTATGGGATTAATTAATTTAAGTTGAGGGGACAAGATAAAGTGGGATAATTACGTGTGGCCTTAGGAGGAGTTGCCTAAATGACTAGGCTAACGTTACTAATTGATGTTGAGAATGAGACTATGAAACTGCCACATGTTAATGCACTTCATACCTATTTCTAGCCTAATTGTATTCTAGGATAGCTTAAGACTTTTCCATTTTAAAAAAAACAACAGCAACGTCCAACAACCATTTATTTTAGCTTTGAGCAAATATTGTGTTAAGTAAACATCCCAATGAGCAGAAAGCATTAGAAAGGGACTGGTTCCGTCATTAATCGAGGTATGTTAAAGCAAATTATTTCTTTCTTTTGACATGTTCTATGTAACGAAATATAATCGGGATATTGCTCCATAATTTATTCTACTCCTAGTAGTTAAGAATATTCATGTTATTGATTCATATGTTAAAAGCATGTCTAAATATGTTCCTAAATCCTTATTAAGGCATACGGAAAAGATGTTAATATTTACGGCGTTAACCGAAGGTACAAGGAAATTACGTTATTCAGGATATTTTATTGTGATTCATGCATTTTCATTTGCATTGCATTCATGTTTTACCCAAGACAGTATATTGAGGATGGGAAACGGGAAACGTAGACCACCTGATCAACTGGGATATGATAATGATAAAGCATGTGTGGCTTAATGAAGGAAGATGCCTGATTAAGGGCCAATATATATATATATATATATATATATATATATATATATATATATATATATATGTGGGGAGGAAGATGCCCTTGTGTGGCCAGTATATATGTATTTACCGCATTATGCATGACATTTAGACATATTATGCCCACAGAGGCCGACATGAAATGATGCCCACAGAGGCTGTTATGGTAAGGAAGATGTCCAACGGGGCCGATGTATATGTATACCGCATTGTGCATGACATTTAGACATATGTATTAGGACCCTCAGAGATATTTACTAGTGGTCGGTTGTTCCTGTTTCAGTTATTGGTATATCCCTGTTATGATGTTATTCATGCATGACATACTCAGTACATCAGTCGTACTGATGTCCTTTTTGTCGGGGGACGCTGCATTTCATGCCCACATGTTCAGTTAAGGAAGGTGACGGTTCACGTTAGTTGATTGCGAATCCAGCGGAATTTTGGAGCACTCCCCTTGTTCGGAGTGTTGGTCTAATTTTTGTACGGTACATCTTTGCTTGTATATATGGGTATGGCGGGGCCCTGACCCGACCTTTGATGTTGCTACTCCTAGAGGCTTGTAGACAGGTATCCTGTGTGTAGTTGTTATGTATGGCCTTGTCGGCCTTGGTATGGGTATATATATATAAGATGGTTACTTGATTTTTCATAATTTTCTTTCGGCTTAGTCCGTAACTAACCATGATTAGATGTTAGATATACGAATGACGGTACCCGGTGGGTGGGATTCGGGTGCCCGTCACGGCCCTCCGGTTTGAGTCGTGATACATACAATAGGAGAAATGGCAGCAAAGGTTGATGGTTTGGTTTTGCGATTGTTGGAAACAGAGGTGATGGGATACAAGTTCCCCGTGCTATTACATCTCATGAATGGCATCCCCGTCTGAAAATCCTTCACAGATAAGCCAAACGAATTAAAATTCACAAAAACATTGTTGTCAATTGTAAAACGTCTAACAGATATCAAGTTCTTAATTAGTTTTGGTGCATGCAGGACGTTTTTCAAGTATAATTGTGGGTGTGGAGAGGGTAGTGTTACCTGACCAATACCACAAATTGGAATTTTCTGTCCACTGCCGACAATAATATTTTTATTATTGCTCATATTGAAATAAGACGAGAGATTACCTTGAGATGTCGGCATGTGTGACGTAGCCCCTGTGTCCATGTACCATGACTCGTCTTGAACACTTAAATTCATAGTGTTCATGGCTTGTTCAATATCAGTGGGTGCATAGCCTACAGAAGGGCCGCAAATGTATATTGTGGACGAGACCTTAGAATTCCGGGTTGACGAGTTGAAGGTGGAGGCCTGGCCCACGATGAAGTTAGGTATGGGCATAGCGGGGCAGCCCACTGTGGGGCCCAGGACCAAGGTGGGTACTGGCCCCACTGATTACCGCCATTGCCTGGACGCCATTGCTCGGACTGCCTACTGCCGCCGGTGGGTTGGCTACCGCTACGTCCTCGTCCCTTTCCACCATTATTTTCCCTTTGTTATTGTTACGATTTGAACCCCATTTTTTGCCATTATTTTGATGATTACTATTGCCCCCCGAATTAGAATTTTGGGGCTCCAAATCCGTGGAAAATGAGTTGGTGGAGACGAGAGCACTTCCGGCGGTGGCTGCTCCAAAAGATGCATATTTTGCTTTTCGTGTTTCTTCGAGAATTAACCTCGAACGGGCCTCATAGAAATGAGGCAATGAATTACTTTGCTGAATGAACGTAGCAACCCCATTATACTGTTCATTCAATCCGGCTATCAACCTTTGATTTGTCACGGACAAACCAACGTTGGATAGTTGGTCCGCAAACATCTTTAATTCCTGACAATAAGCGGAGATATTGGAAAAATCATTCAATTTAACATTAGTAAATTGGTGTTCAAGATAAATGGCTCTAGAAAATTTGTTATCCTGAAATATATTTTGTAGACGTTCCCACGTCTGTGGAGCCGTAGAATTCGGCTCCAAAATGGTATGTAAAAGATTGTTGGATAAAGTGCCATAAATCCATTAAAGGACAATAACATCCAACCGGGACCATAGCTTTTTGTTCACCAAAATGACGTCCGGTGATGACTCGGAAGGTATGATATGGTCGATCACCTCATAGGCATGGCAATGAATTTTGAATAATTTCGTCCAAGAGGTATGTTGCCCTTTCTCCATTTCAAGTGTTATGGAGATAAAGTTCTTGACGTTATTAACGGCAAGAGCGGGATGAAAATTTTGTTTCTCGGCCATAGAGTCCACAATAAATCAAAACTTAGGGAATAAAAGAAGTATAGTTTGATGTTTTGGAAGTGAAAAACCCTTAGGATTTTGGATAGGAGCAAGCCGATGAGGTGGGGGGGGGTTGTGTTTATTTTCGGCTAGGGTTTTCTAGGTATAAGAGGTGGTTTAGGATTTAGGAGAAGTGGACGAAAATTTGAGGAGAAGAGAGGAAAGAAATCGGTGGGAGAGAGTTGTATTAGGGCAAAGGATCTTTGATTCTTGATACCATGTAGGAGAATTAATTCCTTGAGTATTTCATTCCAATGATAGCAAGTATATACAATATTACAATGGAGTACTAATCTAAGTTACCTAAAATACAAGATGTTAATCATCCTAACTAATTGATGACAAATTGATTTACACTCCTAATTACATTATTATAATATTCTTAATTAGTGGTGATTGGAGATAATTATGGGATTACCCCATAATTATTCTTACAAGAACAATTGTGTTTGACTAAGGTTCCAAAAGTGCTTCTCGGAAAAAAACTATTTCTTTCAGTTTATACTACTAGTCAGAAACACATTTTTTTATTAAAAGATTGGTCAAACACTTCAACTCTAAAAATAAACACTTTTGGCTTCATAGAAGCTTAGCCAAACAGGCTATGAGTCATAAGTCGGACCCATAAATAGATATCCATATTTCTAGGCAAATTAATAATTTATCATTCCATTCTACCTATCCTATGTAATGACTAAGAAAAATAAAAATAAACATAAATAGAATGTTCTCCTTGTCAGATAGTGACATGACATGGTTGGTTACAAAAAATTAATGTTTAGGAACTCATGCTGGCAGCAGTGGATAATCCCTCAAATGTAGTTGAATGGACACTGGCAGAAATGTTGAACCAACCAAAGTTAATGCAATGGGCGATAAAAGAACTCAACACTGTTGTTGGGATCAATACATTGGTCCAAGAATCAGACTTTGCCAAGGTTAAATTATGTCAAAGCTTGCATAAAATAAGCCTTTCGACTCCACCCCATATCGCCTTTTAATGATCCTCATGTGTCCGTCTCTGATACCGTTGTCGGTGAAAAATATTTTATCCCTAAGGGGAGTGTAGTTCTATTAAGCCGTCTTGGACTCGGACGGAATCCCATGAGGAGCCATTGAAGTTCAAGCTGGAGGGCCATATAAAGAGAAACATGGTGGTGAATTTGTAAGAATATTTTCCTTGCCTTTTAATTCATTATTGTGTATAATATATAATAGTACAAAGCTACAAGTTAGGCTACAAACTAGGTAACTAATTTGACTAATTACAATTAGAATATTAACTAACTAAATATAAAAGATATACAAGAATATTGTATCAAATATTCTATCACACCCCCGAAGTTGAAGCGGGAGGTTCTCGTTCGCTGAGACTGGCTCGAAAATCATCAAAGAGTATGCGAGGAAGTTCTTGAGTAAATATGTCAGCAATTTGGTACCGAGAAGGGACATGACGGACTCAAACTTGTCCACAAGAAACTTTCTCAAGTACAAAATGAATATCCATTTCAATGTGTTTAGTACGTTGATGTTGAACGAGATTGTCGAAAAGATATATCACACTTACACTGTCACAGTAAACCAATGTAGCCTTGCGGATTTGGCGGTGAAGTTCCAAGAGAAGGTTACGTATCCAACAACATTCGAAAACCACATTCGCTACGCCGTGGTACTCAACTTCGGCACTAGACTAAGACAGAGTGGGTTGATGCTTAGAGGACCAAGAAAGCAAGTTATCTCTGAGGAAGACACAGTAACCTGAAGTGGATCGTCTAGTGTCGGGACATCTACCCCAATCAACATAAGTGTAGGAGGTGAGACCGAAGATTGAGGACTTGTACATATGCAAGCCAAAGTGGAGAGTGACTTGTACATATCACAAAATTCATTTGAGAGCATTCATATGTTCATCCTTCGGGTCATGCATATGTAAGCATATTTATTGCACGACATAAGATATATCTGGTCTCGTGAACATGAGATAATGTAATGCTCCTACAAAACTGCGATAGTGAGTGGGGTCTTCATATGGAGAACCCGAAGAGGCACTAAGTTTAGATTTAGTGTCAACCGGTGTTGGAGCATGTTTACAAGAAGTCATGATGGCTCGATCACGAATATCCTCGGCATGCATATCACGTAATTGTAATGCCCAAAAAATAGTTGAAGGGGCCCAAATCCTTCATAGCAAATTCAGAAGCAATGAGTGACATAATAGATTGGTGAAGTGCATCAGAAGAGGTAGTGAGTATGATATAATCAACATATAATAGAATGTATGACATGTCATTACCCTTGCGATAGATAAAGAGTTAATGATCAGATTTGCTATGTGAAAAACCAACAGAGGAAACAAAATTAGCAAACCGTTGATACCATGCACGAGGAGCCTGTTTCAGTCTATAGAGTGATTTCTTCAAATGACACACATAATCTGGATGAACTGGATCCCTGAATCTCATAGGCTGATGCATATAAATAGTTTCATGTAGGTCGTCATGCAAGAAGGAATTTTTAATATCAAGATGATAAATGGGCCATGATTTGGACAAAGCAATGCTGAGAACAATTCGAATAGTTGCCGGTTTCACCACCGGGCTGAAAGTTTTATCACAATCCACACCAACCTGCTGAGACCTGCCATCACCTACAAGACGGGTCTTATACCTCTCAAAAGAACCATTTGATTTCTTTTTATGTCAAAAAATCCACATAGAACAAATAACATTAGCATCAGGAGGACGGGGTACTAGATCTCACGTCTTATTTTCAATAAGAGCATTATAGTCATCTAATATAACAACTTTCCAATTGGGATCGAACAAGGCATTTTTTGGATTGTGAGGAAGAGGTGAATGGACAACTGAAATTGATAAATTAAATTGTCATTTTGGTTTGGAAAACCGTGCATATCATGGGTGTCCATTGTCCATAGAGGTGTCGGAGGGGGCTGGATTAGTGCGGATATAGGCCGAGGGGAGCCAGTTGAGCTGGGTTTGGGAATGTGGGTTCGTGCCGCAGGTCGAGAGGAGGCAAGTGTGGGACTGGGACGGTGACGGGTGGGATGGGTCGTGGTTCCCTTGGTCGGGTTTGGTGGCCCACCCGACACTGGACCGTGGGAGATGGGTTGGGCTCCGATAGTTGCGGCGGTAATGGTAGCGACTGATTGTGTAATTGATGAATCAAGAGGGGATTGAGGCTATCATTTAAGAAGTCATATGAATTCAGAGACAGAGAATGAAGCTTGGCAAAAGGGAATTGGGACTCATCGAATGTGACATGCCTCGAGATGGTTATTTTTCGGCTTGATAGATCATAAAAGTTATAACCTCGATGATTAGACGGGTAACTAAGGAATACACACGGGTTGGAATGAGGTTGAAGTTTATTGATTGTGGTGGAAGGATGAAAGGGGTAGACACCCAAAAGTTCGTAAGTGCTTATACGAAGGATCCCGAAGATATAAAACTTGAGTCGGAGACTTGTGTTTGAGAGACTTGTTTGGGAGAATGTTCAAGAGATAAGTTGTCATTGATAGAGCGTGATGCCAAAAAAGAGGGGGGATGGAGGCGTGGGAAAGGAGGGTACGAACTAAGGTATTGATGGTTCTTATTTTTCGTTCGGCTTTGCCATTTTGTGGAGAGATGTGGGGGCATGAAAATCGAAAACAAGATCATTTTGGCGCAAAATAGTTTGTATTGTTTATTGTCAAATTTCCTCCCATTATCATATTGAAAATATTTTATATTCTTTTCAAATTGTGTTTTAATTCAAACACTAAATGATGAGAAAATAGAATAGACTTGGGATTTATTGCCAATAGGAAAGGTCCACAGAAAATTAGAATAATTATCCAAAAACAAGAGATAATATCGGTGCCCAGTCGTGCTTAAGATGGGAGAATTCCATAAATCACTATGTATTATATCAAATTGAATCAAGGTGTTAGAGGATGAAAAATAAAACGGAAATTTGACATGTTTCCTAAAAACACAAGATTCACAACAGCATGAGAAGAAAAATGTTTACAATCAATAAACTTATTTTTGCTAAGGGAGCGTAAAACAGAATCTCCCGGATGTCCCAATCTATTATGCCAAAGAATAGAGGAAATAGCTGCAAAGGTTGAAAAAAATGAGGTAGGATGGCTGATGGTGGTGGTGATAGGGTAGAGATCCCCGGTGCTATCACATCTCATTATTTCGCATCCCTATCTGAAGGTCCTTCACAGAAAAACCCAAAATGATCAAATTCAAGGAAAACATTATTGTCGGTTGTGAAACGACGCACATAGATCAATTTTTTTATAAGTTTCGGGCATGGAGGACATTTTTTAGAGTTAATGGGGGATGCGGTGGGGAGAGGGATGATTGTCCATAACCTCGAATGGGAATGCCTTGTCCACTACCAACAATAATATTATGGTTTAAATTGCTCATATTGAAATAAGACGAGAGAGTACCCTGAGATGTCGTCATATGCGATATTGCACCGGTATCCATGTACCAATTGTCGTTCGGAATGTTGAGAGATATCGTGTGCATTGCCGCCTCAATATCTGTTGGGGCGTAGGTTGACGGGGGAGATGCCTGTGCATTGTATGCTTGTTGTGGACGAACCCCGAGAATTCCTAGTTTGAGAGAACCCCGGGTTTTCTCAAAGATAAGTCTCGAACGAGCCTCATAGAACGTAGGCAACTGAGTGCTTTGTTGAAGGATTGTAGCAACACCATCATAGTTTTTATTTAAACCCGCAATTAGCTGCATGACCAACCGTTGATTTGTGACCGGTGCACCGACGTTGGAGAGTTGATCGACAATCATTTTAAGTTCTTGACAATAGGCCGACGCATTAGAAAAGTCATCCTGTTGAATGTCCTTAAATTGATTATCTAAGTTCAGGGCACGTTGGGTCTTGTTGTCATGAAGGAAGCTTTCTAATATCTCACTTGTTTGTTGGGCAGTGGCATCGGATTCGATGATGATATGCAAGAGATTGTTCGAGATTGTGCCGTAGATCTATTGTAGAACAATCGCATCCAGTCGTGACCAAAGTTCTTCATCAAGAACATCATATTTCTCCATGTTTTTGTCGGTTGGCTTGGGTTTAGAAGGGATGGTGTGATCGATGACTTGGTACACACAATAATGAATCTTAAACAATTTTGCCCATGATGAGTACTGAACTTTTTTCATCTCAAGAGTTATGAAAATGAAATTCTTGATGTTATTAACCGCAAGAGCGGGATGAGATTTTGGTTGAGCAGCCATTGAAAAGGAAGGATGAAGAAGAGAGAGAAGAGATTGACGTCGAAAAGGAGACAAAAGAGGGAGGTGGCAGAAGAGAAGGTCGACGGCGGTGGCAATGTAGTTGTTTTAGGGTTAGAGTTTGGCTGATACCATGTAAGAATATCTTCCTTGCCTTTTCATTCATTATTGTGTATAATATATAATAGTACAAAGCTACAAGTTAAACTACAAATTAGATAACTAATTTGACTAATTACAATTAAAATATTAACTAACTAAATATAAAAGATATACAAGAATATTCTATCAGTAGTTCTCAATGATTCAGAGTTATGTTTGTTCTCATTTAGTATTGGAAGACGAGGTTGTCCCGCTGTGAAACTTGGTTCTACAATTACTATTATGTTATATGCTAGGCTTCTTCAAGGGAAAATTCACAATGTAATGACTTAATTGAGTCATCTAAGAGTGATCACTTTTGTACCTTACCACTTCTTACTCACGCAAAACCAAGAATAGCTAAGGCCGTGTATCCTTAACACAATTTTTTGCAATGAGTGAAGTTGCATAATCTCCAAACAAATTCCGAAGGCAGCTTTTGTACTAAAATTGCAGGTCATTTTAATCAGGCCTTTTAAACTCTTTGTATATACACAATCATGGAGCAAACAGAAAAAAGAAACAAAGATAAAATGGTATAAGCATCAAGGGTAAATCAAAACCACTAGTTAATTTCTTTCTATCTGCCTAAGAGTTTTCCATACCTATATGTTGGAGGGAAATTGAGGTGCACGCAAGCCGGCTCGGGCACCATCGTAATAAAAAAAATTAAAGGCATTGAAACAAAGTTGGAAGTACTGGCAAGTGTTTTCTGCATAGAAGCAAATATGAATTCACTACGAGGTAAGGGCTGACTGCAACAAGTCGTCAAGGTACTTCTCTGCAGCAGCTATGTTGCCTTTTCTTGTCTTCAATTGCTAGCACAGAAAAGGCTTTATTCTTGCCTTTTCTTCTCTGCAGCAGCATGTTGCCTTTACATAGTTGCATCACCAGACACAGCGATAAGTAATATGTGTCTCGATGATCTCGCTGCTGTAGGTGACCTTCACCACCTGTCCCTTCTCCAGTCCATAGTACCTAGCAATGGCATCCTTTTGAGACATCCTTGGCAGCTGGAAAACATCAAGACAAGAACAATACTCAGAAAAAATTAGATAAACGAAACTATATTGATAATGTTAGAAGGTTGATGTAAGCCAAAATCAAGACAGAACAATACATATTGTGGAGAATTGGGAATGGATCATTATCATTTTGGTGGGATAACTGGAGTGGTCTTGGACCACTAGCCATACTCATCAGTCAAGGAATTACTTCCAAGGGATAACTGGAGTGGTCTTGGACCACTAGCCATACTCATCAGTCAAGGAATTACTTCTAAGAATATCAAAGTTTCTAATTACATTGATTTGAGCATGAGATTAGAAGTATCCTTCCAGATCATATTGTTCAACAGATCCTCCATATTAAGATTGATGATAGCAGAGATGACTACCCGGTGTGGCTAGCTGATGATAGTGGTTTATTCACATGTAAATCTGCTTGGAAGGTGCTTAGAACCACCAGAAATTCATCTCTTACTGCTAAGAATATGTGGCACCCTAACCTTCCTTTTAAAGTCTCCTTTTTTATGCTTAGAGTGCTTCATGCTAGATTGCCAACTGATGACGGGATACAAAGGTTCAAAATCCATGGTCCTTCCAAGTGCGACTTCTGTAGACATCCTAAACAAGAGACTATTGATCATCTTTTTGGGGAAGGGGATATGAAGGCAATCTGGTTACATTTTGCTAATTCATGTGGTATTCCTTGTCAAGCTCATTCTTTTTTTTTATGACAAGGGAACCCGCAGCCGCTACCCTTTGGGTGCGCACAGGGTAAACCCCGCTCCAGTGCAATAGCCCGCAAACCACACAGGAGAGATAACCCGCACTAGGCAAGCCCCGTGCGACGACCTTGTCAAGCTCATTCTATCAGATCGATGGTGATAAAATGGTGGCTCACAAAGCCAAAAAAACAGCATTCATGAACTTCTTCTTCAGTGTACACCTTCCATTATTTGTTGGGAAATATGGATGAGTAGATGTAGTATTGAGCAAACCAACATTTATATCCTGAGAATCATTGCTCAAATTAGCTGGCTGTTTAGTTTGGTTCTTAATAGCAAGTTTCCCACTCTCAAAGTCAACCACAGATGGAGTGATATATGCGACAGGGTGGAAATAGCCAAGCAACAATTGGACATCAAGGTTATTAAATGGTTAAGGCCTCTCTTAAATTTTTAAAGCTCAACACCGATGGATGTTGCAAAGGAAATCCCGGCAAAGCTGGTGGTGGTGGGGTTCTCAGAGACCACAACGGTAACCTTGTTATGGCTTACTTCTCCTATTTTGGGCAAAGTAGCAATAACAAAGCAGAAGCTTTGGCATTATGAAAAGGACTGAAATGGTGCATTACTAATGATTTCTACTCGATCACTATGGAGACTGATTCAATGCTCCTTGTTAATATGATTAGAGGGGATAACACTGTCCTATCTTACTTAAAGGAGTATATTGAGCAGATAAGATTTCTTATGAGCCAAGGGAACATCCAAATAAATCATCGCTAAAGGGAATCTAACACATTTGCGGATAACCTTGCTAATGTTAGAGTGGAAAAAAAACAAGAGAAATTCTTCACACATGCTATGGACCTCCCTAGAAAGACCAAAGCTTTATTGAAGAATGATCTAAACGGATTTGTACACTTCAAAATTAGACCCAAGAAAGGGCTGTTTATCTTTTCACAAGTCTTACTACTGCTTCTATACCTTGGTACATCTGATGCTTTTTAGACATTGTCTTTCAAATTGTAAGATGAGTGAGGAGTCCTCTCTCATCATTATTTCTACTTCTGCGCAAACTTGGATGTAGAATGAGTAGGGGTCAGGCCAAACTCCCCATCATCACAGGTTAGTACAGCTTGGATGATGGTTTTAAAAAAACAGATACACCAAGGAGATGCACAGTTATACTGATATACAGGAATGTTTCTGCAAATTCAAAGGCTAACCTGCTTCTCTTCCAAGTTGTATTTCTTCAACAGCTTCTCTTTCTCTGTATCGGTCAACAACTCATGCCTTGGCTTTAAAACATGTTTTGTGATGTTGACAAGTAAGTCTGTGATCTGAAAGAGTTTGCAAAAAGGAGCCAGACACTTGGCATATTGCTGAGACATACTGTTTATTGCTTGCATAAAATTCATTTATATTCCTGAAGTAAAGCATTTTTAGTCCTTTCCCAATATTAGTAAGAGCTAAAGAAGGAAAATAAACTTTGACCAAATACAACGGAACCTTCATCAAATGGAAATAATGGAGCTTGGAACTTGTCTCGGCAAAAAAATAAATTAAGGGGGAGAGAATAACCAAGTAAATGTCGCTCCTTTTAAGCCAGACGGAAGAAATTTTCACTTTTTTCCTTATTTAACAGGTAACAGTAGAAACGTGTGGAAGTTCACAGAAAACCAGCTGAAAAACCTAATCTTTCCTTCGTTAAGGAGAAAACTTTTAAATGATCCAAGCAACTAAAAGAGACTTCAGATTATATACATATCAGGATTTCTTTGTAGATTCTTAGGTAAACAAATCTTTATTATTTCTGAGATCTAGCCTCACTTCCAAGCATATCTAAAGCAAATGCAGAACACAACTTAATTAATAACACTAACAAAAAAAACATCTCTTTTAATAACCTAATAAGTAGCCATTTTATTCCCCGCAATAGAACTGTTCACACCAAGAAAAACACACTTTACCTGGAAAATGTCAAAGCTCCACAGCTTTCATAGCTGGATTAGTCATTTGATTCTGAGTGACTAATATCAGCCGACTCAAAGATTCCTTGTTCATGATTTGAGTTAAAATGATACGGATGACATTCACTTTCACGGCATTTGGCCCACAGAAGAATACCAAAACCTGCATCCAGTTCAAATATGTGAGATGTTAATCAGACCAATCAAACTCTATTTTAGGACTGCTTCTAATTATCATGATAAGTATTGCTTCTACAATATAAAGTGACACAGAGAGAGTAAGGCGTTAAACTTAAGGCATCCAAAAGCGAAATAGTATGCCTCAATACTACAGGACTACTAGCTAGGCCGACTCTATGCACTGACGGAACATGTTAATCATTTAGGGAAGTTGTGAGTCAACTAATCTATCTTCACATTCACCCTTTTATATCCAAGATTTGAACACATTTTTAGAAGGCCAAATACATAGATAGCCCCTTAAAGCTGCCACTCATTTTCATTTAGACACTTCAATGTAGATCTTTACCCATCTTTTTTTTTTGTTTGAGAATGAAGATCTTTACTGATTTGACACAACTTCAGCTAATGTGTGTCAATTAAACACTTAATTGACAATCAGCAAAACAAACAAAATGTGTGAGATTCACTCGCGTGTGACATGGATAATGAACAAATGGCAGGATGACACGTGGCCTTTGCCGAATTGGGCGACCAAAAAAAAAAAAGGAGAAACTTTACTTTCAGAAACTTTCTTTGTTCTCCCCAACCCCCCAAGCAAGTTCGCCTTCTTCAACGCCACCCCTCACCATTCATCTACTTTCTTCAACCAAAAGAAAAGAAAAAATAACATCCCCACTTACAAAAATAGCATAGCTTAATTGTCCAAAGAAGCTAAGGTTTCTTTTACATAAATAAGTAATACAGAGAAGAACACAGAATAAAAAGAGTTGAAGCTTATAAAAGGGACAATCACCAAACAACATCAGATGAGTGGTTTATGCAGTTTTAGTGATTTGGATTTAATTTACAATCGAGCAGCATTCAATTTATCTTTCATCACTGCAAGGGAAAACAAGAGATCTCTTTTTTTCTCTCTCTCACGTCCCTATCATAAGCAAGCAAATTGATATCTCTGATCCATCTTCACAACAAACAATCATAGGGTTCATTTGTGAAGAGGTAACGGATGATGAGCTTTCTGGAGATTGAGGCAGAGCCGGAAGATGAAGGTGAAAAAGCTGGGGGCTTATTCGGTTGAGAATGGAAGATACCAAGGAGAAGTTTTATTTTAACGATTAAAGGCTTCCATGTCTGCATATAAACAACACTCACGCACATATGTGGATGAAAGCATCTAATACTCTGTGGATTCGGACATTGATTCCTCGATATTTGTTAACAAATTGACATATTCAGAAACTATAGAGAAAGTAAGGACCACGAGAGTCTATCATAACAAAGTGTTTGATAGAATAATTTTCCTTCCGAATTTCTTTCATTATTCACAATATATATAGTATACAAATGTTGATTCTAATATGGTACGAATCCTAACTTACTTAAATGATTGATTTCTAATACAATTAGAATCCTAAATTACCTTAAATATACATCTATCATAATTACAAAATATACGGTGAATATTCGGAAAATATTCGCTAATACTCCCTCTCAGACGGAGCGGGAGGAGGCCGAATGCTAAGGCTGGATCGGAAGTCGGTGAAGACTGTCGCGGTAGTCCCTTTGTGAAAATGTCTGCATACTGATAAGAGGAAGGCACGTGTAAAATTTTGACCTGACCACGGACAACTTTCTCTCGCACAAAGTGGATATCCATCTCAATATGCTTAGTCCGCTGATGTTGGACCGGATTATGAAATATATAGATAGCAGATATGTTGTCACAATAGACTATAGACACCTTGCGTAATGGACACTAGAGCTCCAACAGAAGATTTCGGAGCCAACAGATCTCAGCAACGACATTAGCAACTCCGCGATATTCTCGCTTCAAAGACTCGAACGGGATAGCGTGGCCCGCCGCTTGGCAGACCATGAGATAAGATTATCCCCAAGAAATACACAGTACCCTGAGGTGGAGCGACGTGTGTCGGGGCATCCTGCCCAATCTACATCCGTGTAGGCTAGCAACTTGGTTGGGGCAGAGGGGTATAGATGTAATCCAAAGTCTAGTGTGCCCTTAACGTATATGATAATACGTTTGAGGGCGGCAAAATGTGACTCTCGGAGGTCGTGCATAAATAGACACACCTGCTCAACGGCATATGCAATATCAGGCCTAGTGAATGTAAGATCCTGAAGAGCACCTGCAAGACTCCGATATAGAGTGGGATCAGAAACTGGCGCACCGTCAGTGGCACTAAGCTTGGATTTTGAGTCCACCAGAGTTGGCATAATTTTACAATTTGCCATCTTGGCCCTGTACACTATCTCTTCTGCATACTTACGCTGACACAAGAACATAGTCGCTGCAGATCTGGTCACCGATATACCTAAAAAGTAACTCAGCTTGCCCAAGTCTGTCATAGCAAATTCAGTTTTGAGTAGAGCAATGATTTCATTCTTCAAACCGTCAGACGATGCAGTAAGAACGATGTTATCGACATATAATAGCAAATATACAGTGATGCTACCTCGGTGAAAAGTGAAGAGAGAGTTATCACACCTGCTACATATAAAACCAATCTGCAGAAGATACCTGGCAAAACGATCATACCAAGCGCGGGGTGCCTGTTTCAATCTATACAATGATTTTCTGAGACGACATACAAACTGCGGAACTGTCGGATGAACAAAGCCAGGGGGCTGATGCATGTATACAGTTTCTTTCAAATCCCCATGAAGAAATGCATTCTTGACATCTAGCTGATGAACCGACCAATGCATGCCCATAGCAATACTGAGAACAGTCCGAATAGTAGCCGGTTTAACAACCAGACTGAATGTCTCACCACAATTAATACCCTCCTGCTAATTAGTGTCATTTGCAACTAGTCTTGCCTTATACCTCTCTAAGTCACCACTGTCTCTGAACTTGTGACGAAATAGCCACATACACCAGATATCATTCACACCATCTGGTCTAGGTACCAAATCCCAAGTGTTCTGCTTGGTTAAAACGTTAAATTCCTCGCACATGGCCGCATTCCAATTAGGGTCCAGTTTAGCTAGTTTTGGATTCTTTGGAATAGGTAATAAGGTTTGTGTGGAGAGATTGAAGTGAACCTTGGGTTTGAAGATCCTGTGTTGTGCACGAGTTTCCATGCGGTGAGAGGGCAGCAGTGGGAGGTCGGGACTGGAAGGCTGCATGTCCACTGGTTCTCGGGCCCGGCGAGCAGGGGGCTGCAGGATCGGTTCTTTGGATCGGAAAGGCAGCGAGGGCTGCGGGACCGGTTCTTTGGGACCGGGAGGCGATAGGGGCTGCAGGACTAGTTCTTTGGACCGAGGGAAGCGATGTTGCTTGGTGGTGTAGGAGACTCGACTGAATGCAATATGGGTGGTGCAGGAGACTCGACTGGATGCAGCAGGGGTGGTGTTTGGGTATTTGACTGAGAGTAGGGAGTTTTTGGGGTGGTGCCGGACAGTGGCGGGGACGAGACTGTCAGAACAGTAGGCTGCTGTTGGTATAGAGTTTGGATGACCGGGGACAGACTTGGTTCATCGAGAAAGAAGTAATCGGTGGTCTGAAATTTCCGAAGATTCGAAAAAGGAAAGGTTGTCTCGTCAAAGGTGGCGTGACGGGAGACGATGATTTTGCGAGTGGCAATGTCATAGCACAAGTAGCCCCGATGATTAGGAGATAGACTAAGAAAGACACATGGCAGAGTGCAAGGGGCAAGTTTGTGAGGTGCATTGGAGGCTATGTTGGGGTAGCATAGGCATCCAAAAATACGTAGGTGATCATATGATGGTAGCCTACGGTATAAGATTTCGGTAGGGGTCTTGTTTTGGAGTGTGCTAGTTGGTAAAATATTAAGAAGGGATTCTACCATTTTGACAGCATAGACCCAAAAAGGCGGTGGTAGACAAGCATGAAACAGAAGGGTGCGAACCATGTTATTAATGGTACATATAATTCGTTCAGCCTTTTCGTTTTGGGAGGAAGTATAGGGACAAGAAAAACGGAAAACCATGCTTTGTTTAGAACAAAAATTGTGAAATGCCGAGTTATTAAATTCACGTACATTATCACATTGGAATGATTTGATAGATTTTTCAAATTGTGTTTTAATGAATTTTTGAAACTCGCGGGATTTTGCAAAAACTTCAGATTTGAATTTTAGTGAGTAAATCCAGACAAAATGTGAAAAATCATCCAAGAATACTAGGTTGAATTTGTGACCCAAAGAGCTAACAATCGGATATGTCCACAAGTCAGCATGAACACTATCAAAAGGAGAAAATGTAACATTATTTGATGGCATAAATGGAAGACGAGTATGCTTGCCTAGTGGGCAAGAAAAATAGTGTTGGGCAATTTTCTCATTATTGCATTGAATACGCTTAGAGGTTCTAAGAAAAGTAAAAACTGGATCTCTGGGGTGTCCGAGTCTGTTGTGCCAAGTTGAGGGAGAGATTGCCGCAAGGGATAGAGGTGTTTGCGGTCTGACAGCAGAAGACTGAGTGAATGGGTCCCCGTATTGAGTTCCTTCACAGAAAAACCAAAATGGTCAAATTCGACAGACACAGAATTATTGCTAGTGAATTTTCTAACAGAGATTAAGTTTTTAATGATGTTAGGGGTGTATAGGACGTGGTTTAGGGAGAAAGGCGGGTGTGGATGTTTGGTGTGTGTGTTACCGTAACCTTCAATTGGAATGCGATGACCATTGCCGACAGTAATAAATTGAGGACACTTTAACCGACGTAGTTGAGATAAGTTACCTGACGACCGGGTGAGGTGAGATGTGGCTCCGGTGTCCATGTACCAATTTTCGTCGGGCTATTGAAGGTTGACGGTGCTGAAGGCCTGGCCCAAGTCGGTGGGAGCCAGGCTGCTGCTGCTTCTTCTTTGCGGGCCCCCCGCATTCGGGGTGGGCTGCGCTGCTGGCTGCCGGGCTCGCCTAGTGGTTGGGGCGGGGCCCGGGGCCGATCGACCAAGGCTGCCGGGCCCGGCCCCTACAGTTGGGTATGGGCTTACAGGCGAGGCTCCATTCTGCTGGTTGGGCCATGCTGGCTGCTGTCCAGCCCACTGAACTGTGCAGGAATTGGGCCTGGCTGTTGTCCAGCCCACTGGTTGCGTTGGCTCTTGCCGCGGCCCTTGCCTTTGTTATTGTTGCCGCGACCTCTGCCGCCACGCCCTCCACCGTGGGACTGCTGTTAGTGGTGGTCTTGCGGTGGCGGCGTGTTGGTGTTGGCCGCCGGTGTTGCCATCCCGTCAACGGCTAACGCCTTTTGATTATGCTCTTCTTGTTTAGCACATCGAGTTTCTTCCAACAATAGTTGTGAACGTGCCTTGTTGAAACTTGGGAGAAGGTCGACTTGTTGAATCATTATTGCGAGTGTGTCATATTCACCTTTCGGTAAACCAGCAACAAGTTGAAGCATCATCTTGGTTTCGAAAACAGAAGTCCCGACGTTGGATAGTTGATCGGTTATGAGTTTCAGTTGCTTACAATATTCGGACATGTTGTTAAAATTCTCGAGACGAGTATTGTTGAATTGCTCTTCCAAATACATGGCCCGAGTATTTCTATTGTCCTGAAAAATTTCTTCTAGCCGGACCCAAAGTTCACGTGCCGTAGCACCTGTTTTCATGATAGTGCATAACAAGTCTTTGGAGATGGTGCCGTAGATCCATTGTTTGACGATGGCGTCAAGGCGACACCAGATTGAGTCTGTAACATCGGTGGGACGAGGAACAGATTCGTCAATATGATCGAGCACGTTGTATGCACATGTATGAATGTAGAATAGTTCCATCCACATGGAATATTGACAGTCTTCTTGGTCAAGAATTATAGGGATAAAATTCTTGATGTTGTTAATGGCAAATGCTGAATTAAAAGAAGATACTGAACGTTATGAAGGGTTGTCAAGTGTACCAATGGATGAACTGGAATTAGTGGGAGAAGACATGGTGGCAATTGGGTAGCCGCCGGACGAGGGTAAGGGAGGGAGGGTGGGTGTCGGCCGAGAAAAGAAGAAATAGAATAGTAGGGTTTAGGTTTAGGCTCTTGATACCATGTTAGATAGAATAATTTCCCTTCCGGATTCCTTTCATTATTCACAATATATATAGTTATACAAAGGTTGATTCCTAATATGATACGAATCTTAACTTACCTTAAATAATTGATTTCTTATACAATTAGAATCCTAAGTTAACTTAAATATACATCTATCATAATTACAAAATATACGGTGAATATTCGGAGAATATTTGCTAATACAAAGGTCTCTCCAAATAATAACAATGTCATAAAAATGGAAGGGGAGGTATAACTTAAAATCAGTTTTCCCCAATTAAAATGGTAGACAATTTGTTTGTTTTGCTTAAAAAAATATTTATCCAAATATTTACCGAAATCATTTTTGAACCTCGATTATTTTACTGGGCACCTGCTATCCCTGCCAGCACAACTACCAAGTAACTTTGTCTACCAACGCTTAGACATACTTTTCTGAACCTCAACTACCACATCAAGTATTTGCTACCTCCCGTGAACACAGATAACGAGTAATTTTGTCCACCAAAGCTTAGACAAGCTTTACTGAACCTCAACTACTACACCAAGTAATTGCTATCTCCCATCAGCATAGATAATGAATAATATTCCTACCAAGGCTTAAGCAGCCTTTTCTGAACCTCGACTATTACACCAGGTACCTGCTATCTCCCATCAGCACAGATAACGAGTAATTTTTCCCATCAAGGCTTAGATAGGATTTTCTGAACCACAACTACTACACCAGGTACATGCTATCTCCCATCAGTACAAATTACGAGTAATTTTTCCCACCAAGGCTTAGACAGGCTTTTCTGAACCTCAACTATTACACCAAGTACCTGCTACCTCTCACCAACACAAGTGGCTTAGGCATATAGGAGGAACTTAATTTCAAGTTATATACCAAACATAACAAGCTTAACCTCACTACCAAAAGAAAAGTACTCAAAGTTCCTTAAAACAACATATACATTCTTTAATGAGGCAAAAATATTGAAGCTTTAGACAAAATAAACACTAGAAGAAGCTAAAAACAGGTGATATAAGTAAGGTCAGTCCTATGCATGGCAGAGATCCTGAGGCGGTCAACATCAGGTATTTGACCATATTTATGTCTGAATTCATGCAGTGTGGTGTCGATTTCAGAATTGGGTATGGCGAAACCTCTATCTTTAAGCATTTCAAGCATGGTTCTACGTGCAAGAAAGTACCTGTGAGACTCAACAGTATCATCAACATGGACAAAGCTCGCTGGTTAAACAAGTGACCAAATCAACATCCATTTCTTGTTTGCAAAGGGACTCACGGACTGAGGACTGAGGACAAACAGCTTCTTTTATTTCTACTCAAGCAGAACGCTCAACTCAAAATTGTTAAAATTACCAAATTGCCAATTATATATCTTTTTAATGAATAATTTGGGAGCCAAGTTTCACTTTATTTTATTACCTTCCGTTTTTTACTTTGAATTTTTAAAATTGTGATTTTTTTTAAATTTAAAATTGTGTTTGAACATGTACTTTTTTTAAAAAAAAGAAGAAGTTTTGTGAGTAAAAAATCCAAAAATTAGTCTAGATTAATTTTTGAAACTTGAAAATTTTTTGAAGTTAGATTTTCAAAATCTAAACCATAATTTATGGAGAAACAAATATACGAAGATAAATTTTTAAAATCAGATCTAAAATCTATGATGAAACACTAGCTTAATCCCCAACCCTCATATGTTGGCATTGGTCTGGTAAACCAACGTCAAAGTATTAGGGAGGGGTGTTTAAAAAAAAAAAAACTAAGGCAAGGGATAAATTTAGACCAAACGTATAACGGAAAAGGTATATTTTAGATGAAAATATACTTAATTGGCCTATATAATCTTCTTGTCAACTTTTTTTATTTTCTTTAAGTAAAAGTTCAGGTACTTCATGGAACATCTGAAGTAGTTACTATTTAAAGTTAAAACGGTTTTGAAAACGAAATGGAACTTTTTAAAGAATTATTCAGAAATTGATCAATCATTATGTAGCTTTATTTATTTTACTTTTTAAGAAACTTAATAAATTTTAACACAAGCTTTCAAATCAATAATTTCTCTAAAAGTTTATCTCAGGTAATATGTTATTTTATAAAGACGGGCTTGACAATTTTGATTATAATAAATATAAAATACCATCACATGTTTCCATTTTCGTGTACATTTAAGAAATTTTTTCCTTATTTTTAAAATTTTTGTATTTAATTAAATTAAGACATTTTAATTGAAATAACGAGAATATAAAACAAGCCAGACAAAATACAAATTAAGTTAAGAAAAAATGAACTTTTAAAATTTATATCTAAAACTTATAAAAATCTGGTTATAAATCATCTTATTAAAGATAAAATAAAATATTTAAATTTAAAATTATTTTTAAATATAAAAAGAGAGTAATTGTAGGGAGTTTGTGCTATTTAGAGATAAGAGTAAAAAACACACATCAAGTTTCATTTTTTTTTTTTTTTAGTTTTCTACCTGAACTATCACGTGTGACAGTTTCCTACTTAAACTATAACCAACTAACTAGCAAAACACACATTAACTATGGGTGTGTTCGGTTTTCCATGAAAAAAAAATTCTAGAAAATGTGTTCTTGGAAAATAAGTGAATTTCTACTTATTTTCTCATGTTCGTTTGGATAGTGAAAAATAAGTGAATTTCTTGCGCAGATGAGGATGTTAAGATGGATGTGTGGTCATACAAGGAGAGATATGATTAGAAATGATGATATCCGGGACAAAGTGGGAGTAGCCTTGGTGGAGGATAAGATGCGGGAAGCGAGGTTGAGTTGGTTCGGGCATGTGCAGAGAGAGACGAAGATGACCAGTGCGGAGGTGTGAGAGGTTGGCAATGAATGGGTTCAGGAGGGGTAGAGGTAGGCCGAAAAAGTATTGGGGAGAGGTGATTAGACGGGATATGGAGAAGATGCAACTTACTGAGGACATGACCTTAGATAGCGAGTTGTGGAGGACACGAATTAGGGTAGAAGGGTAGCAGATAGTTGAACGTAGTTCTACTTACGCTTACAAAATAATAGTTATAATGTTATTATTATAGGCCCGATGCGCCTATCACACGTATAGGCGCAGTATTGCTTTATAGCCTCCTGTAGTTTGATTTCTGTTGCTATGTGTTCTTTAGTGTACTTTATTTATCTTATTTAGTTGTGTTAGCTACTGTTTCCTTTTGTTAGAATACGCAACCATGTCATATTCGATTTTGTTATCACCATGTTCATACTGCTTTAATTTTATGTCTGAGTCTAACCGTTTCTCTTACTTTGATTGTAATTATGCTTTTTTAAGCCGAGTGTCTCCCGAAAATAGTCGCTCTATACATAGAGTTAAGGTCTACACTCTATCCTTTTTAGACTCACGTTATGAGATTTCACTGAATATGTTATTGTTGTTGTTGTTTTTCTACCCAACTATCCGTAGAAAAAGCTTACAAATGATAATTAAAGTGTGCTTTACTAATTAATTGAGGCATCTCATAATTCAGTAGGAAACTAAAAAATTAAAATGATATTGAAGGTGCGTTTTTAACCCTTTTACGCGTTTTTAACCCTTTTACCGATACTGATTCTTGGTTATCCTCATTGTTTTCTCCTTTGGGGCGTGCCGGCGTTGCCAGACGAGGACAAGTGTGCGATTCATTCTTTTTTCATGTTTTGGCTTATTTCTTTTTCCTTATTTTTTTATTACAACTTCTGGCCATAGATTCATGGCATAAGATGACACATTTATCTAGTAAGACTAAACAAAGAACATCAATGTGTTGTTTTGCTGAAAGCCACAAACAACTTTTCCACTTGTGCATTTACAAATTTTATAAAAGACTTGATTTTTAATTAAACAATTTCAAGATTCAGCCATGCAAGCTCTCAAAGCTTCTTCCTTTACACCATTTCAACTCAACTTGAACTCAACCACTTCATTTCCCAAACCCAACTTGTATTTTCATCCAAATAATGAAAACTCCATTTCTTGTTTTCCTTCAATTCATAACCAAAATGCAAAATTTAAGCTTTTTACTGCCATTTCCCCAAGTGTGACAACTGAATCAGTAACCCCATTTGATGAAAATGAGAAATTTGATTGGTATGCTCAATGGTATCCAATAATGCCAATTTGTGATCTTGATAAGAGGAGGCCACATGGGAAGAAAGTGATGGGAATTGATGTGGTTGTATGGTGGGATAGAAATGAGAAAGAATGGAAAGTTATGGATGATTCTTGTCCTCATAGATTGGCTCCACTTTCTGAAGGAAGGATTGATCAATGGGGAAGATTGCAATGTGTGTATCATGGATGGTGTTTTAATGGTTCTGGTGATTGCAAATTTATTCCTCAAGCTCCTAGGGATGGGCCTCCGGTAATTAATCCGATAAACCAGTAATTGGTCCCTTTAATTAAAAGAGTTGTCCTTTTATATCTGTTGTGTCCTTTATAGACTGTCTTCGAGTGGTAATGATTGTATATCAATAGAGGCGGGGCTAGAATTTTGAGTTTATAGGTTATTCTAGAAAATGCAGCTTACATTGATTAGTCCCTTTAACTAACAGAGTTATCCTTTTATGCCCTGGTTTATTTGCTTGTTTTGACAGCCCCCTACCTCCCAGTTTGGTTATTGGGAGAAGGGTTAAATTTACCTAGTACTATCCGAAATTGAGCAACTTTGTCATCCACTAAACTTCCGGTCTAATATTACACTGTTGTTTGGGAAAAAAAATCTTGTTTTTCCCTTGGCCCTAACACAACTCCAACCTAAGGGTAATTTTAAACTATAATCACAAGTTGAGGGTTAAATTTGGACACGTGGACTCCATTCATTTCTTATTGCAAGGGTGTATATACATCAAAAGTGTAACGGAGGGCAAAATTGAGCAATTTCACCTTTTCCCTTGTTTATTTCTCTCTGTTATGTCCTTTATAGACTGTCTTTAAGTGGTAATGATCATATCACATACCACTTATAAGTGTTTGCAAAATCAAAGAACTTTGGTTTTAATTAACTTAGCTAAAAGTGTGGAGGATAATGGAGATCCTAATGTTGCTTGTAAACCCAACTTTTGCGAATATTGCAAGATATCGGCATTTTAGTTCTATAAATGTCAATTTATTTAACCAAATTGTGGTATTTATGCATGAGGGAACATGTACACATAGCTTCATATTGTGGTATGAGTCGTGTGATCAAGAAAATGAAAGTGAATTCTGGTTTTTGCCGAAGGGTTTGGTTATCAGTTTTGAGTGTTCTGTTTAGGAAGCTAGAATGGGAGAGGTAAAGAATGCTTATGTTTGGTTTCTTCAAAGCAGTTGATGATCTTGATTTAATTAGGAAGGTCTGAAAGCTGTATAGAAGGTGACAAACTGTGCGAAACTAGTAGTAGTTCATTTGGAGAAGTTGTGAGCATCTATTGAAAGGTAAATCGTGAAGAAGGGAAAAACATTACAGTGCATATTATGAGATGCTTATGCACATGTTGAAGAATTGAGTTTATTGACTATTCTATTTCTGCCAAGGTTCCTGTAAGGAGGAACAAAAATATTGATTGCCTGCAGAATATAAAATATAGAATATTAAGGAATAAGGTTCTTGCAATTTTCAAAATATCAACTAAAGATCTTTCGTTCCGAAATAGTCTGATAGAGAGGAAGGGAACTATATTCAGTTGGACTAAAGATAGGGTTTTGCGTAAATAATTATCTTTCTGCTGCTTAAATTTTAATTGATGATGCACTTGTCTCAGCAACAAAAAATGTGCAATCCATTTCTAAAGACTTCAGAGAATGTGCAAGAAATTAGTTCTCATGATAATACTATGAAAATTTTAGGCTTGCTTCTTTGCTTCTTGTGGTCTTTTCCTTCATCCTTGTATGTCCGTGTCGGTAGGAAGTGTGAAATTTACTAAAACCTCTAGTTTTAAAGTGATTTTGAGTTTGCTCAAAAGATAAACTATATAGTATTGGAATGAAGCGGACCTAAATGGAGTGGAAAGAATACGAGGACTCATTAGCTGACCACAATTAATTCGGGATTGAGACTTAATTGATTGGCAGTTCTTCAGCCCATGGGTTCAAGAACTTGAATGACACAGACTGAATTGTTGCCTGGCAGTGACTTTTGCTGGAGACTCCATTAAAATAAAACAAAATAACTAGACAAAATTATCAATGAAATAGTTATATCAATATGGTCAAATATCAATTCCAATTCCAATAGTAGAGCACATAATTTACTATTGTCAATATTAATCGATTGGGTTCACAATTAAAAGGATAATACCCTTCTTATCTTAGCTTACCACCTTTACCTGTGTGGCCTTAGTCCTTTATAGTGGTGATTGGGAGTTCGTACATCTTAGTCGAGGGTCTATCGGAAACAGCCTCTCTACCCCACAAAAGTAGAGGTAAGGTCTGCGTACATCTTACCCTCCCCATAGCCCACTGTGTGGGATTACACTGGGTTGTATTGGGAGTTCGTAAGAACTGTTCAAGGCTTTCTACTTTCATCGTCTGACGAAAGATGTTGAGAGTTCTCATAAGTCATCGTCTTTGATATTCCTTTATACTGTTTTTTTCACCTCTTTCCTTGTGAATGTGAATCTTCATTTCCCAAACAAATGAAGTTTTTGTATAATGAGAAAAGCTAATGCAAAAACTGTTGTAAAGTTATTGTCAAATACTAGGGCTTAGCTGTAAGAAATTCCTCTGGGAATGACATTTTTGTATTAGCTGTGCAGGTTCATACGTCCAAAAGAGCTTGTGCAACTGTTTATCCAAGTTGTGTGCAAAATGAAATTCTTTGGTTTTGGCCAAATTCTGATCCTCTATACAAGGACATATATTTGACGAAAAGGCCTCCTTATATCCCTGAACTTGATGACAGCTCGTTTTCGAAATCCTTCATAGTCAGAGATATATCATATGGGTAAGCAGAAACAGACATCCGACTATGCTTTGCGAATAAACTCTTGGGTTTGAAATATATAGAATCTGAAAAGCGAGCAATGGAGGAAAACAAAAGAAAGCCAAATGTTATCAAGTGAACAAACAAAAGATGTAAAAATGTAGTTTCAACATTATAACTTTATCCAAGGATAAATCATTAATGAATAAATTATGACACCTCAGGAACAAATCTTCAAGTAAAATTGTATAACCACAATTATCTTCGTTCTTACTTGAATCGATGTTGAAACTTAGGTCAACAATGTCGAAATGGTCACCTACTTTCCTTTTTGAGTTATAACTTGTGACTAATCTGACATTTCAGGTATGAGCTTCTGATTGAAAACCTTATGGACCCAGCTCATGTCCAATATTCACATTATGGCATAATGAATGTTCCAGCACCCCCAAAAAGATAAGAAACTTATACTACCCCTTACACATTTTATTCTATAATCTTTTCTTTGCATGTGTAAGTAACTTCACCAGACTAACAGCATTGCTCATGCACTGTGAAGGCTGATAGAGAAGGAGGAAGACCGCTTGACATAACTGTCACAAAATTGGATGTAAATGGAATTACTGCAAACCAAGGACCTGGACGGAACACATTTGTTCCACCTTGTATGTATTATAGTTCTTTTTCTTTCGGAGGGCCTCACGGTAAAACATCTGCTGAATCATCTGGAGCTGTACAGGTAATTACTTTATACCAAGTCTTTTTCAGCATTTATTTGGTACTCTTTGCAGCCGTTTAAATATATATATTCCATGCAGGAAAAACCTTCAGCTGAGAAGAAGAAAAAAGCAATTTTAGTTTTCATCTGCATTCCAGTTAGTCCAGCTCATAGCAGAATTATATTTTCAACTCCAAGAAATTTTGCCGTTTGGGCAGATCTAATAATTCCACGTTGGATATTTCACCTGGGGCAAAACCTAATTTTGGATTCAGACACATATCTTCTTCATGTGGAGGTAATCCATTTGCTTTATTGTATCTTTTCAATTTTGTTGTATTCTTGTTAAATCTAGGAGTTGGTAAATTTACAAAAAGCAGGGAAGTTCTACTTCATCATATTAGGAGGAAGAGTCTAAAAAAATTATTGACTTATATGAATTTGTGGGTATCTATAAGTGCTTAGATAAACTAATATTGGATTACAAAAAGCAGGGAAGCCCTTTTAACCTCTGTTTTATGCAGACAGTATGTACTTTTTCAGATTAGGGATTAAGACTGGTGATATATTCATGCTTGTTCTTAAAGATGCATACTATGTCGATATCAATTTCTGGAGGTTAGACGAAATCAAAGTTAAAGACTTGTTCATAGTGGATTATAAACTAATTGATGCGAGATAGATAGGTGAACTATTACGATTAATTATTTAACCAAAAACAAGAAATAGAAGGAAAGACAAGTTCTCCGTGAAGATTGGAGTTATGTTGCAACTTTAGGGTGCAATGGTTTTATGTGAATCTGCACCAACCAACTTCACACAGGACTCCTTGGTTTTTTCTAGGAATTTGGGAAGTACACTTTACTATGGCTATGCTACTTGTTTCTATCAAGTCTGGACTATCTTAATTCAGACCTTAACCAACTCTACTAAATGTTGGTTAAATGTTAGAGAGATTGAAATAACTCTAGACATGTGATAAAACCTCTTTGTGCTGATACTACTCTAACTTGTCTCAAGTTCTAGTCAAAGTTATTGAAACACTTCTTAACGGAAAGGCGAGGATATTTGTATTAGACACAGGTGAAGCCACTGTTAGGTGAAACATTGCCTTGTATAATATGATGATTCTTCCTTTGTCATTCAATTTGTTTTCCGTTATGAAGGAGCATAAGCTAAAGGAAATTGGCTCCTACAATTGGCTTAAAGCTTGCTATGTGCCAACAAAGGCAGATGCCATTGTTGTTGCTTTCAGAAGGTGGTTGAACAAATATGCAGGCGGCGAAGTTGATTGGCGCGGAAAGTACAACGGAGATCTCCCGCCAACTCCTCCAAGGGAACAGCTGCTGGACAGGTTCGTTCATTTCCACACTTCTAATATAGATTCTTGATTCTAGTTTAAACAAGTTTTGGACCTGTAAGGACATTCACTAGATCTGTTTGGCCAAGCTTTCAAAATCTGCTTATTTTGAAAAGTGTTTTTTGTCAAAAGTGCTTTTCGAAAAAGTATTTTTGAAGGAAGCAGTTTGTGTTTTGTTAATTAATTTGAAAAGCATTTTGACTAATATTAGAGCAGCAATTTATTCTTGACAAGGTTCCAAAAGTGCTTCGGAGGGAAAACTGTTTTGGCAATTTATTCTTGACAAGGTTCCAAAAGTGCTTCGGAGGGAAAACTGTTTTGGCAATTTATTCTTGGCAAGGTTCCAAAAGTGCTTCGGAGGGAAATCTATTTTTTCCGGCTTCTGCTACTATTAAAAAACACTTACTATTTTTTTCTTAAAAGCTTAACCGAACACCTCAACTTTCTAAAATAAGCATTTTATTTTATTTTAAAAAAAAGACACTTCTGGCTTCCAAAAAGTTTGGACAAATAGGCTTAATATCATAAATAGTCTTGAAAACTATCTTCAGAATGCTTTCACTAGATTGTTGGCATGGACTCTTGAGAACCTTTTAGAGACGGAAGCGTTGAATTAACATTATAAATAATATGAGTATGCGTCCTTTCAGGTACTGGACTCATACGGTGAATTGCACTAGTTGCAACCTGGCATATAAAGGTCTCAATGCTTTTGAAGTTATACTGCAGATCGCTTCCATTGGTGTGATCGGAATTGTTGCTGCAGCAAAGCAGGGCACGTTATCAGTGGTCGCGAGGTATTCTTTGGTCTCGGTTGCATTACTATGCTTTGTGGCCTCGAGGTGGTTATCTCACTTTATATACAAAAATTTCCATTTCCATGACTATGACCACGCCTTCCGTTGACTCTTCAGTAATGACTTGGAGCTGAATACTCACTGTATAAAGTATAAACAAATTACTTAAAAGTTGAAATTTGCAGGAAAAGGTTCTTACATGACCTATTGCTGCTAAATACAAGTTATGGTGTCTTTTGATACTTTGAAGTCTTGTCCTTTTAATCACTTCTCTGTACTTTTTCATCATGTGATATTCACACAAATTTTTATGGTCAGCGCTTCCCTTTTAATGGTGCCGTACTTGGCGCAAATACGAATTAGTCCAACCAGTGGATTTCGAATACCAGATTGTTAAATTAAAAATAAAAAAGTTTCTTATAGTTATAGTAATGAGTATTGGGTTTGCTTGTTGAAACAGTGTAATTCAAGATTTTGCTTGAAAGAGCTCCTAAAGTTTCTTCCCTTTTTCACCATTTCACCTCAAGTCAGCTGAAATTTGCTACTAATAGGTAAATTATACAGATATAAAAAAATTCTTTATAGTATCAATATACACAAATCATATAATAGGGATCTAGTAGCTCAGTTGGTTGACTACTTAAACTATTATTGTTTTTTAAATAAAAATACAAATCGTATAAGATTCTTTTTTTACACTATCAATATATCTAAGTCATATAAGATTATTTTGACCGTTTGTTTTAGTTTATGTCATTCTCACGCTTGAATATGACATGATCAGAAGTGATAGCGACAGTTCTTTCTAATTTTTGCTGTTGGGATTGCAAATCAAATGATTTTGTCTGGCACCTCTGCTCTCTTAAGTTTTATGTACGATCCAGTATATACTAGTAATTTTTTATACGCCATCAAGTTAAGCTGACGTACAATAAGTAAATCTTTCTATGTCCTAATATGATCTCCCGGAGAATATAACAATAACTTGTTAAAATAAATTAAGTTGACCTGATGATATAAAAATTATTTATATGGTGTAAATGTAATCTTTAAGGGTGTGTTCGGTATGAAGAAAAATGTTTTCAAAAAAAATAAGTGAGTTTCTTTCTAATTTTCGTGTTCGATACGTAAGCAAAAAGTATTATTCTTAAAAGCGTTTGTATATAATCTAGGTCAATACTATGGGGGTGGAGCGGTAGAGGTGGGGGTGAAGATGAAGTGTGTTCGAGGTTGGCAATGAGACAATCAACGTGGAATGTTACTTATGAAATTTGTTTTTCCTATTTTTATTAGGAATTTTTTTTTTTTTTTTTAGGAACTTATTTCGTGTGTGCACCAGGCTACTTTTTTATTTTCCTAAAGAAAATAATTTCTAAAATTTTAACCAATCGAATATGAAAAATTTGATAAACCATACCAAACACCCTAAAAAGTTGACTATAACTCTTGGAGGATGCAAGGATGAACCACATGTAGAATAAAGTTGGAAGATCCATCAATGGTTCTCCATCTCCACCATTGACTATACAATTTTGAGTGCTTAGTGGGTTTGGCCTACCACCTTTATATTGTCGTTTTAAAGTAATGTTCAATCAATAATTCTACTAATCCTATGCCATAACAAATTTTTTTCATTCGAGAATTAAATCGGACCCTCTAGTTCCAATTTATAGTTTGACTAGTTCTCGAACACGTGTGTTGCACGTATGTTCCAGGCGATGTAGTATATTTTTTAAATAATAGAAAAAAATACAACAAATTCTGAAAGGGAAAGGTGCAAGCTCAAACCGATGAATGGTAAGTTATATGATTAATATTTATTGTCCTAGCAAAGCATAATCTTATTGGAAATTGCTACGGAATGAAGTTGAAAGGATATCTTTCATTTTAAAGAGCGGAAGAAACATTTATTTAGCAATATTGTTTTCGGTTATTCTGGTACTATTATAAAAATCATAATAATTGTACCTTTTGTCTGGTTTAAACTTCCGAGTCATTTCATCTGTGAATTTAACAGAAACAATTAGTTGAATTATAAATTACATAATATCAAATATAACATGACAAGCAATTAAGATCAACGTACTTTAAGAGATGCAATACTTCATTAGACATCGTTGAACAGAAAATTGGAATGAGTCTGGCTCTAATACCATGTAAATAATGGATCTTGGGCCTAACTCAACCCCAGAAGTTAGCTTGTAGGGTGAGGATTGTCCAAGTCCATATAAGGAGTCCATGTTTCCATTCCATATCCGATGTGGGACTCTTAACACCAACTTTTATATTCCTCTAAATCATCAACAACCCCATAAGTCAAGATTCAATCTTTTCACTACCAATATTTCTAATTCTACTCTCAACTATTGAACCACAACAACAACTTCCAAATAATGATCAAGAAATTAGTACCAAGAATGAAAGACGAGAAGAGAAATTTGAGTGGTATGCACAATGGTATCCAATAATGCCAATTAGTGAACTTGATAAGAGGAGGCCACATGGGAAAAAAGTGATGGGAATTGATTTGGTTGTGTGGTGTGACAGGATTGAGAAAGAATGGAAAGTGATGGATGATTCTTGTCCTCATAGATTGGCTCCATTTTCTTACGGAAGGATTGATCAATGGGGAAGATTGCAGTGTGTGTATCATGGCTGGTGTTTTGGTTTTTCTTTTTCAGGTATCTAGTAATCCCTCCGTCTCAATTTATGCGGCACCATTTGATCATCGGGCACAAAGTTTAAGAAATATAGGAAGACTTTGTTATGTTTACTAAATTGTCACTTTAGTGCCTACTTTTATTGATTTTTCTTCACAATAAGTACATCTTCAAAATTAAGTGGAACCCAACAAAAATAAAATAGAGATGATGCCATTAAATAATTACCAAATAAGAAAAATGACATTTGGACAAACCAAAAGAAAATTGTGCCACATAAATTGAAATGGATGAAGTAGTAATTTGGAGACTGACTAAATCGAATTCAAGTCAGGAAGTTTGAGGTAAAGCGTTATCTAAAAAGATGACTATCTATATAAAGCTCGATATAACTCGATACCTCTTACTAAAAATGAAGGAGTACTTTCCGCTTCAGCACTTGGGTTATCTCCGACCCCACATACGCACACACCTTATCAATCAACTATATATTGTCATTTTAAAGTATTGTCCCATCAACAATTCTACTAATCTCTTGCCAAAACAATAGTTTTCGTGGAAAATTAAAATGGACCCTCTAGTTTCAATTCAAAGTTTATGAAAGAACATACACGGTAACGTGTATATTGGCCGTGTACATGGCTATATAAATTGTATATTTTTTGTACATGTATAATTATGATAGTAGTCTTGTATTAGAAAAAGGTTGTAGTCTTGTATTCGGAAAAAAGTAGATTTATTTTTCATAATTACATATTGCGTATTATGTATATAAACTTTTTTATTAATGAAAATAAGGAGGGAATGATTCTTATCATGGTATTAGAAGTCTAGGGCAAACTTTTCCTTTTCCAAAATTTTGCTTTCGCCTCCCTAACTCCCTCTTCGGCCATCGGCAGTCCATACCCCCCTCCTCCCTTCAATTGTTTTTCCGAATCCCTAATTCTCCTCTTGTTCTTTCATCATGTCTACCACAAAGAACACCTTTCATCATGACCTTTCAGTCTCCAATATCAAGAACAACATTCCTATTATTCTTGAGATGGAAAACGTCCAAGACGCAATATGGACAGAACTATTTAAAATTCACGCACGGTCTAATCGAGTCCTCCATCACATCGTCCCACCGCAAAAAGGCAAGGAGAAGGTGCCTACCACCGATGATGAAATAGAGTTGTGGGAAACTCTTGATGCTACGGTACTCCAGTGGATTTATTCCACCATCTCTACGGACCTCTTGCAGACTATTATTGAACCCGACGCCACGACAATGGAAGCTTGGAATAGGTTGCGTGATATATTTCAGGATAATAAAAATTCTCGTGTCGTGACCCTTGAACAGGAATTCTCCCACATTAACATGAAGGATTTTTCGGATGCCTCAGCCTATTGTTAAAGACTCAAAGAGTTGTCAGATCAACTCAAGAACGTTGGCGCGCCCGTCACGAATGACCGTCTTGTTCTTCAGATGGTTGCAGGCCTCTCCAAGGATTATAATGGCGTTTGGATACTTCTTCGCCAAAGTAATCATCTCCCATCGTTCTACTGAGCACGTTTCATGCTCAACTTAGAAGAAGCGGGCTTGGCTAAAAAGGCGGCAACCGGAGCCAATTCCGTCATGATGGTGGCCACGTCATGCGACACCGATGACCCTCACTCATTCTCAGATAATTCTAGCCAAAACCGTAACAACGGTGGCGGCAAAAATGGACAAAATTAGAAAAATATTGGCAAAAATTGCATCAGCAAACGCAGCGGTGGCAGTGGCAGAGGATGTGGTGGCAGTGGCCAGCCGGATGGGCCGCAACACCACTAGCCGCAGCCTTGGGCCAGTGCACAATGGTCGTGGGGTTGGGCCAGTGGGCAGTGGCCCACGCCATAATTTCCAGGCTTTTCCGCAGCGATTTGGGCCAGGCCCAACGGCCTCCAGCAGTTCCAGCAGACACAACAGTCATGGACTGGGCCCTGGCAGCAGGCTAGCCTGCTTGGGCCTCGGCCACAATAGGCCTTCCCTGTTGCGGGCCTAGTACCAACCCTGACTCCCATGGATATCGAGGCAGTGATGCATACACTTGGATTTAATCTTTCAGATGCAAATTGGTACACAGACACCAGTGGTACTTCTCACATGACGTCTGCACCAGGTAATATCTCATCTTATTTCAATTTGAACAATAATCGTGGCATAATTATTGGTAATGGTAATTCAATTCCAATTCATGGTTATAGTCACACAAATTTATCTCCCCCAAACCCACATTTAGCCTTAAAAAATATTCTTTATGCTCCTCACTTAATTAAAAATTTGATGTTTGTTCATAAATTTACAACTGATAATTGGGTTTCTATTGACTTTGACATGTTTGGATTTTCTGTGAAGGATTTCACGACGGGGATATCTCTAATGAGATGTAATAGTCGGGGCGAGCTCTATCTCATCACCACCACTACCACTAATCAAGCCACACCATTGATGTTTGCCGCTTTAGCACCTTCCTTTTGGCATGCGCGGTTGGGTCATCCAGGAGCGTCTGTTCTTTTCTCACTTAAAAATAATAATTTTATTGAGTGTAATAGTACGCGTAGTACTAATGATTGTCCTTCTTGTCCTCTTGAGAAACATGTTAGATTACTGTTTGTAGCGTCTAATTCTAGTACTTTAATGTCATTTGATATTATTCATAGTGATTTGTGGACATCTCCCGTTTTGAGCTCTGTGGATCATCGTTATTATGTGTTATTTTTGGATGATTAATCTAATTTTTTGTGGACCTTTCCGTTGTCAAAAACTCTCAAGTTTATTCCACATTCCTATCTTTTAGAGCATTCATCCGTACCCAATTTGAATTGGAAATTAAAAACATTCAATGTGATAATGGAATAGAATTTGATAATGGGCCGTTTAAGGAATTTTGTAGTGTTAATGGAATATCTTTTCAATTTTCTTGTCCTCATACGTCCTCCCAAAATGAAAAAGCCGAGAGAAAAATACGCACCATTAATAATATTATTCGGACATTACTCGCCCATGCTTCATTACCACCTTCATTTTGGCATCATTCATTACAAATGGCTACTTACCTTCTTAACATACTCCCGAGCAAAGGACTAGCATACCAATCTCCACTCCAAATCCTTTATCGTACGTGTTCTCTTCTTAGGGTATTTGGGTGTTTATGCTATCTTCTCTTCCCATCCACTACAATTAATAAACTTTAAGCATGTTCTACCGCTTGTGTGTTTTTGGGTTATCCATCTAATCATCGTGGTTACAAATATTTTGATTTATCTTCTAATAAGACATGTCATTTTTTATGAAACTCAATTTCTGTTTGCTAAATTGTATAATTTCGTGTATAGTTCTTATAATTTTTTGTATTATGGGCTCTCACCGTATATCATCCACCATTTGGCCCAGCATTCCCGTGACCCAATTCTGCCAGCAAGCCCACTGCTTGTTGGCCCAAATGTCCCCTGTCCGGATCCAGTTTCTCGGCCAACAGGCACACTGCCTGATGGCCCATTTAATCTCAATTCTAATGTCACTAAATCACCACTACCACGCAACCTAGTGTTTGCCCTTCATGACCCGAATTGGAAAATGATCATGGATGATGAATATAATGCTCTTATTGAAAATAAGACGTGGGAGTTGGTGCCCCGTCCGCCTGGTGTCAATGTTATTCGTTCTATGTGGATTTTTACTCATAAGGAAAAATTTGATGGTTGTTTTGAGAGGCATAAGGCCCGTCCTGTAAGTGATGTCAAAACTTAACAGGTTGGCATAGATTGTGGGGAGACATTTAGTCCGATTGTCAAACCGGCAACCATTAACACTGTTCTCAGTCTGGCTCTCTCGAAAGCATGGTCCATTCATCAGTTGGATGTGAAAAATGTTTTCTTACACGGTGATCTCAAGAAAATAGTATATATCAGCCATTGGGTTTTAGGGTCCCCAATCATCCTCACCATGTCTTTTTGCTGAAGAAGTCATTGTATGGGATAAAACAGGCCCATCGTGTTTGGTACAAAAGGTTTGCATATTATGTGTCTACTATATTGGGTTTTCGCACAGCACGTCTGATCATTCTTTGTTCATCTATCATCATGGTAATTCTCTGGCATACATTCTGTTATATGTGGATGATATTATATTAACTGCCTCTTTGGATAAACTGCACAAGTCTATCATGCCTCTTCTCAGTTTCGAATTTGCTATGAAAGACTTGGGGCCTTTGAGTTATTTTTTTGGTATAGTTGTAGCTCGTTATGCAGGTGGTCTATTTCTATCCCAGAGGAAGTATGCAGTTGAGATTATTGAGCGAGCTGGCATGTCATCCTGTAAGTCATCTCCTACCCCAGTTGACACCAAACCGAAGTTGAGTGCATATTCTAGCACACCTTATGAGGATCCCTCCCACTATCACAGCCTTGCAAGGGCTCTTCAGTATTTTACATTCACAAGGCCCGATATTACTTATGTAGTGCAACATGTGTGTTTATTTATACATGATCAGAGGGACGAACACATGCACGCTCTCAAGCGCATTGTGCGTTACATTTAGGGTACTCTTGATTATGGTTTGCACTTATATCCATCCTCTGTATCTACTCTCATGTCTTATATAGATGTTGATTGGGGTGGATGTCCGGATACCAGACGTTCGACATTTGGTTATTGTATGTTTCTTGGTGATAACTTGGTCTCTTGGTCGGCTAAATGCTAGACTACTTTATCGCGATCCAGTGTGGAGGCCGAGTATCGAGAGGTAGCCAATGTGGTGTCTGAGTCATGTTGACTACATAATCTCTTATTAGAGCTTCACTTTCCTATTCAGAAAGCTACCTTGATCTACTGTGATAATGTTAGTGCGGTCTATCTCTCTGGGTATCCGGTCCAACATCAGCACACTAAACATATCGAGATGGATATTCACTTTGTTCGAGAAAAGGTAGCTCGTGGACAAGTACGTTTCTTGCATGTCCCTTCACTGTATCAAATTGTTGACATCTTTACTAAAGGTCTTCCCTTAGTTATGCTTGAAGATTTTAGGGACAGTCTAAGCGTACGACAACCACCTGCTATGACTGCGGGGGTGTGAAAGAATATACACGGTAACGTGTATATTGGCCGTGTATATGGCCATGTAAATTGTATATTTCTTGTACATGTATAATTAGGGTAGTAGTCTTGTATTAGGAAAATATAGTAGTTTTGTATTAGAAAAAGATAGATTTATTTTTCATAATTACATATAGTGTATCGTGTATATAAACATTTTCATTCATGAAAATAAGGAGGGATTATTCTTATCAGTTTAGTATATACAATATAATTATTTCCAGTCTCAATAGTAGTCGTTTTGACAAATTGAACTCGTGTGAAATATCTAAGGGGTTTTAACAAAACATTATGCTATGCATTTATATTTGGTGTAACTATTAGATATAAATAATTTTTAATCGTTCAGGTGTAATTTTTTTTATGTGATTGACGGGTTGTTATTCTTTGGAGGTTTGGGGAGGAGGGGGAGGGGGGTGCGCGATGTTTACGTGATTACATTATACTAATCTTTTGCGTCTACTTCAAGATTATCATTTATTAGACGCCAGTTGTAAATGTCGTTGTTAATTTCATCTCATTTGGCTATAATACAAGATTATTAAAATTGGAAAAAGTTTTTGCACTAGCATTTTCAAACCTAACCCCCTGATGACTATATTTGCAGGCAATAGTTGCAAAATTTGTAATTTTCACTAAACATAATTGCGATATTCATGGAATAACATGAAACATCAACATTTGTTGCCATTATAGAATAAACATGGTGACCCACTCACCTTTTTTTGTCAGGCCAAATACAACAACAATATACCAGTGAAATCCCACAAAGTGGGGTTTGGAGAAGTAGAATGTGTTAAATATCCATAGAATATACACGATATACACGTGTATATCCTATGTATATTGGGCCTCGGTTTTGTATATATGACTGTGTATATGGTCTAGATTTTAGGTAATGTTTTAGTGTAAATATTACATTAATTAGTATTGTACACTTACCATAATTATAGGATTCTTGTACTACTAGAATAGGGTTTTCGGATTAGAATAGGAATAGGTTTTCTATTATGAAAAATTGTAAATTGCATATATACTCTTTCAATTAATGAGAATAATCAAGGGATTATTTCTTTCATGGTATCAGAAGTCTAGGTTGAGAATTTTTCTCCCCCAGTTGTCGTCGGTTCCGAGCCTCTTTCACCTCGATTTCCGTGCAAATTTTTGATCCCCAAATTCTCTCTTCTAAATCCTCAATCACCTATTATTCTTTCGTTATGTCTACCTCAAAGAATATGTTTCACCCTGCCCTTACAGTTTTCTAATATCAAGAATCATATCCCTTTTCTTCTTGAAATAGAAAACGTCCAATATGCGACGTGGGCCGAACTGTTCAAAATTCACGCACGTTCGCATCAAGTCATCCATCACATACTCCCCGTGGCTCTTAAAGATACGGAGGTGCCTAAACGCGAGGATGATCCTAAGTTGTGGACGACTCTTGATGCGACCATCCTTCAGTGGATTTACTCCACTATCTCTACTGACCTGCTGCAGACGATTATTGAGCCAGACGCTACGGCGATGGCTGCTTGGGATAGGCTGCGTGACATATTCCAAGATAATCGAAATTCCAGAGCTGTTACCCTTGAGCAGGAATTTTCCCACGTCAACATGAAAAATTTCCAAACGTTTCAGCTTATTGCAAAAGATTGAAAGAATTGGCGGACCAACTCCGCAACGTTGGTGCGCCCAATAATAGAGATCGTCTCGTTCTACAGATGGTTGCTGGCCTATCCGAGGCATATAATGGCGTTGGAACTCTCATCCGTCAAAGTAATCCCTTCCCAAAGTTCTATCAAGCTCGCTCCATGCTTACTTTGGAAGAAGCTAGCTTGGCTAAGAAGGCGGCTACGAGTACTATTCCCGTGTTCATGATGACGTCCTCCACTACTTCTCAGAATTTTGGTGACAATTCGGGACAAAACCGTTCTCAAGGGGGCGGCAAAAATAGTCAAAAAAATAATGGTAAAAATCACGGGGGCAAACGCGGCGGTTCCAGCAATGGTAACAATGGCAGTGGGCCCCGTCCCAGAAACAGTCGGCCACCACCCCACTGGTCCCAGTCTTGTGCCCCCTGGCAGTGGCCCAACAACCCTTATTTTTCTGGAAATTCTTATCCCAGACAGTGGGCTGGCCAGCCTTTCATGCCCAATTCGCAACAGCCCAGTGGTTTTTGACGTAGTAATGGGCCGAGGCAGCAAGCTGGGGTGCTTGGACCTCGGCCTCCGCAGGCCCACTATGCAGCGTGCCCCGCACAAATCGACATTGAATCCGCAATGCACACACTTGGATTGAATCCGTCTAACCCGAATTGGTACATGGACACCAGAGTCACTACCCACATGACATCCGATCAAGGTACTCTCTCGTCTTATTCCAATTTGAGCAACAATCGTGGCATAATTGTTGGTAATGGTAATTCAATTTCAATTCATGGTTATGGTCATAAAACGTTGTCTCCCCCCCCCCCCCCCATCCACCCCTTATCTTGAAAATGACTCTTCATGCCCCTAAATTGATTAAAAATTTGGTGTATGTCCGTAAATTCACCACTGATAATTTAATTTCTGTTGAATTTGATCCATTTGGGTTTTATGTGAAGGATTTCAAGACGGAGAGTCCTCTTATGAGGTGTGATAGTATGAGAGATCTTTATCCTATCATGTCATGTTTCGGTCTCTCGAGTCAAGCCTTGCCTTCAACTTTTGCAGCCTTTGCTCCTTCCTTATGGCATGCTCGTCTAGGTCATCCGGGGTCGTCGATTTTATCTTCCTTAGATAAACATAATTTATATTTCTTGTAAGGGTACGCGTAGTAGTCTGAATTGTCAATCTTGTTCTTTAGGAAAAATTGTTAGATTTCCATTTGTAGACTCTACTTCTCATACTTTAATGCAATTTAATATTATTCATAGTGATTTATGGACATCTCCCGTCCTCGGTTCTTTGGATCATCGTTATTATGTTCTATTTCTGGATGATTATTCTAATTTTTTATGAACTTTTCCGATAGGGAAAAAATCTCAAGTTTTTCCACCTTCTTAAAATTTAGAACATTCATTAGAACCCAATTCGAACGGAAAATAAAAAATATTCAGTGTGATAATGAAAAAGAATATGATAATGGGGTGTTTCGGGAGTTTTGTGCTAATAATAGAATAAATTTTCATTTTTCTTGTCATCATACGTCTTCACAAAATGGGAAAGCCAAACGCAAAATTCGTACAATTAACAATATTGTCCGAACTTTATTGATTCATGCTTCCGTACCCCCTTCATTTTGGCATCATGCTCTACAAATGACTACATATCTTCTTAACATTCTTCCTACCAAAGGTTTGACATATTCGTCCCCTCTTCAAATTTTATATAATAAGACTCCTTCGTATTCACATCTTAGGGTCTTTGGGTGCTTATATTATCCGTTGTTTCCGTCCACCACAATTGACAAACTTCAGGCCCGTTCTACCCCTTGTGTGTTTTTGGGTTATCTATCTAATCATCATGGCAACAAATGTTTTGATTTATCATCTAATAAAATCATCATTAGTCGCCATGTTATTTTTTATGAATCCCAATTTCCGTTTGCTAAATAGAGTAGTCCCGTGCCTAGTTCGTATAATTTTTTGGATGACGATGTCTCCCCGTATATTGTCCACCATTTCTCGGACATGTCCCGTACCCCAAATCCGCTAGCGGACCCACTGCCCGCTGGTTCTACAGTCTCGTCACGGCCTCCCATTGTGGGTCCAAAAACTGGGCCGCCTCCCCAGCCCAGTTCTTGTTTCTGTTTCTTCGACGGAAACAGTACCCAATTCCCGTGTTGGGCCAGCAGGCCCACTGACTGCTGGCCAGTCCATCACGTGTCCCAATATGTCCCAAAATTCACCAAATTCTCCCCCGAGTCATAGACCAGTCACTCGTAGTCAACGGGGTATTTTTAAACCAAAAAGATATTTTAATTTAAATTTTAATATTCTTAAATCACCCTACCCCGTAATCTTGTGTCTGCTTTACGTGAACCGAATTGGAAAATTGTCATGACCGACGAATATAATGCTCTTATTGATAATAAGACGTGGGAGTTGGTGCCCCGCCCATCTAGTGTTAATGTTATTCGGTCTATGTGGATTTTTGCTCATAAGAAAAATTCTGACGGTTCTTTTGCGAGGCATAAGACTCGTCTTGTGGGTGATGGTAAGACTCAGCAGGTTGGTATAGATTATGGTGAGACATTTAGTCTGGTGGTCAAACCGGCTACCATTCGCATGGTTCTCATCTTGGATCTTTCGAAAGCATGGCCCATTCATTAGTTAGATGTGAAGAATGTTTTCTTACATGGTGATCTCAAGGAGACAGTCTATATGCATCAGCCTTTGGGGTTTAGGGATCCCAAATATACTCATCATGTCTGTTTAATGAAGAGTCCATGTATGGGCTTAAGTAGTCTCCACGGGCTTAGTATAAGAAGTTTGCAGACTATGTTTCGACTATTGGGTTCTCTCACAACAGGTCTGATAATTCATTGTTCATATATCGTTGTGGTTCTTCCTTGAATTATATACTATTATATGTAAATGATATTATCTTGACTGCCTCTTCTGATGCATTACGCCAGTCTATCATGACAATGCCCAGTTCTGAGTTTGCTATGAAAGACTTGGGGCCCTTGAGTTACTTTTTGGGGATTGTTGTTACTCGTCATGCAGGTGGGTTGTTCTTATCGCAAAGAAGTATGCAGCTGAGATTATTGAGAGGGATGGTATGTCATCCTGTAAGTCCACGTCCACTCTAGTTGATACTAAACCCAAATTGGGTGTTGCGGCTGGCTCCCCTTACGAGGATCCAATCCGCTATCGCAGTCTTGCAGGGGCTCTTCAGTATCTTACGTTCACGAGACCAGACATTACGTATGTTGTACAACAGGTGTATTTATTTATAAATGATCCCAGGGTTGAGCACATGAATGCGCTCAAACGTATTATTCGATACATCCAGGGGACACTTGACTTGGGCTTGCATTTATATCCCTCATCGACGTCTACACTTGTCTCGTATACAGATGTTGATTGGGGTGGTTGTCCGGACACCAGACGTTCTGCGTCTAGCTATTGTATGTTTCTTGGTAATAACTTGGTCTCTTAGTTTGCAAAGCGTCAGTCGACGTTGTCCCGCTCTAGTGCAGAGGCTGAGTATCGAGGGGTATCCAATAAGGTCTTGAAATCTTGTTGGTTACATAATCTTCTTTTAGAGCTTCATTGTCCTATTCAGAAAGCTACTTTGGTTTATTGTGATAATGTTAGTGCCATCTACCTTTCTGGTAATCCAGTTCAGCACCAGCGCACTAAACATATCGAGATGAACATTCACTTTGTTCGCGCAAAGGTAGCTTGTGGACATGTACGTGTCTGTCATGTCCCTTTCAGGTATCAAATTGCAGACATCTTTACAAAGGGTCTTCCCTCGGTCATTTTTGAAGATTTTAGGGACAGTCTCAGTGTACGAAGACCGCCCGCTATAACTGCGGGATTGTGTTAAATATCAACAGGATATACACGATATACACGTGTATATCCTATGTATATTGAGCCTTGGTTTTGTATATATGACCGTGTATATGGTCTAGATTTTAGGTAATATTTTAGTGTAAATATTACATTAATTAGTATTGTACACTTACCATAATTATAGGATTCTTGTACTACTAGAATAGGATTTTGGGATTAGAATAGGAATAGGTTTTCTATTATGAAAAATTGTAAATTGTATATATACTCTTTCAATTAATGAGAATAATCAAGGGATTATTTCTTTCAGAATGTACGCAGACCTTACCTCTACCTTGAGAGGTTGTCTCCGGTAGACCCTCGGCATAAGAACAGGCAAATCAAAGCAATACCCAAAGGAAATAACAATAACGAATAAGTCATGCATGTCAAAATACCATAAAAAGTATGCTAGAGTAGAAACTAAGGGTGTGTTCGGTATGGAGGAAAATATTTTTCAATTTACTCATGTTCGTTTGGTCAAAAAAATTGAAGAATACTTGGGGTGGGTGGATGGGGCTTGAGTGAGTATTTTTTACTAATCAACCGAACATGAGAAAATGAGTAAGAAATTAACTTATTTTCCACTAACCAAACGAACATGAGAAAATAAGTAAGAAATTCACTTGTTTTCCAAGAACTCATTTTCCAGAAACCGAACACACTCTAAATTGCTTGCTTTTCTTTCCTCTTTAGTTTCTTACTTTCTTTCTTTTTATTGATTTACTTACGTTAAACTTATATAGTAAAGTTTGATTGAGCATCGTGTTTTAAGAAATAAAAAACTTTTGAAATTTGTGCTATATATATATATATATATATGACATAACATTTATCTATCTAGCTATTTTTTTTATTGACTGTCTAATTATAATACTTCTGAAATTGTGTTCTTAAATATGACATGATATTTGTATAGCTATAAAATAAAATATTTAACTCGAATTGTCTCTAAATTTAACCGAAACAGATGGAGTATTACTCATGTACTTTGAATAATATAAATGATGGATACAGAAATAAATAATGAAGAGCATATACTTTAAGACTAGCTATGGAAACTCTCACAATTTCTACTTGTTTTGCACCATTTCACTTCAACTTGAACACACCTAGATTTTCACGAATCATATGTGAGAAACCCAACTTTTCTTTTCGTCTAAATCATAAACAACCCCGCAAGTCAAATCTCTCCTCAAATGAGCCACACCAAAAAGCAAGATTCAAACTTTTCACATCCAATATTTCTAATTCAACTATCTCAACTAATGAACCACAACTACTTCAAAAACAAGAAGAAGAGAAATTTGAGTGGTATGCACAATGGTATCCAATAATGCCAATTAGTGAACTTGATAAGAGGAGGCCACATGGGAAAAAAGTAGTGGGAATTGATGTGGTTGTATGGTGGGATAAAAATGAGAAAGAATGGAGAGTGATGGATGATACTTGTCCTCATAGATTGGCTCCACTTTCTGATGGAAGAATTGATCAATGGGGAAGATTGCAGTGTGTGTATCATGGATGGTGTTTTGGTGGCTCTGGTGATTGCAAGTTCATTCCTCAAGCTCCTAGGGATAAGCCTCCGGTAATTAATCTCTCTTTTGGTTTTTTATTTCTCATTCGGTGTTTGGTATCATTTTTGGGCTTGAAAAATCTAGATTCGCGCCGAAAAGTCTCACTTTGAGAGTAAAACACTTCCTACCAAAGTGACTCCAGTCTAATCTCGATGCTCGACCGCGAACATGATCTGATTAAGAATGGAGGAGTACTTACTACTCCAAGATAATCTAATTATTGGTGTCATTTTTATCTCTTGTTTAAGTTTCTGTCATATCTATATGTTAAGAAAATCATTTGATAGCATTATTACTATCTTTATTTCCATTTTATTTGCACTCTCTTCTTTTTAGTCTATTTCAAAAAGAATGATGCATTTTTATATTTAAAAATAATTTAATATTAAACTTGTCATTTAGTGACAGTATTGTATATTTTATTGTCATAGAAATGTCAGTTTCTTATGTCTTGTTGTAGTGATAATGGTGAAATTTGAAGAAAAAAAAATAGAAGTTATCCTTTCTTGATTTTTCAAAGTAACAAAAAATATTTTTTCTATTTGCTAAAGTAACAGATAAAAAGAATTGGATGAGAGAGCATAAGGAACTGCCAGTAGATCTATATGAAAAAAATGCAACTTTTTTTTTTGTTAAACTGTGAAGATTATGTTTTTTTGTTGCCCTCCGTATGCATAAATTCAAGACCTTAGTATTTTTTAACAGTTCTTTTTTTTTTCTGTATTGTTTTTGCAGGTTCACACTTCCAAAAGAGCATGTGTAGCAGTGTATCCAAGTTTTGTGCAAAATGGCATTCTTTGGTTTTGGCCCGACTCTGATCCTTCATACAAGGACATACACTTAACAAAAAGGCCACCTTATATTCCACTTATTGATGATACTTCATATGCCAAATCAACATTTGTTAGAGATGTCCCATATGGGTAAGCAAACATATATATCAATTTTTCTTGTGAAGATTTTTTGGTGTATTTGGTATGACAAAAATATTTTTCGGAAAAATTTTGTAAGAAAATAAGTCATTTTAGTTCTAAAAACAAATGAAAATAAAATCTTTCGGAAACCTCTCTAGCTATCTCCACGAGGTAGTGGTAAGATATGTGTTTTACCCTCCTCAGATTCCACCTGTGGAATTTCACTGGGTATGTTGTTGTTGTAATTTTAAAAAAGAAAAAAGGGAAACCTATTTTCTGATGTTTGGTTATCAAAAAGTATCTTTGAGAGAAAATGATACTTTTAATACTTTCCACCAATAGAGGAAAAATAAATTCCCTCACTTTTCGGCAAAAATCATTTTCCTACACAGTTATTTCAATTTTGAACATTAGATAGGTAGAATGTATATATATTTGGCTAGTAATCAAGGAAAAGTTTGCATGTTAATCTTGTTTATGATAAGTTGTATAAGTAGGTTTTTTTACAAGTGATATCAACCTATTGTTATAACTTAGTAAAAATTAGTTCGATAGCCAGTTTTTGAATTGCATAATAACATTTAATATGCATTTGAAATGAAATTGAGAAATAACCACATTTTCAGGTATGAGATTCTGATTGAAAACCTCATGGACCCTTCTCATATCAACTATGCACATTATCGCATAATGAAAATTCCAGAACTGCCAAACAGATAAGAAATTATTACAACCCCCCCCCCCCCCCCCCCCATATATATATACTATAGTTATTTGTGATTTTTATTTGTGTCTATATATGTTTTTACCCAACTAACAACATATAATTAATATGCACTGTAAAGGCTGATAGAGAAGGAGGAATGCCATTTAATATAAGCCCTGCAAAATTAGATCTAAATGGATTTATTGCAAAGCAAGGGGCTTAGTGAACACAAATTTATAGCCCCTTGTGTGTACTATGGTCCATTTGGTCTTACAATTGAAGGCAATTTGGATAATGAATCTTCAGAACCAGAGGTAATTATTTTTTTCGAAGTAATTAAGTTGTACGTACCGATTATATAAGAAATATTTATTTCGTCATTTAAAAGGTAATTATCGGTAACCCTTTATAATTATATTGAATTTTAGAAAAAGAGAAGTTTAAAACTTTAGTCCTTAATATCAATTAATTTTAATTATGGTCCCTGTAATGTATAGTTTGACATATCTAACCTTCAATTAATTGAAATGTACATTTATTTATCGCTCTGCTCGTAAATCTTCACAAATTTAAAGAATTATTAGCAATTAAGCTATTTAATTTCTCATTGTGCTATGTCAAATTTATACTATTACTTCATATTCAAGGATAATATAGTTTTGAAAATAATCTAGATAGCAGATTTTTCATTTAAAGGCACAAATTGTACTCGTTTTAATTTGTTCAAGGTAAATATGCTTAGTGAAATATCATAAGAACCAATAATTGAGGGACCAAAAGTGCAATTACATTCCAAAAATGGTTAATTATCTGTTATAACAAATTAAAATGTGTTGATAACGTAAACAAATCTTTACTTCGTCTGTATATATTTACATAGCTTATATTTGTTTCCGGTGAAGATTTCCACCGTACAAAGAACAAAGATACGATGCAAGTTAATGAAGGTTCAAATACATAGTTGGACCCAAGGTTATATTTATTTGGTTTTGGACTGCTTCAAATAAATACACACTTGGGCCTCTATTGCTTCAGACACAACAAAGGCCCATTTAGTCACAACACCTTTGATACATATATTGTGTATATACATGGACAGATCACACATAGTACAAAAGTTAGATTACAAATCGGTTGTTACAATCTTATTTTTATTGTAATTTAGTCCTTAGTCAATAGTTTACATTGTAAATGCATTGAAGAAGATATACAATTTCAGAAATTTCTACGATATCCATTCTAGTGTTAATCTCCAACAATATCTGATGTGAATATTTGATGCAGGAACAATCATCATCAGATAAAATAGAGAGAATATTTCTAGTATTTATATGTGTTCCAGTTAGTCCAGGTAAAAGCAGATTGATAATGACAGCCCTCAGAAACTTTGCTGTTTGGGAGTATAAACTATTTCCTCCATGGAGATTTCACCTCGAAGTTAACCTAATCGTTGATTCTGATTTATATTTACTTCATCTTCAGGTAAACCCTATTACAATTCTGTTAAAATTTATTGTTGTTTCTCTGTTGAAAAATTGATTATCGCTCTCTTTATCTTATTTTATGTGACACAATTTTATTAATGTTAAGAACGATATTTTTTTTGTCTTTAAAAATTATTTAATTTAAAACTTCTTATTTTATCCTTTAATGAGATAATCTGTGACTTTTTTAATTAGAACGCAAATTTCAAATATCTTTCTTTCTTAAGTTAAGTATACAATCGAACACATCGCATAAAATGACACGAAGAGAGTAAAAGTTAACGGCAAAAAATTTAGAGTTCGTTTAGCCAAATTTGTGTCTGATCAATATTTTTAAAAGAAAAAAAGTTCAAATACGTCATCGAACTATCAACAAAGGCTCATTCATGCCACTCGTTAATAGTTGGGCTAAAAAATGTCACAGTCGTTACCGTTTTGAGTCATACATGCCATTAATCACTAACATAACTCTACTACTATCAGATTTTGCCACATGACATAATGATCTAAACCCTTTATTTTACGAGTGGCATATATGATCCATTTTGTAATTCAGTGGCATATTTGAGTCTTTTCCCAATTCCTATATAAATCTCCGGCTCTTCTGACAAGTCTGATTATCCATGTCTTTGCTTATGTCTCGGGTTGGAGTAAATTACTATAATTCGTCCCCACCTACGGAAACGGAAGCTCTTATTTTCATATTTATCATTCCTTACCTTAGTTCTGAATCTATTTCTTGGAAGAAAATAAGTTTCTTGAAATTTTTCATCTCGAATTGTATTCTCACTAAAGGAATGGTGAAGTTGAAAAACTAATCCTTCAAATCTTTGTTGTGGAGTCAATAAATTATACTCCCTTTCGGATCTTTTCTAATTTTATGAAGCTTATAAGGACAAATTTGTCCCTTATACTAATAACATTATTATTTAACATAAAAAATATACTCTCTTATTTAATGAGATTATGAATCTAATATTATTCACAATTTTCACGTACTTTATGACTCTTTAAAAAGATATAAAAATACATAAAATTTATTTAAGAAAAAAAAGACAGGTTTAAAAAAGAATATACTAATATGAGGTGTAGATGGTTATGAAAAGTATATATGAGTGTAGCATATTTGAGCTTTCTCCCGACCACTATTAACACCCCAAATTTCACTCGTATGTAACTTTTCATACCCATCTAAGCCTCATTAGTGTACTTTCTTTTAAATATGTCTTTTTTTCTTAAATAAATCTTATGTGTTTTTATAAAGAGCCATAAAAAGTACGTAAAAATTGTGAATGATGTAGAATAAGATTATATTCATAATCCAATTAAATAAGAGAGCATAGTTTTTCATGTAAAATATAGTAGTGTTATTAGTATAAGGGACAAACTTGTCCTTATAAGCTTGTTACATAAAATTAGAAACGTAAAGGTTATATAAGAATTTGAAAAAGAATTGGGAAATGGCTCAATTATGTCACTGAACTTAATGAAATGACACATATATGTCACTCGTAAAATGAAGGGTTTAGATAAAGTTACGTGAAAAAATCTAATAGTAGAGTTATGTTAGTGAGTAATGACATATATGACACAAAATGGTAACAACAATGACATTTTTTAGCCAAACTATTAACGAGTGACATGAATAAATATTTTCTGATAGTTTAATTGCATATTTAAATTTTATCCCTTTAAAATTTATTTTTGATTGTCAAATTTTGAAATACGACAAATAAAAAATTATTTTACAATTACTAATTTTTTTTCTCTTTTTGAAGGAGCACACACTAAAGGAAAAGGGTCCATACAATTGGCAAACATCGTGTTATGTGCCAACAAAGGCAGATGCCCTTGTGGTTGGTTTTAGAAAGTGGTTGAACAAATATGGAGGTGGCCAAGTTGATTGGACCACAAAGTTCACTGGTGACCTCCCACCAACTCCGGCCAGGGAACAACTTTTCGACAGGTATGTTTTCCGTAGTTCGGTATTGAATGGTGTCATCTCATTGTAGAGAAAGATTTTTTTTTTCTCAACTCATATTTGAAAATATAGTCTTCCGCGCAAAGGGAGGTAGAATCGGAGACAAGGAGATTCAAGAAAATATTAAAATGTCATATATATATATATATTCTTGTGATATATATTGTTGATTACAAAGGATGCAGGAAATGGAAATTACAAGTAACTGCTAATGTAAGAATTGAAATTACAATTCAACTAGAAAACTGAAAATTACAAAGATGTTGAACAAGAAAAGCTGGAACTGTTTTCTGTTTTTGGTGTATCTTTGAGTCGAGTGTGGCACTCTGTCTTTAAGACAATATTGCCCCGTATGTATCCTTTATACGTCCTGGACAACTGTCTCCCAAGATAAAACAGCAAATGAACACTTGAGCAAAGGAAACTCAAATGCTTCCGTGAAGAATATTGAGTAATGAAATGATGCTTGGAAGTTGTGGGAAGAACTGTTTTCTGCTTGTGTATTTTCGTGTATTGTAAGTGTCCTCAACAATAGTGCAAGGGGTTGTTTATATAGGTGAGGGAGGGGCTGTTTAACTGCCTCCATAACTGTCATTATTGGCCAAGTAATGGCCATTATGGAGATAGTAAAGCCACCAAAATAAATGGTGAGAAAGATCAACGGATTGGCCATTATAGGAGGAGTAATTCAGCCAAAATAAATGGCTGAATTGAGTGCTGTGGCGTTTCTGTTCTCTTCTGCCCAATTCTGACTTTCTAGAAACTTCAAGGACCAAACTGTACATCTTGAAACTTCAGGAACCAAACTGTACATATGAAAGAATTCTGGTCCAAACTGTACATATGAAACTTCTGGGATGAAACTGTACATCTGGAAAAGTTCTCTGGCCCAAAAAGATAATATCAGAAGACCCATAGCCCATGACCCGGAACCGGATCGGACGGGACTGGCGGCGGCGCGCGTGTGGGTTTCCTCGAACCGAAGCACATCTAGGTCCTCCCTCCTTTAAACACATAGGATACCCCTTGGGGTCCCAAACCCCAAACCAATTTTGAGTCTTATATACACAACAATTCTTTCTTCCTCTACCGATGAGGGAGAATTGATCCCAACCACACTTTTCCATGCTTCAAACACCTCACTTTGTGAACCAATATCTCTTTCATTTCTCAATGAAATTTGACGATTCTTGGCCCTACAGTTATCTACGTACTTAGTAGATCATGCATGTGTGAAGAACCGGATTCTCCAATATGCATAACACTAGTGTTTAAGCCGTTAAAGTTGGTCGGTCGCAACTCCCGCCAAAGGCTAATTTCCAACAATCCCCTCTTGAAAGAGATTTTGGCGCACTCACATGATGTCTTTTCATTTCCAGCAATATTTCAGCGGACCGATGTTGCATAAGGAGAGGTAGCTTTAGCTTGAACCTTCCATAGTTGAATACCATCGGACTTACTTACTGCGCGGTGAACGTGATATCTTGAACCGTCAGTGTTTAGTGTAAGCCAAGTCAATAGTACCAACACAACAAATTCCCTTACTCTCTTCTTCGTAATGTTTTGTCCGTTTTGGCCATGGACAACTTCTTGGATTCTTAAGTGCGTTCATTTGAGGCGGCCCGTCCTCGCACTTAAATAGGTGGTCTCCTACAAGGTATCCTGCTATACCCCACTTCACAAGTGTTAGGAACCATTAAAAGTTTCCCAAAAACCTAACCTCAACTCGTTGAGGATCATTACAGTTATGAAAACTTAACCTTTACCCATACTCTGAGATAGCACTTAACGTCTATCGCGGGAACGGCTTTGGATTTGGTGTTTCTTTTCGAAATCACTATCCGAAGTGCTCATGCTTCCACCGAAGCGATCAACCGAACCTTTACAACTTAGTTTTTCCATTGAACCAAATTACGGGATCTCCGGTTAGTAAGGTTGGGTTACCACTTTGTATTGGTCCTTATATTTTGGGTTTTAAGCCCATTCCCCTAGACAGTGCAAGCCATCGATCTTTGGGTAAGCCCTTGTCAATGGGTCTCGCTATATTATCCTTTGACTTAATGTAATCAATGGATATTATACCCGTGGTGATCAGTTGCCTAACGGTCTTATGCCTCCGTCGAATATGACGAGACTTGCCGTTGTACATAGCATTTCGTGCCTTTCCTAGAGCCGACTGACTGTCGCAGTGGATCATTACCGAAGGTACGGTTTTGTTCCAACACGGAACATCCTCTAAGAAGTCATGAAGCCACTCAGCTTCTTCTCATGCTTTGTCTAAAGTGATAAACTCTGATTCCATTGTGGATCGGGCGATGCAAGTTTGCTTAGAGAATTTCCAAGACACAGCCCCACCACCAATTGTAAATACATACCCACTGGTGGACTTGATGTTCTCTATATCAGATATCCAGTTTGCATCACTTGTACCCCTCTAGTACAAACGGTGGATATCTCGAATAGTGTAACCCGAAATTTAACGTGTATTTCGGGTATTGTAATACCCGATTCAACGCCTTCCGGTGATTATCACTCGGATTACGGGTGAACCTAGCCAACTTATTGATCGCGTAAGCAATATCAGGTCGGGTGCAGTTTGTTATATACATCAAACTACCGATCACTTGTGCATATCGCTCCTGGTATACAGGTGCACCAAGATTTTTATCAAGCTTTTGATTTGTATCCATTGGTGACTTTATCAGTGAACTGTCTAACATCTCGAACTTTCTCAAAACATCCTCGATGTAGTGAGACCGAGATAAGACCGATCCGTCGGACGTCTTAGAGATTTTAATCCCTAGGATGACATCTCGCGATACCCATATCCTTCATGTCGAAGCATTGTTTCAACATGTTCTTAGTCTCTAGGATTACCCTAGATCGCTTCCGTGATCAACATGTCGTCTACATACAGGCATATCATAACAAATGAGTCAGAGTTACCTTTCGTGTAAACACATTTATCACACTCATTAATGGCGAACCCCTTCGATAGTAGAGTACTATCAAATTTTTCGTGTCATTGCTTCGGGGCTTGTTTCATCCCGTACAGAGATTTGACAAGCCGACAGACTTTCTTCTCTTGCCCTTGAACCACATACCCCTCGGGTTGGTCCATATAAATTTCTTCTTCCAAATCACTGTTTAGGAAGGCTGTCTTAACATCCATCTGGTGTATCTCAAGGTCACGCAACGCTGCGATCGCAATGAATACCCGTATGGATGTCATCCGAGATACCGGAGAATATGTGTCAAAGTAGTCAAAGCCTTCTGTCTGCCGATAGCCCTTGACTACCAACCTGGCCTTGTATTTGTCTATAGACCCATCTGCTTTGTATTTCCGTTTGAGTATCCATTTAAAACCCAACGGTTTATTTCTCGGAGGAAGATCAACCAACTCCCAAGTATGGTTATGCAGAATGGAGCCTATTTCACTCTCAATAGCTTCTTTCTAGAGCGGTGCTTCTGGAGTTGACAACGCCTTAGCAATTGTCCTTGGTTCATCATTAACCATATAAGCTACAAAGTCAGGACCGAAGGATTTATCTTTCCTGGCCCTTTTACTTCGCCTTAAATCCATCTCTGGGAGTCTCCAAGTTCGGAGAATCGGAACACTAGATTCCGGATGTTCAGCCACCTTGAGATTCGCTAGATCTGAACCATCTAGATCTGGGCAGTCAAGGACTCCCGGTTCTTGAGAGCTTTGTGCATAACTTCGTTTGCGAGAGGTTATGTATTTTTCCTTTCTAGGAAAGGTACCTTCAAAGAATAACACATTCCTTGATTCCATAATTGTACCCTGGTGGATATCTGGAATATCTGACTTATGCACTAAGAAGCGATAAGCACTATTGTTATTTGCATATCCGATGAATATGCAATCTACACTCTTAGGCCCAATCTTGACCTACTTTGGCTTGGGTACTTCAACCTTTGCCAAACAACCCCACACCTTAAAATATTTGTAGGTGGGTTTCTTTCCTTTCCATGATTCATATGGAGTTTTGTCCTTACCCTTATGTGGGACTCTGTTAAGAATCGTATTAGCGGTAAGGTCGGCTTCTCCCCACATGTTTTGGGGAAGACCGAAATTGATAAGCAAGACATTCATCATTTCCTTTAATGTGCAGTTCTTACGTTCCGCCACATCGTTTGATTGAGGTGAGTATGGAGCCGTCGTTTGATGAATAATGCCTTCTTGGGCACAGTATTCCTCAAATGGCGCTACATATTCTCCCCCTCTATCGCTACGAATGGATTTAATCCGTAGGCTCAGTTGGTTCTCAACTTCTGCTTTGTAACGTCGGAACGCTTCAAAGGCTTCATCCTTACTTTTTAACAAGTAAAGGTAACAATACCTTGTGCTATCGTCAATGAAAGTCACAAAGTACTTGTTTCACCCTCTAGTTTGTGCGAACTTCAAATCACATATATCTGTGTGAATAAGTTCTAAAGGAGCGGTATTCCTTTCGACGAATTGAAAATGAAGCTTGGTGAGTTTTGCCTCTACGCACACCTCACACTTATGTTGAGGGTTTACGTCGATAGATGGCAACAACTCCATCTTTACCAGCCTTTGAATAGACTTGTAGTTAACGTGTCCTAATCTATGATGCCATAAATTAGAAGACTCAAGCAAATAAGAAGAAGGTTCAACTTTATTACTTGGACGCAATACAGACATGGCATTCACTTTGAAGAGGCCTTCACAGACGAAGCCTCTCCCCACAAATGTGCCATTTTTAGTGAGTACAAACTTATTGGATTCAAACACTAGCCTAAAACCAGCATTAACCAATAAAGGTCCAGAAATTAAATTTCTTCTAATCTCTGGAACGTGCATCACTTCCTTCAGAGAGGATTATGAACTTTAGAGAGGATTTATAGGATGTTTTAGGTTATGAGTTCCCAAATCGTTCAACCCATTTTCCACTACCGTACTTTGATGGTACACTCGATGGACCATCAAACTTCCGACGGTCCATCAATCTTCCCCATCAAACTTTCTGGAAGATTGTTGGCTCATGCTGGGTATTTTGCAGTCCATCAAAGTATTTGATGATCTGTCATCTGTCTAGTCAAATTGTCCAGTTTTCCATTTTCATCAAAACGTACTTCCTTCCATCCGTTTAACTTCAAAATACTCTGGTACCTTTATAACCAAACAGTAAACCTTTATTATGCTTCCGTAGGGTCGTATCTCTTCTCAGGACTTCGATATCCATAGACATCACGATGGGATACAAAACTATGAGGTGTAACATCTTTCCCTCCTTGGGAACATTCATCCGCGAATGTTAAAGATATTCTTAACCTCTAAGGGTTATAAAATTTTTGACAGTGTTTCCTTTATAAACAGGACTATCCAAAACCTGGTAAATAATCTAAACATATATCCAACGCCACATATGGCAGCATAATCATAAAATAAGATCAACTTGGCCTTACACGACCATCTATATACACAAGAATCAAGAGGATTAGTCATAACTCACCTTAATTGTCCTCTGTCGTATTCTGAGTTGAACATATTCCATCTGTCTCAACACCTGAAGACTTAAATAGGTAAGAATATTTAGACTTTATATCTTTTTCGGCCTCCCAAGTCATCTCTTCAGCATTGGTATTCCTCCACAACACTTTAATGGATGTTATTTGTTCAGTCCGAAACTTCTAGACTTAATATTAAAGAATTATATTTGGGACCTCCCCATAGGATAGGTCTTCAGTAATTTGAACACTCTCTACATGCAATACATGAGAGGAATCTCATATATGTACCTTCATAATATCGTTATGAGAGAAACTGAATAAACTGTCTTTGGCTCCGGAGGTAATCTCAAGCTCAAGGGTCATTTAGTCAGGTCTCTAAGTAATACCATACGGCTCGCTGTATATGTGGTTTAGATTTGCTTTTCCGATCAAATTCTCGTTACACTTTTTATGAGTAAAATCTCCAAGGATACCCAATCATGAACAATGTTCTTTTAAGTCTCGACATCGCACATCGACGGGTGATTTCTGAAAATCATGGACATTAAACACTTACTTCTAAAGGAGATTTATCTCTTCCATATTCTGGGGAACTAACAAGACTAACACAAGTTTAAGCAAGTCTTATTTTCTTACGTCAAGTCAATCCATAGATGATCTTTATTCCAACCAGACAAGGTATCATAAGGATCTGTCCTGATGTCTATATAATAACCTTTATAATACGTATCTCATAGTGGGATAAATGATCATCCCAATTTCCTCTTTAAATCAGGCATACCTACCCATATCATATCATCAAGCGCCTGAATCGTGCGCTTGGCCTGACCACCTATCTAGGAATGAGTTATATCAGGGCTTTCCCTATGCTTCTAAACCTTTATGGAGAAGTCTCAGAATTTTACTGTATCCAAACCTCTTCATTTTTTATTAGACATGTAAAATGTCTCGAAATCATACCATCCATTTTAGTGTATAATCCTCAACTGCGTGAATCACTCTATCTTGGAAAGAAGTGGGTCAAACGTATATATTTGTTGACCATTGATTACCTGAAACAACATTTCTGATAAGATCATGGATAAACCTATACTGGACTTTATCTTTGAATCATTTTATCCTTTCCAGATGGAAATTTGTATTTCTCTCCACCAGCCCATTGGGCCTCTATTGTTTTATTGTTACTAGCTAACCATGGGATTTCTATGCCAAAACTTGGCATTGCTTTACTTTTTCATTATTACCTCAATCCATGTCTTGGGTAGGGTGGTACGTCTTCGTCTAACCAAGATGAATAAAATAGTGAGAACGAAGCACCTTTACTCTAATCTTGTCCCGCAATCAGTTAGATCTGGGACGCATGATCAACCTAGGTATCGGAGAACTCCATCCCTCTTTAACTCAAACATTGGTATTCTTTGTCACCGAACTTTCTCTTCCGATAGTATTAACTCCAATTTCCCAAATTTTTACTTCTTTACTTTACCACAGAGGTGACACTGATACTTTGTGCGCTACAACTCTATTATCACTGGAGTCTTAAAATTAGACCCCTTGATCTTGCTAACTGTTGAAGCTCTTTGGTGGATCTTATCTCTCCCCGGCCTCTAGATGGGCTAAATTGCTTATACATTTTATCTTATATTATCTTGAAGGCTTCCACTTTGTTCTGTCAAACTTTCTCTTTAACGTATATTATGATCGAATCCATGTATGGTTATTTCTTTATTTCATCATCTAAGGGAGGCATCACTGAGTTTTCAGTATAATATTTCTATCTTTATTGAATCCCATACTTGGATTCTCAAATGGTTGAAGGAACAATTTTATACTTTTGCCTTTTCATCGCATTCGCAGAATATCCTTCCATTGAAGTCTAACTTCTGAAACCTCTCTCTTTTAAGGAGAATTATTCTATATTGTATCGTCTAGGATATTTTTTATTTACATTCAAGCTCGAGAATTGTTGTTCTCTTTAAGAAGGCTCATAAGTCTTTGTATCACTTTAACTTGTCTATGGCAAAAACATATCTTTGAATTGGACTATTGCCGCTTAAGGGTGTATCGAAGGTCTTCGTGGTTACTAAAGATATCACGTCGCACCTCTATTATGTGTTTACTGTTGTTGACTTGAAATCTTGGGTATGAAATTCTCTTTGGCTTTCCCAACCGCTCTTAAGCGTAAACAACCTCATTTATTTGTTTATTTGGAATATGGCATTACAATACATTAATTTATCTTAACCCCTATTATTCGGAAGTTTCTTATCCATCTTGGCTTAAGTCACCTACTGAGGTCAACTCGTGGTGTCTCGTTCGACCAACATAGTTGGCAATGAACTATTGACATCTTCCCCTATTGGGTACACATTCATACTCAAACCTCCCTATTCAGAATAAATTCATTTTTTATCTATTGGCTAACATCTTTTTAGCAGCATACTTACATCAATCACGTCGTCATATATTCCTACAGGATCTTGGGCTCTTTAACTACCCGCGGTTATCCTTCTTACTCTTACTCTCGCTTTTTCTCTGGCGGTACTAACTCTGAGCATGACCTCTAACTATTTGCCTTTATCTCCAGGTTTCATACTTCATTATCTCGATTTGTTTCATACTAGTCCTTTTGTTTGCCATTACTTTCTATCTGATATACTCCCTAAGAGTTGAGATTACTTATGGTGAGATTAGAACTCTAGGCTCTAAGACCATCCTATAATATGAAATGCTATATCAACTGACGAGTCGTCTGACCTTCTGGCTATCCTGCTTCTAGGATTTCACATACATCATCTCTCAATGTAACTCGAATTACCCTTCTATTCATTAATTCTGAATGACCCCTCATGGGTTTACATATGCCATTGTCTTGATTTCTCCTCATGTTTTCCCTTATAAGTCCGGTACGTCTGGATGATCTTACCATTGCTTTAACTCTTCTAATTGGAAGGTTGCCGCTCATTCTTTCTTAACGTTAATACATACATACCATTTGATAGTCATAGCATATCCACAACTGGATAGCATAATCTTGTTTGTCTGGAAACTCTTTGTTGTAACCTCTGCATCTACTTACTAAACCATCATATGAGTCTATGTCGGTTCTTTCCCATACTATATCTCATATGTCAGGTCATGAAATCAACATTCTCTGAAGCCTGTGATGCTTTAATAACTTATAACTTGCCTTAAAGCAATACCCTCTTAATAGAGACCATTGAATCGGTTGCATACATAAGATGTCACATGTTCACAACTAACATGCTCCATCGCAATAAAAATTTTATCTTCTAATCAAGATGTTAACTTTAAGACTCCTTTCTTAATAACCTTTAAGGATTGCTCTTTTCTGCCGCTTATTCTCTTACTATTTGATTGTTTACTCCATAATTTCTCAATATTTTTTGTTACAGTTGTCCCCCGAGTTTCCGACACATGTTTTATTGGACTGAAGAGACCCTTTTTTTGGTATTTCCTGATTCAAGGAGCTAGATCATCTGATCGGGATATTATGTTGACCATTATCAATTCAAATTTCCTAATATACTTAGTCTCATAAAACCTTCTTCTTCTCAACTCGATATTTACTTATTCTTACCCTTTTGTCTTACTTAACTATGCTATGGTCACCTTACCATACTTTATTCCGCGACTCTCAGTCATTCCACGCATTTATTTCGATGTCCCTCATCCTTATATTATCCTCTTGCTATCATCCTTACTCCTTATCTCAGTCTGAATACTTGTAACAAAACATGTTCTTACTTTTAATGTCTTCCTTCTTAATTGTTCTCATTTCTAGGCATTTGAAATTCCTGCTTTACTCTGGACATGAGCCTTTCTGGGAAAAACATTTACCTTGCACATAAAGGGTTCATTAATTGTCCCCCCGGACCTTCGATGTTCTTAAAAGTCATATTCGACCATCTATTCCCTAGGCACGTCAGGTACACACCTTTCGAGGGGTGCCTTTAACCGTCATTGCTTTATCACTTTCTATCTTTATTGGACACGGCTTGCCATCCTTTTATACTTTATTTCACGACTCTCAATCATTTCATACCTTTATTCCAGTGTTTCATTTACCTTTGCGTCATTTTCTTGCTACCAATCTCACCCTCTATCTTTGTCTATACCCTCATAATATAACCTTTCCTATGTCTAACTCCCTCCTCACCTCTATTTTCTACCAGGAGTCTCACCAAGGGAAACATTTATCTTTCGCACAAAGGGCTTCATGCCTGGCCCGCTAATCTTTGAATTTTTTCAAGGTCATACCTGGCTAACGATTCACAGGTACATCATGTATGTGTTCCCAAAAGGGAGGTATCACTACCTAATCCTACTATTCTTCGGTACCGTCCATGTTGAGGATCGTGTTAAATCCTTGTTATATCCTAAGGTCCCACTTCCTTTAAGACTATGTCCATTGATATTAATAGATCAATAGCAGAAATAGTTATTTCTTACTAGGATTCCATCACCGTTGAAGGTGGAACAACATTACCTTTGTTCATTGTTATCTGTATTTCGGCCTCATTACGATTTTCTACATTTCAGACATTGGGTACCTCCATCACCTTACTACTCCTATATTTCTAGGTCAATGTTTTATCTTACCGGGCTTACATCACTTCCTTCGTATATAAAGGGAAGGCAGTCGCTCATACTCTGAAATTTCAATATCATACTCACATCTATGGCTATCAATAATCTTATCATAATATTTTGTGGGCTAGATTTGAATACGAGTTAACCAAGGTCTTTCTGGTTATTATCATGACTGAAATTGGGTAAAGCACGAGTTAGATTGGAATTTTCACAACTCAGCTCTATTGCACGATCTACGAGATGAAAGAACAAAAACCATCCCTAAATGCCTGACAACCTCTCTCTTATAAGTGTGGTGCACAACACACGCATAAATAAGACTCTGCTATACACGGCTCACAGACTCTCTAGGACCGACCTGATCTGATACCAAGTTTGTCACACCCCAAACTAGGGGGTATGGCCGGCACCCAGTGCCCTATTGGCCCGAGCATACCACTCTGATAACTAGTCTCCTGTACAAGTAGAACTTCCGGTCGACAAGGCCGTACTGGGATATATCATAACAACAACACTGGATAAGAGGGATTAACCCAACATATATACGACAGAACTGACAAGGTCACAACAAAAGACAACTTAGCCGACAAGGCTATACATCAATATTGTACATACCAAAACAAGTCTGTGAGCCTCTATGAGCGACTGAACTGACATATGACTGGTACAGGGACCTGACTACCCATACTATATATAACTCTACAAAATACTTTATATATAACTAGAAAGCTCTGAGAAGTTTAAGCTCACTTATTGACGACTAAACTCAACAACTCCTATTGAGGTGGCCTAAAAGAGTCTCTATCAGAACTTGTGGCATGAACACACAGCGCCCCTGACAAAAGAGACGTCAGTACGAAATAATGTACCGAGTATGTAAAACATGAATAGCAATGTGAATCTGTAAGCTGTAAAAAAAAACATAAAGGCGATATGAAGCGATTAGCTGTAAAGGAAAGCATAAGTAATCTGGGGGCCACATGGGGTGAATAATGAAACTTTGGAACCAAATACAACATGTCTGGAATATGCCTTTTCTATATAACTATCCTCATCTTATCGTGTGAGGTGTATAATCTGTCACTACTCTTAGGTATATATATATGAACATGCAATTCAATATACAAAGTGATTTATGCATGTATTGCGGAATACGCAACCCGATCCATCATATGTATATGTTGCGGAACGTGCAACCCGATTCAATATATGTATATGTTGCGGAATGTGCAACCCGATCCAATATATGTATATATTATAGAACGTGTAACCCGATCCAATGTATGTATGATCATAATTATATGCATGATATCGAATGCTAATGAAAATAAATCAATAAAAATGGGACTCGGGGGTGTGAACAACAGACTATGATAACAATGGCCCTTTGGCCTATTTTAAAACTCATATACTCTTTGGCTTAATTCTTAGAATGACTTGTAGTCTACTTGACACTTTCCTCGTTAGAATATTTCTTTTTGAAGACTGATAATAGGATATGCCAATAACCAAAAACATGGATTACGAGAATAAGGATAATCGATGAATATTTCTCGACAAGAGATTTCAAGATACAATAAGATAAAGCTTTTGGCATTTCTTTTCAAAAACGATAATCATGTAGATTTCATGCTTTTGAAAGAAAGGGATAGCCTTACATACCTTATCCACGAAGCTATATGTCGTGTTATAAACTCTCGTACTCTTCACGGCTGATTATCTATAACAAACAAAGGGTCGATATCAACATCTAATCCATATTTAATAAGTAAACTTCACTTAGGCATCTTAGCGATCATCTCAACATAAAATGTTGTTAGACTTGTTAACAAAAGGGTATTCATGTAAATTGGTCCCACAATTCTCTGAAACATACCCTCTTAGGTTTACAACATCAACAACCAATATCTTAATCAATATCAACTTACAATTCCAACCAAAACAACCCACAACTCAACATATCTTAACTTCATAAGTTTACGGTTTTTATTACGAAAATCCTCTCACAACTTATCTCAAATCATCAATTAATCACATATATAGATGGAGGAGGATTAATTTTACCTCAACGCAACCAAACCTTCTCAAATCAGCACTTTGCTCCAATTCCAAGGGTTTCCAAACCCGGCTCAATACGAAGAAGACAATTCTTATGATTACCACAGGATTTATAGCGTTAATCTTGCTTAATTTGCTTAGGAATTGATCTTGGAGTGATTAGGAACTTTAGAGAGGATTTATAGGATGTTTTAGGTCTGATCATGGAGGAAAATGAGATCGTTCAACCCGAATTTAAATCCGTTAAATTTTTCCACCGCCATACTTTGACGGTACACTCAATGGACCGTCAAACTTCCGACGGTCCGTCAATCTTCCCCATTAAACTTCCTGGAATATTGATGGCTCAAGCTGGGTACCTAACGGTCCATCAAAGTATTTGATGGTCTGTCATCTGTCCCGTCAAATTATCCAGTTTCCCATTTTTATCGAAACGTACTTCTTTCGATCCTTTTAACTCTCAAATACTCTGGTACCTTTATAACCAAGCTGTAAATCTTCATTATGCTTATGTAAGGTCGTATCTCTTCTCAGGACTTCGATATCCATTGACATCACGACGGGGTGTGAAACTACGGGATGTAACACACATATACAACCATCATAATGAGGGAACCAGATGACTACTTTGTGAAGAGGGAGTAATTATTTTTACTGGAAATGTAGCCATTGGAGAACGGTAATCAGGCAATTTTGAAAATCATTGTCTAGAAGCTTGTCTAAGGTCATAGAGGGATTTTATGAGTTTGCAAACCAAAGGAGATGATGAGGAAAGAGAAGAAGAAGCCTCAAGACCAGGAGGAATGAGGGGTAAAAATTAATATTATTGATTTAAAGGAATGAAGGGTAAAAACTAAAACATTTAGATGTGAGGCAAAAATTAAACATTAGTCCAAAATAAGGGCATTTGTGCCAATGACCCGGTAGACTACTCTTACGTGCGAGTTTATTTTGTTTTTCTTGGCCAAAATACCTTATGACCTCTAGTTAGTTTAATATTGTTAAGTATACAATAGGTATACCTATTGTTGGTAACCAAACAGGTCTCGGTTTTGTACATAGAGGCAACCCACAGGTTGTGTATATTTGGTATGTATATTGTTGTAATATACACATTACATTAATTAGTCTTATAGACTTACCATAATTGTATAGCTACTGTCCAAGTAGAATAAGGTTTTAGGAGTAGAATAGGAATAGGATTCTCATATTATGTACAATGTATATATACTCTTTCAATTAATGAAAATAATCAAGGGATTATTTCTTTCATCGTATCAGAAGTCTAGGTCAAAACAACAATTTCTCTCCCTAAAATTCTTGTTATTCGGCCAAGCAAAAACCGAGCAGCCCTCCTCGATTTCTACACCTCTTTCCGCTCTCAAAGTCTCTCTTCCAAATCCCTTTATCACTTATTGTTCTTTCGTTATGTCTACGTCAAAGAACATGTTTCACCCTGCCCTTGTTGTTTCTAACATCAAGAATCATATCCCTCTAATTCTTGAAATAGAAAACGTCCAATACGCGACGTGGGTCGAGTTGTTCAAAATTCACGCTCGTTCGCATCAAGTCATACATCACATAATCCCCGCGGCTCTTGAAGATACAGAGGTGCCTACACGCGAGGATAATCCTAAATTATGGACAACACTTGATGCCACCGTCCTTCAGTGGATTTATTATACTATCTCTACCACCTGTTGCATACGATTATTGAGCCAACACTACGGCGATGGCTGCGTGGGATAGGTTGCGTGACATATTCCAGGATAATCAAAATTCCAGAGTTGTTACCCTTGAACAGGAATTTTCCCACGTCAACATGGAAAATCTTCCAAACGTTTCAGCTTATTGCAAAAGGTTGAAAGAATTGGCGGACCAACTCCGCAACGTTGGTGCGCCAGTTAGTGAAGATCATCTTGTTCTAAAGATGGTTGCTGGCCTATCCGAGGCCTATAGTGGCGTTGGAACTCTCCTTCGTCAAAGTAATCCTCTTCCGAAGTTCTATCAGGCCCGCTCCATGCTTACCTTGGAAGAAGCCGATTTGGCTAAAAAGGCGGCGACTAGTGCTAGTCCCGTGGTCATGATGACATCCTCCACTAATCCTCAAAATTTTGGTGACAATTTGAACCAAAACTGATCTCACGGGGGCGGCAAAAATAGCCGGAAAAATAATGGGAAAAATTGCGGGGGAAAATGTGACGATTCCGGCAGTGGTAGCGGCGGCCAAAACAGTAGCGGTGCCTTGGGCCTCTTGGTCGTGGGCTTGGAACAGTGGGCAGTGGTCGTACGGCCCAAATCCTTCACAGTTTCCAGCCACTGGCCAGAGGGCTTCCCAGCAGCCTAGACGGCCCAATGCACACTAGGCCAGTGGTTCCAGCTGCACTCACGGGTCTAGGGCAGCACGCAGGGGTACTTGGACCCCGGCCTCCGCAAGCCCACCATGCAGCAGGCGCTACTCATACCGATATTGAGGCCGCGATGCACACATTTAGTTTGACTCCACCGGACCCGAATTGGTATATGGACACCGGTGCCACTACCCACATAACATCCGATTCAGGTACATTCTCGTCTTATTCCAATTTGAGCAACCCTCGTGGAATAATTGTTGGTAATAGTAATTCTATTCAAATTCGTGGTTATGGTCATAAAACTGTCTCCCCTCCCCCCCTCATCCACCCATTATCTTGAAAAATACCCTACATGCCCTCAAATTGATTAAAAACTTAGTGTATGTCCGTAAATTCACCACTGATAATTCTGTGTCTATTGAATTTGATCCGTTTGGTTTCTGTGTGAAGGATTTCAAGACGGGGAGTCCTTTCATGAGGTGTGATAGTAGGAGAGATCTTTATCATATCACGCCATGTTCCGATCTATCGAGTCAAGCCTTGCCGTCAGCATTTGCAGCCATTGCCCCTTCCTTGTGGCATGCTCGTCTTGGTCATCCGTGGTCGTCTATTTTGTCTTCCTTAGATAAAAACCAATTTTATTTCTTGTAAGGACACGCGTAGTACTCCGAATTGTCAATCTTGTTCTTTAGGAAAAAATGTTAAGTTGCCATTTGTAGACTCTAATTCTCGTACTATATGCCATTTGATATTATTCATAGTGATCTATGGACGTCCCCTGTTCTTAGTTCTTTGGGTCATCGGTATTATGTTCTCTTTTTGGATGATTATTCTAAATTTTTATGGACTTTTCCAATAGCGAAAAAATCTCAAGTTTTTTCCATCTTCTTAAAATTTAGAGCATTCATTAGAACTCAATTCGAACGAGAAATAAAAAATATCCAATGTGATAATGGCATAGAATATGACAATGGGGGGTTTCGGGAATTTTGTGCAAATAATGAGATCAATTTTCATTTTTCTTGCCCTCATACGTCATCACAAAATGGGAAAGCCGAACGAAAAATTCGTATCATTAATAACATTGTCCGCACTTTATTGATTCATGCTTCTGTACCCCCATCTTTTTGGCATCATGCTCTACAAATGACTACATATCTTCTTAACATTCTTCCTTCCAAAGATTTGACATATTTGTCCCCTCTGCAAATTTTATATAATAAGACTCATTCGTATTCGCATCTTAGGATCTTTGGGTGCTTATGTTATCCGTTATTTCCGTCCACCACAATTAACAAACTTCAGGCTCGTTCTACCCCTTGTATGTTTTTGAGTTATCCGTCTAATCATCGTGGTTACAAATATTTTGATTTATCGTCTAGTAAAATCATCATTAGTCGCCATGTAATTTTTTATGAATCCCAATTCCTGTTTGCTAAGGTTAGTAATCCCTTGCCTAGTTCGTATAATTTTTTGGATGATGGTATATCCCCGTATATTACTCACCATTTTTCGGACGTGTCCCGCAACCCAAATCCGCCAGCGGGCCCACTGCCTATTGGCCCTACTTTTCGTTACCAACTATAGTTCCCGCAGCTGGGTCCAGTCCAGTTACTGGGCATAGTAACGGTAAATGGGCCAGTCACCCAGCCCATTACCGACACTTTCCTAGTCCCTTTGTCCAGATCCCGTTACCGAGTTGGACCAGCAGGCCCACTGCCTGCTGGCCAGTCCGTCCCGAGTCCCGAAAGTTCCCAAAATCCACCCGCTTCTTCCCCGAGTCATAGACCAAACACTCGTAGTCAATGGGGTATTTTTAAACCAAAAAGACATTTTAATTTAAATTCTAATGTGCTTAAATCACCCTTACCCCGTAATCCTGTGTCTGCGCTAAATGATCCGAATTGGAAAATTGCTATGATCGATGAATATAATGCTCTTATTGATAATAAGACGTGGGAGTTGGTGTCCCGTCCATCTGATATTAGTATTATTAGGTCTATGTAGATTTTTGCTCATAAGGACAATTCAGATTGTTCATTTGCAAGGCATAAGGCGCGGCTTGTGGGAGATGGTAAGGCTTATCAGGTTGGTGTGGAATGTGGTGAGACGTTTAGTCCGGTGGTCAAGCCGGCTACCATTCGCATTGTGCTCAACTTGGCTCTTTCGAAAGCATGGTCCATTCATCAGTTAGATGTGAAGAATGTTTTCATACATGGTGATCTTAAGGAAACAATCTATATGCATCAGCCTTTGGGGTTTAGGGATCCCAAATATCCTCATCATGTTTGTTTGTTGAAAAAGTACTTATATGGACTTAAGCAGTCTCCTCGGGCCTGGTATAAGAGTTTTTCCGACTATGTTTTGACTATTGAGTTCACTCACAGCAGGTCGGATAATTCTTTGTTCATATATCGTCGTGGTTCTTCCTTGGCTTATATACTATTATATGTGGCTGATATTATCTTGACTGCCTCTTCCGATGCCTTACGCCAATCTATCATGACAATGCTCAGTTCTGAGTTTGCTATGAAAGACTTGGGGCCATTGAGTTATTTTTTTGGGATTGTTATCACTCGTCATGCTGGTGGGTTGTTCTTATCCCAACGAAAGTATGCAGTTGAGATCATTGAGAGGGCTGGGATGTCATCCTGTAAGTCCACTTCCACTCCAGTTGATACTAAGGCTAAGCTTGGGGCTGCGGCCGGCGCACCATGCGAGGATCCCACCCGCTATCGCAGTCTGGCAGGGGCCCTTTAGTATCTTACATTCACGAGACCAGATATTACGTATGCCGTACAGCATGTGTGTTTGTTTATGCATGATCTCAGGGTTGAGCACATGAATGCGCTCAAACGCATCCTTCAGTATATTCAGGGTACACTTGACTATGGCTTGCATTTATATCCTTCATCGACGTCAACACTTGTGTCGTATACAGATGCTGATTGGGGTGGCTGTCCGGACACTAGATGATCTACGTCTGGCTATTGTATGTTTCTTGGTAATAACTTGGTCTCATGGTCTGCGAAACGTCAATCAACTTTGTCCCGCTCCAGTGCCGAGGCCGAGTATCGAGGGGTAGCTAATGTGGTTTCTGAATCATGTTGGTTACGTAATTTGCTGTTAGAGCTTTATTGTCCTATTTATAAAGTAACATTGGTTTATTGTGATAATGTTAGTGTCATCTACCTTTCGGGTAATCCGGTTCAGCACCAGTGCACTAAACATATCGAGATGGACATTCACTTTGTTCGCTAAAAGGTTGCTCGAGGACAAGTACGCGTCTGCCATGTCCCTTTCAGGTATCAGATTGCAGACATCTTTACAAAGGGTCTTCCCTCGGTCCTTTTTGAAGATTTTAGGGACAGTCTCGGCGTTCGGAGACCGCCCGCTATGACTGCGGAGGTGTGTTAAGTATACTATAGGTATACCGTGTATACCTATTGTTGGTAACCAAATAGGTCTCGGTTTTGTACATAGAGGCAGCCCACAGGTTGTGTATATTTGATATGTATATTGTTGTATTTTAGGATACACATTACATTAATTAGTCTTATAGACTTACCATAATTGTATAGTTAGTGTCCAAGTAGAATAAGGTTTTAGGAGTAGAATAAGAATAGGATTTTCCTATTATGTACAATGTATATATACTCTTTCAATTAATGAAAATAATCAAGGGATTATTTCTTTCAAATATCATGAATGTGAGCCACCTTATATTTTAAACATTTAGAGATAAGACACTTGTATTTTAAAAGAACACTTGCTTCGTCTGTATCATTTCATGTGAAGTTATTTCAGTTATCAATCTGTATTCCAAATAAAAACCAGTAAATAATAAACACTGAAAAATAAACAGAATCATTGTTGAAAAATAAGAATAATTTTTTCAGAATATAATCGAGCCCACTTAGTTCAAAGTGTGTCCTTAAGGAAATTATTCCCCTCACAGTACTCGAGGTTGATGGAATATTCCCTCCCAGGATAGAACGATTATCTTACCAGAATAGTAGTACTCCAAATATAGGTAGCGGCGAACCACTCAACGGCAGTATATCACACAGAATTTAGTTGTGCGGAAGAAGAAGAAGTTTGTGTTGTTCAGAAAATTCGTAAGTAAAATTCTGAGGAATCAAACGAATTTATAGCCATGGAAGTACTGTTTCTGAAGGTTTGCAACCTTTCTGAACAGCCACTGAAACTGGTGGGAAATTTAAATAAGGAAAAGAAATCGGGTCGCGGGTCAGACACGCGGATTGGGTCGCTAACGGGTAGGATTGGATAAGTTAATTAATTTAATTAAATAATGATTAATTAAATAATTAAAAATTAAAGAAAATTTGGTCCAAAAAGATTATCAATCAATCAGATCATTTGACCAAATCCAAATCCAAATCCAAATCCAAATCCGAAGCCGAAGCCGAGCTGAGCCGAGCGAGTGACGACGACGGCGCGAGGGGTCCTTGCCCCCTCAACCCTTTTACTGACAAGAAGGAGTAATTCTACTTATAAGTAGAAGAACTTTTCTTTCCACTACCGATGTGGGACAAATGCTTATTTTATAAAGCAAGAGGGAACTCCCCCTTTTCTTTCCACTACCGATGTGGGACAACTCCCACTTTTCTTTCCAATCATTTCCCATTCACCAATATCAATACCCAACAATCCCCCACATGAATGGGGAATGGCTATAATATAAAAGTGCGGACAAGTGTGATATACAAGCGAGAATTGACTGCGTACGGATAAGTAGGTTTCCCTTTGAACTTTCCGTAGTGAACTTATATCGGATATACTCGATCAATCGGTAGATTTGATATCTTTAAACCGTCGAACTTTGTTGTATGCCTAGACAACATAAGTCACACAATCAACCCTCAACCGTTTATGGTTCTCACGGTTGTGTTCGTTTCAGCCATGAACACCTCCTGGTTTCATGAGTGCATAGAGAATGGGCCTTCACTGTCATTCCCCTTTAAAGCGGCTTACACTTAACACTCACATAGGTGATTTCTAAACATGTGGTCCTATAGCCACATTATCTGGTCATACACTGCCAGATTTAGATAATCATTAAAGAACCTTAATGCTTTATTAACTCATTAACAAGCCATAAGGTTTTATCCTTATTTCTGAACATTGTCTTCATCCGAGAATGGGTTGAGTTATTTGACAATATTGAACCGTCAGTCACAACTTTGTTTGATCTCCTTGAACCTAGCTCTTGGGATCTCCAGTCTGCTAGGTAGAGTTACCTTCATGATGACTTGTCCTCGACCTTAACCCCATTCCCATTGATGATCTACTAACTCCCTCTCTAGATAAGCCTTTTGTAAGCGGATTCGCCACGTTATCTCTTGACTTTACATAGTCAATCGTGATAACGCCACTAGAGAGGAGTTGTCTAACGGTATTGTGTCTTCGTCGTATGTGACGAGATTTTCCGTTGTACATTACGCTCCCTGCCCTACCTATTGTTGCTTGACTGTCACAATGTATACATATAGGAGCCAAAGGTTTGGGCCAGAATGGAATATCTTCTAAAAAATTCCGGAGCCATTCGAAATTCTTCACCGGCCTTGTCTAAAGCTATAAATTCAGATTTCATTGTAGAGCGGGCGATGCATGTCTGTTTTGATGATTTCCAAGACACTGATCCACCCCAATTGTGAAAACATAACCACTCGTGGATTTAACTTCAGATGATCCGGTGATCCAATTTGCATCACTATATCCTTCGATCACGGCGGGATATTTGTTATAATGCAAAGCATAGTCTTGGGTGTGTTTTAAATACCCCAAGACTCGTTTCATTGCCATCCAATGAGTTTGATTGGGATTACTCGTGAATCGACTCGGCTTGCTTATAGCACATGCTATATCCGGTCGTGTACAATTCATAATATACATCAAACTTCCCAAAACTCGTGCATAGTCCAATTGTGAGTCACTTTCACCTTTATTCTTTTGAAGTGCAAAACTTACATCAATTGGAGTCTTTACAACATTGAAATTTAAATACTTAAACTTGTCAAGTACTCTTTCAATATAATGAGATATGATAATGCTAGACCTTGTGGAGTTTTATGAATTCGATGCCTAAGATCAAATCGGCAACTCCTAAGTCTTTCATATCAAATTTGCTAGCCGAAGATACGCTTCGTAGCATTTACATCGGTAATATCTCTACTCATTATCAACATGTCATCAACATATAAACAAACAATGACTTCATGATTTGGAGTATTTTTAATGTAAACACATTTGTCACACTCATTAATCTTAAATCCATTTGCCAACATTGTTTGGTCAAATTTCGCATGCCATTGTTTGGGTGCTTGTTTAAGTCCATAAAGTGACTTAACAAGTTTGCACACTTTCCTTTCTTTACCGGGAACCACAAAGCCCTCGGGTTGTTCCATGTAAATTTCTTCCTCCAATTCTCCATTTAAGAAAGCTTTCTTGACATCCATTTGATGGATTTCAAGACCATATACGGCCGCCAGTGCTACTAACACCCGAATAGATGTTATTCTTGTTACCGGCGAGTATGTGTCAAAGTAATCAAGGCCTTCTTTTTGTCTATAACCTTTGACCACAAGTCTTGCCTTATATTTGTCAATAGAGCCATCGACTTTCATTTTCCTTTTAAAAATCCATTTTGATCCTAAAGGTTTATTTCCGGGAGGAAGATCAACCAATTCCCATGTATGGTTGTTCAAAATTGATTCAATCTCACTATTGACGCCTCTTTCCAAAATGTTTGAATCGAAGAAGACATCATCGCCGCTTTAAATGTTTGAGGCTCATTTTCAAGCAAGAATGTCACAAAATCTGGTCCAAAGGAAGTAGATGTCCTTTGACGTTTGCTACGCCTTGCATCCGCTTTACTTGGTGTATTTTCCTTTGGTTCTTCCCGCGGTCGTTTAGATCTTTCACTTGACGACTCACATTCGGTTTTATACGGATAAATGTTTTCAAAGAATTCGACATTATCTCGATTCAATTACCGTATTAACATGAATTTCGGGATTGTCCGATTTGTGAACCAAAAACCGACAAGCTTTGTTGTTTGTAGCATAACCAATAAAAACACAATCCACAGTTTTTGGTCTGATTTTTACCCTTTTGGGCAAAGGAACTTGGACCTTTGCTAAACACCCCCACACTTTGAAATATTTCAAGTTGGGTTTTCTTCCTTTCCATAGTTCATATGGAATAGATTGTGTTTTGTTGTGGGGCACCCTGTTGAGTATTCGGTTAGTTTGTAAGGATAGCTTCCCCCACAAGCTTTGCGGTAAACCGAAACTTATTAGTAAGGCATTCATCATTTCCTTTAATGTTCGGTTTTTCCTTTCCGCAATTCCATTTGATTGTGGTGTGTAAGGGGCAGTAGTTTGATGAATAATTCCATATTCTAAACATATCTCTGCAAAAGGAGATTCATACTCTCCACCCCTATCACTTCTAATCATTTTTATCTTTTTATTCAATTGATTTTCCACTTCGTTTTGTATTGCTTAAAATGCATCAATTGCTTCATCCTTACTATTAAGCAAATACACATAACAATATCGAGTGCAATCGTCAATAAAAGTTATAAAATACTTTTTCCCACCGCGAGATGGTATTGACTTCATATCACATATATCTGTGTGAATTAAGTCTAAAGGATTTGAATTCCTATCAATAGACTTATATGGATGTTTAACAAACTTAGATTCAACACAAATTTCACATTTAGATTTATTACACTCGAATTTAGGCAATACTTCTAAATTAATCAATTTTCGCAAGGTTTTGTAGTTGACATGTCCTAAACGAACATGCCATAAATTATTTGACTCCAATAAGTAAGACGAAGCTGAATTCTTATTAATACTGTCAACAACCATTACATTGAGTTTGAAAAGGCCCTCGGTGAGGTAGCCCTTTCCTATGAACAAATCATTCTTACTTATTACAATTTTCTCACTAACCAACACACATTTAAACTCGTTTTTGACGAGTAGTCCGGCTGAAACTAAATTCTTTCGAATTGTTGGAACGTGCATAACATTGTTGAGAGTCAGGACCTTGCCGAAAGTCATCTTCAGAAGTATCTTCCCATATCCTTCAACCTTGGTCATTGCGGTATTTCCCATAAACGGTACTTCTTCGGGTCCAAATGGAGCATAGGTTGCAAATGCTTCTTTTGTAGCGCAAACATGTCGAGTGGCACCAGAATCAAGCCACCACTCCTTTGGGTTCCCAACCAAATTGCACTCCGATAGCATTGCACACAGATCATCCATATCATCATTCTTTTCCACCATATTGGCTTGTCCTTTTCCCTTGTTCTTTTTCGGGAGACGGCAATACGGGGCTTTGTGGCTTGCTTTCCCACAATTAAAGCGATTGCCCTTGAACTTTTTCTTGTTGGAATCCTTCTCCTTTCCAGAAGGCCTCTTCCTTTTCTTGTTCTTTTTCAGAGCAGCATCTTCAACGATGTTTGCCCCTTCAATTAGTGAAGTCTTACGGTACCTCTTCTCAACGGTTTTGTTATCTTCCTCGATCTTGAGACGAATCACAAGATCTTCCAACTTCATTTCCTTTCTTTTGTGCTTAAGATAATTCTTGAAATCTTTCCATGAGGGCGGCAACTTCTCAATCATTGCAGCCACTTGGAATGCTTCATTTACTACCATACCTTCAGCAATAAGGTCATGGAAGATAAGTTGAAGCTCTTGAACTTGGGTTCCAACGGTTTTTCCATCCACCATTTTGTAGTCTAGGAATTTGGCAACCACAAACTTCTTCAAGCAAGCATCTTCAGTTTTGTACTTCTTTTCAAGTGAAATCCATAGTTCTTTGGAGGTCTCTACTACACTGTAGACGTTGTAGAAGTCATCTTCTAAGGCACTCAAAATGTAGCATTTGCACAAAAAATCAGCATGTTTCCAAGCCTCAGTAACCATGAATTGTTGGTTGTCAGGCATGTCGGTGGCAGGCACGGGAGGGTCCTCATTGGTGAACTTTTGCATACCAAGGGTGGTAAGCCAAAAGAACATTCTTTGCTGCCATCCTTTAAAGTTGGCACCGGTGAACTTCGCAGGTTTCTCGGCCCGGTGGCACGCACGGTACGGGTTGTAGGAGTAACCGCCGGTGCGATGATTCGCAGAGGTAGTTCCGGTCTCAATTGCCATTATTCGTTTGTCAACACAAATTGACAAACTGTTTTAGTTAATAAAACCAGAATAGCAATTCAATCACAGACTTAAACAATGAAGATTTTATTTCTTCAAATCGTAGTATATTATGAAACTTTAGTATTCCAACGAAGTTTTTATCTCTTCGAGTCAGAATACTAATATTCATATGGAGTAGAAAACTACACAAGTTTTAATCTCCAAATCAGAATACAGCAACGATGAAGTTTTTATGTTCTTCAAATCGTTGTACAAGTATGAACTTTAATATTCCAATGAAATTTTTATGTCTTCAAGTCAGAATATGAAATTTCATACGGAGTAGAAAACCACACAGGTTTTAGTCTCCAAAACAGAATACAGATTAATCTAAAAATGTAATTTCCTTAAGATTGTTATCAATCTATATTCCAAATAAAAACCAGTAAATAATAAACACTGAAAAATAAACAGAATCAGTGTTGAAAAATAAGAATAATTTTTTCAAAATATAATCGAGCCCACTTAGTTCAAAGTGTGTCCTTAAGGAAATTATTCCCCTCACAGTACTCGAGGTTGATGGAATATCCCCTCCCAGGATAGAACGATTATCTTACCAGAATAGTAGTACTCCAAATTCAGGTAGCGGCGAATCACTCAACGGCAGTATATCACACAGAATTTAGTTGTGCAGAAGAAGAAGAAGTTTGTGTTGTTCAGAAAATTCGTAAGTAAAATTCTGAGGAATCAAACGAATTTATAGCCATGGAAGTATTGTTTCTGAAGGTTTGCAACCTTTCTGAACAGCCACTGAAAACTGGTGGGAAATTTAAATAAGGAAAAGAAATCGGGTCGCGGGTCAGACACGCGGATCGGGTCGCTAACGGGTAGGATTGGATAAGTTAATTAATTTAATTAAATAATGATTAATTAAATAATTAAATAATTAAATAATTAAAAATTAAAGAAAATTTGGTCGCCGAAGCCGAGCCGAGCGAGTGACGACGACGGCGCGAGGGGTCCTTGCCCCCTCAACCCTTTTACTGACAAGAAGGAGTAATTCTACTTATAAGTAGAAGAACTTTTCTTTCCACTACCGATGTGGGACAAATGCTTATTTTATAAAGCAAGAGGGAACTCCCCCTTTTCTTTCCACTACCGATGTGGGACAACTCCCACTTTTCTTTCCAATCATTTCCCATTCACCAATATCAATACCCAACAATTTCCTTATTAGTCCGTTAAAAAAAGAATAACTCATTTTTGTATCTCGAAGTAATTTATCTTTAAACTTCTTAGTTTACCTCTAGTTGCATCTTTTTAGAGCCACAGAAACCTCATGACATGTTTAAGACCAAACATTTAAAAAAATATTATTATTTTTTTTAAATTTCGTGTCCAGTCAAACTCTATTACATACTAATACTTTATGTGCATGAATACCTCTTTGGACAGGTACTGGACACATACAGTGCAATGCACCAGTTGTAGCAAAGCATATAAAGGTTTGAATGCACTTGAAATCATTCTGCAAATTATCTCTGTTGCTTCAATCGGAATTGCTGCTGCAGCAAAGGAGAGTATGATATCAACAGGTGCAAGTTATTTTTTGGTATTCTTGGCATTACTATGCTTCGTGGGTTCAAAATGGTTATCTAAATTTATATACAAAAGTTTCCATTACCATGATTATGACCATGCCTTTCGTTAAATGGGATGTAATATAAGTTTTATTGGAGCTTGTAAACATTATGTATTTGGATAATGAGATACTTGTATTACTAATTAAGGATATGGTGGACGAGATTCCTCCGTTCCTAATAAAAAAGCTACGTGTTTATTGAGTCCTGGAAATGTAGAAATTGATGAACTTCCCCCTTTAATAGACCATATGGGGCGAATTCAGATTAGTCGAACAGTGAATACAGAAAATGATGGTTAAATAAATTAATACTCCGTAAGTAAATACTAGTACCTTCTTTCTGGCTCAAGATAACTGGTTAAGGGGGATTTAAGTAATGTTCTTTTTAGGTCACCATTTAGATTTTATCCCAAATTCTAAAAGATATGCAAATATAGCTCTTGAAACTAACAAAACATCGTCTATAAAATTTAAATTATTGTCTAATATTTTTTCATAAAATTTTTAATTTGTTCAAAGGGATCTTCACACTGTTATCTAAAAGGTCCATAAATCAGAAGAATTTTTTTTAAAAAAAGTATCATTTACTAAATAGCTATCCGAAAGGAGGCAACCAACGAAAATTTCTGCTATTAAGATGCCCCAATGGTGTATTGTAACTATCCATGGGCTTCTTTCAACATCTATACTTAACGTTACTCTTGTCCATAAATGGAAAAGGTGGGGCATAATCACTAGCATCATTATTAAGGAATGGGCCATAAGTAAATATTTCTCGTGATTTTGACATTTTGCATTTGCCACTTGGTTCATTATAAGGCAAAAAGATTAGCAACCACCGACAAGTTCTGCCAGCTTCTTATATTGTTACACTAAAAAAAAATCATCTCCATCTTGGTGATCACTCGTATCGGATCTTTCAAATATACACTATTTTTGAAAGACTCAACACGCAACCTTCGATATTATTGGAGAGTCCGAGCAACATGAAAGTACATAACTTACTGAAACATGTACCTACTAAGAATATGGTAAAGCCCCAAGCAACTCATCATGTCAAGTGAACTTTCATGTTGCATAAGGTATTAAACCAGTGAACATTCACTTAAAGCAAACTTGACAATAATAAAGTTCACTCCAAGGCATCATAGTTGAAGCCGGAGCCACTTACTTTCATGACTGCAACCACAGGAATCATAATTTCTTATAGCATATAAAACACATCAATTCCTTTTTGCTAGCTTAAATTACATATAGCATATTCATGCTGAGACTATGAAAGATGAGTCTGACTTATCAAAACAAAAAGAAAATGTTCGAATCGTGAATCCATCGGGTTGAACTGCAAAATTCTCAGCACGTTGCATCGCAGAAATAAACTGAGAAATACTCGACTTTGTAGGTTATGTTGGAAATTTACTAATGGGAATTAAGTTTATCCCATTATTTATGACTCGAACAATTGGGGCTCCGCACGTCGGAAATGTCGTTTTCACACACGTGCAATCTTAATGCCAAGTATCGTAAATTTCGTTAATGAAAGAGATATTGGTACGTAAGTGAAATGTTTGAGACATAGAATGATGGACGGTTATTGGCTAAATAACAAGTGTTCCACGTTGGTAAACGAAGGAAGGATAGTGCGAAGTGTAAGATGGTACGGGTCGGAAAAGGGTCGCGGAGTTGAGAAGAGCCGCGGCGCCTCCCGGACTGGGCCGCGTCACCCCCTTGCAGCGCCGCGGCGCCTGATTGGCAATGAGCATCGTGAGTTTCTGGCTGAATTAGCGCCGCGGCGCTTCATTGGCAATGACTGCTCGACGGAATCCCAAAGGTTTGGTTGTTGAGGTGGTTTCAATGGCATTGAATCCACCCAATAATGGCCATTACTTAGACCATTATGTTGCTGCATTACTTGGGGGTTAAATGTCATTCATTACATGGCAATTGAATGCCATTATGGGGCATTTGAAAGGTCATCTTGCACACCTATAAATTGAGGCCTTTGGCTCAATTATATAGATGAACAGAGATGAACAAGTGAACATACTTGCAAGTTAACAACACCAAAAAGAGATCGGTTTTTCTGATAAGCAATCCTTCTCTTAGCAATCTTCATTATTCGTGTTCTTCGCTGGGATCATTTGTGTAGGCTTTGCACATTTGATAGTTTGTTGTTTCATCTTGGGAGACTATTGTCCACACTTCCGTAAAGCATATACACGGGGGCAATCTTGTCTTAAAGACAGAGAGTCATCTCTCGAATCAGTTGGTGGTGTTGTGATTATCTAATTGGTTGCTAAGTATTTCAGGTGTGAACTTGAATCTCAAAGGACTCTAACCGTTCGGATTCTTAGCGGTTCTACAAGCCACAAGTGTAGCAGTTCATGTTCTTGTATTTCTGAATACAATAGCCAGATTTGGAGTTTCAATTCAAGATCAAGAGATTGACACCTTGTTATTGTAATCTTTGTTGTTTATCCTTTCGATCACTGTAATAGTTATTTACTATTCTCGTACGTGTTTTACATATCCAACAGGTTATAGAGGTAAATTTTTATCTATATATCAGAAAGTAAGGAAAGAGCAGTTTCACTGACTCAAAGAAACGGAAAACTTACAAACTAGACTTGTTTGAAATAGGATAAGTAAATAAGCACCGTGTAAGGATTTTATTACTTATGAAAAGTTCAAAGAGAAAATGAACATGAATTGCTCCAGAGCTACATAATATGAAAAGTTCAAAGAGAAAATAAACATGAATTGCTCCAGAGCTACATAATATAGACAATTGAAATAAAAAGTCTGTAATTTGGCCCACACATATCCATATACAATACACTAGTAATAACTAAGAAACCGCAAATAAAACAGTATGCCCCTGGTTCAAGGGCAGCAGTTGGGGCAGCGAACTAATCCATTTTCATTGCAATGCGGACACCTAATCGACTTCCCTTCCTCCTCTTCGAACAATTTCTGGCTTCCATTGCAACCAGGACATGGTACAAACCTCGCCTCACCACAACTTTCACAAGTGAATCCATCATTCATAACCGGAAACCCTTCCAAAAGCTTAAACAATTCACCAGTCTCGTGAAGTTGCTTAATCTCTTCTACACCACCAATGTACTCCCTGTTGGAAATTTACTAATGTGGAATTAAGTTTGTCCCATTATTTATGACTCGAACAATTGGGGTCCCGCACGTCAGAAACGTCATTTCCACACACGTGCACTCGTAGTGTCAAGTATCGTAAATTTCGTTAGTGAAAGAGATATTGGTACGTAAGTAAATGTTTAAGACATAGAATAATGGACGGTTATTGGCTAAATAACAAGTGTTCCACGTCGGTAAATGAAGGAAGGATTGTGCAAAGTGTAAGATGGTGCGGCACCGAAAAGGGCCGCGGCACCACCCGGACGGAATTCCAAAAGTTTGGTTGATTATGGAGAGGTTTTGGAGCATTAAAATGATAGTTTTTCCTCCATAAATCAGCCATTATTTGGCTGCATTAATTGGTGAATTAAAGGGCAGCATTTAAATGGTCATTACTTGTATCATTACTTGACTGGTCATCATGGGGATTCAATGACCATTACTTGGCATTGAAGGGCCATTACATGGGCATATGAAGAGTCATCTTGCACACCTGTAAATTGAGGCCTTGGGCTCAATTCTATAGACTTACACACAAGTTAACAACACCACAAAGAGATCTGATTTTCCTGATAGCAATCCTTCTCTTAGCAATCTTCTTTATTCGTGTTCTTCACTGGGGTCATTTGTGTAGGCTTTGCACATTTGATAGTTTGTTGTTTTATCTTGGGAGACTATTGTCCACACTTTCGTAAAGCCTATATACGGGCAATCTTGTCTTAAAGACAGAGAGCCATATCTCGACTCAAATTTAGCCGGTGGTGTTGTGATTATCTAATTAGTTGCTAAGTGTTTTAGGTGTGAACTTGAAACTCAAAGGACTCTAACCGTTCGGATTCTCAGCGGTTCTACAAACCACAAGTGTAGCAGTTCATGTTCTTGTATTTCTGAATACAAGATTCAGATTTGAAGTTCTAGTTCAAGATTAAAAGATTGACAACTTCTTATTGTAATCTTTGTTGTTTATTCGTAATTGTTATTTACTATTTCCGTACGGCTTTATATCCAACACTCCCCTCTTATAAACACCCGAGGCAAGCTCAGCACTTTACCTTCCAAAACATCTCGTTACTCTTTTATACGACGAATCCATAGAGATATCCCTTTCGTCTACACATACCCGACACCCTTTAAAGATCATCCGCACGGAGCAGCAATCTTCATAAGTCTTACTGGTTCCTCTCAAACTAGTAAAATACAGAACAATCCTATCTTCAGTACCCTTTAAGTAAATATCACTATTAGGCAACAATGAGCTTAAAGAACTCGAACTATCATTCGATGACCCCATAGACCTAACTGTTTCCATTCTTGATGCTCAAATCGTTCGGAAGACAAGGTTTTTCTATAACTTAAAACTACATTAGGATCCATTTTCACCAACAATGATTCCTCAGACAAATGCTTCCACAATGGCTTCGTATCCGAATCCTCAACAATCTCATACGACTTCACAAACTCTATGTCCAATTCTTGAATCTCATGAGCATTACACTTGAAGTTTGTAGCAAAATCATCAACAGGGGACTGAACCATACGAAAATCTAAGTCATCAAGGCCTTCCATGAGCTCTCAAGTGTTGATTGCTGAATCAGGAGACAAAGGGTCTTGGTGATCACCCTCACAGGTTGTTGGGTTTTCTCGAACCCGGGGATCATCGAGCACAAGTGAACGTACGTAGAGGAAGTAAGTGAAACTAAGTGATTGGTGTCCCCTTTACGAAGAGGTGGATGGTGAATTAGAGGTGTCGGTAGGAAGAGTGTTCTTGAAACTGGAGTTGAAGAAGAAAATGAGTTTGAGGTTCTGTAGATCTCTGGTAACAATGTCATAGGAACGAGAAACAGAGAGAACCATTAATTGAAACACCAAAAAGATTGAATCTTTCTGCATATTGACCATGAAAAATCTAGTCTTTTTCGTAGTGGGTTTAGACTAACAGCTAGTTAATGGACTGAAAGTTGCTGATGAGCTGAGAATTACCTCCGTCCTACTTTGTTTGAATGTGACCAGTTTGGAGGGTCACACACTATTTTTTTTACTAAATTTTAAATATAGATTCTTCGAATATTTTATAATAAAATTTACATAATTGAAAATTACATAAAAAAATACTATAAATCTGCATAATTATTAAAAGGTTGACCAGTTTAGAGGGGCAAACACTTTTTCTTTGACTAAATTTTAAATATAGATTCTTCGAGTATTTTATAATAAAATTTATATATTTGAAAACTATATAAAAAATATTATAAATCTGCATAATTAGTAATTCACAAGATATGAAAAGAGTTGGAGAAAATCATAATCAAATAAAAAGTTGTTTGACTTTCCAAACTGGTTAACCTTCAAACAAATTGAGACGGAGCCTGCGGGTCAAAGAAGACCAATAAAATCTCGATTCAGCATAAGCAAGGGATGAGAGAGGCCTTACGAGGGCTCTTTCCCACTTAATAATGACTAAAATGTTCTTAAAACTATATAGAGGAATGACGGATATGGAAGGAAGATGAAGTTAATGAGTTTTGTTTTGGGAAGGATACTTTTGAGAATTAGAAAAGATATGGAAAATTTAGCTCTTTATCGTCGGTGTGAGCGAGGCAAATCACTGTTTATACTCAATAAGACTCCACATATTCTACAACAACATCATATCCGGCGAAATCCCACCTATCTTGAAAGGTAGGGAGGCTGTTTTCGAAAGACCCTTGGCTCAAGAGAAAGCATGGCAAAAAGACGGTTAGATACGGACAAACAATTCAAAGCAAAAGCAGTATGAAAATGAAAATAGTGAAAGCGAAAAAGCTATGATAAAGCAGCCTGAAAAATGAGCAGTAGATAAATAAGATAATCAAAGTACAAGAGACAACGTATAATATCATAAATCAGAGAATAAGAAATTAAAGAGCAAAACTGCAACTACTCGTACAAAAGGATAAGCGAGCCACCTACTAACCTACTACCCTAATACGAGTCCTCCATAACCCTGTATCTAAGGTCATGTCCTCAATAAGTTTTGAACTAGTTAATTATAAATATCGGATTGTGAAATAAGGATATAATCTTACGTAACAGGTTGAAACGAACAACGTGTATGTGTTACGTGTATGTATGCATGTATTTTATTATATATATATAATGTGTAAATGTGTGTTATTTACACATATGAGGTTGGTGAGAAAGGGGTTGTCATTTGTCAAGAAGATGATCTTAATGTTGAGTTGTGGAGCCTAATTCATTGCTGATACTATGAAGACCCTACGCAGAGTGTGGACGTTGATGACCTGGGTGAACCACTATAAATCTGTGCGTTATTTGTTCTTCGCCTATTTACTGTTTTCTGATTAGGTCGGATTCGGACTCAAATCCTAACGCTTAGTAGAGAAGAAAAGTGAAATAAATGCAGGGGTTGGAAGTGAGAAAAGCTGATTTGTATAATTGGAAAATGCAAGGGTGATAGTCTACCACTTGTGCTATTAGAAAAATACATGACCATTAGGAGTATCTTCTTTCTGTTCATCTGAATAGAACACTTGGTTCTTAGGTAATGGATAGATAGAATCTATTCATTCGTAATTTGAGGTCTCGGGTTCGAGCTTTGGATATATAATACGTTCCCCTTTAATGGGTCTTACGTAGCTCGGATTAGTTGAAACTCCAATACAAGTATCGGACGAAAAACAAAACTTAAATGCTCGACAATGGTCAAGATTATAAGCGAATATGAGTGGGAACAATTAACTGGTTCATATAAATCATCATAATTTGACAGACACTAAACATCCAAGAAGCTAGCTAGTAAATTATCACCATTTATCTTACCAAACTAGAAGATAAAATCTATGTCGCTAGGATTTTCTAAAAGTGTTGTTGCACCCGTATCGATGCTTCAAAACTGCACTACTGTTGGGGATTCGACACGCACTCATCGACCATTTTAAAGAATCCGAACAACATAGGATAAAGTACACAACTTCTTGAATACATCATAAAAAGAAAATCTCCCATTATTTAGAAAACAAATACCCCCTTTATCAACTAGAAGCAAACTCCATTATTTTTCACAAAGACTATTACCTGTTACCTAACAAGCAATTTCAAGAGATGGATAATCAGTGTAACCCAAAACTGGATCAGACCTATAGAAAGTGCTCCTATCATGTTTATTTAATGGTTCATTCACTTCAAAACGCTTAGGCAAGTCAGGATTTGTCAAAATCAACGTCCAAATGAGACCAAATCTGCATAACTTTCAGCTATAGCTTCATCATCCTCAGTTTTATTGTATCCACCAGAAGCAATAAGTGTCCCTTCGAATGCCCTCCTAATTGATTTGAGGCGACAAGGTTCGTCCCTTGGCTCAAACACATGAAGATATAAAACTCCGAGCTTAGTAAGTTCGCTAGCCAAATAAGTCATCAGAGCTTCTGGGTTCGAGTCTTTTTTCCCGTAAACTTCGGAGAAAACAGAGAGTTTTACGCCTACTCTGTCTGCTCCGATTTCTTCGACAACTGCTCCTATAATTTCTAGAGCAATTCTACAACGATTCTCAATGCTTCCACCATATTCATCGGTCCTATCGTTGACTTGATCGTTCAAAAACAAATCGATTATGTAGCTGTTCGCAGAGTTGATCTCGACTCCATCAAATCCTTCAATTTGAGGAATATTGACATGTTAATAAGTCACCATTTATTAAAGTAAAAGTTATGTAATGTCCTAAAGTTGTTAAATTAATGTTCAACTCACCAGCTTCAATGGCATTGTGGGCTGCAAGTCGAAAATCATTGACAATGGAATGGAGTTCATTAGCTTTTAGTTGCTTTGGTGTTGGTCTGAAATATTCAGCATCATCAGGTACTACACATTGTAAAGAACAAATACAAGAGCATTCATTATTTTTATTCCATTAATAATGTATGTTACCAAACCCCACGTTGTAGGATTTCACTGGGTATGTTGTTGTTGTAATGTATGTTAAGAGAATGGATCTTGATCTAATTCAATCACAAAAATAAGCTCAAGAACTGAAAATTGTCCAACATTAGCTCACAAAGGTGGAACAAGGATTAAAACTTAATAGAAAGCATAGAAAGGATTAAAACTTTCTTTCCACAATCAGGACAGCACATCTAGAGCAACAACAACAACATACCTAGTGAAATTCCACAACGTGGAATCTGGGATAGCACATCTAGAGCGTGGTTAATAAAAAGGTAACTCACTATGTCTAAAAAGTTGAGTTTATACCTACTTCAACCGCATATGCTAGCTCGGGTGATAAGAATTGTCTAAGACCATATAAAGAGGCTTACAACCATTATCCCTCATCTAGCTAGCAATACATCAAATCAAAGTTTAATGAAATTATTACCTGCATTCCAAGCTATAAGGAAATTGTTGAGGGTAGAGTCGGATAGTCGCCCTGGATGCCAAAGCTGACAAAAAAAAAAGACACCACCTTTGACATGACAGAATCAACAATGGGTTTCCAAGCCTCTGCTTGACCTTCTGTCCAAATTCCAGGCATATTTGGAGACCTTCAATTACAACAATAATCAAAATCTCATGAATCCCAAGATTTCAGAGAAACATATAGAGGAAAAGTTGAAGTCTTTACCCATTGGAGATGTCAGAAGCACTAGTTGGTTCAGAAATTAGAAAGCCTCCCTTAGTGGATCTTTGAGCATAATATTCAATGGCATGTGGTTATGGAGTATTATTGTATGATCTGTTCCTTGTCATTGGTGGCATCACTACTCTGCATATCACAACATATAATACAATATGCTTCAACAGCTCAATCATGCAAAAGGAAAGCATTTTCAGGTAACCAAACACAAGAAATGGCATTCTTGAAAAATGACTTCCCTCGTATCAAACACACCAGACTAAGAAGTAAATGCATGTAAATAAATGAACTTTATACACAGTACCTATGAGAGAGCTCAAAACTTCCCATTTTGTAAGGAGTAAGGAGAGGAACTGGGCTAGACTTTGTTGCCATCTTTCAATGATCTTTCTCTTTTCTTGTTTGCTTCAGAAAACTAGCAAATATCCAAATTTATAGACAAGTTGAGTCAATATTTAAATGTGTATTCTCTCTAATGATTATGCTAACTTCAAGGGACCACTAACAACTTGTTGGATATGCAATGATATTTGTTTATATAAAAAAACTTTGTATGAAAACTTGGGTAATATTTATAGGTGACCTGATTCAGAATATGAAAGTGCTTCATTAAGTGCCTTTTACAATTTCTAGAATTGGGTCAAACAAAGCACCCTATTGCCAAATCCAACTCATTTTCTTTTTTCTTTTTGAGGCTTTTTTTTGGTGGGTTGACGAATTGATAACTTCCCTATTTTACTTATTAATAAAAGATGACTTGAAAAATAAATGACTTGTGGTTGTCCAGATGAAGGACAAAAGCATGTGTCCCAAAGTCCAAGCTAGTAAAATACTTTCTCCGTTCATTTTTACTTATCCACTATATTAAAAATAGTTATTTAATTTTAATTATTCACTTTAGAAAATTAGGAGATGATTTACCATTTTTTCCTATTTTACCCTTAGTAATTAATAAGTCAAAATTCAATTCCATTTTCCAACATTACTTTTTAACGGAGAATATGTGAATTGTTGGAACCAATTACTTAATTAGTTGATTGCACATTATTTTGGCAAGTTTTAATTGATTTCAATCATTAGGTATAGTAATAATTAGGGATAATATGATAAATTTTTCATTTTATTTTTTACTCCTTAATATGCATGTAACAAGTAAAACTGAAATGGAGTGTCAGATAATGATTGATGAAATTTTTAATGCAAGATGAAAACTTCAAACTAGACAGTACTTATCTGGCACAGTATATAGTACTAGTACCTTTTGGTGTCGCTATATAGACCTTTTTCTTTCATTGTTTTACTTTAATTTATGTGTAAGAGAAAATAAGAACAACCAGAAAATTTGTCAATTAGCAGCCATAGTGTACTATCATGGTCGTTTCCTCATCATAATTGGCCTTTGCCACGCAATATATACTTTGTACTTTAATTAACATGCATGAGGGGCGGCTGATTACAAAATTAAAAGATTCGACAGTATATAATAGACTTAATATGAAGAGAAATACTTGTTAACTTAGTTGTATAGTATACTGACAAAATCTTAAGCAAGCAGTCTCTCCGTGGTCATTAATTTTTAATGTGTCTTCTCAAAGGGGAAGATACATATCATATTGCCAAAAACAATGACCAACAAGTGGTAATTTGAATGTCATTAAGTAGAGCAAATCTAAAAACAACAATCAAGATCTTCTGTGTTTTATACCTACTTACAATTTGAATGGAAGAAAATGAAAAGGGAAAAAAAGAAATTGACTCTACAAAAAGCTACTGTGTTTTATCTACAGATTTCCTGTGTTATCGATCACCTATGAAAAGGCACGAATACTTTCTTATGATGAGTAGTGTCCATCACTCGCCTCTTTGTGTCCTGTATGAAGTAGTAAGGGCCGAGGGGTCCATCTAAACTTTCTTCGGTGAAAAATTACAATGTATATACAAGGTTAAAATTATTTTTTATTTATATTTAGTAGACGTTAAACCCCTTAAATTCTTCAATTGCAAAATCATCTACTGGTGCACAACCGGTCCTTTTCATTTTAGATGAAGGATTCCAAGTACTGAGTGATTAACGTCAGTTTCATAATGAGATGTATCATCAACTAAAAATACATGAACTCTTTTCCCAACTTCAATCCAGCTACAACCTGATTGTTTCTTCAATCCTTTGTCCTTCATTTGTGTCCTCACCTTTGCAGCTTCTTTCCACTTTCCACTCGAAGAGCACAATTTCGATAACGACAAATAGGTCCCTCAACTTTTTGCTTCAACCCCTAACAGCTTAATTGCAACCAGTCTTCCTGTTACTGAATCACCAAGAAGATTACAACCCGAAAGTAGAGCTCCCCAAATGAATGCTGATGCTGTTCTTGGAAATCGTTCAATAACTTCCAAGGCCTCTTTGAGTCTCCCTGCTCGACTGCATAGATCTACAAGGCATGTATAATGTTCTTCTCTCAATTTTATTGAATCGTCTCTAGAAAGCTCGTCAAAGTACTTTAACCCGTCCTCCACCAAACCTGAGTGGCTGCAGGCAGCAAGCAATCCCACGTAAGTCACATCGTTCGGTTTAAATTCCAATTGCAGCATTTGTTTGTAGAGATTGATTGCCTCTCTTCCACACCCATGGTGAGCATAAGCTGCAATCATAACATTCCAAGAAATCAAATCTCTCTGGCCTCTCAACCCATCATCAAATATTTTCCTTGCAGTTGCTACGTCTCCACATTTTGAATACATGTTTATAAGTGCTGATATAACCAATTCATTCTCCTGATATATCGGTTTGCTAATTACTTGGTGAATTTGCATTCCTTCCCTAAAACCGGCTTAAGTCACTACAAGCACCCAAAACACTCACAAAAGTCCCTTCATTTGGTTTCACCCAACCATCCATTTGCATGTCACAAAAAGTTCTAAGCGCTTCACTTTTTCCCTCTAGCACATACCCATTAATCATTGTTGACCAGGAAACCACATATCTCTGCCTCATTTTATCAAACAATATTCTACCTCTGCTTAGTTCCCCCATTTTGAATGAAGCCCATGATCATCGTATTCCATGAAGACACGGTATTTTCTGGCATCATCTCAAACAGTTCAAACGCTTCATCAAATCTCGAGTTTTGGGTATATCTAGTAATCATTGCATTCCAGGAAACCACATTCCGCTCAGGAATCCTATCAAAAAGTACTCTAGCCTCATCGACTTTCCCATTTCTCGACAACCCTGCTATCATTATAGTAAAAGACACCACATTTTTCTCAGGCATCTGATAAAAGAACTCTCTTGCCTCGTTGATCCGCCCATTCCGAACCAATCCTGCTATAACTATGTTCCAAGAAACCACATTCCTCCCCTTCATCTTCCAAAACAATTTCAAACCCTTATCAATTCTACCATTTCTTGCATACCCATCAATCATACTGTTCCAAGAAACAACATTCTTCTCAGGCATTTCATCGAAAAGCATCTCAGCCTCAAGAATCCTATTCGTCTTCGCATAAGCAGCAAGCATAGCTGTCCAGGTAACAACATCTCTCTTTGCATCAGTTTAAGCAACTCCCTTGCTTTATCAATTTCCCACATCTTATATAACCCGAAATCATCGCTGTCCATGATACTACATCTGGCTCAGGCATTTTGTCAAACACCTTCCTTGCTTCATCAACCTGACCCTCTTTGGTTAACCTGGAAATAATCCTATTTGACCTGGAAATATCTTGGTTACATGTGTAATCAATTCTGGGAAGTAAAGAATAATGCTTTATGGGTTGTTTGTTGAAATGAAATTTAGTTATAAGCGTAAAAGCTGAGCTGAAAAAAGGTCTGAGCTTTAATGGAGCAAGAAACAGTTTCAGTATCTCAAGCCTTGGCACATTGGAGACTATTAAGGGGTACGCTGGCCGGATTAAGTTTGGGATAAAATTGATAACTTGTTTGATTGAAGTTATAAATTTATCCCGGAATAATTATAGATTATTTGGCTAATGCAAAATACAAGCTAGCTATAAGTGAGGGCTAGTTTGCTTGTATGTACAAGGCACTGTAATCCTTTCATAAAATCCAGTATTAGTAATGTAAGTGGTTGGTTACCTTACTAGATAAACAAAACATTATACTTCAAATCCACTAGTAATACTCACCATTTATCTATATTCACTTTATTTGTCATAATTTGACTTGACAAAATTTTAAAAAGAACAAAAATTTGTAATATTTGTGGTTATACAACTTTAAAACTTGTAAATTGTAATCTAGAATATGACATAGCATTTGTGGCTAATAGGCTATTAAAACATGTAATTAATGATATATAGGAGTGTATCATCCTTTTTAGAACAGAATAATAAAACATTAATGTCAATATATTTTCCCCATAAAACGCATTTGTTTGGAATTGGTAGTCTTTTTGCCCTCCTTTGTTAATATTTGGCAACAAAAAATGAAAAACAAGATGAGAGAAAAGACAAGTCCCTCAAAGACATATCGACCCAAATTGAATGGATAACACAGAGGCAAAACTTTGCCATTTTTAAGGATTTACAATACAGAGGGACGCATGACAATGATTTCTCCAAACAAACAACTTAACAATTAGCTTATTCCAATTAAACGTCTGAATTTGAATAGAGCACCAATACTTGGCTTCAGATCACATTTCTCGTTCACAAATACTGCTATAAAGCAAGAAAAAAGAATCAATAAATAGTCAAGTCTGCTGTCTAGTAAAAACAGCATATCATCAAGTGCCTTAGAATGTTGTAAAGATATTGAGAACTCAATCACTTGAAAATAATCTTTAAAAAAGGGCAAAAGAATTGTGTGCTAACTCTCTTTGGATCCCTGTGGTAGTTTACACAACATTATGTACACAAATTAACAATCTACTATCCTACAACTACCAACTTTTCCTAAGGTTACACTTCTCAAAAAGATAGTCTTCTAACAAGTGAATTAGTATATGCAATTTGCGTTACTGTCATTTCTACAGTGTAACAAAGATATAAGCTTACAAGATGGACAACTTGAATAAGTTCTGCGAGTATACTGCAATTTTCACATATCCTAAACTTGGCTTTTCTCAGGTTGCCGAGAAACTTCCTTATCGGCAAAGTGAAGCAGCCTCCGAAGCCTTAATACCGAGTCACAATGAAAAGGCAAAGCCGATCTTCTCTCCAAGTATACCGGACTTACAGTCATCCATGATAAAGCATGGAGCTCTGCAGCTATGTTCTCGAGAATCAAGTGAGTCACTATTTCAACATCTCTTATTTCCGAGCATGTACCCCTTCTTCCCCCAACCTTACCGGCACCCTTCAAAAACTTTTCTTGGATGATGTTGCTGCCACCATAGTAATCAACGAGGCTGACAGAAAGAACTGAGGGCCATTCTTCTTTTGAGATGCTCCTTGCATCTCTCCTCATTGTAGGTACTGCTTTTGAAACCACAAAACCTGTTGAAAGGGGAATGGCACATCCCTTGCTGTGGAGAAGATGGGCGAGTGGTGGTGATTCAGCAGTCAGGCAAGTGGGAAGCTGAAGACTGACAGGAGGTAGGAATCTCATACTGGGTGACGGGATTAGAATGTAGGAGGTGGACGTAGAACCAAGGGACTTAACTGGAGTATAACCTTCAAGATAACCTGGCTGGCTCATAATGCCACTACTTTGACTTGTCCCTGCAAAATTTATGTAATTATGGCCATACACAAGTATGAAACAGAAATAACCAGCAGGCATAAAAATGTGAACTGATGACAAATCTTAAGAAAATATTTCTCAAATGATATTTTTTTCATATGCTAAACCCCAACACCACCACCACCCACAAAAAAAAAACAGAAGCGCAATGGTTACCCTACCCACCTTTACTCCCTTGGTAACCCGTACCCCAACCACAATTCCTTAACCTAGGCTATTCCTCCCTTGACTATCTCAAAATATAGTTTCAACACCTCCAACTAGAGAAGCAATTCCCCAGGAGTGTATCTTAATCTTAAAAGAACTTTATGCTTACAAGTGGCCTAACACATTCTCTCTGATTGGTCAAGTATTTAGAAATGCATCTCCTTTACTATGGTTAGATAAGAGAATCCAAAAGAAAACCAAAGAAGAGTCAACTCAATCAGAGAACAGGGAATCTGAAAACCCAAAAAATCAAAAGGGAAAAGAAGAATCCTACCATGACTCGTTGAATTCGCTTGGAACATAAGCTGTAAGGACTGATCAATAGAAAGAGAGACAAAACTAATGCTTTGTACCCATTGAAGTAAGCCCCTGGAGTTGTCCGATATACCCTGTCCACCAATTAACTGCTTCCTTGTGGATGGTAGACCTAAGCCACCTTTCATGAAAGAGGAAGCCTTTGAGTGAGTACTGTACAATGGACTAGGGGAGGAAGGTTCAAGACCTATTTCCTGTTGCTGCATGGATGTCCCATTACTACTTGCAGTCATTCCATCAGGCACAGATCGCCTTAGCTGCAGAGACCATTTCTTCACCTCAGATCCCCCAACTGAATACAGGGCTTTCTGCCATTCTGCGTCCAGAAAATTGCATTAATAAGGTAAGCAACTTCAGCAACATTACAGACGAATGATAACTCAAGCAGAAACTTCATTCTAGTCCCTCAAAATAAAACCAATAAAGGCTGCACTTTATCAAGACGTTCAAGTGTCATGTAATCTTATCACACACAGAGACGTTAGAATTAAGTTGTTTGTGTGGAACAGCCAAACCAAAAAAGAATAACAAAGAGATCAGCTGAAAATCTGTTCCAATTAAAGGTGGAGCCAGCAAGTCAGTTTCATCAAAATTTAACACCAATGAGGATCATGATGTAACAGAAGTAAACAATAAGCACAAGATATTGATAACAAATGTTTACCCTGGCATTCAAGCTCAAGGAAGCATCCAATACGAGCAATCACAAAATCTCTAGGCTTGGCAATGGCAGCCTCAGGAGGACATGCCTGAAGTATCTGGCATCCTTGTTGCAAAATTTGCACAAACAAAGATTGCAAACCTTTCGTATCCTGCCTACTACTTATTCCTCCAAATGGATATATATGATTATCAAGCAGTTCTCCTCTGGAATCTGTCCATATACACACCAGCCACCGCCAATCCTCAGTCCATCCATAACAACAATGCAGGCTTGGAAGTGATTTTTGATGTGCCGATCCAAAGCCATCTGGTTCAGATGTTTCAGATCGAGTGTTTGGTCCAGTGTCTCCACCACCTGAAGAAGCTGAACTCTGCATAAAACTTCCACTTGTACCATCATCCAACAAAAGCTTTGAAGATTCAGCCATTGAATTACCCGACATCGGGAATGAAAGCCCGCGATCCAACGAACCTGGTTCAGCAAGAATGTAAAGGGGTTCAAACAAAAAACGAGTTTCATCTTGAAAAGAAAAATCCCCGATTCTGTTTGGCTCACATCCGAGACCTCCCCCTCTAGGTGTTTGCCAGTTGTCCCAACTACCAGGCCTTAGGCTTGCATCAAGGTCAGCCTCTCTATGAAGGGAAGTTCCTATGCTTCGAGGACCAACACAGTCCTTCCACATCCCTGGAACTGGGGAAGTCATTTGCATCAGGCCCGGATGAGATCTACCAGACATGGATGACGACTGAACCATGTCACTGGAGGACCCTCGAGATATTCTGCGGGCTTTGTTATAAACTGTGAAAGCAATCTCCTTCAGTATGACAAGCTCGCTCAGAGCAGGGCTTGTAACCCTAAAAATTGCATCAACAGTGACAATCTGCAATACCAACTTAGGGATACAAAACCCAGAAAGTGTTAAAACATTTGAGAGTGCCTCATCCACAGCTGCCGAGTAACTTAAGGCCTTCCCGACTTGATTGTGCAGCGTAGATCGCCTCTCTTTATCTGAAGAAAGAACCACTGAACCAACAGCAATAGAAGATTCGATCACCGTCTGTAGAACTGCAAGAGGCTCAGGGAAAGGGCAAACCACGTATATCACCTGATTTGGCATTCAAGTATACAATAAGATATCAGCTTCTCTGAAATACCGTATCCATATAAATACTCTGCTTAAATCAGATATTCTAAGTTTCTTTTTTTTTTTGAGAATTAATTTTCTTTTCAGAATCAGTTATTCTAAGGCTTTATGACTATGGAAATCTGCATTAATTGGAGAGCAGAAAATAACACAAGAACACCTACCCCTCAATCCTGAACTACTTAGGTCGGCTATACGAATTCTCATATCTCTTTCCACCCATTTGGACCGAACAGAACAGAACATCAAATTCTCATTCAAGGCAACATTGCACTGATTCCGCATAAAAGTTGATAGGGTAATAGTAAGGATATCAGGGTATTTCAAAGACAAATATAATGAAGTAGGTATCCTAAACTAAAAAAAAAAAGAACACATCCGTAATTATTGTTTCAGAAATGCAACCATGAGTCGAGGAGTATATGAGCCATTTAGCATTAGCCAAAGTTACCTTTCTCAATTTTCCAAATAAAACTCGCCCGTACTACTTACTTAAGCTTCTCAAACTTTGAACTGGTCAGAATCTTTGTATAGAGAAAACTTCTGAGCTATTGGCATGTCTAGTGAATCCAATCACTTCTGCTGCTCTACTTTAGATTTTATCACTTTTAAAAATCCTTATCTAAGACAAACATTTATAAATGTCCTTATTCTATTCGCTCGTCCAACTAGCCTCAGGTAACTGCGAACTACTTGACCAGTAGGAAAGAAAATACACATTGGGGTAACTATATCATAGCAGACCAGACACCAGGTCATTGTGCAAGTCATTCTTTCACTATCAACTTGACAGCTCCCCAACCCCAAGGTTTAGCATCTTAAACACGGTTGTTAAGCCCAATCATAGCAAAACAAGCGCTATGTAGTGAAGGCACCAGGGGCAGTGGGAAAAGTTCTACTTTGACAGTACTTTCCAGTTTTCCCTTCCGTATTCTCTTATCCAGAAAAAAAATTACTTATGAAGTACATGTCTTTTCTCTCAATCTATTCTTCCCCTTTTGCTTTGCCCAAGAAGATTAAGTATATAAAAATGTCCTTATCAAGAGAAAGGGATGAACTGTCCTAAATCAATCAACAGGGTACATTATCTCCACCAATCCATAATGGACTCAACGAAGTTCACTTTAATGATACATCTTCCAGTTTATAGTGCAATAGAGAACAAAGATAAAAAAAAAAGAGAAAACAAAAGTGATATAGAGGGGAGAATGTAGAAGAAGAATAAAAAGACAAACAAAGAGTCGCAACTTACTGTACATGGACCAGTACTTCCTTCTTTCGGATTCATGGTCATGCATGAAGTAAGCTTTAAATTTCTGAGAACTTTTGAGAGAGACTTCAAATAGCTTTCTAAATCCCATCCATTGGAAAGGGATAGGAAATAATCACTGATTGATCCCAGCATAGATGCACCACTGCTGTCTATCTTCATTGACTGAGGGCAATCAATCAGAACAAAACCAGAAGATGCATTCTTGCCGGAATCTATCTCCATCTCATTTCCCATACATTGAGGTGAATGAGTTCCCAGTTTGCATGTCTCATAAACTATAAGAGAAAAGCATAGTCAATCAAAAAAAATTGGAACTGGCAGTTTATTGGACAACGGGTAAATCGTCCGAAAAACATCATTTAACAAAATTTCATGGCCCAAACATAGAGGTGGTCATATTTACATTACAAATATCCAAGTCAAGGACAATTACAAAGCTGGATTTATATGAGAAGCAATCCAAAATTTGATCTCCTTTTTTCTAATTATTTCAACATAATCTTTCTAATTTAATTTCATCTTTTTGTGCAATTAAAAAAATTATTATTTCAGATTAGTCACTTATCCACATCTTCAGAATGGAAGAGACGTGCTGATTGAGTTATAAGATGCGGCAACATTAAAAATGAACCAGCCAATTTGTGAAATTAATGCAGATCATCTTCTTAAAACCAAAGCAGCTATTATATCATTTTCTGTAACATAGACGCACCCTATATACCATCTTCAGATTAGCATGACACTTAGGAATACTAACCAGTTCCAAGCTGTTGGAAAAAATCAGTTGCAGCTGTAGTTAGAGCATTGATGTCTGGGCAGACAACATGATATGTCATCTGAAAAATGTTGGGGAAAATGGTTAAGGAAAAATAAAAGTTAAGGAAACAGGCAAAAGAACAGCCTGAAGATATTTAAAACCTGCTATTTGTGTTATCTATCTTAAACTTACATGCTTGGGCATTGCATAAGGCTCAAAGGGTGCCTTTTCCCAGAGCTGAAGAGAACTAGGTGATGTCTTAAGCCAATCGTCTTGGTATCTGCATCGTCAAAAGACTTTATTTTCTACCCTAAAGTAGCAATATTTGGCCAGAAACAGAAAAAGTAGTCCAAACAAATTTAGAGGTCACAAATGCAAAGTTACGATGCCCATATGAGTCCTCTACACTTCTTATTGTTTTGATCAGTGAGCCCTTTACATTAAAAAGTGAAAAGAAGAACCAAATGCAGCTCCAGCATGCTTTTATTTAATTAAGTTATCAAGGTTGAATTGAAGTATTAAAAGTAATCCATATGAAAGAAAGTTCTAGAACTAGCAAGTGGTGACAAATTGCAACTTAGTAATTCAACTAACACCATCACATTTTAAGGCTTCAGCCAATTGTAGAGCTATATGCCATTCACCCCCCATTGTGACGAAATACAACAGTAACAACTACACCTCAGTCCCAAAGCGTATTGCGGATACGAAATATGGAGTAATAATAAAATATACAAGAAAGAAGTGAGAGGAGTTTCCATCAAATTAGTTGATTTATGCGGTGCACAAGCTGAACCTGCTTGTTGTGAAGCTGACTTCATATCAACCTAATATGTCAATCAAAAGAGAATAAAGTGGAAACAATTCATGTCAAGGCAGTGAGTCCCTGCATTTTGTAACACACAAATTGATGATTACAAATTCTTGAGACAAACACTAAGGGATTCCATCTGTTGTTCTGAGCCTATTTGATATTAAAAGGCAAATAAGGAACAGTGACTTATGAATTTATATCATAAAGCAGATAAGAGAAAACTAAGAACTTTAAGGTGTTAATTAAGAAACGTCTAAGGCACAAAGTTAAATATTCTTCCTGGAAAAGAAATCCCAGAGGACATGGACTTCGGTAATGAAGTCCTTTCAAAAGTTGCAGCACAACAAGGTATGTGGTTAATAAATTAGCAATCATTCCATGGAAGTCAATATTAGAAATCACAGCATAAAAAGTTAATCTCACAATGAAAAAGGGAATGCCTTTCTTATAATTGTGAACAGCAAAGCACGGGTAAATAGACCATCATATGAAAAAAAAAAAGAAATTTGCCATCTTAAGAAATATAGAGTATAGGCAACCTCTAATGCTCACTAATTTAAAAAGAGGAACGGGCAAGGATCAACCAAGTTGAGAATAAAAAACTTACCCAACAAGTATAGCAGGATACGGTACTGCAGCCAATGTTGGCCTAAGCCTTGAGCCTGGTAGCTGCTCTGACTCTGATAGACAAGTGTCTTGGCCTAATCTGCGCTCACTTGCCTCATCCACCCTAATTCCATCTGAGGAGAAAAAAGAACTTTATCAAAAGCACCCATGGTAGGATAGTGACAGTATGACCATGATAATTCATACCTCTCAAACTAGATGATCCACCAGCGGAGGACTGAGATGGACTTATAGGTTCTCCAACAGACAATGATATGGTACTTGAAGAATCTCGACATTCACTTGCACTTACAGTGGACTCTGCAGAAAAACCATCACCAGATATTCCCCCATCATTTGATTGACTGCTACCTTTGCACCAATCAACAACAGATAAAGGACCTTCCATAGTACTGAAAGCAGATTTCAGAGCTGCTTTTATATCATTCTGCAGCAGAGTGAGGGTAACTGATGCCTGAACCTGAACGAAGAGGTTCCCATATTAAGTATAATTGTGAAAGTTGAGATAAACCCAAAGATATGTATGCGCAAAACTTAGCAACATGTAAATATGCATCTTCTACTCATTCAAACTACAAATTTGTTTCAGGTGTTCACCCATGGAAGCTACATTAAGAGCAGTCACATGACAAAATCACAACCGGGAAAGAACTGCCCTCTAACTCAGATGGTAACAAATGTGACGCCTAAATTTAATTAAAAGGAAAACAATACATTGGAGAGATAGAACTTTTAAGAAAAACAAATTCTACACCATATGTCTTTGATAAAAACAATCACCCTCGTCAAGAGGAAAGCACTGAGGTAACAATACACAGATAGCAGACTGCAAGTGATTCATCCGCATGCAGCTACACTCATGGATGTTTATGAAAATCTCATTTAACTATTTGTTTTTCTCAAGATTATCAGAGAGCATTCCCCAATCTATCCACAGTATCACAATGATGAGTAACAGGTTATCTGTGGTATTGTTGCATTCTTACGAGACTTCACACCACCAGCATAAACAAGCCACTGTAGCCTAGGGTAGTAGACAAAGCAGGCTAAGAGTACGCCAGAGGTGCCTCAGCTGAAAGGGGAGAGAAGGGCTATGTTCTATCAACTCTGAACTCATACAAAAAGCACTCTACTAAAAAGCAAAAGCTTACATCAGCTGAAAGTGGATCAATAAGCTCGACACCAGCAATATCCAGCGAATGACAGGAAGCCAATACTCCCCCACAACCTGCATGAACCATGGATGGTCGACATGAAAAGCCACGCCTCCACTGCTCCTGCAGTGTGAGCCAACCATAAGAACCATCATTGCTATCGGCATCTAGTGCAACATCAACAAGAGATGTAGCTTGCTGCACAAGTAAAGCCATCCCATCAAGAAGTTCCTGAAGCGGTTGACGTAGCCCATAAGCTAGCATACTTTCCTCAATGAAAGAATTATGCTGAACAGAGTGGCAAGATTCTAAACCAGCTGATGGTTGCTTCATTCCCTTAGAAACTCCAACAGAGCGCCACACGCCGACTGGTGCATTAGTGGCGCCAACTGGTGCATTAAGGGTATCATCCAGTAATCCTCCAGCAATATCACCCGCTATCCTAACTGGTATTATTTCTTTCTTCGTCATCTCGGATTTGCTTGACATATTGTCCACTGTAACCACTGCTTCACCTTGTGACTGGTTTATAATGGTACACCCTGACATCCTGCTCATGCCAACAGGAAGGTGGCTGCTTGAAGATAATAAAGTATGCCGTATCTTACACATAAATGCCTGGCACATAAGGCATTCAACCTCTGTTGCTAGCACATTTTTCATTGATTGACCAGAGCTGCCTGCTTTTAGTAGCCCTTCATTGGCTTTCCCAGTTTTATTGTGGATACATTTAACAGAATTTGTCGAATTGAAACCAGAAAACGGAGATTGTGCTACTTGAGCTTCACGTGTAGCGTAACTACGTATAGAGCCAGACAACTTATCGTCGTTTTTCTCTTTTCCACTTTCAACATGAGTGTAATATTTCTTTGATTGAAGAATAGAGCTTGTATCATGCCTTCCAGTGCCTGTATTGAGGTTTACAGTCACACCAGACTTCTCCTCACATGCATCAAAGCAAGGCGACAAAGGTGGGGTAGCTGAGTAGACATAACTATTTGAGCTTGAATTCGCAGTCTCCACTTCCCAAGACTTCGGAACATAGGGATTCCTGAAAATCGAATGGGGGTTCTCACCTGTAGGGGTTTCAACTGCTCCATACTCTGGAGCTAATGATAGCAGAGCTTCAGCTTCAATTAAGTGATCGAATTCACCAGTAATAGATGCTGAAGCACTGTTTACTTGATTAACAACTGCAGCGCTTTTTATAACTTCTTGATGTTTGCTCAGTGAATCATCCAGAATTGCTGGAGGTGGTGGTTGATTAAAGCTATCAAAGGACGGAAAACCTACTGGCAAAAGCATCTGATCTTGCACGTCCATCATCAAAGGACCAGGGCTTCTACCAACATCCACACTATCTGCTGTGGGAAACATAAGAGCCTGAGACTCCGCAGTTCCTGGAGGCTTCAAGAATAAAAGGAGAATTAGCTTATTTCCTGATGAGGAAAGCAAAAGAAGAAGAATATCTACTACAAAAAGGATGCAGACATTCATTAGCCTAATCTATTGCAAGATGGGGGCATGACTGTACACACTCTACTCGACGAAAACAAAAACAAAATGAATCATATTTAGATAGTTCTTGACCAACATTAACACCCTCTGTGCAGCCAGTATACTTGAGATTAACTGATATATATAGTACATCATTTCAGGACCAAAGACAAAGTAACTGATTGCAAGAAATAAGGTATGTGATTAATCTTATGGACATTATATCAGAAGGAAAAATAAGAGAAGTAACTCCTACTCAAAAACAGTGCTCCTGTGGTAGCCAGATTTAATTGCTTACAATCATCATACTCATAGTCTGTTTTATCAGCTCCAAGAGGGATGCCCCCCCCCCCCCCCCACACACACACACACACACAAAATTGGAGAAAATGAGAAACCGCATTCCCTCAGGATGCAAATAAAATAAATGAGCTCTCTAAGCGAGGTAGGTTTGATTGACCACTAGAATTTAAAAAATAAGGTGAGTAAGACAACCCTCCGGACTATCCTGACCACATTATCCTTCGCAGGATCCGCTATCCTGACCACATTATCCTTCGCAGGATCCGCTGTGTTTAATTTCTACCATTTAATTCAGTCTTGTATTTGACTATCAACTAAGGAATCAACTAGTTGAGTTTTTTGCGATGAAATTACTGGATCATTCATAAACCTGAGAAAAGTGTTTTGGTTTGCACAGTTTCACAGATTAGCACAGCCTTCCATCTGATACAAGAAGGCTGATGGTTTCACAAAAATAAGTCAATCAATTGCATTACAATAAATTCCGATAATTCTCAGGTTTTGATGTTTAACTTGTAAGTTTCAAAGTCGAGGAATATTCAGGGTCTTAACAAGATATGATGGAGATGATGTGACGATGGAGATTATGTGACCGCAATTTGTCATCCATGAACAATATAACTACCTCTCCAAATGGCAAAGCATCATTCTCAAAGAAGTCACCAAAATCTCCAAACTCTGACAGAAGTGCCTGAATATCCATGCCTGCACCTCTATCATCATCATCCCAACCCCACTGAAGCCCAACCTGATCATTTACTCCAGTAATTGCAGAATTATTAACTTCCATTGAGGCATAGTCACTTGTTGATGGATTTATCACTGCTCCCCCCTGACTAAATGACTCTGAAATATCAGTTCGCGACCTCTTTAAGCCCTGCAAAGAAACTTGAAATGTCATATTTGCCAATTCCTTTAAACAAAAACTAACACCATAAGAATCGAGTGGAGAACAAAAGAACACTTAGCACATGCTATCATTATGGACAACCGAAAGTGTGCACGTTCTAGTAACAAGCAAGAAGAGAAGCACTAGGGTTAACGCATGCAAGAAAAGAAGCACTAAGCAATGCAAAACTTTCCTGCAAGAGACTTTCCCTTAACCTGCAAATAGGAAACTTAAAGAAAATGGTTTCCTGTTTTTAACTTTCCTTTTCCTTTCAAGAAAATCATGCAAAAAAATATAAGAGGCAGACCCAGGATATGAACATTTTGGGTTCATGTTCGGGGTTCTACCACGGCCCCCTTTGATTTACGGATTCAAACTCTATTATTTGTACTTCATGGATTTTTAACACATATATAGGGTCCGAGCCAAAGTTATTGGGTTCGGGTACCTGCTGGTCAAGTCCAGTTTCAACAGCATGGGAAATCAAAAGGAAGCTAACCACATCAACAACTATGCCTCAATCCCAAACAAGTTGGAGTCGGCTATATGAATCCCTACTTCTTCATTTAAGCTCATTTCAGATCATCGCCATACTAAGCAAATTAAAAAGTGAAAAATAGAAGAAAGCTAACCAGAAGTTCTTAATTTACTTGCTACAATTAGCTAGAGATCTAGGTCCCGCTTTACACACTATCATCTGACAAAGCAAAGCATATATGATGGACTCTTAAATGATGGACAAGACTTATATAAACCTCTTTGAAAAAAAATTAAATGAGGAGATAGCAAGTTAAAGAAGGTTAAGATCGAATCAAGAACTACACATTCAAATATAAGATAATGCATACAGTCCATACAGATACAAATTATAGAGAGAACTCAAAATTTATTCAGGAAGCATACCGTCTTAAGATTGTCATTTTGAGGCTGATCCAAAGAGGACAGTCCAGACTGTCTACACATCAAAGAGTCAGCATCTGCTTCAAGATCACCAGTTCCTGAGGTCTTGTAATCGCTATCACTAGAAGAGGTACTTATGCTGCTAACACTACTACTATTGCTATTACCACTACTGTTATAACACCGATTAGAGCGTGTGACGTTTGCATCAAGCCAAGAACCATCCAACGAATTGACTTTGGCATCACTATGAAAATCAAAACTGCAATATTTTGACGTATGAGATGCAAGTTTAACCAAAAAAGAAAGATACAGAATGAACTGCCAGTAAGAATAAGCTGAGAGTACCAATGCATAAAGGAGGATGTAAAGGACAATGAGGGCCCAATCCAGTTCTGCAGCCAGAATCTGTGAAAAAAACATAAAAATTTATTTTTCCAGAACTCTAAGAAAAAAAAATGGAATATTAATTCTCAAGCAAGTTTGAACTGGAAAAGCACCCTATTCAACACAAACAGCACTAATATACTAACATGCACTTTTGAGTAAATATTCACATGCATGGATTAAGCAAGTATATATTAATTTGTTAGCTTGATCCTCAGTAAGGGATCAAGGTTAAAGAAACTAAGTAAAAGAAACACTAAAAATAATCAGCCAAGTTTCAGTTTGAGCAATAATTCCAATCCCAGTATTTACTGATTAGATCAACAGAAGAGATGTCAGTCTAGAAACTTGGGCTTCACGATATCCTAACATAGTGGAAATCTCAGATAAAGACTTCCCTCAAAGAACTTATTAACCATAATCCATCAGCCACTCGAACTGACTCTCAAAAAAAAAGTTTTAAGAGATGGAACCTGTTACAGAAACCTCAAACGACTGAAGACCGCGCTATTTCTATAACCATGTAGGGGATGGAGTGGTTATCTGGCCATTATGGTGAAAAGGTCAGAGAATAAAAATAATAGTTTTCCTGTCGATGTGGAAGATAGAAGATTTGTGACTTATCTTCCAGCACTCCATTGACAGACCTTCAACAAGATCAAGGCGACACAAGTTTACTGTGATCTTTTTTTATAAGTATATTCTCTTTAGTTTCGGTAACTAGTTGAATGAAATCTTTCCATGTCAGCTATATGCAAACTTAATCCCCCAAAAAAAAGGAGAGGAAAAACCTTAGCAGAATTTACCAAATTTACCTTTTTAGAGATGATCTAGCACATGCTGTTTGCACCACTGGGACAAGAACAGCCTCGGGGGGGTAAATAAGCATTCTTCCACAGTTATCTGGTATTTTACTCTGAACAACATTGGCCATTGCAGAGGCTTCAGTTATGGTAGGCCTGGATGAATTATTCTGTATATTTGAACTTTCATGTATATTGTTGTTTTCCGGTGCAGTGCAACCAAGGCTAACTTCAACATAGCAATTCTGGCCCTTAAGCTGATAACCAGATTGAGAAACATTGTGTGGTAGCCCAACAATACCGTTTGAAGCACTAAGCTTGCCAGAACTGTTTGGCAAGTCAAATGAATCACAGTAAGGAAACCACATCAAGACGCGGCCTCTATCACTTTGAAAGAATTTTGTTCACAAACGAGAAGGATGGACAGAGAAGGATGGATTTAAAAACAACCCAAAAAAGAAGGAAAATAGAGGGGCAAATTTGACCTGAGATACACTTGCTTCACAAGATCAGCTGGGCAACGTCCAGTAAGCCTCCCACGCATTCCATGAGGTGAGACAATAACTGGAAAAGGGAAAAATGGGATAAATGAAAATACCAGCATACCATGAATATTGCGTAGTAAACTTATACCAAACCATTCAGGAGCATAGCAATGCGTGCCAAAAGGCCTTTAATTGGTTGAAATTTGATGTATGAGTAAGAGCTCATACTTTTGGTTGAGTTCGTTTAAATAATAATTAGACTAATTATAATGTGGATTTTCTTTAACCCATCTTTTTTATATGCGAATAAGAAACATGTTGCTGACCGTATTGCTAAGATCATCTTACAATTTCAGGAAGGTTAACAAACATTCTTGAGAGGACCAAATTTATAGCTTAATCATATTATATCATTTTAAGCAATTGATGATCTGGCATACAGAAGATATCTATCTTGATAGGTTTCTACCACTTTTCACAAGCCATTAAAGCTGTTCCGCCGCCAGAATAGTACATCCCATATAAGCAATACTGAAGATCTGAGTCCTAAAAATCCTAAACAATCTGTGCCACAACCTTCACGGAAGAGCAAAGTAACAGCTCCACCTCACCACCGAACCCCCCCCCCCCCGGTATCTTTTCTCCTTTTTGCATGTCATGAATCAATTTTTAGAAATTTGTAAAGCCTTGGGAAAATCAGGAGGTCATTACTGTCAAGTCTACAAATGACTAAAACCAAGAGAAATCAAGGCATTACTCCAATCCACAAATGCAGACTTTGCAAATTAAAGTAATCACAAATAACAAATTAAAAAGTCAAAAATGTGTAACTCTCCACAACGCTGAAGGAATTAAAACTGATTTTTATATAAGATCACGTAATGGGGTGCAACAATAATGTGCATGTTTTGCCACTGGGTTTATGCCCAATTTCCTTTATTTTTTAGCACTACTACAAGAATCAATCTCTCGGATCAATATGTTTCTTCAGCTCCTCTTAAATTCCATTAGTTTATTTGATAGCAAGAATTGCACAGGTTCTGGAAGAACCTATTGGGTGATTAACAAAATTCAGTATCTGAATGTACATCCAACATCCAATTCTTTAATTGTTCGTAAATGCATTCAGTTCTGCAAAGAAACCAACCTGGAAGCCCCTCACCAGAGCCATTAGATGTATTCTCTGATATTTTATCAATGTCACCACTTGAAAGTGCTCGTATATGCCTAGAGAAAAGTATGACGAGTAAAAACTTATTACAGGGGACAATAACAGATTGTCAAGCACAAGGACACATTTCAGCCCCTCCCTCAAATTTAGAATGGAATCAAGAGCTAATCAACTTACTTTGCAGATATAATAACGTGGACAAAGATAGCCTCTTCCGTAGCAGCAAATATGAACTCAACCACTGGTTGTCCCTTCCTTCAAGAAAAGAACCAACTACATATCAGACAGATATAGGAGCTAATCATAATAAAACTGGACTCCTGGCTTATTCAACACAAGATACAGTCTCCCTTTTGGAATGCCAGAAGAATACCTTCAGGAACAAGCGTACATTAAGGAGACCAGTGATACCACAAATAACACTTAGACTATGATAAGTACCCAATTTAAGAAAATGAATTCCAGGTACTGCGAAGCTATGGACAAGTAGTAGGCAAAGAAAAAGATATAGGTGCTACAAGTGCCACACCCAGAAAAGACTGACAAAGAATTGCAGTTTCTCAGACTTGTAACTGCACATAAAGCAGAATGACTGCATCGGTTGAAGTTTTAACTAAAAAATCTAAAAATAGACTATATCAGAATCAGCGCACAGTCCTCTTATGCTCATAACAACTTTAAGTCAAGGCAGGGAATTTCATGGCAACACAAGGAAGATAGTACAGTAACAAAGAAAGTTGTAAACTCATAGTGAAATCATTTTTTCACAAGGACTCGTAGTGAAATCATTTTTTTAGGGACTCATAGTGAAATCATTTTTTTAACGACTCATAGTGAAATCATTGTTCTTGATTTATGTGCTGTTCAACCACTTAGACCAACAAATAATGTAAGTATTAATAAACATACCTGAACAACTCTTCATTCTGTGAAAATGGACGGTATTTTGTAAATACATCTCCATATCTCACATATGAAAGTCCTCTGAGCGTTCTGTCATATCAAGTAGCATATTTGCAGGTAAATAATCAATAGGTCACGGAGAACTCTAAGCATGTGAAATAATAATTGTCACCTTTCCATGCAATTCCTTAAGGCCTGAGATAGCGCAGCAGCAACCTCTTCTGAATCTCCAGGAGCCACCCAGAGACCAGATGCCAGACCTGTAACAGATATGGAAAGATAGTTAAAGATTACAAAACCAAAGTAAACTACAAAACAAAAAGGGGCATCAGGATATGTTTTAAGAGTTAAGTACAACTCAATAACAAACAATGACAACTGGTCAATCAGTCCCTCAACAACGCCTCAATCACAAACTAGTTGGACCGGTGATATGAGCCCTCAATATATTCTGCTCTATTCAGGCCCATAAATATTGGCAAGTAACATGTCTCTTAACATGAATCCCCAGTTTTCTAAAATTGGAGGTTCTATTTGGGGGCGAGTGCACAGCCGTATTTAGGACCCCCTATCTAAGGAATAGTTGAAATATAATTTTTTTTAAGTTTAACCACATAAAGAATCAACTTCAGTCTCGCGAGTACGAAGTTAGTGCATGAGCAGTTCAAACTTCAGACAAGCCTAATTTCAGATCCAAATGTCTGAAGTTTAACCTGAAGAAACTAATACTGTGAAAAACGATTGGCTCCAGAAAAATTGTTGGTTTTTCTCATTGCTTTCTGTTACATATACGTCCCGTATTATACATGCCATACACCACTAATTAGAGGAGAGTTACACAAAAATATGAAGTAAAAGATCCTTACCACCAACAAACCATTTAATTAGAGAAAGTTATGCAAAAAAGATGAAGTAAAAGATCCAAAAAAAAACTAATATTAGAGGAGAGTTTGAGTTGCTATACATCTCCTAAAATTCATTCGACTACGTAATACTAAACGACAAATTAGAGGATATGTGTGAAAAAATGTATTTGTGTTCATCTTGAATTCCTAAGTTTTGGGACTCACAGCAGATAGCCTTGTTGTAGTAGGACTATCACAGCTGATTGTCTTGATGTTATGACCCTTGGGACTCTCTCTCTAACACAACCCGTTATAATAAAGAAGCAGCAGCAGCAGCAGTTTGTCAAAACAAATCTCTTTAGTCTAAAGTTTAGATACTTTTATAAAAACTGGCAAGGCTTTAAAAATAGGAGTGCTCAAAGTGGATGCCTGGTGCAATTCCTACCAAATTTTAAACTTGTCCTGACATGACCTAAGTCAAGTCACAAGTGTAACAAGAACAATTAAATTCTTAATCTAAACTAGTTGGCAGTGCCTACATGGATCCTTTGCTTCAATTGTTTTCTACTCTTGACTAAGCCTGCATTGATTCCTAAAGATTGTAACCACTTTGAGACAATTTTCTTTACAATTTTAGGTCTACCTCGCCCTCCTTAGAACCTTCATGGTGTCATTTAATGTTAACATACCTCTTAATTTGGATACAGCTGACTGTGCCTTTTCAACCACAGATGAATGCTGCCCGGGGAAAAAAAGCCAGAGCTTGATCTTCTCATCTGAAAACTAAAAGCAAGCAAAAGTTAGACAACTAAAAAGGTATTTACAGTTTAACTACGTACTTTGTTGACCATCTATACCAGGGTTGTAAAGACCCTGAGATGGGTCCCAAGGTCCAACAAAGGAATTGGTCCATGTGCTGAGAAATCCTTCCTTCTGCAATTGTAGAAGCGATGAGAGCACGAGCCATGTGGCAGCGTCTTTCTTATCCAGCTTCACACTTTAAACAGATAGAAAACACACAGAATTAAATATGATTTACAGGTAGTTCCTTCAAGGATGATAGACTTTAAACTGCTCAAATATCAAACCTCTTGTCCACAAGAGAGTTAACATCAGATTCACGAGGAAGAAACTGAAACCAAGATGTTTGATGTAAGCCACCCTGCAAAATGATAGATGAGTTTAGGGGATAATATATGCAATCATAACAAGCATCACAACTTCAGGTATAGTTCAAGAGTACAATATTTCTCAGTAATTCCAGACAACTCAGTACCAATGGCATGAAAAAGATGCATTAAGAACCACATATTTGTTAGGATATACCATCAAAGCAAGAAAGGAATATGCAATCATAATAAGCATCACCACTTTGATCTCTCTCTCTCTTCTTTTCTTTTTTCTTTTTGATTTTGGGATGGTGGGGAGGGAGGTTATTTCAATTGTGGGCTTCTACCCAAAAGAAAATGCATGTTAAGTTACCGATTTGAATTCCACAGAATTGGGTTAATAAGATGAACACAATTTCATTACCAGATTTTTCGAACTTATAAAATTTAGCAAGTAAAACGACAAATCAACAAACAAAAAAAATCAATTTAAGCCTCACAGAAATTCTAATATCACAGCAAAGGCAAGTGTAATGAGTCATAGAAGGAAATGAGGGCAAGAAACATACGATTTTGAACACATTTGTCCACATTCCGACGGAGTAAAGACGTGTAGTTGTGTTGAATATGGATGTTAGGGTAAATGACGTGTATAGAAGGCATGAAGCATTTCCTCGCACACCAAAGGGGCTGCACTTCCTTCTAACAAAACATGCAGTGAACAATGGATTAGTGTTAGTAGTAAGCCAAAGATAAAGGGACTTCAAAAAAGTAGTAATTAAATCTTTCTAGGACAACTAGTTGTATGTTACTTGGCGGGATCTTTTAGCTAATGGTAGAACAATGGACAAATTAGGCGTGACAACACAATTCAAAACTTTAAACTCCAAATTTTTGCAATAATATTCCATCTAACTCTCTCCCAACTCCAAATACATATCACCAAAGGATGTAGTGCAGTGGATGAGGCTGTTCCTCCCTTAATCCTGGGTATGAAAAAATCTTTGGTAGAGAGCATTTCCCCTCGAAATGGGCTCTACCCGGTGCGAATGCGGATATAGTCGGGCTCTGGGTACCGGACACCGAGTGGAAACCAAAAAAAGAACTCCAAATACATAGAAAATTCCATTAATTAATCAAAGAAAAGGTGCAAGACAAAATTATGACTTTGCATTATAGTAACACAATTGATTTGAGAATTACAACTGTACATAGCAAACAAATGGATAATTAACAAATTCACATATTAAGTTAATTAGAAGTAAACAACATGTAGAGAAATTGATCATTCAAAGTTAAGCTTTTTCAGAAATCCCAAACTCATAAATTAGAATACATCAACTTAACAATCTATATTTTAAAAAATATATATATAATTGAAAAAATAGGCGCAAAGTAGAGATTTTGCTACCAGAAAATCGAGAAATTTGACAGATCTAACCTATAGAAGAGGGAAATGATGGAGCTTTGTTAAAACCCTAGCACCCTCGTGGAGAAGAATAACGCGAACTAGAACTAGGGTTTGAGATTTGCAGCGAAGACAATAACAGTTAGGGCTTTCTATCCCTCATTTACCTAAATATCCCTATTCTTTCTATAATTTCCATACCCAACTAAGGGCTCGTTTGGTTGGAAAATAAGTTATCCCGGGATAATTAATTTAGGAATTATTTATTCCACCCACAATTTGAGATAAAATAATATTACAATTCCGCGATAATTAATTCCAGAATTAGTTATTCCGAAATTTTATTCCAATCAAATATGAATAGGAAGGTAATGAAATTTTATCTCGATACTATTTTTACTTATCCATCATACCAAACGCCCCTAATAGTATACGTAATACTCTATTTTGTTTCAGTTAATTAGCTCTTTTTAAATACCATTATTTTATTTATTCTCTAGTCAAGTAATGAAGATACAAAATATATAGTACTTTCATATCAAATAGGGGAACAAACTCCTTTACTTCGCGTTCTTCTACATAATTGATAATTCTCATATTGTACTTCTTTCTTATTTAATTTTCTTTATTTTTTTAAATTTCATTTAGCTATGTATTTAGCTATGTTAGCTTTTTTTATTTTTTTTATTTTATATTTCAGTTAGCTATGTTATTATTCTATTTTTAAAAAGTTACACCTCCTAATCTTAGAAATGATACTTATAACGAGCTAGTGATGTCATCAAAGTTGAATTTCGTTGTTGGATGAGGTTATATGCAAACTTAGCTTATATTGAGTGATGTTAGCATTGGTAGATTACTTTTTAATAATTAAATAATATTATAAAATTATGATTGTAAATATATTTTTTTGTCAAACATGTTGTCCGTGATGTTATTGCAAAATGTAAGCTTCGTAAGAAGTTCTTATTAATTAATTCAATTAAAATATTATTTATTTATATATATCATCTCTTTTACAATACTAGTTACAAATTTATAATTATTTAATTCTATATTTTTAAATGATTTGTATTTTGAATACACAACGATAGATAAAATTAAGTAATATTTGTTATATGAACATATATTTGTCAAACATTAACATTTAGTTTTTGATAATTAACTTTTATTTTTAAATTTTAAAATATGTAATTACACTTGTGCAACCAAACAATACGCTTGTAATTATAATGTAATTACCTTATGATAAACAAATAGGTCATCGTAATTACTAGACTGTGTAATTACTAGGTTGTGTAATTACTACCCTAGTAATTACACCAGTTCCAATTACCTTGTCTTTTCCAAACAGACCCTAATAGAGTAAAAAACAATGTTCTATACTAGTATTACTATTAGTATACTCCATCCTTTCAATAATAAGTGGTATTTTAGACTTTTCATTTTATTTCAAAATAAGTGGTATTTTAGACTTTTCATTTTATTTCAAAATAAGTGGTGCTTTAGGATTTTAAAAGAAATCGACCTTATTCTTTCAAAATTACCCTTATTTATATAACTAAGAATCATTTAGTAGTTTTTATTTTCTAGGTATTAATTAAGTGTAAGTTAGTAAAAACACTCATAATTTTCTAGAAGTGAGTAATTTTTTAAGGAGTATGCATAAGCTAAAAACACCACTTATTATAGAACGAAGAGGGTATATGAATGAAATATTTTACTCTATCCATATATATGTAATTTTAAACTCTTAGAAATGATGAAAAGAATGCCCCCAGGGGCACAGGCGAGTTGGTAAGTGGCAAGGTGATTGGGGTACAACCACTCCGACGTCGCGGGTTCGAATCCGTGTGGTGACGCTTTCTTTGAAATATTGCAAGGGTCATTCTTTGGGTTCGTGTCCCGTTGATCCTCTCCCTTGCAGGGCAGTCACTCGTGCATATCTCTCGATTTACATCCCACATGATCAGGGGGCCTCTGGTATAGGGGGGTTTCGCGACTTTCCCCTCCACAAAGAAATGATGAAAAGAACGTGTTTAGAAGGGATCATGGGTTGTATAGGATCATGCGCAAAGGACGCACGCGGACTGACTCAAAAACACCTCATCTTTCTTCCAACCCATTAACCTCAAACTTTGTTTCTCTTCTTGGTTTCGGTAATACCTTCCATTTTCTTCACATATATTAATGGTTGTTTGATCATGTAATGCACGTGGATAATTTTTTTAATGTTTACTCGTGTTGTGTTTAATACTATCAAGGACTAATTTAAGATGCTTCCAAGGCACTCTTTTCTCGATATTTTTGTCTTTCACTATCTTTAGATCTCCAATATTATCACTCTTTATTTGTTTATTTCTCCCTAAGTTCATTTTTACTTATTTACGATGGACCTTATACTTTTTTTTAAATAATAAATGAAATGCATATTTTATCATAATATCTAAATTAATTTGTGTATAATATCAATGAATTTGGGAAATAATTTAGAGAATCCATAGTTAATATTAAAAGTAAAATAAAAGGACAGCCCGGTGCACTAAACTCCAGTTATGCGCGAGATTCGGAAAAGGGTCAGACCATAATGGTCTATTGTATGCAGTCTTACCTCACATTTCTGCAAGAGGTTGTTTCCACGGCTTGAATCCATGACCTCCTGATTACATGGCAGTAACTTTACCAGTTACTTCAAAGCTCCCCTTTAATATTAAAAGTAAAATATGAAGAAAAAAAATCTATAGATATGGTAAAGTGGACAAATAAATATAAAAGTTGTTTGCTTCTATTTGTGTTTATGAAGAGCTTATTCAAGATGTTTCTGAGGCACCCGATCAGTTCACTCTTTTCTCTATATTTTTGTCTTTCACTATCTTTTGATCTCCAACTCTACTGTACGTCATTCTCTTCATTTATTTATTATGCGGTCAGCCTAGTAATGTGTACATGTGATGGATGTATTTAAAAACGATTTTGTCTTACACGGCAAACAGCTTGGGTTAATTAACCAGCGCATGTCCAAATTCAGCCAATGCTTTTCATATAATGTGCCTAGTTGGTCCACATTCTATGGTTTGTTCTAGGGCTGGCCAGTGGGCCGGGACGGCCCGACCCGATCCCATCCCGAGCCCGCCCCGGTCCCGCCCCGACCCCGCTTTAAAAAAAAAAAAAAAAAATTAACGGGGGCGGGACTCGAACTCGGGACGGGACGATGTCTCGTCCCGCCAGACCCGAGCCCGCTCCAGGCCCGCCTGACCCGTCCCCGCCCCGAGCCCGCCCCGACCCCGCCCTTTTCCCCCCTTTGCAAAAATGACCGTTGCACCAACGGCCATTTTAGATTATGACCGTTGGCCAACGGCCATTTTTTAGGCCCCCCCCTACCCCTTAATATTTATTTTTAACCCACAAGTTATTATATTTACACTTTATTCCAATTTTTCAACTATAAATAACTCATTTTCTCTTCATCTTTCTCACAAATCTTCCTACAATCTTTCTAATTTATCAATATATCTCTCTACATTGTTTGCTAAATATTCAATTTTATTAATTCATTTGGGAATTGGGAGTGAAGTTGGCAACTAGCTTGAGGATCTTCCATCGAGCAATGTTTCAATTTTCAACCTCTCGATTACACGTCGACGTTACGTCGACGTTTGGTACATTCGTTCCTTCATTAAATTATTATTGTCTGTTTATTTTATATTTTTATTTAGCGCACTTAATTTCATTGTCTTTAATTATTTATCATAATTAAAATGGAAGGATTAAAAGGTATGTTTAAGGGTAAGGGTAAGAGTGCTTCTTCTAGTAGGGGCAACCAGGGCAAGGGTACTTCTTCTAGTCATCTTATTCCTACACAGGATGATTTTGTTGATACTCAACATTTTCCTACAATACCATTAGATTTAGACCAGGAGCTATTTTCTGGAACTCAAGAAGACTTTAATTTAGACGATGATCTAGATGATATACCCACTAATGTTGATGACAACACACCCACTAGTGCACCTTCAACTGAAATACCTCCTATTCCCCCTAGTATGAGACGAGGTCCAGCAAAACGACCATTAAAATCAGATGCATGGACATTTTTTGATAGGGACGTAGAGAATCAAGTAGCCATATGTAAAATTTGTAAAAATGTTTTAAAATTTAAAACTGGAAAAGGTCACGGTGGGACGGGGGGTTTAATTAGACACGTAGTAAGTGCTCATCCAGCTAGGTATGCCCAATACCAGGCTTCAAAACCGGGTGCGCAAACGCCCGCTCCATCGGGACAAGGTTCACATACTGATACTATCCCGGATCAAGTACAGGGTCAAATTAACCCTATGACGGGGGGAATTGTAGGCTCTAAATACAATAAACATAGAGATAGGGAAGCAATATCAAAATTAGTTGATGTGGAGGGTTTGCCTTTTTCATTTCCTTCATCTCCCGGTTTTATTCATTACATTAGAGATATATATAATCCTGCTTTTAACGGTTTTCCTAGATCAACTGTTAAGAGAGATGTATTTAAATTCGCGCATGAATATCAACAATATTTACGTTTTTCATTATATCATTTTAATGGCAAAGTATCTATCACGTCGATATAGGTCGTAGTACTAACGGCCATGATTATTTAACTCGTAACTTGTCATTGGATAGATTATAAATGGTCTATGCAAAAACGTATTTTAGCGTATAGATATATAGATGATAGGCACACTTTGGTACTTTTATTGCGAAAATATTTATCAAGTGTGCGATTATTACGGAATTACCGATAAAATTATGACTATTACATTAGATAACGCTTCTAATAACAATTACGCAATTACAGTGTTAAAAAATAGTTTAACTCCATCTTTTCCAGACCATTTTCATATAAAATGTGCGTGCCATATATATAACTTAATTGTAAAGGATGGTCTATCACTTTTTTAAGACATTCTTAGTAAAATACAATTTGCTATAAACTTTATTTTTAAAAGTAATAAAGTACAACGTATAAAAGAATATAAAAAAACTTGTCACGATTGTGGACTACCTTATAGAAGAATTCCACAAGAAGTATCCACTAGGTGGAATTCTTTATACGAGCAACTACTTGTTGCTTATGACTATAAATTACCTATAACTTTATTTTTTAACTCTCATAATAAAAAGCCAAATTTGATATGATTTTAGATAGTGATTGGGTAAAAATTTCCGAACTTATTGTATTTTTAGAGAAATTTTTTCAAGCAACAAAAGAATTTTCCGGTATATATTATCCTACTATTTCAACTATGTTATTTTATATAACTCTAATATTTTTATTACTTAGTGAATATATGGAAAAACCGGCTTATAAAGGCAAATATTAAAAAAATGTTTGTCAAAATTAAAAAATATTTTATTCCTATTCCCTCTATTTATATTATTGGTTCTGTATTAAATCCTACTATTAAAATAGACGGTACTAAATCACTAATTGAAACTATTTACGATTGTATAGAAGTACTACCACCTCCAAGTCCCAAAAATCTAAATCACCCACCACCTATTGAACAAACTAAAGAAGAAGCGGTGTCTAGCGTAGAACACCAATGCAAAAATATATATAGATTTTATCAACAAGAAAATGCCGGTAACTTACCGGCTTCCATACCATCTTCTTCATCTTCAACACAACCTCACAAAAGACATCTTGTTTCGCGGCTAGTATTGAAAGCCTCGAAAATAGAATGTGCGCCGTACCTCTACTACTAACCAAATTAGCGAGTTGGATATTTTTATTTTGCAGGGTTCTGTACCGTATCAAGAAGTTATCAACGAAGATGGACAAGAAGACTTGCTGAAATACTTGGAGGGGAATGAGAAGACCTTTCCGACACTTTCATTGATGGCTCGAGATGTTTTGAACATTCAAGCGTCATCAATCGCGTCGTCGGAAAGCGCTTTTTCTGCAGCAGATATCAAATAGGAGACCACGAGACACTCATTGGCCGGAGATAGCTTGGAAATTGCAGTATTATTCAGAGATTGGATACGAGTGGAGCGGAGAAGGTGCGGTCAACCGGAGATCAACGAAGAAGATGATGAAAACTACAACGAAATCTTAACCGAAGGTAGTGGAAGCGACGTGGATCAATTTGACCAACAAATACCAATTCCAACCGAAGAACCACATGAAATCATCAAACAATTAGAACAGGTTTTTTTGAAAATGTAATTTTTTTAATTGCAATTTTATTATGTAATTTGCAACTTTTGGACAACACCACAAAGTTGCAATTTAGATTTTAGACAATTGTATTTGTATTACAAAAAATCATATGTCTATTAAATAATATAAGAGGCACAAAAACAGCCTTGGGATGTTTTTATTACACTATCTTGTTTTGTTTATTGAGTTTTTTTTATACATATGTTATTTTTTAAAAAAATAAAAAAATAAAGGAAAACCCGACCGTACCCCGCCCCGAGCCCGCCCCGCCCCGATACCGACGGGATCGGGATTGGGACGGGACTGGAGCAGGTCCCGCCCAGACCCGACCCCGCTAGGCCCGCTAGACCCGAGCCCGACCCCCTGGCTCGTCCCGCCCCGACCCCCTGGCTCGTCCCGCCCCGACCCCGACCCTGCCAGACCCGACCCGCCAGACCCGAGCCCGGCCCACTGGCCACCCCTAGAACAAAGTACGCTTGTTATGGCTGTCATTTTACATCAATTATTTGTATCCATCAGCCTACAATAATTCTTACCTATTACATATACTAGTATTAGAATCCGCAATACACGTTGGGGGTATAGTAAGGAGGCTTGGAAAGGAAAAGAAGATCAATAGTGATTTCAGACAAGTGCTCCAACCGGAGATCAAATTGGTGCTTCTGTTCCAACTAATATTTCTTACGAATCAATGTGTTCTCAATAAGTGCATATGGAATCAAAGAAGAGGAGGCTCAAACCCTGCACCTGATGATGACTTTATGTGATTGTTTAACAATTTCTATGTTACTTTTTGTCTTAATCATCACTGTTAAATAAGGCAATATACACACAATATACAAGTGTATATTGCCTTATTCAAAGGCCACGAAATCTTCCCATATCAGCCCATATTGGGCATCTCGGTTTTGGCTAGTTTTGGTACATAAGATATTGTATATTTGGAAAATATATGTGTAGTATATTGTAATGTATTTGTTACCTAAAGTAGGTTTATACACTACCATAATTGTAGAGTTAGAATATGGTAAAATAAGATTTAGGAATAGAATAGGAATATTTTGTATCTTGTATATATACCTATTCAAGTAATGAAAATAATCAAGGAGGTTATTTCTTTCATGGTATCAAAAGACTAGGTCTAAACAAAAGTTTTTCTCTCAACTTTTGTCCTCCCTTTAGCCGAGACACCCCACCCCCCTCGGGTTTCTCTTCCAAAATTCGTCTTCCGCTCTCAAAAACACCTCTCTTAAATTTCCCTTTCTTCTTTGTTCTTTCAATATGTCTAAGAACAATTATCACCCTGCCCTCACGGTTTCCAATATTAAGAGCAGTATCCCTATTGTCCTTGAGATGGAAAACGTCCAATATGAGACGTGGGCGGAGTTGTTTAAAATTCACGCTATATCTTATCAAGTTATTCATCACATCATTCCTCCCGCTAGACCCCTTCCTGCGGAGGATCCTGAGTTATGGATTACACTTGATGCTACCGTTCTCCGGTGGATCTACGCCACTATTTCGGTGGACCTTCTACAGACGATTATTGAGCCGGATACCACGGCTATGGCTGCATGGAATAGATTGCGTGACATATTCCAAGACAACCAACATTCACGTGTCGTCACACTCGAGCAGGAATTCTCTCTCGTTCGAATGGACGAATTTCCGAACGTTTCTGCATATTGCAAGAAACTAAAGGAGTTGGCGGATCAACTTCGTAATGTTGGCACACCAATAACAAATAATCGTCTAGTTCTACAGTTGGTTGCGGGTCTTTCGGAGGCCTATAATGGTGTTGGAACTCTCCTTCGCCAAAGCAATCCTCTTCCCGACTTCTATCAAGCCCGCTCCATGCTTACGTTGGAAGAAGCCGTTTTGGCTAAAAAGGCGGCTACCGGAGCAAGCCCAGTCGTCATGATGACGTCCTCTCCTAGTCCTTCGGTTTTTGTTAATAATTCGGGCCAAAACCATAATAATGGTGGCGGCAAGAATAATCGCAAGAATAATAACAAAAACCGCGGGGGCAAACACGGCGGTTCTAGTGGCGGTTCCGGTGGTCAGCAAGCAGGCGGTGGGTCCCATCCAGTGAACAGTGGTCCACCACCCCCCTGGGCCTAGCAGTGGGCCGTGGGCCAGCAGCCATTCCAATCATGCAGTGAATTCCAGCGGCCAGTGGGGCGGCCAACGATCCGAGCCCACCACCCAAGTGTGGCGACCCACCGGCCGGCTGGCCCGGCGGCGCGACAACGGCGGCTACGGCCCAGCTCCGTCACGGACAGGAGTTCTTGGGCCCCGACCCCCGCAAGCCCATCATGTAGCAGGCCCTACGCAAACCGATATCGAGGTCGCGATGCACACACTGGAGTTATCTCAACCGAACCCAAATTGGTATATGGACACTGGGGCCACTACTCACATGACTTTCGAATCAGGTACTCTCTCATCTTATTCCAATTTGAGCACCCCTCGGGGGAAAATTGTTGGTAATGACAGTTCTATTCCAATTCTAGGGTATGGTTAGAAAACGTTATCTCCCCCCAATCCACCACTCCTCTTTAAAAATACCTTACATGCTCCTAAATTGATTAAAAATTTAGTGTCAGTCCGAAAGTTCACAAATGACAATTCTGTTTCTGTTGAATTTGATCCTTTCAGTTTCTCTGTGAAGGATTTCAAGACGTGGAGTCATCTCATGAGGTGTGATAGTTGGGGGGATCTGTATCCTATCATGCCCGATTTCAGTCCATCGAGTCCAGCCTTGCCATCAGCTTTTGCAGCCATCTCTCCTTCCATGTGGCATGCTCGCCTAGGTCATCCGGGATCTTCTATTTTATCAGCTTTAGACAAAAATAGCTTTATTTCTTGTAAGGGTACGAGTCGTACTCCAATGTGTCAGTCTTGTTCATTAGGAAAAATTGTTAAGTTACCATTTGTAGACTCCAATTCTCATACTTCTATGCCATTTGACATTATTCATAGCGACTTATGGACGTCTCATGTTCTAAGTTTAGTGGGACATCGATATTATGTTCTCTTTTTAGATGATTATTCTAGATTTTTGTGGACGTTTCCAATTGCAAATAAATCGCAAGTGTTTTCCGTCTTCATCAAATCTAGAGCGTTCATTCGTACTCAATTCGAAAGAGACATAAAAAATATTCAATGTGATAATGGGAAAGAGTATGACAATAGGGAGTTTAGGGAATTCTGTGCTAATAATGAGATCAATTTTAGGTTTTCGTGTCCTCATACATCTCCACAAAATGGAAAGGCCGAACGCAAAATTCATTCCATCAATAACATTGTCCGAACTCTCTTAATTCATGCCTCCATACCTCCATATTTTTGGCATCATGCTCTACAAATGGCCACATATCTTCTTAACGTATTTCCTTCTAAAGGTCTGACATATTCCTCCCCCCTCAAAATTCTATATAATAAGGACCCTTCGTATTCTCATCTTCGAATTTTTGGGTGCTTGTGTTATCCGTTATTCCCATCCACCACAATTAACAAACTTCAGGCTCGGTCTACCCCGTGTGTATTTTTGGGTTATCCGTCGAATCATCGTAGTTATAAGTGTTTTGATTTATCCTCTAAGAAAATCATAATTAATCGCCATGTCATTTTTTATGAAACTCAATTCCCTTTTACGAAAGTTCATACTCCCTAGCCTAAGTCGTATAATTTTTTGGATGACCAGATATCCCCGTATATTATTCGGAATTTTTCGGACATCTCCCGCACCCTAAATCCTCCAAAGAGGCCCACCGCCCGCCGGACCCACGATCACCGCCGATGCAGCGGCTTCAACCACGGAATGCAGAACAGTTCGGCAATTGGGCCGTCCACCCAATTCTGGAACTGGTCCAGACGACGAGTACAGTTACCGATTTGGGCCAGCAGGCCCACTGCATGCTAGCCAGTCCGTCCCGAGCCCAGAAAATTCCCAAAATTTCCTCAATTCTTCCTCGAGTCATAGACCGGTATTTTTACACCTAAAAGATATTTTAATTTACATTCTGATGTCTCTAAATCCCCCTTGCCCCGCAATCCTGTGTCCGCATTAAATGACCCTAATTGAAAAATTGCTATAACTGATTAATATAATGCTCTTATTGATAATAAGACGTGGGAGTTGGTGCCCCGTCCATATGGTATTAATGTTATCAGGTCTATGTGGATTTTTGCTCATAAGGAGAATTCAGATGGGTCCTTTGCTCGACATAAGGCGCGACTTGTTGGTGATGGTAAGACTCAGCAGGTTGGGATAGATTATGGTGAGACATTTAGTCCGGTGGTCAAACCGGCTACCATTCGCACTGTGCTTAGCTTGGCTCTTTCAAAGACTTGGCCAATTCATCAGTTGGATGTCAAGAATGCTTTCCTACATGGTGATCTCAAGGAAACAGTCTATATGCATCAGCCGTTGGGTTTCAGGGATCCAAACCGTCCTCATCATGTATGTTTGTTGAAGAAGTCTTTATATGGGCTTAAGCAGTCTCCAAGGGCCTGGTACACGAGGTTTGCTGACTTTGTTTCAACTATTGGGTTCACTCACAGCAGGTCAGATAATTCTTTGTTCATCTACCGCCGTGGTTCGTCCTTGGCCTACATTTTGTTGTATGTGGATGATATCATCTTGACTGCCTCCTCCGATGCTTTGCGCCAGTCTATCATGGCCATGCTCAGTTCTGAATTTGCTATGAAAGACTTGGGGCCCTTGAGTTATTTTTTGGGGATTGCTGTCAAACGTCATTCAGGTGGGTTGTTTCTGTCTCAACGGAAGTATGCTTCTGAGATCATCGAGAGGGCTGGGATGTCATCATGTAAGTCCACTTCTACTCCAGTTGATGCAAACCCAAGATTAGTGCCGCGGCAGGTGCACCATACGAAGACCCGACCCGCTATCGCAGTCTTGCAGGGCCCTCCAGTATCTTACATTTATCAGACCGGATATTACGTATGCTGTTTAGCAGGTGTGTTTATTCATGCATGACCCCAGAGTTGAGCACATGAATGCAATCAAACGCATCATTCAGTATATTCAGGGGACACTGGATTTTGGGTTGCACCTGTATCCTTCATCTACATCCACACTTGTCTCGTACACAGATGCGGATTGGGGTGGCTGTCCGGACACCAGACGGTCTACGTCAGGATATTGTATGTTCCTTGGCAACAACTTGGTCTCCTGGTCTGCAAAACGTCAGGCGACTCTGTCCCGCTCAAGTGCAGAGGCAGAATATCGAGGGGTAGCTAATGTGGTCTCAGAATCATGTTGGTTACGTAATTTGCTTTTAGAGCTTCATTGCCCCATTCAGAAGGCGACCTTAGTTTATTGTGATAATGTTAGTGTCATCTACTTCTCAGGTAATCCGGTTCAGCACCAACGAACCAAACATATCGAAATGGACATTCACTTTGTCCGTGAAAAGGTTGCTCGGGGCCAGGTACATGTATGTCATGTCCCGTCAAGATATCAAGTTGCAGACATCTTTACAAAGGGTCTTCCTTCGGTACTCTTTGAAGATTTTAGGGACAGTCTCAACGTTCGAAGACCGCCCGCTATGACTGCGGGTGTGTGTTAAATAAGGCAATATACACACAATATACAAGTGTATACTGCCTTATTCAAAGGCCACGAAATCTGCCCATATTGGACATCTCGGTTTTGGCTAGTTTTGGTGCATAAGATATTGTATATTTGAAAAATATATGTGTAGTATATTGTAATGTATTTGTTACCTAAAGTAGGTTTATACACTACCATAATTGTAGAGTTAGAATTATGGTAAAATAAGATTTAGGAATAGAATATGAATATTTTGTATCTTGTATATATACATATTCAAGTAATGAAAATAATCAAGGGGATTATTTCTTTCAATCACATTTGGTTGACAAATAATATAGTTGGTATTAACCTTTTTTGGGGTTGATTAAGCACCTGATGACAAAGTTGGGTGAAACTTTCAAATTCCTTTGTTTAATGACACCTTATTTTTATGTTATATTTCTTTAGCAAATTATGTTGATGTTGCTACTGTTGAATGATATTCATGGAATTTATGTTGACGTGCTACTATTGAATGCTGATGTGATATCTTTTAGTTGAATGAAATTTACTGACTGATTTTGGTTGGTTAAATGAATTGCATTTAAAACCAATATGATATGGTATTGTTGGTTGATGTTTAATGTTGTTCAGATTTTAGGTGTGAATAAATGGCATTTTAGTTCTGCGGGGTAAGAGAGACAATTTAAGGACCGGAAATTTGGTAAATTTGAAGCTGAAAATTGACATATATTTAAGTTGAAAACCGATAAATATGTGATGTATCATCAAAATTGAAAGTGAAAAATTGAGCACATATATCCAATTGACTAAACTATCAAATACATCCAAATACTTCACTTGCATTCATTTCAACTACAAGTAGTTATATATCATTACGGTATTACAATTGTTGCCATATTGAAATTGAAAATTAGCGCACCAACTAAAATCTTTATATAATATAAAGCAAAGTATAGATAATGTGATGTGACACTTCTTCATAGTCTTCATTTCTATTTATCCTTTTTAGCCTTTTCCCCTATTTTTCCCCATTTATGTGCTAATGTAAAAAGATTTAAATTCACTCACTAAACTCTCTCTTTATTATGTTAAATATGCTTAAGTTTTTACTCCAAGGATGAATGAAACGTTTTGTTTATCTTTAACAGAATTTTGGCTTTTACTCCAGTGATTTTTCTTGCTTTTTATATGCACATATTCCTTCCCCATAAAATTTCTATACCCACGTTATTTTCTCATTATTGAACATCCACAATAACGTAAGTAAATTGCAATAGCTTAACAGCCACAGAAGCAGTATAACTATATAATAGTATTCCAAACACACACTCCTGCCACTTCAAAACAAAGAATTCATCTTTAATAGCAAAGCTAATAGTGATAGTAAGTCTCACCCTTCATTTTACCTTTCTTTTTCTTTCTGTTAATACACAAATCCAAACCTTTTGACTAATGTAATACTCCATTATTCTTCAACTTTGAAAAGGATTATAGTGTTGTGATTTAAGAGGAATAATTGGTAATATAGCTGCTGATACATGTATATGTTTGTTTATCATTTTGTTAAGGAACTAGAAGGTATTTTTTACTTTTAGCTTGTCTTCAATTATTATTTCAATGTTTTCCATATCACACAATTAGTTGCAGTTTTTTTCAGACAACTAGACACACCTCTGCAAAGAAATATAGTTCAAGAGAAGGAGTACATGCACCTAAATCTAGGTACATAGAAATCTACAAAAGAAATGAAGAAAAGGAAAAAGGAAGCATTAGAAATCAGGAAATTTGATCCGATAAATAACGAGATACGTTTTAATTGATTTGTTTTTATTTTTTCATTCTTTTTTTCAACCTCTCTTTTATTTTGTTTTCCTTTTCAGTTTTTATTTATTTATTTAAAAAGAAATGAAAAAAACATAAGTATCAACAATTCATACTATGAAATAAAATATTAAGAAAAATGCCTTGGAAGAAGAAGAAAAAAGAAATAGGTTACGTTTTAGGTTTACGATATTCCTAGATTTCAATTACCATTTGTTTTCTTTCTATTACTTTTTATTTATTTTCTATTATTTCTATACCCTTATTTAAATAGTTTTTTTTAACATTGCAATATTTATTGCATCTGCTTTGTATCAAAGAAATAGGATGCCCTAAAAAACATGAAAAGTTATTTGATTTGTAAAATTTGATTTTTTTTGTAAAAATTATGTGTGATATTAAAATCCAATCACATTTTTTTTACCACGATCGCACAAAGTATGAACGAGTACACTAGTATGAAGTAGAATTCCAAAGTCATCAAGGTTCCTAATGTTACACATTGCAAAATAAACATGAAAAGGAAAGAAATTCCTATTTCATCACCCAAGATGTAATTAATCCAACAAAACAACACCATGACATAGTGATTGTTGGAAATTTACTAAATGTAGGAATAAGTATGTCCCATTAATTTATGACTCGAACTATTGGGCCCGCATGTCGGAAAACGTTGTTTCCACACACGTGCACACGTAGTGCCAAGTATCGCAAATTTCATTAGTGAAAGAGATATTGGTACGTATGTAATACGTTTGAGACATAGAATTATGGACGGTTATTGGTCAAATGACAAAGTATTCCACGTTGGTAAATGAAGGAAGAAGTGTACAAAGTGTAAAATGAAACGAGTCGGAAATCGCCGCGGAGCCGTGAAGGGCCGCTGCGCCGCCGCGCAAAATGGCTGGTCAGCTACTGGAGCCGCGGCGCTTCGGAGGCAGAATGCTGCGACGGGAAGTTGGAAAAATCTTACGTTTGGGCTGGTTTTGGAGCATTGATTCTCCATTACTTGCCACATGAATTCAGCCATTATTTGGTTGAATGTAACCCCTCAATCAAGTGCAATTACATGGCTATTGAAGGCCATTAGTTAGCTAGTTGAGGGGTCTTCTACTTACACTATAAATTGAGGCATTTGGGTCAATTGAAACACTACACTCAACACTTAGAAAAATACTCCAGATTTTCTGATTCTTCCTCTCTAGCAAAGTCACTATACTCAAAGTTCTTCAAGAGTAACACTTGAGTTTCCTTTGTTCACTTGTTAAAGTTGTTGTTGTATCTTGGGAGACTATTGCTCGATGCCGTAAAAGGAGATATACGGGGCAATCTTGTCTTAAAGACAGAGTGTCATCACTCGACTCAGCAAATCACACAAACAGTTTGTTAAGGTTTTGATTTCCAATTTTATTGTAATAGTTTGTTTATCCTTTCTACTATTGTAATAGTTACTTACTTCTCGTTCCCTACAATGATTGTATCCCAATAATTTTAAGACAAGAATTTGTTGTAAGTAACTAAGTTAGAAAGATGACTGGTATAAATTAAACTCGCCGATTCTCTGTTCTTTGTCGCTCAAGGCGCTCCTCTCGCCTTCCCACTGCTCAAGGCACTCCTAATGCCTTTTCGGTTGCTCAAGGCTCATCCAACGCCTTTGCTGCCACTCAAGGGAATGTTGTCGCTCCTCCACCCGCTGGACTTCACCACGAACGCCCTGAAAAGTTCATGGGGACAAACTTCAAAAGATGGCAACAAAAGATGTTCTTCTATCTGACTGTTATGGGAATGGCACGTTTCCTAACAGAAGATCCTTCACAAGCTGGAGATAAAATAGACCCTTCGCCTTCTGAAACGGGTGAATGGGGCCTAGGTATCCATGTCATTAATGGCATGAAGATGGTTCTTGATGCATGGAGTCATAGTGATTTCATGTGTAAAATTACATATTGAACTGCTTGTCAGACCCTCTCTACACGGTGTATTATACTGTTGGTACCGCAAAAGAGTTGTGGGATAAGCTACAAAAGAAGTACAATGCACAAGATGCAGGTACTAAGAAATTCATCGTCGGGAAATTTCTGAAATTTCAAATGGTGGATAGTAAGACAGTGATGTCCCAAGTCCAGAAATTCCAAATGATTTACATCACCTGGATTTGGAGGTATGAAGCCAAACGAGTAGTTTTTTATTGCATCACTGATTGAAAAGTTACCTCCTTCATGGAATGAGTTCATGAGCTACTTAAAGCTCAAGACAAATGAGATGACCTTTGAAGAACTTATTATCAAACTCCAAATTCAGGAAGATAATAAGAAGGTCTTGCCTAGGGGTAAACAACCCGCTGAGGCAAAGGCAAATCTGGATGAGGCCAAAGGTAACCTAAGCAAGAAGCACAAGTTCCAGAAAGACGGCAAGACCCAAGCAGTGGAGAAGTTCAAAGGAAACTGTCACCACTGTGGGAAACCTGGTCATATGATCAAAGACTGTCACAAGCTCAAGACTGAGCAACAAGAGAAGGCCAAGGCTCAGGTTAACGTTGTCAAGGACCAGTTTCTGGATGACATGATTGGGGAGTTCTCAGCGGTGGTGCTAGAAGCAAACCTGGTTGAGAATCCTATGTAATGATGGATGGACACATGTGCTACAAGACACATCTATTCCAATAGAGATGCCTTCTCCACTTATACACCGGTTACAAACAAGAAGCCGTTCATGGAAAACAATGCTTCCTCTGACGTACTGGGGGTAGGAAATGTAGTCCTGAAGATGACTTCTGGAAAGAAGCTCAGTCTGAAGGAAGTGATGCATGTTCCTGAGATTAGAAGAAATTTAATTTCAGGTCCTTTATTGGTTAACGCTGGTTTTAGGCTAGTGTTTGAGTCAAATAAATTTGTAGTCACTAAGAATGGAACATTTGTGGGAAGAGAATTCGTCTGTGAAGGCCTCTTCAAAGTGAATACCATGTATGTATTACGTAAAAGCAATAATATTGAAGCCTCTTCATCTTACTTGCTTGAGTCCTCTAATTTATGGCATCATAGATTAGGACATGTCAATTATAAGTCCATCCAAAGGTTGGTAAAGTTGAAGTTGTTGTCGTCTATCGACGTAAACCCTCAACATAAGTGTGAGGTGTGCCTAGAGGCAAAACTCATAAAGCTTCATTTTTTATCTGTCGAAAGGAATACCGCTCCTCTATAACTTATTCACACAGATATATGTGATTTGAATTTTTCACAAACTAGAGGGGGGAACAAGTACTTTGTGACATTCATTGATGATAGCACAAGGTATTGTTACCTTTACTTGTTGAAAAGTAAGGATGAAGCATTTGAAGCGTTCCGACGTTACAAAGCAGAAGTTAAGAACCAACTAAGCACGCGGATTAAATCCATTCGTAGCGATAGAGAGGGAAAATATGTAGCGCCATTTGAGGAATATTGTGCCCAAGAAGGCATTGTTTATTAAACGACGGCTCCATACTCACCTCAATTGAAATGGTGTGGCGGAACGTAAGAACCACACATTGAAGGAAATAATGAATGCCTTGCTCATCAATTTCGGTCTTTCCCAAAACATGTGGGGAGAAGTTGTCCTTACCGCTAATACGATTCTTAACAGAGTCCCACATAAGGGTAAGGACAAAACTCCATATGAATCATGGAAGGAAAAGAAACCCACCTATAAATATTTAAAGGTGTGGGGTTGTCTGGCAAAGGTTGAAGTACCCAAGCCAAAGCAGGTCAAGATTGAGCCTAAGACTGTAGATTGCATATTCATCGGTTATGCAAATAATAGTAGTACTTATAGCTTCTTAGTGCATAAGTCAGATATTACAGATATCCACAGGGGTACAATAATATAATCAATGAATGCTCAATTCTTTGAAGATACATTTCCTAGAAAGGAAAAATACATAACCTCTCACAAACGAAGTTATGAACAAAGCTCTCAGGAACCGGGAGTCGTTGACGGACCGAATCCAGACGGTTCAGATCTAGTGGATCTCGAGGTGGTTGAATGTCAGGAATCTAGTGTTCCAGATTCTCAGAACTTGGAGACTCCAGAGATGGAACTAAGGCGAAGTAAAAGGGTCAGGAAGGATAAATCCTTCGGTCCTGACTTTGTAGCTTATATTATTGATGATGAACCAAGGATAATTGTTGAAGCATTGTCAACTCCAGAAGCACCGCTCTGGAAAGAAGCTATTGAGAGTGAAATAGGCTTCATTCTACATAACCATACTTGGGAGTTGGTTGATCTTCCTCAGGGAAATAAACTGTTGGGTTGTAAGTGGATACTCAAATGGAAGTATAATGCAGGTGGGTCTATAGATAAGTACAAGATCAGGTTGGTAGTCAAGGGCTATCGACAAAAAGAAGGTCTTGACTACTTTGACACGTACTCCCCGGTATCTCGGATGACGTCCATACGGGTATTCATTGCAATCGCAGCGTTGTATGACCTTGAGATACATCAAATGGATGTAAAGACAACCTTCCTAAATGGTGATTTGGAAGAAGAAATTTATATGGACCAACTCGAGGGGTATGTGGTTCAAGGACAAGAGAAGAAAGTCTGTCGGCTTGTCAAATCTCTGTACAGGCTAAAACAAGCCTCGAAGCAATGGCACAAAAAAATTGATAGTACTCTACTATCAAAGGGTTTCACCATTAATGAGTGTGACAAATGTGTCTACATGGAAGGTAACTCTGACTCATTTGTTATGATATGCCTGTATGTAGATGACATGTTGATCACATGGAGCAATCCTAGCATAATTCTAGAGACTTAGAACACGTTGAAATAATGTTTCGACATAAAGGATATGGGTATCGCAGATGTCATCTTAGGGATAAAAATCTCTAAGACGTCTGACGGACTGGTCGTATCTCAGTCTTACTACATCAAGGATATTTTGAGAAAGTTCGAGATGTTTGACAGTTCGCCTATAAAGTCACCAATGGATAGAAATCAAAAGTTTGATAAAAATCGTGGTGCACCCATATGCCAAGAGCAATATGCATAGGTGATCAGTAGTTTGATGTACATAAAAACTGCACCCGACCTAATATTGCTTTTACAGTCAACAAGTTGGCTAGGTTTACCCGTAATTCGAGTGATGATCATTGAAAGGCGTTGAATCGGGTACTTCAATACATGAAATACTCACTAACTTACGGGTTGCATTATTTGAGATATCCAGCTGTACTAGAGGGGTACAGTGATGCAAACTGGATATCTTATATAGAGAACAACAAGTCCACTAGTGGGTATATATTTACAATTGGTGGTGGGGTTGTGTCGTGGAAATCCTCTAAGCAAACTTGCATCGCCCGATCCACGATGGAATCGGAGTTTATCGCTTTAGACAAATCAGGAGAAGAAGTTGAGTGGCTTCATGACTTCTTAGAGGATGTTCCTTGTTGGAACAAACTCATACCTTCTGTAATGATCCACGGCGACAGCCAGTAGGCTCTAGGAAGGGCACAGAATGCTATGTACAATGGTAAGTCTCGTCATATTTGACGGAGGCATAAGAGCGTTAGGCAGCTGATCACCACGGGTATAATATCCATTGATTACATAAAGTCAAAGGATAATATAGCAGACCCGCTGACAAAAGGCTTACCCAAGGATCATATATTCTGCATGTCTAGGGGAATGGGCTTAAAATCCAAAGTATAAGGACCAATACGGTGGTAACCCAACCTTACTGACTGGAGATTCCAGAAATTAGGTTCAATAGGAAAACTAAGTTGTAAAGGTTCAGTTGAATGCTTCGGTGGAAGCATGAGCACCTCGGATAGTGATTTCTGCAAAGAAACACCAAATCCAAAGTCGTTCCCGCGATTGACTATTAGTGTTATCTGCAGTGTGGGTGAAGGTTAAGTTTCCAAAATCTTTAATGATCCTCACCGGTTAAGGTTAGGTTTGGGAAAACTTTTAATGGTTCCTAACACTTGTAAAGTGGGGTATAATAGGATACCTTCTAGGAGACCACCTATTTAAGTGAGAGGACAAACCGTCTCAAATGAACGCACTTAAGAATCCAAGAAGTGTCCACGGCCACAACGGACAAAACATTATGAAGAATTGAGTAGAGGAAGTTGTTGTGTTGGTACCGTTGACTTGACTTACACTAAATACTGATGGTTCAAGACATCACGTTCACCGTGAGGTAAGTAATTCCGATAGTATTCAACTATGGAAGGTTCAAAGCATATGCTACCTATCCAGATGCAACATCAGTCCGCTGATAGATTGCTAGAAAAGACACCATGTGTGCGCGCCAAAATCTCTTTCAAGAGGGAATTGTTGGAAATTTACTAAATGTGGAAATAAGTATATCCCATTAATTTATGACTCGAACTATTGGGCCCGCACGTCGGAAACGTCGTTTCCACACACGTGCACACGTAGTGCCAAGTATCGCAAATTTTATTAGTGAAAGAGATAATGGTACGAATGTAATACGTTTGAGACATAGAATTATGGACGGTTATTGGCCAAATGACAAAGTATTGCACGTTAGTAAATGAAGGAAGAAGTGTACAAAGTGTAAAATGAAACGAGTCCAAAAAATTCCTGCGGAGCCGTGAAGGGCTGCGGCGGCACACCGTCGGAGCCGCGGCGCAAAATAGCTGGTCAGTTACTGGAGCCGTGGCGCTTCAGAGGCAGAATGCTGCGACAGGAAGTTAGAAAAATCTGACGTTTGGGCTAGTTTTGGAGCATTGATTCTCCATTACTTGCCACATGAATTCAACCATTATTTGGCTGAATGTAACCCCCTCAATCAAGTGCAATTACATGGCTATTGAAGGCCATTAGTTAGCTAGTTGAGGGATCTTTTACTTACACTATAAATTGAGGTCTTTGGCTCAATTGAAACACTACACTCAACACTTAGAAAAATACTCCAGATTTTCTGATTCTTCCTCTCTAGCAAAGTCACTATACTCAAAGTTCTTCAAGAGTAACACTTGAGTTTCCTTTGCTCATTTGTTAAAGTTGCTGTTGTATCTTGGGAGACTATTGCTCGATACCGTAAAAGGAGATATACGGGGCAATCTTGTCTTAAAGACAGAGTGTCATCACTCGACTTAGCAAATCACACAAGCAGTTTTTAAGGTTTTGATTTCCAGTTTTATTGTAATAGTTTGTTTATCCTTTATACTATTGTAATAGTTAGTTACTTCCCATTTCCTACAACAATTGTATCCCAACAGTGATCACATTCCACAACTTCAACACTCTTTCCGTCGGTTTATTTATAAAATAAAACTGATGTAGTCTGTCAGTTTATTATATATTAAGTTTAATTTAATTTAATAAAATTGACGGACGATGTTTGTGTTTTTATATTTATTTTGACAAAATTTTACGCGCAAATCCCACAAAAATAAACCGACGTAATCCATCGATTTTAAATAAAAGAAATTCAAAAATATTTAAAATCGATGGACTGCGTCGATTTTTAAGCCGACGCTGTCCGTCGATTTTTTTCCATCGAAATTTAACAAATTTTCAGTAGCGCAAATGCAAAGTAGTACTTTACATTTTCCATGTATACATATCATGTAGTAGAATATTGAATAATTCTATGCACATAAGTCAAATTGAGTTAGTTGACCACCACCATGGTGTATATATAGTGGAATTGTTGGATTCCTTTACCCTTAATCAAAAATCTTGAATTTAAACTTGAAAAAATAAGAATTTTTTGATAGAAAGTGTTATGTTTTAACTCCTTGATAGTCTACTCAACACTAATCCAAATTAGTCAAGTATGGTTAAAGAAAAAAGTATATGTGATTAGTTGGGATCAACCTTCGTGTGAAGTCTGTACTTTCCTCCATTATATATTTCATTAATGTTTTGTTACTTTCTGCCCCAAGATTCAAAAAGTATCCCAATCAAGAGTCCTTTTTAGTTTTATGTATTCCAATCTGTTATACAACAAATGCAATGATAAAGACAAATTAGTGATTAATCTAATAAGCGCAATCTAGCTTATTATTTAAAATAGCTACTAAACTTTGTAGGCCTCCTTAGCCTATCATACTAGTAGGCGCAGTATTGCTTTATAATCCTCTATCGTTTGATTTCTGTTGCTATGTGTTCTTTAGTGTATTTTGTTTATCTTATTTACATGCGTTAGTTACTGCTTCATTTTTCAAAATGCGATATCATGACTTATTTGCTTTTGTTACCAACATTTCCATAATGCTTTAAATTTCTTGTCCGGGTCTGACCGTTTCTCTTGCTTTGCTTGTGCTTATGCTTTGTCTTGAGCCAATGGTCTTTCAAAAATAGCCGTTTTACCTACCAAGGTAGAGGTAAGATCTGCGTACACTTTATCTTCCCAAACCCCACGTTGTGGGATTCTACTAGGTATGTTCTTGTTGTTGTTACTAAACTTTGTGTTTGAATATTTTTAGGGGCAACAGATCTAACCATCGATCCAAAGAAGATTAATATTTTTGAACATGCACCACCACGTGATTTTGCACCCCAAAAGTCATCTAATTTAGGAAAAGAACATTAATTGTTTTTCTCATAAGAAGATATTTCCTATATAAGCCCATATAAATATCTATTTTCCTTTTATATTGACACTATCTATCACACCCCAATCTTGGGGTGGTCGGCACCCGACACCCTAAGCCCGAGCGTACCAATCCTTATACTTGTAACACGTTCTGACATAACATGGGCCGACAAAGCTTCTGATGAATGACTACTTATCAAGACACAATCACATGCACGCATAAAAGGCCCATCCTATACATATATATACAACAAGGCCGATATAAACACAGTGAGTCTACTAAAGAAGCTGGCAAGGCCACATAAGTCCACTATACACAAAACAACTGTCTACAAGCCTCTAGAGAGTATGTCAACAACATTTGGTCGGGACAGGACCTCGTCATACCTTACATACATGTATGCAATCATCATACCTATCAGCTCACTAGACAACTCCGGAAGAAAGGAGCGAGACAACCTTCAGTTGAGTCGAGTCACCTACTGCGATGAATCGTCTACATCTCTATCTATACATGCGGGCATGAAATGTAGTGCCCCAAAATGGGACATTAGTTTGAAAGATGTATTGAATATGTAAGGAAGAGACTGTAAACAAGTACAATACTGTAAATGAGGCATAAGCTGAAACTGTAACTGAATGTATAACTGTAAGATAGAGCAATAGAAAGACAGCATGTACTCTGAGTGCCTCTATGGGCCAGAATGTGCATATATGAAATATAATCGTGCATATATAACGTCGTATGCCTCTCTGGGCAGTATTATTAATATCATATATGTATAAACTGCGCAAGTAGTGCCATAAGCCTCTGGGCGAAATATCATCAATCTAATATCTGTATAACCTCATATATAATGTCATAGGCCTCTGATGGTAATATAGATATATAATATATGCATATGATAACCTTTTAAGGAACATAAAATATTCTTTTGAACCCGTCGGAGTGACATAATGTCGTTCTTTTGCCGACTCCCTTATGAGGGTTACATATTACCTTCCTTTCTCATGTGAATCAATAAGAACAATATGATGTACAATCTACTTAACCTTCAAGAATATCATCATGGAACCTTGTTATATCAAATTAAGCTCGACTCGATAGGAAACAAATAGTAGATTTAACCAAGAGCAGCTAAGAACCATAACCAAGTGACATAATAAGTCATGAATACATTCTTGGCGATTAGGAATGGAGTATATATATATATATATATATAAGCCTAGCAAGTGTCATTTTCATGTCTATCATGCCAAAAAAGAGAAATGTAAGCCTTACATACCTCGTTAGCAGGGCGACAATACTCCTACGGTGTCTCACTCATTGTAAAATCGTTGACCTAAGAAAATAAGATAATCCATATCAATATTCAATCGATGGCTTTAAGATTTTGGCGTTGCGACATTTTGTCGAACACTTTGCGTGCATACTCTATCCTATCTTGTTTTCATGATACTTGAGATCTTCTTACCCCTTCTACACTAACACAATATCATCAACACTATAAAAATCATACTCCATAAAATCTAGCCAAAGTTACTCCAAGAATCTCATTAAACCATCCAACAATTTACACAACAACTACCATGATCAACTATAGAGTTTGTCCCAATTCCTCCATGGACTTCTTTACCAAAATATCATCCTAATATAGGAGAACATAAGAATACTAGAAACAACAAGAATCATACATTAAATTTTCAAGAGACTCTTCATACAAAAGCTCATTCCGATTCTTCTAACTTTCGAATTGTTCCGACAATCCAAGGGAGTTTCCGAGATGATCCAAGCTTGATTGAGGGAGAATTCACCTCCAAATCTTGTAAAATGGTTATTCAATGATAATTTACCTTGGGATAATATTTGAGAGCATGTAGGTTCAATTTGGAGTGAAAATGAAATAAAATAAGGAGGGTTCGAGATTGGGCTTAATATAGGGTAGCCCACCACCTCACATATGCGCCTGCATATGCGTCCGTATATACCACCTCATATGGTGGCAGTGGGGTGGTTAAAGGATGGCTTTAATCTGTTGTGGCATCTGCGAGGTGGAATGAGTTCTGTGGGGTAAAATATTTAGCGTATTGTCCTATCTTTGTCAAATTTTGTCGAGATGTGATTCCTTTGATCACAATGACTTATAACCATACATAGACCTTATTAACATCTATTTACATCTTATGTGACTCTCGGAATGGGGCTCGAGTCATCAAAACTTAAATCGGTTAATCGAGTTCTGAAACGGGTACGAAACAATGAGTATAACTCAGAATCTTTTGGATATGCTTTCAACTTTGGCCCAAGGCCTTCCTCATCCCTTTTAATGGTTGTTATACTGTTCTCATCTTACATGAGCTTGGCATGAGCACTCAACGTAAGGATTGCAAGCATGAATGGCGTAACGACTCTTTAAACTCTTATGATTCCTTTGATTTCAACTCGAACATTCCTTAATCTTTCTAATAGATCCTTTTTCCTTATCATAGGCTTCTTAACTTAAGGTACATTCGATATGCATATTCACGAGGTGTAACACTATCTCTCCTTAAGTTAGTAGGTTAGCCTCTCTCGAGTTTAGGTTTTGATAAGATTTACTAGCCATGACAAGGAGATAATCGAGGGAATATTATCGCAATAGTATCGCTATGCGATCAGGAGGTCACGATCTTAAATCGTGGAGTATTTTGCATAACTACAAAGTAAAGCTGCATATAATTACCCAAATGTTGTTAGGCCTTTCCACCAATCCGCACTAACTGAAGTTTAGTGTACCAAACTTCCCTTTTAACTAAGGGGTGAGGAGGGTGGAGGGTGGGGGGGGGGGAGTCGTAGCAACACCACCTAAAATATTAGTATACAACAACTAAAGAAGCAAATGATGAAATGATAGTTTTTCATAACATAACTAGTATAAAATATAAAGGGCATTTCGTATAAAATATAGTACTTTGCATTGACTTTTTTGCTTTCGTCAATTTTGTCTAATATCCTTTGTTGTGCTTTTTCTTGAGCCGAAGGTCTTTCGAAAATAACCTCTACCTCCCAAGATAGGGGTAAGACCTGCGTACACTCTATCCTCTCCAGGCTTCACTTGTGGGATTACACTGGGTACATTGTTGTTGTTGGAACTTGTATGGAATTAAGAAGAAATAAAGTGATCAACGGATAGAAAATTCAAATCAAATGTTGCAACTTTTCACAAAGGTTGCAACTTTTCACAAATGTTGCAACTTTTCAGAACAATTACAACCTTTGGTATGAATGGTTGTAACTGTTCATATGCTACTCTATATAAAGAAAGTTGATCACTTGGTTGGAGATATACACAACAAGACAGAAAAAACTACAATCAATCAGTTTTTTCACAATTAATGATTTAAGATTGTGGCTTCTACTTCTTCTTCTTAAAAAAAAGTTTATGAAGAACACATATAGTAAATTCGCCAGAAGTGAAGTTCTTGTGCTAGAACTCTCACTTAGATAGTTGTATCCTCTAGACAGACGTCTGTAAAACTGCAGCACAAGTGGGGGCGAATTTTTGTCTTAGGACACTGCATCAAGCAGGCCTATATCGACACCAAGTTAGTATGTGTTTTCAATTTGCTGAATTTATTGTTGTTGATTTCAAGTTATTTTGAGTTATTATTATATTATTGTGCTCAATTCATTTCATCATTGATGATATTAGATTGAAACTAACAATCTAAGACAAAAATTACTATTAAAAAAAAATCCAGATTTTTTTTCCTGATTTGTTGAGGTTGCAAATTTTTTCAGAGAATTCAATTTCCTGATTTGCAAAGATGGATCAATCTGGATCGTCAATGGTAAAAAACCATGTTGAGAAACCTGAGAAATTCAAAGGTTCTGATTTCAAACGCTGGCAACAGAAGATGTTGTTCTACTTGACAACTCTTCACGTGACAAACATATTGATTGCTGAGGCTCCTATGGCTTTGTCAGAAGGAGAAGGGGAGAATACTCCGACTGATGCGGAGAAGGTTGAAAGGCTGAAAGACATTCAAACTTGGGAAAGTCAGGAGTTTCTTTGCAGAAACTATATTCTCAATGCCTTGGATGATTCTCTCTACGACATCTACTCCATGTTCAGAACGGCACGGGAGTTGTGGCAATCATTGGAGAACAAGTACAAAACTGAGGTTGCTTGTTCCAAGAAGTTCTTCATCGAAAAGTTTCTGAACTTTAAGATGAGTGATGCCAAGGTAGTTGTCAAGCAAGTGGAGGAACTCCAAATCATTGTTCATGAGTTAGAGGTTGAATGTATGTGCCTTAACCCGAACTTCCTTGTTGGTGCTATTATTGAGAAATTACCTCCCTCATGGAAGGATTTTAAGGTTTATCTTAAGCATCTAACCGAGGAAATGAATTTTGAGCAATTGGTTCTGAAATTCGAGTTGAAGAGGATAATCGGAAGAATGAAAAAGGCAGATGTTGTTTCATTGGAGCATAATGCCAACATGGTTGAAGGCAATGTTTCTAAGGCCAAGTTTCAGAAAGGCAAGGGCAAATTTAATGGTGCCAAGCCATCTTTTGCAACCGGGAGCATTCGCCCCATAAAGGACCAATGCATTCAAGAAACCACAACCAGGACTCTGTTGGGTATGTGGCAAACCTGGACACAGAGCAAAAGATTGTCGCCTTCGCAAGAATCAAGGTGGTGGTGTTGGAGGTTCGAGTAATGTCAACTAATCCAACCAAGCTGAAACTAAAAACCAATTCATTGGGGTAGTGGTTGCTCAAGAAAATCTGGTTACAAATTCAACCGATTGGTGGATGGATACGGGGTGCTACAATGCACGTATGTTTTGAAAAGGATATGTTTTCATTCTACCAGACCATCAAGGATGGAGAACCATTGTTCGTAGGGAATGCTGCTTCTGTGAAAGTGGAAGGAAAAGGGAATGTGACTTTACAACTCACTTCCGGGAATGATCTTGTGCTCACTAATGTGTTGCATGTGCCTGAAATTTGTAAGAATTTGATTTCTGGGCCTGTTCTTAGTAACAAGGGATTCAAAATTGTATTTGAATCTGACAAATTTGTACTCACCAAGTGTGGGTTGTATGTAGGGAAGGGTTACCTCAGTGAGGGACTCTTCAAACTATCTGTTGTACCTACTAAGATAATTGCCATTATTAATGAAAATGCAGGCACTAGCACTGCTTCTATGTATATGGTTGATTCCCCTTCTTTATGGCATTCACGATTAGGCCATGTTAATTATCACTCTTTACAAAGAATGGTGAAGTTAGGCATATTGACAAATTGCTCTATGAACAAAATGACTAAGTGTGGAGTTTGTATAGAATCAAAATATGCAAGTCATCCTCATAAATCTGTAGTGAAATCAAATGAAGTGCTTGGTTTAATTCATAGTGATTTATGTGATTACCAAGCAACCCCATCTCGTGGAGGAAGAATTACTATATATCATTCATAGATGATTGCAGTAAATTTTGTTATGTATACTTAATACATACCAAAGATGAGGCTTTGAACATATTTAAAACATACAAAGCAGAAGTGGAAAACCAACTTGACAAAAGAATTAAGATTCTAAGGTCAGACAGAGGTGGTGAATATCAATCAAATGAGTTCAAAGAATTCTGTTCTACTCATGGTATGGTTCATCAAACCACTGCACCATATACTCCAAAACAAAATGGAGTTGCCGAACGTAAGAATAGAACATTGAAGAATATGATGAATTCAATGTTGATTAGTTCGGGTGCACCCCTTAGTCTATGGGGTGAGGCGTTAATTATTGCAAATATGATATTGAACAAAATTCCTCAAAAGAAAAATGACCAATCTCCCTATGAGTTATGGAGAGGAAGATCGCCTACTTTCAAAAGGATGAAAGTGTGGGGTTGCCTAGCGAAAGTTCAAGTTTCCTTACCAAAGAGAACTAAACTTGGACAAAAAATGGTGGATTGCATATATATTGGTCATGCCAATAATAGTGCAGCATATAAGTTTTTGGTGTATCATTCCGATGTTGAAGGTATTCACAAAAACACACTTATGGAATCTGCTGAAGCATATTTTTTTGAGGATATTTTTCCTTACAAAGACAAGGATAAAAGTGTTCCTGATTATAAGAAAAGGACACTACCTCAAGATGAGTCAAACCAAAACACTAATAATGATAACCAAGGATGAGTAAACGTGGGAAAATTGCCAAAGATTTTGGACTAGACTTCATGACCTTTTCCGTTGAAGGAGAACCTCAAACATATAGGGCTGCTATGGACTCATCCGAAGCACCTTATTGGAAAGAGGCTATTCAAAGTGAGGTAGAATCCATTGTGCAAAATAATACATGGATATTGATTGATCTCCCTCCGGGACAAAAACCAATAGGCCATAAATGGATTTTCAAACGGAAATTAAGGTCTGATGGTACTATAGAAAAATACAAAGCTCATATAGTAGCAAAAGGGTTTCGACAAAAAAAAGGTGTAGATTTCTTTGATACCTACTCACCAGTAAAGAGAATTACGTCTATAAGAACGTTAATTGCTATAGCGGCGATTCACAATTTGGAAATACACCAAATGGGTGTGAAGACCGCATTCTTGAATGGTGAATTAGATGAAGAAATTTACATGGAACAACCCGAAGGGTTTGTTGTTAAAGGTCAAGAATGAAAGGTTTGTAAATTGATTAAGTCTTTATACGAACTTAAACAAGCTCCAAAGCAATGGCATGAAACGTTTGATAATACGTTATTATCAAATGGTTTTCAAATAAATGAATGTGATAAATGTGTCTACATTAAACAATGTAAAGATGCATGTGTCATTATATGCTTATATGTTGATGATATGCTAATTATGGGAACGTATAAAGATGTAATTAACCAAAATAAGAAGATGTTGCATGCCGCTTTTGATATGAAAGATATGGTAATAACGGATGTCATTCTTGGTATTAGAATTCAAAAGAGTTTTGATGGTTACATCTTAACACAATTCCATTATGTTGAAAAGGTCCTTAGAAAATTTGGACACTATGATGATCGACCGGTTGTTACACCATTTGATCCCGCTAGTCACCTTAAGAAGAATGAAGGTGAAAGTGTGTCTCAATTGGAGTATACACAAGTTCTTGGAAGTTTGATGTACATAATGAATTGTATGAGACCGGATTTAGCATATACAGTGAGTCGACTAAGTCAATACTCACATAATACTGGAAATGATAATTGGTTTGCACTAATAAGAGCACTCCGATATCTACACCATACAATGAACTATGGATTGCATTATACAAAATATCCTCATGTGTTAGAAGGATATTGTGATGCTAATTGGATTTCCAACCAGTCGAAAAGAAAGTCCACAAGTGGTTATGTATTTACACTTGGTGGAGCGTCGGTATCTTGGAAATCATCAAAGCAAACGGTAAATACGCGATCAACTATGGAAGTAGAGTTTGTAGCCTTAGACAAAGCTGTCGAAGAGGCAGAATGACTCAGAAACTTCCTAAAAGGTATTCCGTTGTGGATCAAAACCTGTGACCGCCATTTGCATACATTGTGATAGTATGGCTGCCCGACGAGGGCAAAGAATCAGATATACAATGGCAAGTCGAGACATATAAGGCGACGTCATAATACAATACGAAGCTTGCTGAAGAATGGAATTATTTCCATTGATTATGTGAAATCAAAGGACAATATAACGGATCCTTTGACAAAAGGCCTTAACAGAGAGAAAGTCGTATTTACATCGAGGGGAATGGGCTTAAAGCCAACACAATGAGTCGTTAACTGGCGAAAACCTAACCTATCATAATTGGAGATCACATGGTTTAGGTTCAATAGGAAAACTAGTTGGGGAAGACTCAAGGAGCATAAAACACACATATGCTCATTCCTATGGTGTACTAAGTGTGTTAATCCATTGATGTTTTAAGGGCTGAATCTTATTCTTAATAATACTAAAAGCCTTATGGTGGGATAGTACGGACTATTCTTGTTTGGTATTACCTATATGAGATTGATCTGGGGTCGCATCTGGGAGAACCGATATGGCTACGTTCTCTAGAAAATCTCACGAAGAAGGAGTTGTTCACGACCGAAATGAACTCAACCGTAAGAATTGAAATATGTTGATATGATATGTGTGATACTTGTTGTCTTGATTTACTACAAAACGTGAATAGTTCAAGACATTTCGTCCACTATTTCACAAAGTAGATCCGTTAGGTATTCACTACGAACGGTTCAAGTCCAAAAGACACCGTTTTCGATGCATGTCATATCGCGTTGTTCATAAATAACGAAAAGTTCCTTATTATCTTATTTTCTATCCAAATGTGGGGTATTGTTGATGTTTGAATAGAAAATGTGGGGTATTGTTGGAACTTGTATGGAATTAAGAAGAAATAAAGTGATCAACGGACAGAAAATTCGAATCAAAGGTTGCAACTTTTCAGAACAATTACAACATTTGGTATGAATAGTTGTAACTGTTCATATGCTACTCTATATAAAGAAGGTTGATCACTTGGTTGAAGATATACAAAACAAGACAGAAAAAACTACAATTAATCAGTTTTTTCACAATTAATGATTTAAGATTGTGGCTTCTACTTCTTCTTCTTAAAAATAAGTTTCTGAAGAACACATATAGTAAATTCGCCAGAAGTGAAGTTCTTGTGCTAGAACGCTCACTTAGATAGTTGTATCCTCTAGACAGACGTCCGTAAAACTGCAACACAAGTGGGGGCAAATTTTTGTCTTAGGACACTGCATCAAGCAGACCTCTATCGACACCAAGTTAGTATGTATTTTCAGTTTGTTGAATTCATTGTTGTTGATTTCAAGTTATTTTGAGTTATTATTATATTATTGTGTTCAATTCATTTTATCATTGTTGATACTAGATTGAAACTAACCGTTGTTATTGTCGTTGTATTTTCTTTGCATGATTGGGTTTTAATACAATTTATTAAGTACAAGAATATATGGATATCATCCCGTAATTTTTGTCTATTTTTTTTTCTCTAGGAAATGAAATTATTAGAACAAGCCTTCCTTTAATTTGACGTTTTCATGGAAAGTGGAATACCGATAGGGGTTGACATTTTCCAAACCCAAAGGACCGGGTTCCAAATGTTTATTCCAAATAAGATTAGTATAAACATAAAATACCTTTTATTTGAAATCCATTTGTCCACATTGTGGTTAAAATATTGAGCAACTTCTAATTAAGTGAATATTCTATGAACCACGGTCACCTATCCATGTTACTGATTCTAGCCACATTGGCAAGTGGCCAATCATGCTATCAATATTATATTATATACCTATTATTGTTGTTATTATTTTCTTTTTGAATTTAAGTTATATACCGTGTAAAATTTTTTAGGGCACTCAAACTCAAAGAATATCTATAGATAAAAAAAGGAAGTCAGGTGCTTTAAATTTTTACTATATGTGGGGTCCTGAGAAGACCTGGACCACATTTTATCTTGCATAATTTTATAAGAGACTATTTTCATGATTTAAATTCATGACCTTCTGATAACATGGCAACAACTTTACCAATTACTCTAAAGCTCCCTTCAAAAAATATCTATAGGTAAATGTATTAAACTGTGAAGATTTATAATTTTAAAAATAAATACTCCTTAGATAATCTGCTACATCAGGTCAAGGTGACAAATTTCTTATAATGCTATATATATTTAAATATTTAAACTTTTTCTTTCTATAATGGAGAAACTCCCGAAGGAATAGCACTCATGGTTCAAAACTCTATTGATAATGGGCTGCTCCTCCTTTTTGTCAATGTTTTCACTAAGTCTTCAATTATTAATATCAAATTGAAGAATGGAACTTCCTGCCTGATGTGCGCATGATGAGCTGTTCTGCAACTTGGTTTTCTCCGGTCTACTATAAAAATTAAACTTGTACTCCTTCGGTCTAAATTTAATTATCTTTTTTTTTTTTTAGTTTGTTGAATGCTTCTTTTTATATTTAATAATTTTAATAAATTTAATACCACGAGATTAAATTTTTAATTGAAGAGCGCAATTTTCAAAACTTTCCTTTATTTCTTAAAATTGATGCTTAGTAAAACTAATGCCTTGAATTGGGACGGAGACGGAGGGAGTACATGAACTTCATTTTTTTCTCAAGAATGACTGTTAGATGTTCTTTCTTCTTTATCACAATTTTGATCTCGATTTTCACCATAGTTGAAGGTCGTGTTCTTAAACTTGAAGGTTCAGATATTAGTACTCAATGGATTTCAGATGGAGTAGTTGAATACAATTTCAAGAATCAATCAGATTATTATCTAAGTCTAGGTAGCTTGAAGGAACTTTCTTCAGGGGAATGTCATCATATATATGGTTATTTCCCATGTGCAGAGAATATTGGAGGGTATTTATTCATGATTGTCACATTTCAGTACTTGTTGATTCTTGGTGAGAAAGTACTGGCCATTGGAAGCAACAAGCTCTTTAGTATTCTTGATACTGGAATTTTTGGTGCAAGTATATTTCCAACACTTATAACTTGGCCAAGAATTGTTATGGCTTTCGGTAAGAATCTCTTACTTGATTACCTTTTTCATTCTCCAAAGGAAATGTCAAAGTACCACATTTATCCATCCGATTTAAGTTATATACATTGTCCTAGAGAATTTTCATCTTGTCAATAGAATTTAGGTAAAACTGTAAAAGGTCCAAACTTGTCCTTGTATTATCCAAAATTGCTCAATTTTGCCATTTGTTAGACTTTTGGTCCAGTCATACCCTTCTCGTTAGCAAATCGTCTCGTACTTGCTCTTATCATTAACAGAGTTTCAACATAACATAGGTGAACTCCATGTGTCTAAATTCTTTGAGAAAGGCCTTTTGACTATGGTTTATAAGTCAAAGGCGAAAATGAGACTTTAACATAACGGCAAGGTGAAATTAGACCAAAGTTTAACGGCGACAAAGTTGCTCAATTTCGAATAGTACAAGATTAGATTTGACCCTTTTCTCTTTTCAAAAGTACCATATCAAGTTTGCTATAACTAACCAGATGGTGTCATTAATGCATAGAACTCTTATTCATAAACTGTCATAAAAAATTGCGAATTAGTCCCCCCTATACCCCTTTAGGCATTAGAACAAAATGCAGAGTCTCTAAATTCTATATATAGGGACTTTAGCAAATTCTTCCTTGTTGGAAAATGCTAATTAGCCTTTGTTTTTTTCAGCATCTGGATTACTGGTTAGTAGAGAGCAAGCTCAAGTATCAGTATCTTCTGCACTTGGTTCGAATGTTGGTTCCAGTGTCTTGAACCTTACTGTGCTCTGGGGCATATGTGTCATACTTGGGAGGCAAAATATCTCAGGGAATTCAAATACACAAAGTAGTGCAGAATCCTCCTCTTCTACTTTGAAATTGGACGACTTGAAGAGTATGCTAATTTCCTTTTCATTATTTGAAGTTAGCAAAAAGAAAGATTTAAGCATCATAAGAATCATAACTTTATCTCATTTTTTGGTACATACAGGTAAAGGAGTCATAACAAACAATCTTACTGGTTATATAGCTGGAATCATGTTTCTCTCGCTTGCACCATTCACAATAATGCTATTCGGCGATATCATCAGTTCATCAGTAGGAAAGCGCATCACCATTCTTGTTGCTCTTATTGTATCAGTCACATTTTTACTGTCATATTTCACGTATCAGGTGATCAACAAAATCTTGATTCCTTTGAATCTTTGATGTAACATTTCTGCCAAAGTGATAGAATAATAAAGTTTGTCCAGAGAATTAGTGAAACCAAAATATGCATCCAATTGGTAATAACACCATGTTTATGTTTCTGATATGCGTAGATGTGGAATCCATTGATTCAAGAAAAGAGTTTAGAGTACATAAAACACGAACATCTGGTGCAAGTTTTTGTCCAGCATATCCAAAGGCAAGCTAGAGGAAATCTCTTTAAAGGGGGCCGTCCTGACATTAACACGCTTAAAAGGTAAAATTGTTAAATTTGGAAGTGTAAATATATTATTTTTTACACTGTCAGTGTATATAAATGAAGACTTAAAGTTAATACATATCACAATTCATTTATTGTAGCAGCATTTTGATCTATTTGATGCTAAACTAAGCAAGTAATTCAAGATAATTTCATTTTGCAGATTATTTGCCAAAACAGACACAGATAGGAGTCACTCAGTAACAGTCACTGAACTAGAAGAACTGGTAAAACAACTTGAATCTGGTTTGGTTAAAGTGGACAGTAACTTTGCCCTGTCAACACTGTCAAGGATATTCGACAAAAATAGAGATGAAAGGATAACCGAAGAAGAGTTCATTGAGGGATCCAAGAAGTTGATACAGGAAGCTAAGGACGATTCCACCTCGAAGAAACTGCTTGATGAGGCAAAAAATCATCTCCTTTTGCTCTCTTTCACTAATATACACACTAGGGGCTCGTTTTGTAACCAAAAAGATCACTTTTACTTAGTCAAATTAAAAGAATGCTGATAGAAAGGAGGAATTATATGATCATAATTGGTTTGAACTAGTAATATGATTTACTTTGCCTCTGCATATATATGCAGGTAGTTAAGGCATACATGGAGGGACAACGAAAAGAGATAGTTAAAAGTGAGGAGCTCATACCAAGAGTTTTGAAGCAAATTCAGAACCAAGCAATTGAATCCAAAAACCTTCTAAAAGATGATGGTAGCCCCAACATCGAATTCATTAAAAGGTATGCAATATTTTCTCAGGTTCTGAACCATATTTTCAACGAACTCAGAATCTTGATCCATACATCTCAGTTCAAGTCTGTCTCAAATGAGAAATTTCACAAGTTCCTGAGGATCAATATCTCATTAATCCTTATCATCTGACTGTGTTACAGACTTTTCCGTAAGTTAGATGGTGATCACAACAATTATTTAATACCGTCAGAACTGGAGAAGCTAACGGAAAATGTCAAATTCAGACGGGCACGTCTAGGCCATAAAGGCTCTGACAAAGAAATCATGAAGAATTTCGATCAAAATGATGATCACATGATCGATGAAAATGAGTTTCTCCGTGGTATGACATATTGGCTTCGTAATGCCAAGCAATCTACCAAAGAACATCATGATACGGTAAAAAATAACTCTAGCTAAAATGCTTGTATCTTGTGTGTGATGTATGTACTACTGGATAGGCGGAGCTAGAATTTTGAATTTATGGGTTTAGAATTCTAGAAAAATAACTTATTGGGTTCTGGACAAATTATTTACACATATCAAGTGAATTTTGAAACAAAAATAAAGAATTTGCGCCAAAGCTACTGGGTTGTCGAACATGTTAACAGAACTGTAGCTCCGTCACTGTGTACTACATTTTTTGACAGATAAGGTTTGTTGGAACTAATTTTCTGCAGGTGATGTGGGGAGAAGTTGACAAGTTCTTAGATGAGGTAGAAAGAGAAAACAATAAACGTTTCAACCACTCTTTGGTGTTAAAATGGGCATTCTGCAAGTCTGCGCTGCAAGTGATTTTAGGCATTGCTATATTAACATTGTGTGCAGATCCAATCATGGATAACATTATACGACTGGCACATGCAATTGGCGTGCCTTCTTTCTTCCTGTCATTTGTCATAGTACCTCTTGCTGTCAATGCAAGAACTGCAATAACAGCAATAACCTTGTTATCTTCAGCAAACCAGCAGAGTTCCACAACTTCTTCTTTGACATTTTCCGAGGTCTACATGTCTTTCCTGTTTATTTTCTCGCTAAACCTCCAGTAAAGTACTTACTTTTCTCTTTAATTTGTTTTACAAGCAGATTTATGTGGGGGTGATCTTGAACAATATTATGGGGATGTCAACGGTGTTAACTGTGTTGTACGTGAAGGACTTTAGATGGGAGTATTCAGCTGAAGTGTTGGTATCTATGGTGGTCTGTGCTGTAACTGGCCTTTTTGCATTCATCCGTACCACTTATCCACTTTGGACTTGTATCGTAGCTTTCTTGTTTTATCCTATTGCACTTGTACTACTTTATATTTTCCAATAGTTACAATCTAATTGTCGTTGTAATTAGAATCCAATACTACTCAAAGTTATTCTACTCATGAAGTGTTTATAGTTGCATATGGATGGTAATTCTACTCAATAACTACTGCTTGATGCTGTAATTTAGATCCACTAATTAATCTCAAATTCTTTTAGTTTTTGTAGTTTTGAAGTTCTTATTCTTTCAGCTCTGTCCACACTAACTCATAAGAATAATGAAAGAAATAATCCCTTGATTATTTTCATTAATGAAAGAGTATATATACAATTTACAATTTCCATAATAGAAAAATCCTATTCCTAGTCTACTTCCAAAACCTTATTCTATTTGTACAATAATTATACAATTATGGTAAGTGTACAATTCTAATTATATACAAAATTGTCCTAAAATCAATGCACCAACCGTGATATACTTATGGTAAGTATATCACGGGTATACTAATTATCACACCCCCGCAGTCATAGCGGGCGGTCTTCGTACGTTGAGACTGTCCCTAAAATCTTCAAAAAGGACAGAGGGAAGACCCTTTGTAAAGATGTCTGCAATTTGATACATGGAAGGGACATGGCAACCGCGTACTTGTCCACGAGCTACCTTTTCGCAAACAAAGTGAATGTCCATTTCGATATGTATAGTGCACTGGTGCTGAACCGGATTACCAGAAAGGTAGATGCCACTAACGTTATCAAATAAACCAAGGTAGCTTTCTAAATAGGACAATGAAGCTCTAAAAGCAAATTACGTAACCAACATGATTCAGAGACCACATTGGCAACCCCTCGATACTCGGCCTCTGCACTGGAGCGGGATAAAGTCGACTGACATTTTGTAGACCAGGAGACCAAGTACAAAAAAGACATGGCATAAGGTAATTGTACAAGGTGTAGGATGCGGTATAAAGATAATGTTCTGGTGATTTTTGGGTGTTAAATGTCGACAATGATGTCTAAGTATTGATCATAACAAGTGAGATTGAATAAGTGTTGTGATATTTGTAGAAGTAAAATAGCTTCCGCCTATATGTGATGGAAGCCATTTTCCTCATTTGACAACTTTTTTCTGGAATACATTTGTACATTTCACATCCTACTAAAAATAGCTCAGATTTGGTTGCAGCTGTAATAAGCTTGACCTGTTACTAGTGTTCTAAATTAATGATTGCGGTCTCTGATACTTATTGCCAGCATTCTGGTTTCACTGGGGATTGGAGTGCAGCGTTGAGTAACTGATTTGGCTAGGCTCGTTATTGTTTGGGTTCTTCTCTGTCCTAAGAGGGCTCACAAGTTTATTTTAACCAAGTGATGATTTTATGTCGGTAAAGGTTTAATTCTCTCTTTCAATTTTGTCATTGGAATACTTCAGGAGAATGTATGGAGTAGCTGGATATAACTCTCAAGGGTCACTTGACTTGTCTGTTTTTCATCTTACCTGACTTTGCAATGAAGTTGGTAAATCTCTCCTTTGATCCTTGTTGGGTTACTGGATACTATTGGAACTGAACTCAAGTATATTATCTTTGGTGATTGTCTAGAAGTTTTTCTAGTATAGTGAAACACTCGTATGTTAGTGTAGGGATAAGTTGTAAGATTTAGCGAACGTCTATCTTTGTATGGTAGTGAGGCTGTTTTCGATAGACTCTGAAAATGGCATTTCTCATACTAGAGCCGCAAATTTGACTAGCTCATTTAGACTCTGAAACAACAACATACTTAGTGTAATCCCACTTGTAGGGTCTATCAGAAACATCTCTATTCCACAGAGGTAGGGGTAATGTCTGCGTACATCCTACCTTCCCCAGACCCCACTTGTGGGATTACACTAGGTATGTTGTTGTTGATTCAGAGTCTAAATGAGCTAGTTAGATTTGCGGCTCTAGTATGAGAATCTTTGTGTATGATGTTCAGTGGTTGCCATAGCTGATAGAAGAACTGGCTACTGACTTCTTTCTACATTACTCTCTTTCATTTGCTTCTGATGGAGACTTATGGATCGGTCAATTTTGGGCTCTGATGGCTACAAATCTATGTCCGGTGAAGCTACATCTTTGGAAACTCATGATAATTTAGGAACCTCATTAATAAGATATCCTTAGGGAGACACGTGATTTGACTCGATTTGAAGGATCACTTGGAAAAAAATCTCAGGTCTCAGTACATATTCTGTATGTAGCTTTGGTGGATGCTAGGTCTCTGTAATACGTCTTTCTCCATTCCTGAGGAGAACAAGTAAAGTAGCAAGAATGCAATTGTTTGCTGACATCCTTTCAAGCTTGATAATCTCTCTGAAAGTTTTGAGCTGGTTGCTCTTGTATTTGAGGTAAAGTGGAAGTCTTGTTTCATATCGGCCACACCCCACTCATTTTAATGATGTACAGGCCAAGTTAATATTCAGATTTTGACAGTGAGGTGGTGGCATTGTCATGAATAATATTAGGAATCCCACCAACAACACCTTGGGCAATGACTAGTATCTTTGGTATGGCAATAGCATTCGCTCGGAGGATGAACCCTCTGTTATTTTCCAAGGATTTTTGGCAATAGTATGTTAAAACTATATACAGCAGAAACAACAGTTGCTTTACCAATTAAGACTGTTGGAGGAGAAGGAGAGCTTTTGAAAGTGTAGAGTCTAGTTTCTCTCTGTTGAGTAGTAGTCTTCGTTCCCTATTTTCTTTTGGTGCACCCAGAAAGTTCCTTATTATATAGACGATTGAGTGGAGTTTGTAGAGAATCATATTTTGTAAATTCTTTACTTTTTGGTAGGTCTCTTGTATACGGCCGTTATGGCCATGTTTATGAATGAAAATATAAAAAGACTGGGAGAGGCAATTTGTGTTATTCCATAAATCAGTGAGGTTAAAGAAATTGGCAACAACCTTCACATCATCGACTTACTATTTAATAGGGAAACATAGCTCAAATATATCTTCAGTAATGGAGAGCTCTAAAGAGTAATCTTGACATCTGACTTGCAATGTTGGCCTTTGGTCATTAGTCTCGCAGCTTATCTAACATGGTAAGGCCTGGTGTGAAACTACTACGGAGCAATTAGGTAACAAAATGAAAACAGGCATGTCCAGTAAGTCCATATTGATGTCTTCAGACTAGTGAGATGGTCTTTTTCTTCATAGAGGGGTCCTACTTTAATTGATATTTACAATAGTGAAGGGCACCAATTTCAGGTAAATAAATTTCTGAGGATTTCTCTGCCATATACTTCTTGCTTGACTCAAAACTACACCTACCCCAATAGCCCACACAAGGGGTTGTCTCCATCTTCAAACCAAGTTAGATAATCTCCTACATTAGACAGATCAACCAATTTGGATCTCCTTTTCTTATTTTTTTCCACAGGATATCACCTTTTGGCTTTCTTATTCCAGGAAAGTATGTAGTAAATAAAATTAAGGGAAAAATACCTCTGAATTATTTGAAATAGGTCAAATTTACTCCCCGTTAAGTTTTTGGCTCAAAAATGTCTCCGCCGTCACATTTTTGGCTCAAAACGCCTCCACCTAGCCAAATAGGTCAAAAATATACATCCTGCTAACAATTGCTTCAATACAAGAGAAAATGGACCAATTTTGCCATTTATTTAAAGTTCGTGACAAGTGCTCTTAATTGTCAAGACTTGAGCGAAAAAATATTAAATGAGATTACTTTAACTAATTTAAATGACAATTTTTATACAATGCCAATTTTATATAATATAAATGTTTAATTACCATCATTAGTTTTTTAACTAAATATTTATTCTACTAAATATTTAATTTTTTAACGGAAATAGTAGAATAAATAATGTTGTTATTTATTCTACTATTTCCGTTAAAAAATTAAATAATTACGCAAGTAAAAGTACATGATATCTTGTACAGAAATAATAACTCATACCTATTGCATAAGGAACTAGAAGAAAAACTGCCCCATTTTGAATAGCTTAAACACATATTTGCCCATTTTCCCTTGTTTTGGAGCAACCGCTAGTAATGAAGGATATTTTTGAGCTACTAGACTAGCTGGAGGATATTTTTGAGTCGCAACCCCCTCGGTCTTTACTAGCTCCGCCCCCGGGCGGAATCTTTCTTGTTCAATATCATTGAAAGAGTTTTGGCTAAAGTTTCTTCAGTTGCTGTATATAAGATCAGTCTAACTTTGAATGTTAAGACAGCTAAGAAAACTCCAAACACTCTATCCACTATCAAAGCTGTACTTTTAGATGCAAATGATTAGCAGGCAAAGAACCATGAAGTGAAAGATTGGCTGGAAAAGCTCAGAGATGTCGTTTATGATATCGATGATTTGATGGATGATTTATCAACACAGCTGTTGCTGCAAATTCATTTCCAGAAAAGCTTTAGGAACAAGGTAACAAAATTCTTTTCAAGTTCAAATCCAATTGTATATCAATTCAAGATTTGTAGAAAGGTAAAAGAGATAAGGGAGCTACTGAATGAGATTGCAGATGATAGGAAAAGTTTCCACTTCACTGAACACACTTATCTAGATCCAGTCGAGAATACTAGTAGAGAACAAACACACTCCTTTGTGAGGGCCTTAGTATTCTTGATCAGAAGCGCAGCATGCAGACCATTTGAGAGCGGTGTTACAGACGCTTCAAGATCATAAGCTATACGCTAAGTTTTCCAAATGTGAATTCTGGTTGAATTCGGTGGCCTTCCTCGGGCACATAGTATCAGATGACAGTATTAAAGTTGATAGTCAGAAGATCGAGACAGTGAAGAATTGGTCGAGGCCCACAACTCCTACTAAGGTATGCAACAAAGCTCTTTTCCTTTCTCATTGAAGTATGCAGCGAGGAATCGAAGGGATGAGCGAAGTTTCTTGGGCTTGACAGGTTACTATCGGAGGTTCATGGAGATATCATTGGTAGAGATGTTGATCAAGAAAACATTGTAAGACAGCTGATAGATTCTCATGATGAGGATAATATTTCTGTGATTCCTAATGTTGGACTTGGAAAAACCACACTTGTTAAGTTGGTTTATAACAATAATAGAGTAGTTCAGAAATTTGACCTCAGAATGTGGGTTAGTATTTCGGAAGATTTTAGTCTGGGCAAGGTAATTGAGAAAATTCTGAGGTCGGCAACAGGAGAGAATTTTGGCCACTTAGATATGGACCAATTATAGGAAATGCAAGATAAGGCTGCGTACAATAGACCCTCGTGGTCCAGCCCTTCCTCGGACCCCGCGCATAGCGGGAGCTTAGTGCACCGGACTTTTTTTTTTTTTTTTTTAGATATGGACCAATTACAAAGTTGTTTGAGCGAGGTTTTGCAGTTAAAAATGTAGTAAAATTGTTGTCACTACACGCAGTAAGATGGTTGCTTTGATTACTGGAACAATTCCGCCTTACTATTTGGGAGGACTCGCTATTGACTACTGCTTATCTTTATTTTTGAAATGTGCATTTGGAGAGCAGGACAATTTGTTTATTAATCTTGTAGAAATAGGAAAAGAAATTGTGAAAGAGTGTGGAGGAGTGCCTTTGGCTGTGAAAAACTTGGGGAGGTTGTTGTATATGAAAACAGACGAAAATGACTGGTTGCGGAATAGAGATACTGAGATATGGGAGATCGAACAGAAAAAATTTGACATTTTACCAATATTGAGATTGAGCTATGAATAGATGCCATCACATCTAAGACAGTGCTTTGCCTATTGCTCCATGTTATCCAAAGGTCAAGAGATACCGAGGGAGGACTTTATCAACCACTGGATTGCTCAAGGATTTATACAGAGTTCAAACAGAAACAGGAAGTTGGAAAATATTGGTAATCAGTACTTTGATGAGTTGCTATCAAGGTTTTGCTTCCTAGATGTGGTACAAGCTTTTGATGGAGAAATATTGGCTTGTAAGGTGCACAATTTTGTGCATGATCTTGCACAGTCAGTGCAGGTGAATTAAACACAATGCTTTCGTGGTTTCTGAAAGAGTTCGCCACTTATTTCTCCATGCAGAAGATATGTCTACGAAAAACTTCTCAAGATTTTTGCTTCCTTTGCGAAAGTTGAGGTCTTTCTCTTATTCCTTTAACGTTGGACCCGTAAACAAGTTTTTTGTCAAGACAACGTTAGTATATATTTTGAGCAACTATATATACTAACAAGAACTAGTTGCATTGACCATTAGGCCACATATTTGGGTGCTTTTACAGAACAAACACTTTTATCACCCAAATATGTGGCCTAGTGGTCAATGAAGTGAGTGCGGAAAAGAAAAAAAAAGAGAGGAAGTATATGCAAATTTTGCTCAGACCAGGGATCACAACCACTGGTCAAATTTAAGTTGCTGTGACACATTAGATTTGCATTGCTTACAATTAGCTTCTTCCACAAAAAAACGAAAAAAGTAAAAACTATCCCGATAGGGTAAAGGTCAATTGACTGCAGGTTCACATGACATCTTGTAAAGCACTACATTTTAGGCTAACAATTACAATTCAAGAGCACATGAATGATAGATCATACAAAGCTCTTCTACTGCTTGGAAATTAGTCCTCGACAAAGAGCAAAATATGTCATTTGCTTAAATCTTTATATCTCTACAAGTTTAATGTGCAAGATGTAGCATGAGGATGTTGATTACTGGTGAACATCAGCAATATGCATTTTATAATGCTTTGCCAATCGCGTAGCACTTCCACTGTTGAAGAGAACTGCTGAAGACATGTTGAACGAGTTCATACTTGTAGATTGTGTTCAAGGACTCTGACTGCTCTTTCGCTAGTTGTTCTTCCTCCAATTGACGCTACATGAAGAAAAGGAACCATTGAGGAAACGTAATACCCAGTACTTGTATTATAGCCACAAAACCAAATTTATGAGCAATTGAAAGACGAAAAAGTGAAAATTTACCTTGAGCAAAAAATTGGCCTGTTTTGCATGGTACATAACTATACCATTTAACGTAAGTTAGGATTCTTACTGTATTAGGATTTGTACAACTATATATATTGTGATTAATGAAATAAATCCCTAAGGGAAATTATTCCAATCTTACATGGTATCAAGAGCCTAACCCTAATCCTACTCTTCTTTCTTTCCAAAGCCGCCGACCCCCCCTCAACTTCTCTCTTCTCGGCGACGGCACACCTGGTTGCCACCATGTGCGAGGAATTTAATGCTTTAACCAAGCAGAACACATGGGATTTGGTACCTAGACCAGACGATATGAATGTTATCCGGTGTATGTGGCTATTTCGTCACAAGTTCAGAGACAGTGGTGACTTGGAGCGGTATAAGGCAAGACTAGTTGCCAATGGCACAAATCAGCAGGAGGGTATTGATTGCGGTGAGACATTCATCCCGGTTGTTAAATCAGCCACTATTCGTACCGTTCTCAGTATTGCTATGGGCATGCATTGACCGATTCATCAGTTTGACGTCACGAATGCATTTCTTCATGGGGATTTGAAAGAAACTATGTACATGCATCAGCCTCCCGGATTTGTTCATCCGGCAGTCCCGCAGTTTGTATGTCGTCTCAGGAAGTCATTGTATGGCTTGAAACAGGCACCCTGCGCTTGGTATGATCGCTTTGCCAGGTATCTTCTGCAGATCGGTTTTATATGTAGCAGGTGTGATAACTCTCTATTCACTTATCATCGCGGTAGCAACACTGCTTATTTGCTATTATATGTGGACGACATTGTTATCACTGCCTCATCCGACGCTTTGAAGAATGAAATCATTGCTCTACTCAAAACTGAATTTGCCATGACTGACCTGAGTATGCTAAGTTATTTTTTGGGTATATCAGTGATTAGATCTGCAGCTACTATATTCTTGTGTCAGCGTAAATATGCAGAAGAGATAATATACAGGGTTAAGATGGCAAATTGTAAAATTATGCCAACTCCGGTTGACTTGAAATCCAAGCTCAGCGCCAATGAGGGTGCGCCAATTTCTGATCCCACTTTATAACGGAGTCTTGCAGGTGCCCTTCAGTATCTTACATTCACTAGGCCAGATATTGCATATGCTGTTCAACATGTGTGTCTGTTTATGCACGACCCTCGAGAGTCCCATTTTACGGCCCTCAAACGTATTATCAGATACGTTAAGGGCACACTGGATTTTGGACTACATCTCTACTCCTCTGCCCCAAACAAGTTGCTCTCTTACACGGATGCAGATTGGGCAGGATGCCCAGACACACGTCGCTCCATCTCAGGATACTGTGTATTTCTTGGGGATAATCTTATCTCATGGTCCGCCAAGCGGCAGGCCACGCTATCCCGTTCGAGTGCTGAAGCAGAGTATCGCGGCATTGCTAATGTCGTTGCTGAGATCAGTTGGCTCCGAAATCTTCTCTTGGAGCTCCAGTGTCCACTGCGAAAGGCGTCTATAGTCTATTGGAACAACATATCTGCCATCTACATGTCTCACAATCCGGTCCAACATCAGCGGACTAAGCATATTGAGATGGACATCCACTTTGTACGAGAGAAGGTCGCCCTTGGTCATGTCAAAATATTACACGTACCTTCCTCATATCAGTATGCAGATATTTTCACAAAGGGACTACCGAGACAGCTCTTCACCGACTTCCGATCCAGCCTTAGCGTTCGGCCTCCTCCCGCTCCGTCTGAGGGGGAGTATTAGCGAATATTCTCCGAATATTTACTGTATATTTGTAATTATGATAGATGTATATTTAAGGTAACTTAGGATTCTTATTGTATTAGGAATCAACCATTTAAGGTAAGTTAGGATTCTTACTGTATTAGGATTCAACCTTTGTACAACTATATATATTGTGATTAATGAAATAAATCTCTAAGGGAAATTATTCCAACCTTACAATAGCCGCTTCAAAATCAGGATCACTGGATTCCCACCAGCAGCACACTATCCTCCTACCAGGTTTCCTTGGGCGGTCATCAAACATCTCAGCTACAGCATAACGTGCCCTAACAGGCCTAGGCATGCCCGAGATCATGAAAGGGGAATTGTGTATCTAAAAAAATGATTGGTTTTGCCTCATCTACTAAATCAGCTCGTCCCATGCTTTTCAGTTCAAGGTAGGCCCGGATAATCTTGACCTGAATGACATTCCCAAATTGATCTTAGCCAAAGGCGAAAGGTTGTCGATATAGACGGTATGTTTCACTTTATCCTCAAAGACAACATACTCTTCAAATAAAGCTTCCATGAGAAGTAGAAAACACAAGCAATTCACCAGCACCTTCAGAAAAAACAAGTCGAACAAAGTTTAAACGCAATTTCAAGGTCCCGTGATGCCAGAGAAAATCATTCAATTGCAAGTGAAGCAAATTGACCATCTTACTATAAAAATCTATCAGCTCAGGACTACCACATAGTCTCATCTCTTTAACAGCTATAATACTAATGAAATATCACATTGACAAACAATTTTCCATTTCGCCGGAGAATCACACCATAATGTCACTATTTATTACTCAAAATAAGAAGAAGAAAAAAACAGTTGCAACATAAAAGCTTAAGTAGTTAAGATGTTAACCAAAATTAGCTCATGAAACCATAACCCTCCCATTTATTAGCTCCTATCAAAATTTGGCTGATTTCTAGCCCAAATTGATTCATGGAAAATTTTGTCAAAATATTTCAAAAATACATTTTTCTTATTTGATATGCTATATAGTCATAAAAAAAGAAAAATAATAATTTTATTAGATACTAAAAAATTATAAAAGAACAAATAAAGCAATTAAAACTTATTAAGAATTGGGGTTAGGTTTTGACCCGCTTTTTAACGCATTTCACACTTTTAGTTACTGACAAGGGATAATGGCACATTTTGCCCGTCATTGTTTTGTAAATTCTGATAGTGACATTTAGGATGTCAATGCTAAGTCCGTTATTTTATAAAATTTATGGCATATCATTTTTTCGATTATTTTATTTTATATAAATAAATTAGAGTTTTTAAAATTGTCCCATCATCTCGGTTTCTCTTCGGTATTAGTATAGTTCGGTTAATTTTTGATATTTTTTTAAAAATGTAAAAGGCACTACTAAAGTTAAAACACACTTTCATGTATACTTGTGTAGGACTTGACAAAAATCCTCTAGACATTTTTACCCGTTTAAAAAGTGATGAATCAAGACAACACGAAAATTAACAAGACCACTATTTTACGGTAGTCGAAAACAATGTTAAGCAAAGACAAAAATATAGAACACATGAGCAGGAATAAATCAATTAAGATAGGACTCAAAAATTGAGTCTACTAAAATTTAGTGTATATCCAATAGAAATTAAACAATACGAGAGAAAATATACATACTTGTAGCTTGCTACCTAAGATCATTGGATTACCTTGTAGCTTACTAGTTACTACTCGAGATTTTAGAACTAATTTAGTTTTGATAGTAGTATAATCGGTTTCAGTTTTAGGACTTTGGGTGTTAATTATGTTGGCGGCTTGTAGTCGTATCCATCACCCCGGGTCTAAAGGAAAATATTTAATATTTTATTATTTTAAAAACTAATAATATAAATATATTTACACATATATTATTCGGTACGGTTTGATATTTTTTTGGTTAATTTTTATAAAATAAAAAACCTACCTAATTATTCGGAATGATTATAAATTATATTAAAACCGTCGGTTTTATTAAGAGAAACCTAAAAATCTTTTCGGTACGGTACAGTCCGGTCGGTTAAGTCAATTTTTAAAAATTCATTCACACTCCTAGTGACATTCCACAAAATACATTTATCTTTAATTAATTGCAATGCGTATTTTTTGATCCTATATGTAGGGACTTTATTATATTTAGACTATTTTTAGAATTATATTACTGTCAAATATGATGTACAATACAATTTTAACATAATACATGAATAGTGGAACAACCGGTAAACATTCACAAGCAAATGGTTTTAAGTTCCTTGTTAGTGGGATCTCTATAAGTTTTTTTTATAATCCTTTCCTACGATCTGACTAATCGAATTTGCGTGGTGTAAAACCCATAAATAATTCGAATTTGCATTATGACCCATGATTAATTCCAACTAATTCAAATTTGCATCACCTATGATCCATTAAGAGAAGGAAAACACTTCTTACCTATAAACTTTCCATTTTCAAATTCAATTTTTTTGGATCTTATCCATTCCATCAAATTTCTTAGTGAAATCTCAATATGCTGAACCGCAAGGGATGCGTGCGATTACATGTTTGGATTGAATGTCCATTTTCTTATGAAAAAATGGATATGCAAAATGATATAAAATATAGTTTAGTTTTTTTTTATAGATAATTTAATGTTTATAATTCAGCATATTAAAAGCAAAATAGTTGCTCAAGTACTACTTTAATGATTTTGATGTCTGGATCATTTGTGCACTCTATAAGTAGTCCACGTACGATTAGTACAAATATCAATCCACTCCATTCAGCATGGCACGTGGTAGTTACGCGAATGTAGTCAATTCCGTAATTGTTTTGCAAATCCAATAATGGAAGAATAAGAAAAATATATCATCATAATTTTTTTTCCAAATTCAATAATGAAAGGATAAAAAGGATATATAGTCATAAGTTATTTTGCAAATCTTATTAGAAGGTTACAAGATATCATAAATTCGTTTGCATATCCAATAATGGAAGAATAAAAAAAATATATCATCATAAATTATTTTGCAAAAATCCAATAATAAAAGGTTAATATCTTAACTTCTTTTGCAATATAATGAAAGAATAGAAAAGATATATCGTCATAAATTCTTTTACAAATCCAATAATGAAAGGATAAAAAAAAAATATTGCCATAAATTCTTTTGCAAATTCAATATTGAAAAGATTAAAAAAAATATATCTTCATAAATTCTTTTGCAAATTCAATATGGAAAGGATAAAAAAGATATATCATCATAATTTTTTTTGCAAATTCAATATTGAAAGGATAAAAAAGAATTTCTGAATTGGGCAGTAAATGTATAGCTATATAGAGTGAAGAGAGAGATAAATTCAAAATATTCTTCTTTGACAATCATTTCAGAATCGGGGCAGTAAATGTATATCTATATTGGTCTTGATTCGTTCCACTTATATCCAGAAGCGACATAAATTCTGCATGCATAAACATGTGTAACAAAAGCACATTTTAACCTCACTTACTCGTCTCATTATTCAGTTTAAAATGGCATCATCCTGACTCTCAAATCTGCCTACATCAATCTCTCTTCTTACCCAAACTAATAGAATATTTCTCGAATATTCTTCCATTAATTGTATATTTCTTATTTTAAATAAAATTATATTTCTATTGTAATTGACTCTTTTATTTTAGGTAGAATTATATTTTCTATTGTAATTAGGTTAATTAGTTACCTAGTTTAGATATTCTTATACTACTATATATATTGTACGTTATTGATAAATAAAATCAAGGAACATATTCCTTTATGATATAAGTAGCTTAAAAATACCTTCACCGCCACCGACCATAGCTTTCGGCTGCCACCCCCACGGAACCCTAGAGTTTTTTTTCAACCATTCTCTCTCCCTTCGCCTCCTAAATTTCATCTTCCATGGCTGACAGAACAAAATTTCATCATGCACTTGCAGTAAACAACATCAAAAACTTCATCCCTATCACCCTTGAAATAGAAAATGGTCAATACTCCTTCTGGGCGGAGCTTTTTAAGATCCACTGTTGTGTTTACGAAGTTATCAACCACATCATCCCCCCTACACCGAAGTCCACAGACCTACCCTCGGCTTCGACTTCTGATAATGCACTCTGGTCTCATTTGGACGCAGCTGTCCTCTAGTAGATATACGACACAATATCTAATGATCTGTTGCACACCATCATTGAGACCGATGCCACTGCCCGCCAAACGTGAGAACGTTTGGAAAGTATTTTCCACGACAACAAAACTCAACGAGCGTTATACCTTGAAAATCAGTTTAAGGACGTTTATCAGGACGATTTCCCAAACGTGTCTGCATACTGTCAAGAACTCAAGATGCTTGCCGACCAACTCTCCAACGTTGGCGCACCAGTCACTAATTAGCGATTGGTCATGCAACTTATTGCAGGCTGAACAAATCCTATGACGGCGTTGCTACCATCCTTCAGCAATGCATGTCGTTACCTCCGTTTTATGAGGCCCATTCGAAGCTTATTCTTGAGGAAACCCAAAAATTCAAGCACAACATCACTCAGGCCAGCATTGCCGACGCCGCCCTTACCACTACCATCTGGCCCTTCATCGACGGCAAGGCCTCCAACTCCGGCAACCAGAACCGCCAGCCCGAGGACCCACAACAGCCCACATCCACCCGCAACAACCACGGTAGCAGGCAGTCCGTCGAGGGCAGTTGCAAACGAAATTCTGGCAATAACGGCGACGGGAAGGGGCAGTCCCTGAGGGCAGGAAATAGCCAGCAGCGACCGCGGCAGTGGTAGCAGCCTCCGCCATGGGCTGCCTACCATCATGGGCCTCTCCTCCTTGCCCGTGTCTGACATCCTCGTGGAGTCCACCTCAGAACCGACATGCCCACCCTGGCATACTCGACCCTTGTCCACAACAGGCCTACACATCACAGCCCCCCCACCCTCAACTTATGCACCGACTAACATTGAGGCAGCAATGAACACAATGTCACTCAACGCTCCAGACGAAAATTGATATATGGACACAGGCGCCACATTTTACATGACGGCATCACAAGGTACTCTCTCGTCTTATTCTAATTTGAGTAATTTAAATTGGAATATTATTATTGGTAGTGGACAAGACATTCCCATTCACGATTTTATTCATTCATCCTTATCCCCACCACATCCACCACTAATCTTAAAAAATGTCCCACATGCCCCTAAACTCATTAAGAATCTAATCTCGGTGCGACGTTTCACAACTAATAATAATGTTTCCCTTGACTTTGATTCTTTTAATTTTTTTGTGAAGATTTTACGACATGGAGACGAATAATGAGATATGATAGTACCGAAGATCTCTACCCTATTTCAAACGCCGTCAACAATTCAGCCTCAGTTCCATCAACCTTTGCCGCTCTTTCGTCTTTCTCATGTCATTCTAGATTAGGACATTCAGGAGATTCTGTTTTACGCTCCCTTAGAAAAAATAATTTTATTAATTGCAACCGTATTTCTAGGACTCATATATGTGAATCCTACATTTTTGGGAAGCATGTTAAATTACCATCTTTTGCATCCACAAATTATACTTTACTGCCTTTCGATCATACATATTGATTTGTGGACGTCTCCTATTATAAGTACGGCTGGACATCGATATTATGTGTTGTTTTTGGAAGATTATTCCAACTTTCTATGGACTTTCCAATTGACAATAAATCTCAGGTCTACCCTATTTTTTCCTCGTTTAGGGCTTTCGTAAAAACACAATTTGAAAAGAGCACTAAATGTTTTCAATGTGACAATGGCAGGGAATTCAATAATAATCAATTCAAACAGTTTTGCTTAAAAAATGGTCTTACCTTTCATTTTTCCTGCCCTCACACCTCCTCTTAAAATGGTAAAGCCAAACGAAAAATTTGAACCATAAACAACTTAATTCGTGCCCTACTTGCTCACGCCTCAATTCTCCCTCAATTATGGCATTACACACTCTCCATGACCACATATCTCCTAAACATAATCCCAAACAAGTATCTAGCTCAACGATCGCCCACTCAAGTTCTGTTTCGTAGGAACCCCTCCTACCAACACTTGCGTATCTTTGGATGTCTTTGTTATTCTCTCCATCCGACCACTCACAAACTCCAACCCCGATCTTCTCCGTGTGTATTTATGGGTTACCTTTTCAATCATCGTGGTTACTCATGCTATGACTTGTCAAGCCGTAAAATTATTATTTCACGTCACATCCTATTTGATGAGTCTCAATTCCCCTTTGCATCCCTAAACACGCCATCTCGGCATTCCTACAACTTTCTAGATGATGGCCTGAACCCTATTCTAATTCATTATTTACATAGTCTGCCATCCTAGACCCGGGCACCCGTATCCACCTCGAATAGTCCGAGACACACTGTCCACCCGGTTCTGCCGACGGTGGCCCGGAATAGCCCACCTCTTGGTGATTCCGTAGCCACCTCTCGGTAAATCAAGCATCAGCCAGCCGGTCTCGCCACCCCTGCTTTCCTCCTCTTCCAACAGTCCCGCGGCACACCCCCCTCCCATCCCACGTCCTGAAACACACTCTCAGACCATGGAAATTCGTGCCATGCATGAAATTCATAAACCTAAACAATTGTTTAACATATCTATTTCAATTGTCCCTTCCCCTGTCCCTCGAAATTCGAAGGATGCCTTGTCCGACCCTAATTGAAAAGCCTCAATGATTGACGAATATAATATTCTTATTGATAATAAGACGTGAGACCTAGTACCCCGTCCACCTGATGCTAACATTATTAATTCTATGTGGATTTTTAGATATAAAAAGAATAATGATAGTTCTTTTGTGAGGTACAAGGCTCATTTTGTAGGTGATGACAGGTCTCAACAGGTGGGAGTGGACTGTGATGAAACGTTCAGCCCGGTCATAAAGGCCGCAACAATACAGACCGTCCTCAGCATTGCCCTATCCAAGTCTTGTCCCATTCATCAGCTTGATATCAAAAATGCCTTCTTACATGGGGATCTTCATGAAACGGTATATATGCATCAACCTATGGGTTTCAGGGATCCTATTCATCCAGATTATGTGTGTCTGTTGCATAAATCGCTCTATGGACTGAAACATGATCCTCAAGCATAGTACCAGCGGTTCACCGATTATGTCTCCTCTATCGGTTTTTAACATATCATATCCGATCATTCCCTGTTCATCTACAACAAAGGTACATACATGGCTTACCTCTTATTATATGTTTATGACATCATCCTCACCACATCATCTGATGCTCTCCGCCGGTCCATTATGTCCCTAATTTCCTCTGAGTTTTCTATGAAGGATCTGGGGCCCCTGAGTTATTTCTTGGGCATCTCTGTCACTCGACATTCTGGAGGTCTATTTCTGTGTCAGAAGAAACATGCCAAAGAGATCCTTGATCATGTAGGCATGACATCTTGCAAACCATCCCACACGCCAGTAGACACCAATTCCAAGCTCAACGTAGATTCCAGCCCTGCAATACCTCACATTCACGAGACCAGACATATCATATGCCGTGCAATAAATCTGCTTGCACATGCACAATTCGACGAAAGCACACATGCATGCCCTCAAATGTATTTTACGATATGTCCAAGGCACACTTCACTTCAGATTACATCTATACATGTCCTCACTCATTGGTCTCACTGCTTATTCTGATGCTGACTGGGGAGGATGTCTTGATACCCGATGCTCTACATCTGGTTACTGCATTTTCCTCGGAGATAACCTATTGTCTTGGTCTTCCAAAAGGCAACCTACACTATCCCGATCCAGTGCCAAAGAAGAGTACAGAGGTGTCGCCAATGTTGTCTCTGAGTCTTGTTGGATCCGTAACCTTCTACTTGAGCTTCACTGCCCGATTCAAAAGGCAACACTGGTCTACTGCAATACTATTAGTGCGATATATCTTTCTGGCAATCCCGTCCAACATCAGCGCACTAAACACATTGAGATGGACATTCATTTCATTCACGAAAAAGTGGCTCGTGGTCAAGTTCGTGTCCTTCATATTCCCTCCAGATATCAGATTGCCGACATCTTCACCAAAGGACTTCCGCGCATACTATTTGATGATTTTCGAGCCAGTCTCAGTGTTCGTGAACCTCTCGCTTCGACTGCGGGGTGTGATAAAATAATTCCCGAATATCCTTTCATTAATTATATATCTCTTATTTTTGGTAGAATTGTATTAATATTGTAATTAGGTCTCCTATTTTAGGTAGAGTTATATTTTCTATTGTAATTAGGTTAATTAGTTACATAGTTTAGATATTCTTGTACTACTATATATATATTATACATTATTGATGAATAAAATCAAGAAACATATTACTTTACAAACAACCAAGTAAGTAGATGACACTGCCTCTAGAGAAATAGATATCTATTTGTTGGTGAAATACTAATAAATAATTGTTAGGGTGAAAGGGTATAGGAACTCTTGAATTGGGCTGTGTTCCAAAGACAATTTAAGCTTGAGAAAATAGAAAAGAGTTGTCTTTTTTAATGTTTGAAGGGAGCCTTGGAGTAACTGGTAAAGTTGCTGCCATGTGACCAGGAGTCACGGGTTCAAGCCGTGAAAATAGCCTTTTGTAGAAATGTAGGGTACGGCTGCGTACAATAGACCTTTGTAGACCGATCCTTCCCTGAACCTCTCGCATAGCGGGAGCTTAGTGCACCTGGCTGCACCCTTGTCTTTTTTATGCTTGCATTAACTTTACATGATTGTGAAACCAAAAAAAAGTTATCATTTTTATGCCTGGTGGAGCCACATGTCGTGTCAACTCCCTTTCGCTGAAAAATATACGGTGTAGATAGGTATTTTTCTTTATGTATATATACTATACGCTGTCTTTTTCATATTTGGTAAAATTCTAGCTCCTCCACTGCTTGTATTAGCTTTGCTTATTCACTCTCTAATTTTTGTCTGGCAAATGAAAATTTGTTGGTTGAATAATTGTTGGAGGGAGAAAGAGTATAGGAGATCTTGAATTGGTTGGTGTTCCAAAGTTAATTTTAGCTTGTCAAACATAAAAAAGCTTTCTTTTGTATGCCTGCATTAACTTTTCATAATTTCTTCTTATTTACTCTCTGATTTTCTGCTTATGCTTGTATAATTTCTTGTAAATTTCCATCGGTACCTAAAGGATAATTGTTTTGCATATCTATGACTATGAATTAAACAAACAAAAAAAATCTCTTTCATATTGTGCTAATGTGCAGGGAAAATCCCCGTTGTATCAGACGTCTACTTTTAAGCAAGTAAGTTTGAAAGAGCCACTAGGCAATGAAATGTAATACATTATATTACTTTGAAGTTGCATTTTCATGAGTCATGTAAAACATAACATCCTTCTGCAGCCTTCAGCCACGAAATATGGACCATATAATCATACACGGGCTGGAAATCCAACACTGGATGTACTGGAAAAGTATGTTACATCGTGTCTACATGAATAATATTAGGAATTTAACTGCTAACATTTTCTGTGTGGATTACCATAATCTCCTTTCAACTTTTCAGGGTCCTTGCGTAGCTTGAGAAAGAAGATAGAGCATTTTGCTTTACTAGTGGAATGGCTGCCTTGACAATTGTGACTCGTCTTGTTGGAAGAGGTACTTGCAAAAATTCTTTATAGAAATTAGAATGGCTGAACATATCCGTTATCTGATTAAATCTGCAAATTGCTTAGGTGAAGAGATTGTTGCTGGATGTGACATATATGGTGGTTCTGACCGCCTTTTGTCACAAGTAATACAAAAAACTAGAGTAATGGTCAAGTTAGTATCTCTTTTGCTGAATAAACTTTTCTCAATTAGGTTTTTAGTGTTTTAATCTTTATTTTGTTAACAGACAAGTGGATACAACTAACTTAGACGAAGTTGCCTCTGCAATTGGACCAAAGACAAAGCTTGTTTGACTGGAGAGTCAAACCAACCCTCGTCTGCAATTTTATGATATTCGCGTGAGTAATCGATTTTGGAGAATGTCTGTTAATTTCAATAGGTAATTACTTCCTTTTCATATATGTTTTTCCCCTCGGATCTTTTGTAGAAAATAGCTGAGATGGTTCACGCACATGGGGCTCTTGTATTGGTAGATAACGGTATAATGTCCCATTTACTGTCTCATCCTTTGGACCTTGGAGCAGGTATCTGTACATACTTCTTTTTCTCCTTGTACTAATTGTTGGAATATGTAAAGCAACAACGGGAATAGTAAATAACTATTACAGTGATCGAAAGGATAAACAACAAAGAGGCCAACAACAAGTTGTCAATATCTTGATCTTTAATGGAAACTTCAAATATGAATCTTGTATTCGAGAATACAAAAACATGAACTGATACACTTGTGGCTTGTAGATCTACTGAGAATATGAACTGTTAGAGTCCTTCGTTTGTTAAGTTAACACCTGAAATACTTAGAGACCGATTAGATAAACCACAACACCATCGGCTGAGTTGAGAGATGACTCTCTGTCTTTAAGACAAGATTGCCCTCGTATATAGGCTTTACGGAAGTGTGAAAAAAAGGCTCCCAAGATGAAACAACAAACTATCAAGTGTGAAAAGCCTACACAAATGATCTCAGCGAAGAACATGAATAATGAAGATTACTAAGAGAAGGATTGATATCAGGGTTTAGGGTTTAGGGTTTAGGTTTTTTTTTGTTTGTTTTTTGAAGCCACAGCCTCGCGGCATGTGGTGTTTTATTAATAATAAAATAAAGACAAGGGGCCCCAAAGGGGAAGTACAAGCAGGGGGGACTCATCCTGTTACCCCACTAGACTGTCCTATAAGGCCTAATAGAAAACTAACCTGAATGTAAAAAAAAGGAACTTGAAATGATCAAGTATTCTATGATCATCACAGAGTTTATAATGCACTCTATGATGATATTACAGATGATGATACTGCCATAAAGAAAAGCTAAGAAAAGGACAAAGCTATAAACTACCTCTAGCTTTATGAAGTCTTCAATATGGTGTACCTTCTCTTGCTCATCCTCTAGGTATGTATGGAATTGGATCATTCCTTGAGTGATCGGAGATATGCCTTTCGGCGAAACGCTCTTTCGGCCCTCTTACTTCTTATAGGCTCGGGGGCCCTACCGGCTGCATTATATATCGGGGTGGACACCTCCACTGTCTTTTTGGCTTCTCGCGGCAGTATCTGTCTGTGTGGCGTAGCAAGTTGCCGAGTCTGCATAGGCCCCGTGTTTCCGGAAGTAAAAGAAGATGATGAAGATACCTGTGTATGCACCTCCTGTGAACTTTCTGGTTGCTTTGCTGCAATGACTCTGCTGTCCTCAGGCGGCTCTGTAAACATAGCTGTCAAAGCCTCTGCCATATCCTCATATTCGATCCCCTCCTTTGTTGTGAATCCTAGCATCCTCAATGCCCGTGGGTGCAAAATATTTGCATCAAGACGCACTATAGGAGTGTCGGAATCAATTGAGCCAGCGGAGATCTTGGCTCTCTAAAGTCCATTGTGATTCGGGCATACCCATCTTCTGAATCTGCCTCCTCTTCTACCCCATCATCACCCCACTTCCTTCTTTCACTACTTGAAGTGGGTAACTCATTGCATGTTTGATTAAGGGGGACCAAACCATCAAAAGAGCTAAATGTGCAAAGAGGAGTGTATGTTGGAACTTGTTGGTTGAGATTAGATGTTGGTTTCGGGTATATACCGAAATGGGGCCGTGGGATAGGGCTTTGGTGTGGGCTCAGAATTGGGCCAAGTTGGTTTTTTGGAATTGGGCTTGGGCTTTGGATTATTGGGCCAAGAGTAAGACTCGGGTTTCTGGGCATTGGGTCGGGTCGGGTTTCCATCACGGGTGGGGAATTAGGGTTACCCAAAACCACTTTAGAAGGTGGTTTAGAGTTTCTAAAAAATTGCGACTGGGTGGGATTTGGGCCGGGTAGGGTTGGGGTTTCGGATAGGGTTTCTGTTAGTAGGTTAAGGTTTTGGGTAGTGGTTTTGGGGTGGGTATGTGGCGACGGATCTATCGGACATCCAGGAGGGAGTCCGATGGGGTTTTCCGGCGATTCCGAGATGTTCCCGGTAGGGGTTTCGAAGCTAGGGTTTACCACGAGGGTATTTTTAAGGCTAGGGTTTGGTAGGGTGGTTTTTGGGTTAGGGTTTCTCGGTATTGGAGTGGTTTTAGGGTTTTGGGCTATGTGGGCTATTTCCGGTAGGGGATGGTGGGGTTTTGGTGGGGCAATGACTGGGACCCAGTTTCCGGCGCCGTAATAGTGTTTCCGATAGGCAAACCGTCGGATTCACTGTTCCAGTAGCCGGAATAATGGTGTCACTCGATTTTTGTGGTGGTTCTGGATTTTGGGTTAGGGATTTTTTGTTTTTCTTGCCGGTAATAGTGGTCCATTCTTGGGTTTCCGATGGGTTGTGCGTTGAGGCTGGTAATTGGGGATTAGTGAGTTTAAGGTTAGAAGAAGAAGAAGTAGGGTTTGAGGCCTTACCTTTGTCCTTCACTGCCGCCGCCACCTTGTCTCCACCATCTCGGCCTTCCTTTTCCGGTAGTAATTCCAGATGTAGTTTCCAACATCCATGAGTATCGTGCCCTTATAGTTTACAATTGGGGCAATATTTAGGCAGGAAATCATATCTAATCTTCCCAGAAAGAGTCTTAGTTCCTTCCCCTTCCCCAATTTGAATATTATAGCGTGTGGGGTGTTCTTTTCGCAGATTTGTTTCAACTTTAACCCTAGCACAACTAGGGCGTGTCTTGTTCTTTGTGGCCGCATCAATTGACATGGGTTTGCCCACCGAGGAGGCCAAAGATAGCAATATTGATTCGACAAAGAAGTTTGGGGCCAAACTTGGGAATGAAATCCAAATCACCGCAAGACTTGTCTCCTCTTCCGGATTAAACCACAAATCCCATTTGAAGGTTCTCATTAAAAAGGATTTCGATTGCTCCTTAATCCAAAAACTGGGCCGAGACATCAATGAGACATAATCTTCTTCAATTGTGCATCGGATCAAAACATGTCTATTGTGCAAGAGACCAACCTTTACATCTGCCTTGAGTTCATATTGCTTTGGTATCGCCATCCTCAAAATATTGAGATCTGGCATACCATGGCTAAACTTGCCAATTACGGCAAAAGTTAAATCTTGTTGCTCGATTGTCAAAGCAACCTCTTGGTGACTGAGCCGAATGGTGGGTTCACCGTGAAGATAGTGGATGGGTTTTCTAGGAAGGTCGAAGGAAGATGGGTTTCAGCCATGGCTAGTTTCGCCAATGGCAGAATTGGGGGATTTGAACAGATTTGCGAAAGTAGTGGGTGGGGGATTGGTAGGGATGCTTGACGAAGGCTGGACGACCTCGGGGGGAGGCCGTCCAGTGGCCACCATGGCCATCGGAGGTTGGAAAAAGGCTCGCTTTAGGGTTTTCTTGGAAATCGCCCCTTTTCGTGGGAGCGTTTTCCGAAGAAAAATGGGGTTTAGGGTTTAGGGTTTAGGTTTTTTTTTGAATCCACTGCCTCGCGGCATGTGGCATTTTATTAATAATTATGAAAGCAAAACAAAGGGCCCCATAGGGGAAGTACAAGCAGGGGGACTCATCCTGTTACCCCACTAGCCTATCCTATAAGGCCTAAAATTAAAATCTTACCTAAGTGCAGGAAAAGAAATTGACACCTCCAACTATTCTATGATCATCATAGAATTACTATAGCATTCTATGATGATATTACAAATATTGATATTAACATCTACATCCGTATTCATATTCTCTTTCCCCTAGGAATGGGTCATACCCGGCAGAGCTTGCTCTTTCATTCGCTGGAGACCATTCCATACTCTTCTTCCGGGCTGCTTTTGCTTTCTTTTTTTTCTTCGGCTGTCTGCTCTTGTCGCACTGCTGATACCTGTTTTTGTGCCGCTTTGGAAGCAATGGGCTTCTGCACAATAACATCTTCAAAGAATGCTCGGTGTTTGTGCATCCAATCCGGTTCTCGCCATTGATCAATGTCTTCCATGTTGAATGGAGGCAGCCATGCCTCTGTTTCCTCCTCTACCATGTCCCTTTCTGCTTCCTCTTCAGCTACATCCTCTCCATCTGTCTCACACCATTTCCTCCTAGCACTAGATATGACTGATGGGGTCCTGGTATTGCTGACGGATGGGATGTCTGAATTGGATTTATTGAGGGTGCAAGGTTGTGGTGGAAGTAAGAGGTATGGGTTGTACGAACTTGGGTTGTAGGCTGTGGCTGTTGGGTTTAGCTTGGCTTGGGTATTTGGTTTGAAGTTGAGCCCGAGTCCCGAATAGAAGGGTTTGAATAATTGAGCTGGGCAATTTGTAATATGTTCATGTGGGTTTTTGGTGTTGGGCTTGGATTTGGTGTGTGTGTAGAAATTGGGCTTGAGTTTAGTGGACTTCGGGTAGGGGACTTAGAATTTGGAGTTGGGCCAAAATGACCCGGGACGGGAGGGGTTGGGCTCGGGTTGGTGTGGGCCATCGGGGCTGTCGGCCCAATAATAGTTTCGGGTAGGGTTTCGTGGGGCTACTCCCGAAACTGCCCTTGAGGGTGGTTTAGGGTTTTAGGGAAGAGGCTGTGGGTATAGGTTAGGGTTTAGGGTGGCCGGCTCCGATAAGGTCGTTTGGTGGGTCGTGTTTCCAGTCTGGGTAGGGTTAGTGATTTGGGTAGTATCGGGTAGGGTTTTTTTACTCAAAACCGCCAGTTAGGGTTTGGGAGGGGTTGCGGTTGGTTAGGGTTTGGGGTTGTAGGGGACTGTATCGGTAAACCAGTATGGTTTCCGATGATGAAGGTCGATGGGGCTGGGTGGGTCGACAGTTGGGTCGGGTTTCTGGGTCGGGTAGGGTTTGTGATTTGGATAGGGTTTTTCGGAATGGCGGCTAGGGTTTCCGTCGGCGAATCAGCGGTAATTCGCTGATTTCCCGCGAAATTTGAAGGGATTTCGGTAGATTTGTCGGTAGGGTTTTGAGTTGCGATGGGTTGTGTTGCGGCGGAGATAGTGTTTCCGATGGCAAAGACCGTCGGAATCACTGTGCCGATATTAACCCCACTATTTTTTGAAGGATTTGAAGGCTGTTTTTGTTTGCGATTTTTGTTGGGTTTTCTACGAACAATAATCCACTCTTTTTCATTGGTAGTGTTAGTGGCCAGAGTTGGGGGGATGTGGGGGTGGAGGCTAGGGTTTGCAGTAGAAGAAAGAGGTTTAGGGTTACCTTTTGCCGCCTCTTATACCACGCCGCTGCCTCCTTCATTTGCTTTTTCCGGCACCAGGTCTGGATGTACTTTCCAACACCCATTCACGTCATGACCTTGAAGCTTGCAGTGGGTGCAATACTTTGGGAGAAAGTCATATCGATATGAATACCATTTCGATGTAGCTTTCTCCCCTTCTCCAATTCGGATCTGAAATTTTGTAGGGTGCTCCTTTAACAAATCTATCTCCACCTTTACTCTAGCACAACTAGGTCGAGTTTTGTTCTTGGTAACCACATCGATAGCCAATGGCTTTCCTGCCGCCGCCGCAAAGGAGAAAAGGTGAGGTTCATTGTAGAAATTTGGTGCCAAACCTGGAAACGAGATCCAAGTGTGGGCAATACTCATTTCCTCTTCCGCACTAAACCATGGCTCACATTTGAAGGTTCGCATAGGGTGGTAGCTTCGATTTTCTTGGATGAGAAAACATGGCTTTGACATCAAAGTCACATAATCTTCAAATAAAGAGCACCGAATCAGAACATGTCGATTGCAAAGCAACCCAATTTTAACCTCTGCCTTTAATTCACATTGCTTGGGGATTTCCGTTCACAAGTATTGAATTTCAGGCCACCCATGACTGAATTTTCCAACCACCGAATGTTGTAACTCTTGGTGATGAATCGTCACCTCAAGTTCTTGCTCTGAGAATTGAAAGGTTGTTCTCCATGTAGATATTGGATGGGTTTTGCTGAGATCTGTGAGGGTATCGAAGTGGGGAGGCCGATAGGCCTCAAACTTTCGCCATTCTCGACGACAACAATTGGCGTTGGGTTGGTGGGTGAAGATTTGAGGATAGTAGCGTATGACAGGGGTGTGGTAGATGTAGAGGGAGGCTGGACGACCTCGGGAGGAGGCCGCTCAGTGGCCGAAATGGCCATGGAAGGCCGGAAATAGTCTAACTGTTGGTTCCGTTGGGAACTGCCGGAAATCGCCCTCTTCTAGAAAGCGTTTTCCCGAGCGTGTTTCGATGAAAAGTGGGTTTAGGGTTTAGGGTTGAGGGTTCAGAGTTGAGGGTTCAGGGTTCGGTGTTCGGTATTCGGGGTTCGGGGTTCAGGGTTACGTGTTTCGGGTTTAGTGGTTTAGGGTTTCGGTTTTTTTTTGAAGCCACAGCCTCGCGTCATGTGGAATTTTATTAATAAGTATAAATAAAGACAAGGGGCCCCAAAGGGGAAGTACAAGCAGGTGGGACTCATCCTGTTACCCCACAAGACTATCCTATAAGGCCTAGAATCTAAAATCTAACAAGAATGAAGAAAGAAAGAACTTGACAAAACTAAATATTCTATGATCATCATAGAGTTTATAATGCACTCTATGATGATGTTACAAATGAGAATGCTAACATAGTGAAGAAGTAATATAAGCCCGAAAATGTGATCATCTACCTCCGGACTTATAAAATCCTCCACCTGCGGCATCACTTCCTTCTCGTCCTCCAAGTATTCATGAAACTTTATCATTTCTTCTTGGAGTTGATTAGAGACTCAGGGGGCCCAACATATTTGGAGGGATCACTCATCTTGGATGCATCAAACTGGACTTTCTTCTTGGCTTTTCTCATTGGCATTTTCCTCACTGTTGGTATCTTACCATCCCAGCTGTTCTTCCTTGTGAGCTTCTTTTTACTTTGCACATTTTGAGGCGATAGATTCCTATTCTGGATGACCAGCATGCGTTCGGGGACTAGGGAGTCCTCCTCAGTATCCGACCATTCTGATGTGCTAGCAACATTACCAAAAGGATCAGACATTACCTGTCTCTGCTTGGCCTGCCGCGCTGCTTCTGAATAGAGCTCCCCCAGTGTCCTGCCTCCCATCTCATCTACATTACCCGGCCCTCCTTGAATAGGACCCTCTAGTAGGTGTACCTGAGCTGGGATGTCTTCCATAGCAAGCGGCTCTGCATCCTCATCAATCTCTTCATCTGCCTCAAGAACTATGTTGCCTTCCAGTTCCATATCTTCAGCATTTGTATCCTCCTCATATAAGCCATATGCATCATAGTCTCGGAAACTATGTGGTGGTTCTGCCAGGAACAGGGCCATTTCTTCTTCATCCTCCGTGTCACCGCCCATCTCCATATACTCCTCTACACTTAGATCTGGATAATAGGATTGCTTATCCGCAAATGCCTCCTCAAAGGATGACATTCCCATAAATTGTCCATGCTTCTCCATTTTCCTGTCAAACACTTGCCGAAGCCTTTCTCTATCGGACAACCCAGAGCCAACCTCATCCACCTCAGCCTCCTCTCCATCTGTCTCACACCATTTCTTTCTCTCACTGTCAGAGGGAGCAGTTGTGGCAGTACTAACAGAGGGAATGTCTGAAGTGGCTTCATTTAGAGTGCACGGTTGTGGTGGGAGTGAGAATGCATTTTTGAGCCAATTTTGTGTAGTTGGGCTTTTTGTGATTGGGTTATATTATGTGGCTGTGGGATTAAGATTTGGTTTTGGATTTGGGTTTGATGTTGAGCCCGTTTCTGAGATGGATTTTTGGCTTGGGATATCGGATTGGGTTTTTTGTGATTGGGCCGAAATTGAATTGGGTTGGGCCGAATAGGGTTTCGGTTTTAGTAATGGACTCGGGTTAGGGGTTAGGCTCGGGTTTAGGGGGTGGGGTTGGATACGGGTTTGGGTATGGGTTGCGGGTAGGGTGAGAGTGTTGGGTTGATTTCCAGGTCAGGGGTGGTTGCGGGTATTGGGTTTTTTGGTGGGTCGGGTTGCGGTAAATTAGGGTTTACCGAGGGAGTGGTTTTGGGCGATGGCGGTTTAGGGTTTTGGAGCAGTTTTAGGCAGGGGGCGGTTTCGGGATGGGGTGTTTGCGATGGAGGGTTTTCCGAGATGTTTTTCGTCACCGAGAGGGTGGTGGAAGGGTAGTTTTCTGGTGGTAGGGTAGTGGGTTTGTTGGTAGCGATTTCGTGGGAGGTGGTATTAGGGTTAGGGTTTGGAAGGGGGTTTTGGGCCAAAAGGGGCCCAATGACAGTGGCGGCTGGTAGGGTTTCTGGTGGGTGGGTTCCGATAGCAGGGGGGTGGCCGGTATGATTTCTGTTATGGTTCCGGCGCGCATAGGGTTCCGGCGCCGCATAGGGTTCCAGTAGGGTTTCCGACGCCGCCAAGGGTTCCGGTAGGGTTTCCGGCGTCGAGAATTTAGGGTAGGGGTTTGATTTCCGACACCTAGAGAGTGTTTCCGATAGCCCTAGGCTTCGAGATCACTGTTCCAATCACCGGAAGCACTGTTCCAGTGGCTTTTGTGGGTGGTTTTTGATTTTGATTCTTGTTTTACTTGTTTTTTTCGGTGACTGTAATCCATTGGTTGGATGGGGCCGGAATCAATTCATTGGTTATTGAGATAGGGGCTTGTTGGCTGGGGTTAAACGAAGAGGGAGGAGGGTTTGAGACCTTACCTTTTCCAGTGGCTACTGCCGTCGCCGCCTTGCCACTATCGATTTCCTTAGCTTTTTCCGGCCGTAATGCTGGCTTGAGATTCCAACATCCATCAACATCATGCCCTTGTAATTTACAGTTTGGTACAATATTTTGATTTGAAATCATATCTAATTTTTTGTAATTCAGACGTGATTCCATCCCCTTCACCCACTTGAATTACAATATGTTGGGGTGGGTTTTGAGCAAATCAAACTACACTTTGACTCCAGCACAACTTGGCCTTGTTTTGTTCAAAGTGGCCGCATCTATGGCTATTGGAGTATCAACTGCCGTCGCCAATGAGAAGAGAGTGGATTCTCCATAGTAATGTGGAGATAATCCAGGGAAAGAAATCCACCCATATGCAAATCTACTCTCCTCCACCGGATTAAAAGACACATCCCATTTGAAGGTTCTCATCAAATAGGGCTTATTCTTCTCCTTAATTTCAAAAGTTTATCTTGACATCAAAGTGTCAAAATCTTCTACAATTGTGCATCGAATCAATACATGCCTATCACAAAGCAAACCAATACGAACCTCAGCCTTCAAGCCACATTGCTTCGGGATGGCAGTCCGTAAGAACGCAATATCAGGCCATCCATGGCTAAATTTTCCAACAATTGCAAGTGTTAAATCTTGGTGATGAATCATCACCTCCACTTCTTTCTTCTCAAACCTAATCGTAGGCTCACCATGTAGGTAAACAATAGGCTTGAGGGGAATCAAAATCGACATGGGAGAGGGGGCGCCGCAAGAGCTAGGGTTTCCGCCATTGGCAGTTTCGGAATTCTACAGAGGCGGGATGGTTGGGGATGATTTGAAGAGAGTGGAGTAGTTGAGGGGTTGGGCGAGGTTGGGAGGGTGATGGCCGACCTCAGGAGTAGGCCGGCCAGTGGCCGGAATGACCATATTTGGCCGGAAGTTGAACTTTGGAAAATATCGCCAAATCGCCCTCGCCTTGGGTTTCGGGTTTAGGGTTTAGGTTTTTTTTTTGAAGCCACAGCCTCGCGTGCATGTGGAGTTTTATTAATAAATAAAAAAGGAAACATGGGGCCCCAATGGGGAAGTACAAGCAGGGGGGAGACTTCCTATACCCCCACCTGGCTACTCCTATTAAGGGTTTAGGGTTTAGGGTTTAGGTTTTTTTTTGAAGCAACATCCTCGCGGCTTGTGGAATTTTATTAATATTGAAATAAAAGACAAGGGGCCCCAAAGGGAAAGTACAAGCAGGGGGGAGATTTCCTGTTACCCCACTAGTCTACTCCTATAAGGCCTAAGATCTAAATTCTAACAAGAATGTAAAAAGAAAGAACTTGACAACACCAAGTATTCTATGATCATCATAGAATTTATAATACACTCTATGATGATATTACAAATGAGAATGCTAACATAGTGAAGAAGTAATATAAGCACGAAAATATGAGCATCTACCTCCGGACTTATAAAATCCTCCACTTGCGGCAATACTTCCTTCTCGTCCTCCAAGTATTCATGAAACTTAATCATTTCTTCTTGGAGTTGATCAGTGACTCAGGGGGCCCAACATATTTTGAAGGATCCCTCATCTTTGAAGCATCAAACTGGACTTTCTTCTTGGCTTCTCTCATTGGCATTTTCCTGACTGTTGGCATCTTGCCATCCCAGCTGTTCTTCCTTGTGAGCTTTTTCTTTGTACTTTGCACATTGCGATGCGACAGGTTCTCTTTCTGGATGACAAGCATGCAGTCTGGAACCAGGGAGTCCTCCTCGGCATCCGACCATTCTGACTTGCTAGTAACATTACCAAAGGGATCGGACATTACCTGTCTTTGCTTGGCCTGCCGTGCTGCTTCTGAGTAGATCTCCCCCAGCATATTGCCTCCCATCTCATCTACATTACTCGGCCCCCCTTGACTAGGACCCTCTAGTGAATGTACCTGATCTGGGACGTCTTCCACGGTAAGCGGTTCGGTATCCTCCTCAATCTCCTCATCGGCCTCAGGATCCATGTTACCTATCTCCAGCTCCATACCTTCGGCATCTGTATCCTCATCATATAAGCCGTATGCATCATAGTCACGGAAATTATGTGGTGGTTCTGCCAGAAACAGAGCCATTTCTTCTTCATCATCCGTGTCTCCGTCCATCTCTACATACTCCTCTACACTTAGATCTGGATAGTAGGATTGCTTATCCGCGAATGCCTCCTCAAAATATGACATTCCCATAAAGTGTCCATGCTTCTCCATTTTCCTGTCAAACACTTGCCGAAGCCGTTCTCTGTCGGACAACCCAGAACCAACCTCTTCTACCTCAGCCTCCTCTCCATCTGTCTCACACCATTTCTTTCTCTCACTGTCTGAGGGAACAACTGTGGCAGTACTAACAGAAGGAATATCGGATGTGGCTTCATTTAGAGTGCATGGTTGTGGTGGGAAAGAAAATACATTTTGAGCCAATTTTGTGTGGTTGGGCCTTTTGTGATTGGGTTGTATTCTGTGGCTGTGGGATTAAGATTTGGCTTTGGATTTGGGTTTGATGTTGAGCCCGTATCTGAGATGGATTGTGGTCTTGGGATATCGGATTGGGTTTTTTGGGATTTGATCGAAAGTGATTTGGGTTGGGCCGAATAGGGTGTCGGGTTTGGTAATGGACTCGGGTTAGGGATTGGGCTCGGGGGTAGGGGTTCGGGTTGGGCCTTAGGTTGTGGGTCGGGTGGGGTTGGTGGGTCGATTTCTAGGTTAGGGGTAATTGCGGGTATGGGTTTTTATGGTGGGTCGGGTTTCGGGAATTTAGGATTTCTCGGGAGGGTGGTTTGGGGTAGCGGTTTAGGGTTTTGAGGCAGTTTTGGGCAGGGGGTGGTTTCGGGATGGGGGATTTGTGGTGGAGGGTTTTTCGAGACGGTTTCCATCACCGAAAGGATGGTTGGGGGGTGGTTTTTTGGTGGTAGGGTAGTGGATTTGTTGGTAGTGGTTTCGGGAGGGGTAGTATACGGTTTAGGGTTTGGAGTGTGTTTTGGGCCAAACAAGGCCCAACGAAGGCGGCGGCTGGTAGGGTTTCTAGTGAGGGGTTTCTGGGAGTAGGGGTAGTAACCGACAGGGTTTTCGGTAGGTTTCCGGCGCCACCTAGGGTTTCGGTAGGGTTTCCGGTATGGTTTCCCGCGCCGCCAAGGGTTCCGGTAGGGTTTCCATCATCGGGAATATTGGAGGGGTCAATTTTTGGTGGGGTTTCAATTTTCGACACCTGGATAGTGTTTCCGATAGCCTTAGGCTTCGGAATCAATGTTCCAGTCGCCGGAAGCACTGTTCCAGTGGCTTTTGTGGGTGGTTTTTAATTTTAATTCTTGTTTTTTCCGGTGACTGTAATCCATTGGTTGTATGGGGCCGGAATCAAAGCATTGGTGGTTGAGATAGGGTCTTGTTGGCTAGGGTTAGATGAAGAGGAAGGAGGGTTTGAGACCTTACCTTTGCCAGTGGCCACTGCCATCGCCGCCTTGCCACGATCGATTTCCTTAGCTTTTTCCGGCCGCAATGCTGGCTTGAGATTCCAACATCCATCAACATCATGCCCTTGTAATTTACAGTTGGTACAATATTTCGGTTTGAAATCATATCTAATTTTTTGTAATTCAGACGTGATTCCATCCCCTTCACCCACTTGAATTACAACATGTTGGGGGTGGGTTTTGAGCAAATCAAACTCCACTTTGACTCTAGCACAACTTGGCCTAGTTTTGTTCAATGTGGCCGCATCAATGGCTATAGGGGTACCCACTGCCGCCGCCATTGAAAATAGAGTGGATTCTCCATAGTAATGTGGTGATAATCCCGGGAATGAGATCCACCCATATGCAAATCGACTTTCTTCCGATGGATTGAATGTAACATCCCATTTGAAAGTTCTCATCAAATAGGGCTTGGTCTTCTCCTTAATCTCAAAGGTTTGTCTTGACATCAAAGTGTCGAAATCTTCTCCAATTGAGCAGCGAATCAAGACGTGCCTATCACAAAGCAAACCAATTCGAACATCCGCCTTCCACATTGCTTAGGGATGGCAGTTCGCAAGAACGCAATGTCTGGCCATCCATGGCTGAATTTTCCAACAACGACAAGTGTCAAATCTTGGTGATGAATCATCACCTCCACCTCCACCTTCTTCTTCTCAAACCTAATAGTAGGCTCACCATATAGGTAAACAATAGGCTTGAGGGGAATCGAAATCGACATGGGAGAGGGGGCGCCGCAAGAACTAGGGTTTCCGCCATTTGCACTTTCTAAGATCTGCAAATTCGGGATGGTTGGGGCTGATTTGAAGAGGTTGGCGTAGGTGTGGGTGTTCACGGGAGTAGGGGGTGATGGCCGACCTCAGGAGGAGGCCGGCCAGTGGCCGGAATGGCCGTATTTGGCCGGAAGTTGAAATTTAGAAAATGTCGCCAAATCGCCCTCGCCTTGGGAGCGTTTTCCCGAGGCGTGTTTCGGTGAAAAGTGGGGTTTAGGGTTTAGGGTTTAGGGTTCAGGGTTCAGGGTTCAGGTTTTTTTTTGAAGCCACAACCTCGCGGTATGTGGAATTTTATTATTAATAATAAAGAAAGACAAGGGGCCCCAAAGGGGAAGTACAAGCAGGGGGGACTCATCCTGTTACCCCACTATACTACTCCTATAGAGCCTAAAAAGAAACTAACCTGAATGGAGAAAAAAGGAACTTGCTAACACTAGATATTCTATGATCATCATAGAGTTTATAACATACTCTATGATGATATTACAAATGATGATACTAACATAAAGATAGGATAATATAAGTACAAATCTAATGTCTACCTCTGAGCTTATAAAATCCTCAATATGATGTATCTTTTCCTGTTGATCTTCCAAATATTCTTGAAACTGGATCATTTCTTTGTTTTGGAGCGTGTGGTAATCGCTGTGGTAGTTGGAGTCAGTGTCCTCTTCTTTGCTTGCTTTTTGGTTGACTTTGCTTCAAATCTTCTTTGTTCTTGTCTGCACCGTTCCATGTATTCCGCATGAGGCAAGTCCATGAGTGCTACAAACTCCTCATCTGTCATATCCGGGTGATATGCATTTTTGAAGGCATGAAATTGTTTGTATGTCATGTTATTTCTATAGATGGGGCCCCCTCATCCGATTCCGTCAATCGCTCGAATTCATCAAGCCCATCAAATCCACCACTATTGGCTGCCTCCGCAATTTGGCTAGAGATAGATTCGATTGTCTCATCTTCTCCGAAACCCATCGCCGCAATAGATGCCTCAATCTCATCATTTTCCTTCTCATTGTCACACCATCTCCTTCTCCGACTACTACTAGTTGAGCTTGAGGATCCTTTCGCAGGGAAGGAGAATGCTTTCTTCACCCATTCATTGGTAGCCGGAGCCTTGTTTATAGGTGTCAATTCACTAGAGGTAGGGATAGATCTTTTACCTGCTTTTGTCGTATTGTACACAGTTCCATCCATAGCAGCAACAAAGTCAGGATTGACAACGGTGATAGCCATGCAATTGGAGCCCTCGGTTGATGATGGCACTTCAACTGTGACTTGTCTTCTACCCACGGTACCAGTGATTTCAAGTGTCTCATACTCTTGTGTCCGCCCAACAATTTCCTTATTTGGATTTATGGATTTAGAACTTGTGGGGGTGCTTATTGGGCTCGGATTTGGGTTGTTTGGAGGGCTCGGTTTTTGGACTGATCTTGGGCTCGGGTTAGGAGAGTTTAGGCTCGGGTGGGTAGGGTTTCGGGTGGGGTTGGGTATGCTCGGGCTGGGTATGTTTTGGGTGGGTATGGGTGGGCTCGGGTTTGAGTTTGTGGATAGGGTCGGGTCGGTTTGTGGTTCAGGGTTCAGGGTTCAGGGTTCATGGTTCATGGTTCATGGTTTAGGGTTCATGGTTCATGGTTCAGGTTTGTGGTTCAGGTTTGTGGTTCAGGGTTCAGGGTTCGGGTTCGGGTTTCGGGGTTCGGTGTTCGAGTTTCGGGGTTCGGGTTTCGGGTTTCGGGGTTTGGGGTTCGGGTTTCGGGTTTCGGGGTTCGGTGTTCGAGTTTCGGGGTTCGGGTTTCGGGTCCGGGTCCAGGGTCCGGGGTCCAGGGTCCGGGATCCGGGTCCAGGGTCCAGGGTCCAGGGTCCAGGGTCCAGGGTCCAGGGTCCAGGGTCCAGGGTTTAGGGTTTAGGGTTTAGGGTTTAGGGTTTAGGGTTTAGGGTTTAGGGTTTAGGGTTTAGGGTTTTTTTTTTTTTTTTTTTTGAAGCCACAGCCTCGCGGCTTGTGGAGTTTTATTAATAAAAAACGAAATACAAGGGGCCCCAGAGGGGAAGTACAAGCGGGGGGACTCATCCTGTTACCCCACTAGACTATCCTATAAGGCCTAAAATGGAAAAACTAACCTGAATGTAGAAAAAGGAACTTGAAAAGATCAAGTATTTAATGATCATCACAGAGTTTATAATGCACTCTATGATGATGTTACAAATGATGATACTAAGATAAAGAAGAACTAACAAGAGGACAAAGCTATAGACTACCTCTGGCCTGATGAAGTCTTCAATATGATGTACCTTTTCTTGCTCATCCTCTAAATATGTATGAAATTGTATCATTCCTGGAGAGTTCGGAGTATTGCCCTTCTACGAAAAGCTCTTTCTGGCTCTCTTACTTCTTATAGGTTCGGGGCCCTACCCGCTGCATTATACATGGGAGTCTGTACAGACCCCGTATCACCAGTAGTAAAGGATGAAGATGAAGATACCTGTGAATGTACCTCCTGTGCTCTGTCTAGCTGCTTCATTACTGATCTGGCCCTTGGTGCTTCTAAGACATAATCAGCCGGATCCTTGAACATGGTTGTCAAAGCCTCTGTCATGCCCTCAAGTTCCAATCCCTCCTTTGTTGTGAATCCTAGCATCCTCAGTGCCCGTGGATGCAAAACATTCGCATCAAGTCGCACTATAGGTGTGTCGGAATCAATTGAGCCAACCGGGGACCTTGGCTCTCTAAAGTCCATAGTGATTTGGGCATACCCTTCTTCATCTGATTCGGCTTCCTCCTCAACACAATCATCACCCCACTTCCTCCTTTCACTACTTGGGTTTAGGGTTTAGGGTTTAGGGTTTTTTTTTTTTTTTGAAGCCACAGCCTCGCGGCTTGTGGTATTTTATTAATAATAATAATAAAGAAAGACAAGGGGCCCCAGAGGGGAAGTACAAGCAGGGGGGACTAATCCTGTTACCCCACTAGACTATCCTATAAGGCCTAGAATTAAAATCTAACAAGAATGAAGAAAGAACGAACTTGACAAAACTAAATATTCTATGATCATCATAGAGTTTATAATGCACTCTATGATGATATTACAAATGATAATGCTAACATAGTGAAGAAATAATATAAGTACGAAAATATGATCATCTACCTTCGAACTTATAAAATCCTCCACCTGCGGCACCACTTCCTTCTCGTCCTCCAAATAAGAGTAAAACTGAATCATTTCTTCTTGGAGTTGATAAGTGACTCAGGGGGCCCAACATACTTTGAGGGATCCCTCATCTTTGACGCATCAAACTTGACTTTCTTCTTGGCTTCTCTCATTGGCATTTTCCTCACTGGTCGGCATCTTACCATCCCACTGTTCTTCCTTGTGAGTCTTTTCTTTGAAGTCTGCACATTGCGAGGAGACAAATTCCCATTTTGAATGACAAGCATTCTTTCCGGGACAATGGAGTCTTCCTCGGCATCTGACCACTCTGATGTGCTAGCAATATTACCAAAGGGATCAGACATTACCTGTCTCTGCTTGGCATGCCGTGCTGCTTTAGAATATAGCTCCCCCAGTGTCTTGCCGCCCATCTCATCTACATTACCAGGCCCCCCCTGAGAAGGACCCTCTAGTAAGTGTACCTGATCTGAGACGTCTTCAACAGCAAGTGGTTCTGCATCCTCCTCAATAGCCTCATCTATCTTAGGATCCATGATATCTGTTTCCAGTGCCAGCTCTTCATCATCTGTGTCCTCATCATAGAGTCCATAAGCATCATAGTCCCGGAAGTTATGTGCAGGCTCTGCTAGGTACCGGACCATTTCTTCTTCGTCCTCTGTGGTTCCGCCCAATTCCACATACTCCTCTACACTCAGATACGGGTAGTAAAATTGTTTATCTTCAACTGCAGCCTTAAAGGATTTCATTCCCAAGAAGTGTCCATGTTTCTCCATTTTCCTATCAAAAGCTTGTCGAAGCAACATGATGTCTTCTATCTCCGAACCATCTCCTTCTTCCCCAACTTCCTCTCCATCGGTCTCACACCATCGCTTTCTCTCACTGTCTGAGGGGGCGGCGTGGCGGTACTAACAGAGGGAATGTCGGAATTGGCTTTATTTAAAGTGCAAGGTTGTGGAGGAAATGAGAAGGTATTTTTAAGCCAACTTTGAGTAGATGGGCTTTTTGTGATTGGGTTGTATTCTTGGGCTGTGGGATTAAGAATTGGCTTTGTAGGTGGGTTTGATGTTGAGCCCGTATCTGATATGGATTGTGGGCTTGGATTTTCGGATTGGGTATTTTTGGATTGGGCCGAGAGGGGGTTGGGTTGGGCCGAGGGGTTGGGCTCGGGGGTAGGGGTTGGGCTCGGGTTTGGGGGGTAGGGTTAATTGAATTTGTGGACTCGGATTCGGGTAAGGGTAGGGGGTCGGGTGGGTCGATTTCCGGGTCAGGGTTGGTTTCGGGTAGGGATTTTTTTGTTGGGTCGGGTTGCGGGCAATTAGGGTTTAGTGGGGGGGCGGTTTCGGGTAGCGGTTTAGGGTTTAGTGGCGGTAATGGGCAGGGAGTGGTTTCGGGAGGAGGGGGGTTGCGGCAAGGGGGTTGCCGTGATTATTTCCGGCACCAGTGGGGTGGCGGAGGGGTGGTTTTCTGGTGGGAAGGTGGTAGAATTGTTGGTGGCGGGTTCAAGAGGGGTGGTTTTAGGGTTAGGGTTTTGAGGGTGGTTTTGGGCCAAACAAGGCCCAATGGGGGGCGGCGGGTAGTAGGCTTTCTGGTTGGTGGTTTCCGGGAGCAGGAGGGGTCGCCGGTAGGGTTTCCGGTAGGTTTCCGGCGCCGCCTAGGGTTCCGGTAGAGTTTTCGGTAGGGTTTCCGGCGCCGCCAAGGATTTCGGTAGGGTTTCCGGCGTCGGAAATTTTAGGGGGGGTGTTTTTTGGTCGGAAAACAGATTCCGACACCCGGGACAAGAGTGTTTCCGATAGCCCTAGGCTCCGAATCAATCACTGCTCGCCGCCGGAATTACCATTGTTCCACTTTTTTGAGGGTGGTTTTGGATTTTGATTCTTGTTTTTCTTGTTTTTTCGAGTGACTGTAGTCCAATTGTTGGATGGGGCATGAATCAAAGCATTAGGGGTTTGTTGGCTAGGGTTAGACGAAGAGGGAGTAGGGATTGAAGCCTTACCTTTGCCTAGTGCCACTTCTGGCGCCTTTGTCGTCGCCACCTTGCCACCATCACTGTCCTTAGCTTTTTCCGGCCGTAATGCTGGTTTTAGATTCCAACATCCATCGACATCATGCCCTTGAAGCTTGCAATTAGTACAATATTTTGGCTTGAAGTCATATCTAATTTTTTGTAATTCGGTTGTGATTCCATCTCCTTCACCCACTTGAATTACAACATGTTGGGGATGGCTTTTTAGCAAATCAAATTCCACTTTGACTCTAGCACAACTTGGCCTTGTTTTATTCAAAGTGGCCGCATCAATGGCAATTGGGGAACCCACGCGCCGCCGCCAAAGAGAAAAGGGTAGACTCTCCATAGTAATGTGGGATAATCCGGGAATGAAATCCATTCATACGCAAATCTACTCTCCTCCGCCGGATTAAAAGATACATCCCTTTTGAAGGTTCTCATCAAATAGGGTCTAGTCTTCTCCTTAATCTCAAAAGTTTGTCTTGACATCAAAGTGTCAAAATCTTCACCAATTGTGCATCTAATCAAGACATGCCTATCACAAAGCAAACCAATACGTACCTCCGCCTTCAATCCACATTGCTTTGGGATGGCATTCCGTAAGAAAGCTATGTCGGGCCATCCATGGCTAAACTTTCCAACAATTGCAAGAGTTAATTCTTGGTGATGAATCATCACCTCCACTTCTTTCTTCTCAAACCTAATCGTAGGCTCACCATGTAGGTAAACAATAGGCTTGATTGGGATTGGAATTGACATGGGAGAGGGGTCGCCGCAAGGCCTTGGGTTTCCGCCATTGGCAGTTTCGGAAATCTGCAATGGCGGGATGGTTGGGGATGATTTGAAGAGCTGTGAGTAGTCTAGGGGGTGCGCGGGGTTGGGAGGAGGATGGCCGACCTCAGGAGGAGGCCGGCCAGTGGCCGGAATGGCCATTTTTGGCCGGAATCTCTTTTTGGGAAAAGTCGCCGAAAATCGCCTCAAGTTGAGAGCGTTTTTCCGGACCTTGTTTCAGGGTTTTGGGGGTTTTGGGTTTAGGGTTTAGGGTTTAGGGTTCAGGGTTCAGGGTTCAGGGTTCAAGGTTTAGGGTTTAGGGTTTAGGTTTTTTTTTGAAGCCGTTAGACTTGTAGGTCTAGCGGAATTTTATTAATAACAATAAAAAAGACAAGGGGCCCCATAGGGGAAATACAAGCAGGGGGGAGATTTCCTGTTACCCCACTATATTACTCCTATAAGGCCTAGAAACTATAATCTAACAGGAATGTAAAAAGAAAGAACTTGACAACACCAAATATTCTATGATCGTCATAGAGTTTATAATGCAATCTATGATGATATTACAAATGATAATGCTAACATAGTGAAGAAATAATATAAGTACGAAAATATGATCATCTACCTTCGGACTTATAAAATCCTCCACCTGCGGCACCACTTCCTTCTCGTCCTCCAAATAAGAGTAAAACTGAATCATTTCTTCTTGGAGTTGATAAGTGACTCAGGGGGCCCAACATATTTTGAGGGATCCCTCATCTTTGACGCATCAAACTTGACTTTCTTCTTGGCTTCTCTCATTGGCATTTTCCTCACTGTCGGCATCTTACCATCCCAACTGTTCTTCCTTGTGAGTCTTTTCTTTGAAGTCTTCACATTGCGAGGAGACAAGTTCCCGTTTTGAATGACAAGCATTCTTTCCGGGACAATGGAGTCTTCCTCGGCATCTGACCACTCTGATGTGCTAGCAATATTACCAAAGGGATCGACATTACCCGTCTCTCGCTTGGCATGCCGTGCTTGCTTTGAATAGAGCTCCCCCGTTGTGTCTTGCCGCCCATCTCATCTACATTACCAGGCCCCCCCTGAGAAGGACCCTCTAGTAAGTGTACGTGGCCTGAGACGTCTTCAACAGCAAGTGGTTCTGCATCCTCCTCAATAGCCTCTTCTATCTCAGGATCCATGATATCTGTTTCCAGTGCCAGCTCTTCATCATATGTGTCCTCATCATAGAGTCCATAAGCATCATAGTCCCGGAAGTTATGTGCGAGGCTCGCTAGGTACCGGCCATTTCTTCTTCGTCCTCTCGTGGTTCCGCCCAATTCCACATACTCCTCTACACTCGGATACGGGTAGTATGATTGCTTGTCTTCAACTGCAGCCTTAAAGGATTTCATTCCCAAGAAGTGTCCATGTTTCTCCATTTTCCTATCAAAAGCTTGTCGAAGCAACATGATGTCTTCTATCTCCGAACCATCTCCTTCTTCCCCAACTTCCTCTCCATCGGTTTCACACCATCGCTTTCTCTCACTGTCTGAGGGGGCAGGCGTGGCAGTACTAACAGAGGGAATGTCGGAGTTGGCTTCATTTAAAGTGCAAGGTTGTGGAGGAAATGAGAAGGCATTTTTAAGCCAACTTTGAGTAGATGGGCTTTTTGTGATTGGGTTATATTCTTGGGCTGTGGGATTAAGAATTGGTTTTGTAGGTGGGTTTGATGTTGAGCCCGTATCTGAGATGGACTGTGGGCTTGGAATTTCGGATTGGGTATTTTTGGATTGGGCCGAATTTAAAGTAGGTGAGGCCGAGAGGGGTGTGGGGTTGTGAGGTGGGCTCGGGTTAGGGGAGGGGTTCGGGTTAATGAGGGGTACGGGTCTGGTAGTGGGTTGCGGGTCGGGTATGGCTTCCGGGTCAGGGGTAGTTTCGGGAATTGGGTTTTCTGGTGGGTTGGGTGGCGATGGTTTAGGGTTTAGCGTTAGGGCGGTTTCGGGTAGTAGCGGTTTAGGGTTTTGGGGCGGTTTTGGGTAGGGATTGGTTTCGGGGGTAGTGGGTTGAGGTGGAGGGGTGGCGGAAAAAATTTCCGACACCTGAGAGGTGGTGGCAGGGTGGTTTTCTGGCAGTAGGGCAGTTTTGGTAGTGGTTTCAAGGGAGGTGGTATTAGGGTTAGGGTTTGGAAGGGGGTTTAGGGTCAATGGGGGCCCAATGAGGGTGGCGGCTGGTAGGGTTGTTGGAGGTTGGTTTCCGGGATCAGGGGTGGTCGCCGATAGGGTTTCCGGTAGGTTTCCGGCGCCGCCTAGGGTTCCGGCTAGGTTTCCGGCGCCGCCAAGGATTCCGGTAGGGTTTTCGGCGTCGGAAATTTTAGAGGGGTCATTTTTTGGTGGGAGTTCGATTTTCGACACCTGGGCAGTGTTTCCGCTAGCCCTAGGCTGCGGAACCACTGTTCCAGTGACCGGAATCACTGTTCCAGAGGGTTTTGTGGGTGGTTTTTGATTTTGTTTCTTGTTTTTTCTGGATTTTCCGGTAACTGTTATCCATTTGTTGGATGGGGGGGGGGGTATTAACGCATTGGTTTTTGAGATAGGGGCTTGTTGGCTTGGGATAGACGAAGAGGGAGGGGGTTGGAGACCTTACCTTTGCCTATTGTCGCCGCCGACGCCTCCTTGCCGCCATCAACTGCTTTAAAATTTTCCGGCCTCAATTCTGGCTTGAGATTCCAACATCCATTGACATCATGTCCTTGTAGCTTGCAATTGATACAATATTTTGGCTTGAAATCATATCTAATTTTTTGTAATTCAGATGTGATTCCATCTCCATCTCCCACTTGAATTACAACATGTTGGGGATGGTTCTTGAGCAAATCAAATTCTACTTTCACTCTAGCACAACTTGGCCTTGTTTTATTCAAAGTGGCCGCATCAATGGCAATTGGAGAACCCACTGCCGCCGCTAAAGAGAAAAGAGTAGATTCTCCATAGTAATGTGGGGATAATCCGGGGAATGAAATTCATCCATATGCAAATCTACTCTCCTCCGCCGGATTAAAAGATACATCCCATTTGAAGGTTCTCATCAAATAGGTTCTAGTCTTCTCCTTAATCTCAAAGGTTTGTCTTGACATCAAAGTGTCAAAATCTTCACCAATTGTGCATCTAATCAAGACATGCCTATCACAAAGCAAACCAATACGTACCTCCGCCTTCAATCCACATTGCTTTGGGATGGCATTCCTTAATAAAGCTATGTCGGGCCATCCATGGCTAAACTTTCCAACAATTGCTAGTGTTAAGTCTTGGTGATGAATCATCACCTCCACTTCCTTCTTCTCAAACCTAACAGTGGGTTCACCATGTAGATAAACAATAGGCTTGATTGGAATCGATGTAGCCATGGGAGAAGAACTGCCGCCATAGCTAGGGTTTCCGCCATTATTGGCAGTTTCAGAGCTTGCCAAATTCGGGATTGTGGGGGATGATTTGAATAGGTTGGAGTAGTCTAGGGGTTGCGCAGGAGTGGGAGGGTGACGGCCGACCTCAGGAGGAGGCCGGCCAGCGGCCGGAATGGCCATAGAAAGCCGAGAAGGCGTGAAGTTGTGATGGCGAAAATCGCCTCTCCTAGAGAGCGTTTTTTCGGACCGTGTTTCGGTGAAAAGTGGGGTTTAGGGTTTAGGGTTCAGGGTTAGGGTTTAGGGTTTAGGGTTTAGGGTTTAGGGTTTAGGGTTTAGGGTTTAGGGTTTAGGTTTTTTTTTTTTTTTTTGAAGCCACAACCTCGCGGCTTGTGGTATTTTATTAATAATAAAAAGAAAGACAAGGGGCCCCAAAGGGGAAGTACAAGTAGGGGGGACTCATCCTATTACCCCACAAGACTATCCTATAAGGCCTAAAAAAGAAAACTAACCTGAATGAAGGAAAAAGGAACTTGAAAATATCAAGTATTTAATGATCATCACAGAGTTTATAATGCACTCTATGATGATGTTACATATGATGATACTAAGATAAAGAAGAACTAACAAGAGGACAAAGCTATGTACTACCTCTGGCCTGATGAAGTCTTCAATATGATGTACCTTTTCTTGCTCTTCCTCAATATATGTATGAAATTGTATCATTGCTGGATTGATCGGAGTAGTGCCCTTCGGCGAAACGCTCTTAGTGCCCTCGCACTTCTGATAGGCTCGGGGGCCCGACCTAATGCATTATATGTCGGGGTCGACACCTTCTCAATCGGTCTGTATACATCGTGGCCGCTGGGCTATGTATAGACACAGTATCACCAGTAGTAAAAGATGATGATGAAGATACTCAGCAGTGTGCCTCCGGCGGTCTTTCCGGCAGCTTCAATAGTGTTCTGGCCCTTGGTGCTTCTAAGACATAATCCCGGATCCTGGTACATGGTTGTCAGCGCCTCTGTCATGCCCTCAAATTCTAATCCCTCCTTTGTAGTGAATCCTAGCATCCTTAGTGCCCTTGGGTGCAAAATATTCGCATCAAGTCGCACTATAGGCGTGTCGGAATCGATTGAGCCAACCGGGGACCTTGGCTCTCTAAAGTCCATAGTGATTTGGGCATACCCTTCTTCATCTGATTCGCCTTCCTCCTCAACACAATCATCACCCCACTTCCTCCTTTCACTACTTGAGGTGGGCAACTCAACACAAGATTGATTAAGCTTAACCAAACCTTCAAAGGAGTTTAAGGTACAAATAGGGGTGTATGTAGATGCTTGGGGATTTAAACACGAAGTTGGGTTTTGGATTGGGCTAAAATTGGGTCTCGGGTTTTGGACTATTGGGCCGGGGGGGGGTCAAATCGGGTAAGGTTAGGTCTCGGGTTGGGGGTGGTATCGGGTGGGCCGACGTTGGGTTGGGTTCGGGTATTGGGCCCACATTTTTATTGTATGGGCCGGGTCGGATTTTTGAACTGGGTGGGCAATTTGGGTGACCCGAAACCACTATTGGAAGTGGTTTAGGGTTTTTAGGAATTGGGCCGGGTAGGGTTAGGTTCTCGGGTAGGGTTTCTTGTAGTGGTTTAGGGTTTTGGGTGGTGATTTCGGGTAGGCTGGGTGGCGGCGGCTGCTGGGAGGGGACCAGAATACCAGGGGGGTTTCCGGTGGGGTTTTCCGGCAGCCCAGAAAGGTTGCCGGTGGTGGTTTTCGGTATCCCCGAGAGGTTTCCGATGGTTTGAGGGGTAGCGGTTTTAGGGTTAGGGTTTTGTGTGAAGGTAGTTTCGGGGCTAGGGTTTACCGGGTGGGTAGGGTTTTGCGGCGGGGTGGCGGTATTAGGGTTTAGGGGCCGGGAGGTGGTTTTCGGTAGGGTTTGTTGCCGGGATTCTATTGCCGGCGTCGGAACAGTGTTTCCGGCATGGAAAACTGCCGGTACCACTGTTTTTTTCGCCGGAACAGTGGGAAAAACAGGTTTTTGTGCTGATTTTGAATTTTGTAGCAAGGATTTTTTGGTGGTTTTGCTAGTAACAGTGGTCCATTCCTCGGTTGTAGGGGGGTTTTGCGATTTATCAGGGATTTGAGGGTTAGGAAGGCTAGGGTTAGAAGATGAGGGGTTAGGGTTCGAGGCCTTACCTTTGCCCTTTGCTGCCGCCGCCACCTTCTCTCCCCCATCAGTTGTTGTTTTTTCCGGCAACAATTCCGGATGTAGAATCCAACATCCATGAACATCATGCCCTTGTAATTTACAATTGGGACAATACTTGGGCAAGAAATCATACCTAATCTTGCCAGAATGCATTTTTGTACCTTCTCCTTCTCCAATTTGAATATTGTATCTTGTGGGGTGTTCCTTCCTCAAATCTGCTTCAACCTTAACCCTAGCACAACTAGGGCGAGTCTTGTTCTTGGTAGCCGCATCTATAGAGATAGGCTTGCCCACCGAAGATGCTAGGGATAGCAAGATCGATTCGACAAAGAAATTGGGAGCCAAGTTTGGGAAAGATATCCAAATCACTGCAAGGCTTGTCTCCTCTTCCGGATTAAACCACATATCCCATTTGAATGTTCTCATCAAGAAGGATTTCGATTGTTCTTTAATCCAAAAACTTGGCCGAGACATCAATGAAACATAATCTTCTTCGATTGTGCATCGAATCAAAACATGTCTATTGTGCAAAAGACCAACCTTTACCTCTGCTTTAAGCTCGCATTGCTTGGGTATTGCCGTCCTCAAGAAATGGAGGTCCGGCATGCCATGGCTGAATTTTCCAATAACGGCGAATTGTAAATCTTGTTGCTCAATTGTCAAATCAACCTCTTCATGACTAAGCCTTATGGTGGGTTCGCCATGAAGGTAGTGAATAGGTTTTCTTGGAAAATCGAAAGAAGATTGTTTTCCGCCATGGCTAGTATTTTCGCCATGGCCAGAATTGGTGGATTTGAAGAGATTTGCGAATGTAATGGGTAGGGGATTGTTAGGAGTCGTCGTAGGAGGCTGGACGACCTCGGGGGGAGGCCGTCCAGTGGCCACCATGGCCATCGGAAGTGAAGAAAGGCTCGGGACTTGGATTTCGTCGAAACAGCCGGAAATCGCCCTCTCCTAGAGAGCGTTTTCCCAAGCGTGTTTCGGTGAAAAAAAAAGTGGGGTTTAGGGTTTAGGGTTTAGGGTTTTTTTTTTTTTGAAGCCACAGCCTCGCGGCTTGTGGAATTTTATTAATAAAAATAAAGAAAGACAAGGGGCCCCAAAGGGGAAGTACAAGCAGGGGGGAGATTTCCTATTACCCCACGAGACTATCCTATAAGGCCTAAAAGAAATCTAACCTGAATGTAGAAAAAAAGAACTTGAGATAATCAAGTATTCTATGATCATCATAGAGTTTATAATACACTCTATGATGATATTACAAATGATGATACTAACATAAAGATAGGATAATATAAGTACAAAGCTAATGTCTACCTCTGAGCTTATAAAATCCTCAATATGATGTATCTTTTCCTGTTGATCTTCCAAATATTCTTGAAATTGGATCATTTCTTTGCTTTGGAACGTGTGGTAATCGCTGTGGTAGCTGTAGCCATTGTCCTCTTCTTTGCTTGCTTTTTGTTGGACTTTGCTTCAAATCTTCTTTGTTCTTGTCTGCACCGTTCCATGTATTCCGCATGTGGTAAATCCATGAGCGCTACAAACTCGTCATCCGTCATATCCGGGTGATATGCATTTTTGAAAGCATGAAATTGTTTGTAGGTCATGTTATTTCTATAGATGGGAGCCCCTTCATCCGATTCCGCCAACCTTTCGAACTCATCAAGCCCATCAAATCCACCACTAGCGGCTACCTCCGCAAGTTGGCTAGAGATAGATTCAATTGACTCATCTTCTCCGAATCCCATTGCCGCAACCGATGCCTCAATGTCCTCATTTTCTTTCTCATTGTCACACCATCTCCTTCTCCGGCTACTACTAGTCGAACTTGAGGATCCTTTCGCGGGGAATGAGAATGTTTTTTTCACCCATTCCTCAGCGACAGGAGCCTTAGTTTTAGGTGTGAATTCACTAGAAGAAGAGATAGGTCTTTTACCTGATTTTGTCGCATTGTATACAGTTCCATCCAAAGCAGCAACAAAGTCAGGGTTGGCTACAGTAGTAGCCATGCAGTTGGAGCCCTCGGTGGATGATTCAACAACGACTTGTCTTCTACCCGCTGTACCAGTGATTTCAAATGTCTCATACTCTTGAGTCTTCCCAATAATATTCTGCCTTGGGGTGCTTATTGGGCTCGGATTTGGGTTCGTGGGTGGGCTCGGTTTTTGGATTGGAATTGGGCTCGGGTTATTAGGGTTTGGGCTCGGTTGGGGGGGGGGTTGCGGGTAGTTGCGGGTGGGGTCGGGTTGGGAGGGTCCCGGGTTGGACAATGTGGGCCGGTCGAATTTATGTGGATAGGGTCGGGTTGGGTTGTGGGCCGGGTTGGCCGACAGTGGGGCCGGGCCGAAACTGGCCGATTGGGTTGGGTTTTGTGTGGGCCTGGTTGTGGGTCGGGTTATGGGTGGTGGGTCGGAATTTTGTGGGTTTTTTCCTGGTGGGGTGGTGTCCGAAGAGGTTTCCGGGAAGGGGTTTCCGGTAGGTGGTTTAGGGTTTTGGGGATTGGGGGTTTCGGGTAGAGTGGTATTAGGGTTAGGGTTAGGGTTTTGGGCCATTCCGCTAGGGTTTGGCCCAGCACCACCACAGTTGCTAGGGTTTCGGGTGGGTGGGCTGCTGGATGGGGGAGGGTGCTTGGTAGGGGGTTCCGGTGGGATCGCCGGCGCCGCCTAGGGTTCCGTGGGGTTTCCGGCGCGCCGCCAAGAATTCCGGTAGGGTTTCGGCGTCGAAATCTCAAAAAATGTATTTTTTTGTAGGATTGTATTTTCCGTCTCCCGGTCGGTGTTTCCGACGCCGTGCGTCGTGTTCACTTTGTTCCGTCGCCGCCGAATAGGGTTTTTAGCGAATTGGATGGGTTTTTTGTGTTTTGGGGTGGGTTTTGGTTGCCTTTTCCGGTGGTTTTCCGTCCGTGATTGACGGTTTGCCATTCGGAATTGGTAGGGTGAGAGGTAGAAGAGAGGGGGGATGAGTAGGGTGGTGAGACTTACTTTTTTCTCCTCCCGCCGCCGTCGTTCCTCCCCCGCCACCGTCGGATTTGCCTTGTTTGGTCTCAATTCCGGATTGAGTTTCCAACACCCAATTGAATCATGACCTTGTAGCTTGCAATTGGTACAATATTTGGGCAAGAAATCATATCTAATCCTTTGTTGAGTAGATGTAATTTCCGCCCCTTCACCCACTTGAATTAACACACTCTTGGGATGAACTTTAAGCAAATCAACTTCTACCTTGACTCTAGCACTACTAGGTCTTGTTTTATTCCTTGTAGCCGAGTCTATAGAGATGGGTATACCCACTGACGCCGCCATGGAAAAAAGAGAGGATTCGCCATGGAAATGTGGAGGCAATCCAGGGAATGAAATCCATCCATAGGCAAATCTTGTCTCCTCATCCGGATTGAAGGTAACATCCCACTTGAAAGTTCTCATCAAGTAGGGCTTGTTCTTCTCCTTTATTTCAAAGGTTTGTCTTGACATCAAAGTATCATAATCCTCCGCAATTGTGCATCGAATCAAGACATGTCTATCACAAAGCAATCCAATATTCACCTCCGCTTTCAAACCACATTGCTTTGGAATCGCGGTTCTCAATAGCCCAATTTCTGGCCAACCATGGCTAAACTTGCCAATAACCGCAAGATTTAAGTTTTGTTGATGAATCATCACCTCCACTTCTTTCTTCTCAAACCTAACAGTGGGCTCACCATGTAGGTAAACAATAGGCTTGATTGGAATCGAAGAGGACATGGGAGAAGCATTGCCGCAAGGGCTAGAAGTTCCGCCATTAATGGCAGTTTCGGGGGATGACAAAAACGGGATGGTGGGGGATGATTTGAGGACGTTGGAGTAGTTGAGAGGGTGCGCAGGGATGGGAGGGTGGTGGCCGACCTCAGGAGGAGGCCGGCCAGTGGCCGGAATGGCCATAGAAAGCCGAGAAGGCGATGGGTAGTGGATGGCCGAAAATCGCCTCTCTTAGAGAGCGTTTTTTCGGACCGTGTTTCGGTGAAAAGTGGGGTTTAGGGTTTAGGGTTTAGGGTTTAGGGTTTTTTTTTTGAAGCCGTTAGACTCTTAGGTCTAGCGGAATTTTATTAATAATAATAAAAAGACAAGGGGCCCCATAGGGGAAATACAAGCAAGGGGAGATTTCTGTTTACCCCACTATATTACTCCTATAAGGCCTAGAAACTATAATCTAACAGGAATGTAAAAAGAAAGAACTTGACAACACCAAATATTCTATGATCATCATAGAGTTTATAATGCACTCTATGATGATATTACAAATGAGGATGCTAACATAATGAAGAAGTAATATAAGCACGAAGATGTGTTCATCTACCTTCGGACTTATAAAATCCTCCAACTGCTGCTTCACTTCCTTCTCGTCTTCTAAGTATTCTTGAAATTTGATCATTTCTTCTTGGAGTTGACTAGTGACTCAGGAGGCCCAACATATTTTGAAGGATCTCTCATCTTAGCTGCATCGAATTGGACTTTCTTCTTGGCTTCTCTCATTGGCATTTTCCTTACCGTTGGCATCTTGCCATCCCAGCTGTTCTTCCTTGTGAGCTTCTTCTTCGTACTTTGCCCATTTCGAGGCGATAGGTTTCCATTCTGAATGACAAGCATGCGCTCTGGAACCAAGGAGTCTTCCTCGGCCTCCGACCACTCTGATGTGCCAACAACATTACCAAAGGGATCGGACATTACCTGTCTCTGTTTTGCCTGTCTTGCTGCTTCTGAGTAGAGTTCTCCCAGCGTCTTTCCTCCCATCTCATCCACATTACCAGGCCCCCCCTGATTAGGACCCTCCAATAAAAGTACCTGATCTGGGCTGACCTCCACAACAATCGGCGCTGCATCCTCGTCAATATCCTCATCGGCCTCATGACTCATGTTGCCTATCTCCAGCTCCATATCATCAGCCTCTGAGTCCTCATCATATAATCCATATGCATCATAGTCGCGGAAATTATGTGCTGGTTCTGCTAGAAACAGAGCCATCTCTTCTTCATCATCCATATTACCACCCAGTTCCACATACTCCTCTACACTGAGATCTGGATAATAAGCTCGTTTATCTTCGACTGCCGCCTCAAAAGATGACATTCCCATAAAATGTCCATGTTTCGCCATTTTCCGTCAAACACTTGTCTAAGTCGTTCTCGTCGGACAACCCGAACCAACTTCCTCCATCTCCGCCTCCTCTCCATCTGTCTCACACCATTTCTTTTTCTCACCGTCGAGGGGGAGTAATTGTGGCGTACTAACGAGAGGGAATGTCGGGGTGGCTTCATTTAGAGTGCAAGGTTGTGGAGGGAATGAGAATGCATTTTTAGCCAATTTTGAGTGGATGGGCTTTTTATGATTGGGTTGTATTCTTGGGCTGTGGGATTAAGAATTGGCTTTGTAGGTGGGTTTGATGTTGAGCCCGTATCTGAAATGGACTGTGGGCTTGTATTTTCGGTATGGGTATTTTTGGATTGGGCCGAGAGGGGGTTGGGTTGGGCCGAGTGGGTTGGGCTCGGGGTGGGGGTTGGGTTCGAGTTTGGGGGGGTAGGGTTAATTGAAGTTGGGGGTTCGGGTTCGGGTGTGGGTAGTGGGTCGGGTGGGTCGATTTCCGGGTCAGGGGTGGTTTCGGGTGGGGAATTTTTTATCGGGTCGGGTTGCGGGTAATTAGGGTTTAGTGGGGGGGCGGTTTTGGGTAGCGGTTTAGGGTTTTGTGGGGGGGCGATTTTGGGTAGCGGTTTAGGGTTTAGTGGCGGTAATGGGCAGGGAATGGTTTCTGGAGAAGGGGTTTGCGGCGGAGGGTTTGCCGACATTATTTCCGGCACCAGTGGGGTGGCGGAGGGGTGGTTTGCTGGCGGTAAGGTGGTGGTTTTTTTGGTGGCGGGGTCATTAGGGTTTAGAGGGTGGTTTTGGGTCAAACAAGGCCCATTGGGGGGGGGGGGCGTAGGGTTTCGGTTGGTGGTTTCCGGAACGGGGAGGGTCGCCGTAGGGTTTTGGTAGGTTTCCGCGCCGCCTAGGGTTCCGGTAGGGTATCCGGTAGGGTTTCCGCGCCGCCAAAAATTCCGGTAGGGTTTCCGCGTCGGAAAATTTAGGGGGTCATTTTTTGGTGGGAAAACGAGTTTCGACACACTGGCGGTGGTTCCGATAGCCCTAGACTCCGGAAACACTGCTCCAGTCGCCGAAATTACTGTTCCAGTGGGTTTTGAGGGTGGTTTTAGAATTTGATTCTTGTTTTTCTTGTTTTTTCGAGTGACTGGAATCCAATTGTTGGATGGGTGTTGAATCAAAGCATTGGTAGTTGAGAGAGGGGCTTGTTGGCTAGGGTTAGATGAAGAAGAAGTAGGAATTGAGGCCTTACCTTTGCCTATTGCCACTGTCGTCTCCACTGCCTTTGCCATCTTGCCGCCATCAATTTCTTTAGCCTTTTCCGGCCGCAATGCTGGTTGTAGGTTCCAACATCCATCAACATCATGCCCTTGTAGCTTGCAGTTGGTACAATATTTTGGCTTGAAATCATATCTAATTTTTTGTAATTCGGATGTGATTCCATCTCCTTCTCCCACTTGAATTACAACATGTTGGGGATGGTTCTTGAGTAAATCAAACTCCACTTTGACTCTAGCACAACTTGGTCTTGTCTTATTCAAGGTGGCCGAATCAATGGCAATTGGGGAACCCACTGCCGCCGCCAACGAGAAGAGTGTAGACTCTCCATAGTAATGTGGGGGTAATCCGGGGAATGAAATCCATCCATATGCAAATCTACTTTCCTCCGCCGGATTAAAAGATATATCCCATTTGAAGGTTCTCATCAAATAGGGCTTATTCTTCTCCTTTATCTCAAAAGTTTGTCTTGACATCAAAGTGTCAAAATCTTCAACAATCGAACATCGAATCAAAACATGTCTATCACAAAGCAAACCAATACGTACCTCCGCCTTCAAACCACATTGCTTTGGGATAGCATTCCGTAGGAAAGCTATATCGGGCCATCCATGGCTAAACTTTCCAACAATTGCAAGAGTTAATTCTTGGTGATGAATCATCACCTCCACTTCCTTCTTCTCAAACCTAATCGTAGGCTCACCATGTAGGTAAACAATAGGCTTGATTGGGATTGGAATTGACATGGGAGAGGGGTCGCCGCAAGGCCTAGGGTTTCCGCCATTGGCAGTTTCGGAGATCTGCAATGGCGGGATGGTAGGGGATGTTTTGAAGAGGTTTGAGTAGTCTAGGGGTTGCGCGGGGATGGGAGGGTGATAGCCGACCTCGGGAGGAGGCCGGCCAGTGGCCGGAATGGCCATAATTGGCCGGAAATTGAAAATTGGAAATTGTCGCCAAATCGCCCTCGCCTTGGGAGCGTTTTCCCGAGGCGTGTTTCGGTGAAAAGTGGGGTTTTGGGGTTTAGGGTTTAGGGTTTAGGGTTTTTTTTTTTTTTTTTTTTGAAGCCACGACTCGTAGGTCTAGTGGAGTTTTTTATTATAATATAAAAAAAAACATGGGGCCCCATAGGGGGGGAGACTTCCTACAAGCGGGGGCAAGCCTCCTAGCTATGTAAAAAGAAAGAACTAGCTAAAACTAGATATCCTATCATCATAGAGTTTATAATACACTCTATGATGATATTACATATGATGATACTAACATAGAGAAAGACTAATATAAGAACAAAGCTATAATCTACCTGATTATCATAAAGTCTTATACGGTGTACCTTTTCTTGTGTCTTCCGGATATGTAGGAAATTGAATCATCCTTTACGTGCATATGTCATTCCATCACCCCATTTCCTCTCTTCGCTACTAGCAGTGGGTAAATCTAAGCACGCTTGATTTAGCACTACTAATTTGCTAGGAGGCGAAATCCGATGTGGTAGAAAAGATGGCATATTTGGTATTGGATTGTGTTGAGAATTATTAATTGGATTTGGGCTTGAATTTGGGTTTGTGTATTTTAGTGTTGTGGGCCCCGCGGGGGTGTGTGGACTTGGGCTCGGGTGGGGGGACCGTGTGGGTGTGGGGCCGGTGCTCGGGTTGGGTGGGGCGGGTGGGGCTGGAGATTGGGTGCCGGTTAGGGTCAAGTTTCGGGTAGGGTTCCGGGTAGGGTTTTCTCGGTTAGGGTTTCCGGGTAGTATAGGGTTAGGGTTTGACGGCGGCAAAGCTGATTTTGCGCCGAATTCCGGGGGGGTTTCTGGTGGCGGATTGTGTCCGGGATGCGAGATTTCCGGAGTAAGATTTTGTGGGGTCGGGTTCTGGGTCGGGTTTGACCCGAAATTGGGTAGAGTTGGGCAATTGTGCCCTAACCCAGGTTTAGGGTTAGGGTTAGGGGCGGCGGAATTAGGGTTTATTGGTGGTTCCGGTAGGATAGGTGGGTTTCCGGGGTGGTTTCTGACAGGGTTTCCGGTGGTTTGGGTCGCCGGAGTTGTGGTTTTTGGTTCCGGGTTGGGTGAGTTAGGGCTAGGGTTTCCCAACCCCGGTATTAGATTAGGGTTTATTGGGGCGGTATTAGGGTTTGGGCCTGATTCCGGGAGAATGGGCCGGTTTTCGGTAGGGTTTCCGGTAGGTGTCTCGACGGAAATTGGCTGATTTGATGGGGGGGGCTGTGTTTCCGATGACTAATGACGCCGGAATCACTGTTTCAGTCGGCAGAATGCCAATTTCAGTGAGGATTTGGGTGAGAATAGGCTGTTTTGACGATGAGGCTGTATTTCCGACGTCCAAAACCACTTGTGGGGTTGTTTCAGTCATCGGAACAGTGTTTTCCGTCACAACCAAAGGCTGTTTTTGGGTGTTTTGCTTTTTTCTTTTGTGGGTTACGGTGGTCCATTCCTGGGAGTGGTTTGGGGCCGTAGGTAGCGGTTTTGGGTTAGGGTTTTGACGGCTAGGGTTTGTAGGGGGTAAAGTAGGGTTAGGAGCCTTACCTTTTGCCGCCGCCACCACTGAATCTTCACCGTGATTCCTCTTTTCCGGTTGCAATTCCGGGTGTTCCTTCCAACATCCTTGAAGATCGTGTCCTTGCAACATACAAGTAGTACAATATTTGGGTAGGAAATCATAACGAATCTTATATGAAATTGTTTCCATCTCCTCCCCTTTCATGATTTGGATGTTATACTTTTGTGGGTGTTCTTGTAGCAAATCGGCCTCCACTTTAACCCTAGCACAACTAG